>QLOH01000551.1:0-697427 GCA_026901365.1 Sesbania bispinosa | reverse complement strand
GATCGCGTGGTGAATTTCATGATTTTTTGAAGGGTTTTGTAATTATTGTGAATTAAATAGCTAAAAGCAAAGGGAAAAATAATTAAAAATAGCAAATGATAGTAAAAAATTATGAAATTTAGTTTTTGATGGCTCCTGACCATTAGAATCCATGTGAAGAGTTTTCTTGACGAAAGTCAAAAGTGCGATTTTTGGCCTTGTGAGTGTGAGACACGAACCCTAAACCAAAGTACTAAGTTTTGGGGGAGGCCTCATATATGCATACTTGTCGTTTGAATTTTTATCTGAAATTTTGCATTAAGTATAAGTGACGTGAGAGGACCCGCGTGGTGAATTCTCATGATTTTTTGAAGGGTTTTGTAACTTTTGTGAATTAAATAGCTAAAAACAATGGAAAATAGTTAAAAATAGCAAATGATAGTAAAAAATTACGAAATTTGGTTTTTGAGGGGGAGAGAGGAAAGAGAGAGGAGACAGAGCGAGGAGAAGGGGAGGAGAGAGAAAGAGGGGGGGGGATAGAGGAAAGAGAGGAGAGAGGGGGAGAGACAGAGGAAAGAGAGAGGAGAGGGAGATGAGAGAGGGGGAGAGGAGAGGAGAGAGAAAGAGGGGGAGAGAGGAGAGAGGAGAGAGGAAGAGATAGGAGAGAGAGAAAGAGGGGGAGAGAGAGAGACAGAAGAGAGAGGAGAGAGAGGGAAGAGAGAGGAAATAGATAGGAGAGAGAGGGAGGAGAGAGAAAGAGGGGTAGAGAGGAAAGAGAGAGGAAAGAGATAGGAGAGAGAAAGAGGAAAAAAGAGAGGAAAGAGATAGGAGAGAGACAGGAGAGAGAGGGAGGGGGAGAGAGGAAAGAGAGAGGAGGGAGAGGGAAGAGATGGATGAGAGAAAGAGGGGGAGAGAGGAGAGAGAGATGGGAGATAGAGAGGAGAGAGAGGAAGGAGAGAGAGAGGGAAGGGATAGGAGAGAGATGGAGGAGAGAGAAAGAGGGGGAGAGAGGAAAGAGATAGGAGAGAGAAAAGTATGACATGTTAGGCCCTCAAGTATAAATTGTTTAAATTTTTTTTATCAGGTAACATGACTTGCTATCCCAGGTCAAAATAGTGTCATACCGGTATGACACCCACACGCTGCTTCATCCTAGATTGACCCAACGATCAATCAATATATAATATTCTAAAAAACAACACAATATTTTATACTAACTATCCACTTCTTCCTGTTTTTTTGTTTCCTCTCTCTGTCTCTCATTTTCTTCCTCACATTAATCAATGGCTCCCAACTCCTTTTGTAGGGTTTTGCTTTGTGTGCAACTTCTTTAGATAGAAGCGGTTACTTATTACTAGTAAAACACAATCTCAATTATTAGATGAAACTAATTGCTTGCACATACAGAGAGAGAGAATTTAATTATTAGTGTGTTGGTCATATTGCACACAATTACGATTCACGAATGCATGTTGCGATGTTTTGGATCTTACCGGTGGTTACGCCAAGATTTGCAGCCAATGACTGAATTATAAGCGCAAATACCAGTCCAATAAGTACCAACCACAGCAGCTGAATACACAGCAGCAACATAATAATAATTATAGACCTCTTATATTATATTTAAGCTAACAAAAACTTTGATTTGGTTTCTAATGTTAGTTTACTGTTGAATTGCTTTACCTCATATCTGTGGTTAGCTCCAGCTTGCAGATCAGTTTCCACTGCGAAATTGGCAAATTAAACAACCAGAAAAGGCACACGCACAGGCATATATATAAATTAAAGAGAGAAAGAGAGAGTTACTGTTTCCAGGATCAAGGTAAGCCAAGGAGACGAGGAAACCAGGACCTACATATGGCAAGAACTTTCTCCATCCAGGTCTCTGTGTTTATAATATATCAGATTTCAGAATTTGAATGAAAAGAAAAAATATCCTAAAAACAGTAAAAGTGTAAAACTAACAGACACGGATCGACACAGAGAGAAAGAAGGAGAAGGACCTCATCGTGATAATCAGATGGTGTATTAGAGTTGTTAGAGGGGGTCTCATTGCTACCTCCAACCGGCGATGAGGTAGTTACCATATTTCTCACTTGCTCTTCCTCTGCCTCTCGCATTCGCGCGCTCTGTTTTGTGTGTTCAATTAGCAAGACTAATTGGCTTGGCTTCATTCAACAATGAATAAAAACTAAGTGTTTGTATTTATGTATAGTACAAAAATCACTGCTTGTTTGGCACTCAGACCATATCTAAGAATTTTTCCAACAACGAAGCGTCATTCATTGATATTATTTGAGTTATTTTTATAAAAAATGGGGCTGATGGTTGTTATATATATGGAGTCACAATAGCTCAACAGTGATTCAATTAATTATATATGTGTATTACATCTTATTGAATTCATATGGTAGGCGGCGCGCTATATTAATGTTGGTCCATTATTAATTAGTGGCATGGGATAAAGAGTTTCATTAGGACCATAACGTAATTCATAACAATTCCCCCTTCAATCCAATTAAAGTGCAATTCGATTTTTTTTTTTTATAAACCATAGGTATCCCCTGTTACCATGGACAATTCTATTCGGGGCTTAGTCACAGTTAAGGCTCCTCACCCCTCCCGAAGAGTGTGTTTAGTGGGGATCGAACCCGGGAGCTTTTCCCACAATTTCAGTCTGCGTTGCCAACGGAGCCACAACTCTTTGGTTAAAGTGCAATTCGACCTTAAGTTTAAAAGGAATTAAAGACTTTTTTTACAAGGGAGACAATAAGCATATTAAAATGAATTTAATTAGTATAAATCGTCAGTATAAAAAAGTTTTACATTGACATCCAATGGTGTGTTGCCACATCATTTAATGAATATGACAACTCATGTGTTATTAAATTCAATAAATGATGTGGTGACATACCATTGGATGTCTATGTGAAACTTCTTTACACTGACGGTGTACATATATTAAACTTTATTAAAATATATATTCAATCATTGTTAAGAAAGTTATGCAACCTATAATTATATAGGAAATGCCAAATATATATATATATATATATATATATTCCACATAATTTTTAAGAAAACATTCCATAAAAGAAACACACATATAGAAAAATCTAAATAAAAAATCAAGGGAAAAGAGAATAACCCCCCTAACTTTTCACTTTTTACAAATAGACACCATAACTATTATTTTATCTCAATTAACCCTTAAACTATTATAATTATTACAATCAATCCTTATGTTAACTGGGATTAAATATTTAACCGAACAAATATTCACCGTTGAACCCAAATAAATGTTGACCATTATTTTATTTCATCTAGAGATTTTAAAATAAAAAAAAGTGCATTCCAAATCAGGAAGCCCTCTGCACTCCATGATTGCCCCTTTCACCGCACAATCTCTGCCTGTCTTCAACGTTCGTCGTCGTTCATGTGTTTTAGTTCTTCATTCTGGAACAAATATTACAATTTGACTCTGCCAATTCTGGAACTCCAATGGCGATTGCCGAAGTCTTCTTCCAGGGGACAGAGACCCAAAAACGCTGGCAGCTATAGTTGTTTTCTATGGGTAGAGTTAGGTGTGCAAGATAATGGGTTCTATTGTAATTGTAATCTGATTATGGAAATTGTAATTTAAAATATTGCAATATTCCCAAATTGGCAGAGATTTTAAAATAAAAAAGTGAATTCCCAATAGAAATTGCAATATTCGTTCACGTGTTTTAAAATAAAAACAACTATAGGTTGTAAAGGCTTTTGCAAATACTGGAACAAATTGATTCTAATATTTGGATCATAATTCATATCGTAAGCCAATGTTGGCTTTTCTATGCTATTAACATATTAATTAGTAGGTGATTATCAATTTTATTTGGAAGAATAAATACTATGCCAAATTTAGGATATAAGAGCACTTACTTTAAGGCACTTCCGTGTTTTTAAGTGTTTGAAATGAACGTTTTACCCTTCAGGGCGCTTAAAATTTGGGTGGAAGCGCCCTTAAATTAAAATGTGTAGGGCGCTTCCCTGACGCGCCCTTTTAGCAGGGCCGTAATTTTTTTTTTTTATAAATTAACGTCCAGGGCGCTTCAAGGAAGCGCCCTTTTATCAGGGCACTTAATTTTTTTTTTATAAATTAAATTGCAGGGCGCTTCTTATCGGGGCCCTTAAATATTTTTTTTATATAAATTAAATTGTAGGGCGCTTCAATTACGGCCTTTAAATATTTTTTTTTATAAATGTATGTGCAGGGCGCTTCACTGAAGCGCCCTCCTATCACTGCACTTAATTTTTTTTTATAAATTTATGTGCAGGGCGCTTCACTAGCGCCCTGCTTTTTAACTGGCATATTAATTTTTTTTTTAAAAAAATTTGATATCCAGGGCGCTCCTGGAAGCGCTCTCCCTTTAGGGCGCTCCAGGAAGCGCCCTCCTCTAATCTGAGAGTCATTTAAAAATTATTTTCTCTCTCCCGCGTCAGTACACAACACCCCTCTCTCTCTAAAATCGTTTTTTCCTCCTTCTCTCTTGCTGCCTCGTCCTCGTCCCTCGTCCCTCCTCCTTCTCTCGCGTTGTCGTCGTCCGTCCGCTATTGCTCCGAACGGTGAAGCGTTGTTGCTCCGAACGGTGAAGCTCCTCCATCTCACGAGCAAACGTCCGCTGCTGGCCTTCTCCGCTGCCGTCCTTCTCCTCTATCTCACGAGCAAACGGCCGCATCTTGGAGAGGTAGGTGCTCCTCTCCTCAAGCTTAGCTGTTTGGGTTTTTTCTGCAACAATATTACTGGTTGCACCCCTTTTTTGACTATTTGCACCTTTTTTCTGCATCTGTTTTACTGGCTACACCCCTTTTTTTTCACTATTTGCACATTTTTATTTCTGCAATTGTATTACTGGCTGCACCCCTATTTTTCACTATTTGCACCCTTTATTCTGCAACTGTTTTACTGACTGCACCCCTTTTTCACTATTTGCACCCTTTTTTCTGCAACTGAATTACTCGTTGCACCACTATTTTTACTAGTTGCACCCTTTTTTCTTTTTTCTTTTTTTATGGTTATTGATTATGTTAACATTGTTGTCATTCATATTGATGTAATTGTTGATATTAAGATTGGAAATGTGTTGCATAAATTTGTGATACTTAAAAAAATAAACTGAAATGCTGCTGAAATTTTTAGAATGAATTAGTTATGCATGCATGTAGTAAATTAATTTGTTATTACTTCTAAATTATGGTTGTTTTTCGAGTCAATTTATAAATGATTTGATGTTTTGTTAATAGAATATGAATCGTTTTTGGACGTTTGCAAACCGTTTGACAAGTGAGTATGAGGAAGGAGTGGAAATGTTCATAAAGTTTGTCGTTGACCATGCAACAAATCCTAGAAAAATTGTGTGTCCGTGTATAAAATGTTTTTGTTCTAAGCAACTAAGTGAAGTGGAGTTGAGGAACCATCTTTTCTGTTTCGGAATTGATAAGAGTTACACAAGTTGGACATTTCATGGTGAGACTAGAATTGAACATAGTGGTATGGGAGAGAATAATGTCAACGTAGAACATAGTGATGATGAGTTTGGGACCGGATGGGAGGATTGTGACAGAATTGATGAGATTCGAAATGTGGTTGAAGAGGACCTTAGAGATTGCCCAAAGATGTTTGATACCATGGCTAGTGATGCAGAAAAAACCACTGTACAACGGGTGCACCAAGCAGACAAGGTTGTCCGCGGTGTTGAAGCTGTATAATTTAAAAGCATCAAATGGATGGTCTGACAAGAGTTTCGCAGAGTTACTGACATTGCTAAAGGAGATGTTGCCGGAGGACAATGTGCTGCCTAACAGAACTTATGAGGCAAAAAAGATGTTACGTTCTATTGGGATGACCTATGAGAAGATTCATGCTTGTCCCAATGATTGCATTTTGTTCAGAAATGAGCATGCATCATTAAGTGTGTGTCCTAAATGCAATGAGTCTCGTTATAAGAAAGAGACTTCACCAGCAAAGGTGGTTTGGTATTTCCCCATAATTCCAAGGTTTCGAAGGATGTACCGTAGTGTCATCGATGCAAAGAACTTAACATGGCATGCAAATGAACGAGTCAAGGATGGCATGTTGAGGCATCCCGCTGATTCTCCATAGTGGAGGAAGATAGATGATGAGTACCCCTCTTTTGGGGAGGAAGCAAGAAATCTTCGACTTGCCTTATTAACAGATGGAATGAATCTGCATGGTGTCCAATCTAGTACCTGCAACACATGGCCGGTGTTATTGATGATATATAATCTACCTCCATGGCTTTGTATGAAGCGCAAATACATGATGTTGTCCATGTTGATATCTGGGCCCAGACAACCGGGTAATGATATAGATGTGTACTTGGCACCATTGATTGAAGACTTGAAGCTATTGTGGGATACTGGAGTAGAGGTCTATGATGGCTACAAAGAAGAATCTTTTCTGTTGAGGGCAATGTTGTTTGGAACGATTAACGATTTCCTGGCCTATGGTAATTTGTCTGGCTATAGTGTAAAGGGTCAGTGTGCATGTCCTGTGTGTGATGAAAATACTTCTTGGATGCGTTTAGCGCATTGTAAGAAAAATGTATTCCAGGGTCAACGTAAGTTTTTGCCTTTATCTCATCGTTATAGGGGATGGAAGAAAGCATTCAATGGTGAGACCGAGGAGGGGAGGCATCCTTCTCCATTGGCGGGTGATGAGTTGTGGGAAAAGGTGGGTAACCTGACCAACAAATTCGACAAACCTTTTGCCGGGCAACTTGTTACTGGAGGTTGGAAAAAGAATTCTATCTTTTTTGAGTTGCCATATTGGAAGTCATTGTTTGTTAGACACTTCCTTGATGTGATGCATATAGAAAAAAATGTGTGCGAGAGTGTAATCGGCACGTTACTGAATGTCAAAGGCAAGACCAATGATGGGATAAATGCGAGATGGGACTTGCTGGCCATGGGTATAAGGAAAGAATTGGTCCCAGAAAAAAAGGGGTTCACGTACATATCTTCCTCCGGCGGCTTATACTCTTAGCAAAAAAGAAAAACTAGTTTTTTGCAAGTTCCTATAGGGAGTCAAAGTCCCAGAGGGTTTTTCCTCTAACATTAGAAATCTAGTATCACTGCAAGAACAAAGGTTGAAAGGTGTGAAGTCTCATGATTGTCATGTTCTTATGGGTCATCTGCTTCCGGTTGGAATACGCTCCATTCTTCCAAACAAAGTGCGCGTTACAATAACTAAATTGTGTCATTTCTTCAGAGCTATTTGCAGTAAAGTGATTGACCCTGGAAAGTTGCCCATGTTGCAAAGACAGATAGTGGTAACATTGTGCGAGCTAGAAATGTATCCCCCCCTCTTTTTTTGATATAATGATTCATCTCACAGTTCACCTGGTTCGTGAGACTCAATTGTGTGGCCAGCTTACATGAGATGGATGTACCCGATTGAGCGATACATGAAGATATTAAAAGGGTATGTTAAAAGTCGCAGAAGGCCTGAGGGTTGTATGGTTGAAAGGTACATTGTTGAAGAAGCTGTTGAGTTTTGCACAGAATACCTTAGTGGTGTGAACTCCATATGGCTTCCGAACTCTGGACACAACAGAAGCTCGGAATTAGGAGGGATTGGGGAAAATGAAGTCATAGGTATTCAAAGAGAGGAATGGGTTCAAGCACACCTTTATGTCTTGCACAATGATGATGAGGTAGATTCGTATGTTGAAATTCACAAGGAGGTACTTCGGCACTCGAATCCTAACCGAGGAGATAATTGGATCACAAGAGAACACAATCGAAGCTTTATCTCATGGTTTTAGTCGAGGATTTTTCATGAAGTGAACCATAATCCTACTTTAGTCTCTACTAGACTAAGATTTTTAGCATATGGCCCAAGTTTGAATGTAATATCTTACAAGGCTTACTTGATTAATGGCTACATTTTCTACACAAAGGCCCATGATGATAGAACAACAGTCCAAAACAGTGGTGTGACTTTAATTGCCCAAGCATTGCACATGTCAAGTGCAAAAGATAGAAATCCAGTTTATGCTAATATGTCATATTTTGGGGTGATTGATCGCATATGGGAATTGGATTATACTCACTTTTCGGTTGCCTGTGTTTGGTTGTAAGTGCGTTGACAACAATACTGGTGTTCGGGTCGATAACCTTGGCTTCATGCAAGTTAATTTTAGCAAGGAAGGTTACAAAGATGAGCCATTTATCCTAGCATCCCAAGCTCAGCAAGTTTTCTATGTTAGTGAT
Source organism: Sesbania bispinosa (assembly GCA_026901365.1). Classification (NCBI taxonomy): domain Eukaryota; kingdom Viridiplantae; phylum Streptophyta; class Magnoliopsida; order Fabales; family Fabaceae; genus Sesbania; species Sesbania bispinosa. Next base: position 689,171 of record QLOH01000551.1, on the reverse strand, counting down.
CCCGCAGATGTGAATTGCTCCATAGTCATGTTAAGTAACAAATTCAATGACAACCCAAATGTGGATGATAATCAAGGGGATGATGTTGAATATCATCCTTTTGTTACGACATCACAGTTATTACATGGTGACTCAACAACAGATGATGGGTTGTACCTGAGAGCGGACCATAATGAGGGTATTTGGATTAACCTATCAATTCGTCTTAGAAATGTTCCCACTAGTGTCAAACTAATTAGAAAAAGAAAAAGATGAGCCATGTAGACAATGGAAGGATGAAGAAGTTCTTCCATATAAGAATATGATATGGGAGGATATAAAGGTACACACTATGTCCCCTCTTTATATTTTAAGATAATTAAGGACACCTAAAGTAATACGTTGGTAATTTGTTTTGATTTCTATGTAGTCATGTTTTGACATTGATGAGTCCCACAAGAGGCATGTGCTCATGTTGGCTTGTAAAATACATAGATCCTTCAGGTCTGTGTTATCCACCAACCATGTTTTTTATGAGAACGGAGAAGTAATCCCGCATCCTCCTAAGAGATATGAGGATGTAATACCACAAGAGTCCGGTGAAGTTTCACGACATGCGTTGTGGAGAGTCGCTCGGATAAACAAGAAAAAAAAATGCAAGTAATGAAGGAGTAGAAGAGGTCTTCACACAATGTGTAAGTATATATTTAGTGTTATTGTGTGTTAAATTTTGGGTTATTTTTGAATCATTGAGTTTATGTTTTTCACTTTTGTTATCAGGAAGAAATATTATCTCAAGCCGATGAATCTGGTAATTCTGATGAGAGGCACGTCCTTGACAAGGTTCTTAAGAAAGACACATATAAGGGACGTGTTCGGGGTATGGGTTTTGGGGTATATCCTGGGCAATATTTCAAACCTTCGCCTAAACCCAAAGAAGATGTTGTTTCTAAAGAGAAATATAATGAAATGTATGAGAAATACCAGGAAATGCATGATGGTTATCAATCCATACAAGAAAAACTTGCCCAGAATACAAGAATGATTGAAGAACTTACCAGAGAACGGAGCATGAGAGATTCTAACACTTCTCCCAGACCCGCCTTTCCTTTGGTAATTAATTTTTTATATTTTTGTTAATTATTTTGTTTTTTTCACACTATTTATCCATAAACATATTTACTTATCTCAATTGTTTAGGGAATTTTTCAATGCATATTATATTTGGGAGACACTGTCTTGCGAGTGGTTGGTAAGGGGCAAGCACACAATTTACCAGACCAGATGTTACACAATTGCCCACTTCCCTCCGACCAATTGAAGGTCATGGTTCAAGTTGCTACTGACCCACATGCTCCCCTTCCATGCCCAGATCGTTTTGGGGAATTGAATACTGTGGCGGGTGCGTTAGGGTGTTTCGTGGCTTGGCCATGTACTTATATTGGATTGGATGCATTGGTATGTGTATAGTTTTATTTGTGTAAAAAGTTCATATATATAAGTTCAATTTCAATTACTAATCCTTGAATATGTTGTATTTTTAGACTCGCCAGACCTCTGCAGCAGCACCACCTGTGGAGACACATTATTCAAATGAATCACCTATTCATAAGTCTCCAATTAGGGAAAGTACTCCACGGGTGGTCACCTCAAAACCCACCAATCCTCCCGCCATGAACTTGCAATTACTTGAAATGTTTTATTCAGTAAAGATTAAAGGAACTGGTTCTACCATTTGTTGCAACATAGCTGCGGGAATTATTCAAGAGAATGAAGTGAACACATACATTGATGAAAATAGTCTTCATGCTTTGTTGTATCGTGATTGGTTAGATGCCACTGTCATAAACATCTACTCCAGGTATTTTGAATTTTAAAATTTCATAGTATGTCATTCTCATTTAATGATAAGTTTGTAAAATTAGTTAACAATATCCAAATTTTGTATTGCATAGTTACTTGTATAAGGAGATATTGGTTCCATCTGGCCGCCGGGATAGATATGTTTTCATTGCTCCAGAAATAACCACAGCTTTTGTTGCATCAAGTAAGCATGACAAAGTCCTGGGTAGGATGTTGTACAACAAACGGGGGCAAGATAAGTTGTTTCTGCTTCCATACAATCATGACGGGTATGTGACGTATGTGTTCATATCTTTATATAACTAATTATAAAACATTGTATGTTTGAAACATCTGACAATATGATTGTAGGCGACACTGGGTTCTTATCGCCTTGAGTTTAGTTGATTTTGGCAAGGTTTACTTTTTGGATTCCTTGTGCAAAGACCCTACCCATTACGAACCGATGAAGTCTATGATTAATAAGTAAGTTTTCTATGTTAAGTAACATTATACAATCACACTTACATTGTTTAATTAGAGTTCTCATACACATTATTTGTTTTATTGGTTTAGATCTTTTTCTGAATATCGAACGCTAATGGGTTTTCAAACTACAAAGAATATGATTATACCTGATCCCATTTGCTACCGCATACAGGTAATGTTGCGCGAACTCTTGTGTTCCTTCGTTACTTATCATTACGTAAGTTGATTTGATTATAAATTATTTCTGCAGTGTCCACGGCAAACTAAAAACAATGATTGCAGCCTTTATGTTATGCGTTTCATGAAGGAGATAATCGATCAAAATGCACTCACTATATCAAGAGAGGTAATTTGGAATTGTTATAACAAGTATTTTTCTCCCCATTTAGAACTTCTATTAATGAAATAAAATTTTGGGTTTTATATAGTACTTTGCTCAACACTGATGCCTGAGTTACACTACGGAGCAACTTGATGAGGTTAGAGAAGAATGAGCAAAACATGTTGTAACCACTTGTATGTGATTGATTTGTACTTGTTGATGGTGAGTAAACACGTGTACTTTTACTCTGAAAATGATGTACAAAGATGTTTATTAATGATAAGTTCTGTAAATTTTGTATACTTTGATTTGATGTTATACTTTAATGACAAGCACTTGTTTCATGACATCAATTCTGGTTGCTGGTATGGAGTTTTACAGGTGTTTGATAAATTGGGATAACTTGTAAAAACAGAGGAAACTCTGCCAAATTTTTTATAGGTTATAATGAGTAGACTTAGTCATGGTTTAAGATGTTGTTTGTTAAGCATATTCTATGCACTTTTGACATTACTTTCATGACATGAATTCTGGCTGCTGGTATGAAGTTTTACAGGTGTTTGATAAATTGGTAAAACTTGTAAAAACAGAGGAAACTCTACCAAATTTTTTATAGGTTAATAACTAGACTCTGTCAAAAGTTTTGAATATGCTTAACATATATATGTTAAGCATATTCAAAACTTTTGACATTAATTTCAAGGATGAAATTCTGGCTGCTGGTATGGAGCATTGCAGGTGTTTAATACTGTATTCACAACTTCATGTAAATTATAGAGCAAAAAAAAAGGAGGGAGGGCGCTTCCTTGGAGCGCCCTGGTTGGACAGGACAGGGGCGCTTCCCTGGAGCGCCCTCCAAATGCACGTCCTGTGCATAAGGAGGGCGCTCCAGGGAAGCGCCCTTGTCCTGTCCAACCAGGGCGCTTTGGAGGGCGCTCCAGGGAAGCGCCCCTGTCCTGTCCAACCAGGGCGCTCCTGGGAAGCGCCCTCCACTCCTGACACTTTGACGAGGGCGCTTCCGTGTTTTTTATAAAAGCGCCCTCTGTGCCTTCCGTCAGGGCGTTTCTGGACACGCCCTCCTTTTAACGACCAAATAAGAGCAGTTTCTATTAGGGCACACGGAAGCGCCCTTTTATGATGCACGGAAGCGCCCTTAAATAGTTTTTTTGGCATAGTGAAAGTTATGTTGGTTGTACATGTAGAGGTTCTGTAAATTCCAAAACTGTACGTACTGGTACTGGCCAACGACTGGCCTTTTCATTTGGATAAGCATTGAAGTGGTTTATCATCAGATCCTACTATATAACCATATATAATTTAATGGTAGTGTGAATTTCGAACCAGAACGCTACTTCCTCCAGTTGTACACAGTAAAAGTAGAAGGAGAATATAGCACAAATTGAATTGTTGTAGCTATTGAATATGAAGAAACGTAGGAGACCAATTCGACGGTGCAAGTACCGCGGCAATATTAGGGCTTTTTTTTAATATGATTTTAATAATAAACATAAAAATAAACAATGGTCAAGATTTATTTGGGTTCAACGATGAATATTTATTCGGTTAAATATTTAACCTCGGTTAACATAAGGATTAATTGTAATGATTATAATAGTTTAAGGGTTAATTGAGACATAATAATAGTTTGTGGTACCTATTTGTAAAAGGTGAAAAGTTAAAGGGGGTTGGATCCTCTTTTCCCAAAAATCAATGATAAGTTCAAATAGGAGTAGTAAAAATATAACACGTATGTATCTACACTATTATAATAAACACCAACAAAAAATCTACACTATAACATATCTTAACTTATAATTGTGTATAAGAAGTCGTGATGGAATTATATGATAATAGTATCGTAATAAATTATATGATAAGAAGTCCCCACCATTTTTTATCATTATTATATTATATTATATACGACCTTTATGGTTCTTTACTGTTTTACGGTTCCTTCTCCAAGCAAATTCAGATTGTATTATAACTAGTATATATATAATAATAAATTATATTTTATTATTAAAAATTTAATTTACATTATTATTTTATTATAAATTATAATTAAATAAATTAAAATCATAAAATAAGAATAAATTAAAATTTATATTAAAATTAAGGGTTAAACTAGGAAATGATAAGATAAGATTTTAAATTTTAATAAATTTTAAAATTTAAGATTATTATTTATTAAGATTTAAAAATTTAAATAGAAGAGAGGATAGGGAGAAAGTTATAATAAGAATTTAGGATTATTATTCATTAAGAATCATACCATTTTATTTCAAAAAAAAATTAAAAAGTTTAAAAAAAAAAATTATTAGCAACGGCATAGCCGTCACTACATCCAGGTTTATTGACGGTTAAGTCGTCGCACTAATTCCGACGGCCACGACCGTTGCTACATAGTGTCGGCCGGTGATGGCCAACGACGACGCTATATTAATTGTGACGGTCATGTATCTAGCGTCGGCTTTTTGCGACGACCTAGTCGTTGCAACCCAGCATCGGCTGTAAAATGTCGTCGCTACTGCATTAACAACGAGCATTTTAGTGATGGCCCGTTGATTGTTGCTTGGTCGTCGCAAATTACGAATTAGCGACGGTTTTTCCTACGTAGCATCGACTTTTGGCCGTCTCTAAAAGGCGAAATTCTTGTAGTGTAGCATGAATGAGCATAGAATTAGTTAAATAAAAGAAATTCCTAAAGATTGAATATAATTATCAAATTCAAAAGAAACATATCTCCTCCTCTATCACGACGTAAACATTTTATTTTTCTTCAAAATTATTTTTAACCTCATTTAAATATATTTTAAAATTTTCAAAAGCTTCAATTTTACTGTTCATATATCAAATAAACATATGTAAATTTAGTAAAATCATCTATAAAAGTAATAAAATATCTATTACACCACGTGTCAAAATTTCATCAAGCTCACAAATATCAGAATAAATTAAATTTAAAACTTCAGGATTTCTTATAACAATTTTATGAGTTTTTTTCATAATCTCAGTTTTGCTACAAATTTCATATTTTTCAAAATTTTTATGAAGTTTAGGAATAAGTCGTAAATTACTCATTCTCAAGTAGGGATGTCAAAAAAACACATACCCACGAATACTCGTGTGAATATATTCGCATATTTATATAATGGGGAAATATTATACTACTCGCCTCGCAGATACTCACATACTCATAAAAACATATTTTTTTATTAAATATATTTGAATATTAAGATTTTTTATTATTAATCTAATTAACTACACGCATATTATTATATCTCATCATAAAATATTTAAATTTTTGTGTTCATCAATTAAGAAGCACCGATATTTACATTAATATTAAGATTGGCTCAAAGTTATCATCATTTTTATTCATTTTTAGAAATTAATTAAATAATTTCACGATTTAAATTTTTGATATGCACAAATTCTCAATAACTATCTATAAAATATATAAATTATAATAAAGAATTTTTTTTCAAATAAGTCGATTATTATAAAACCTTTTAATATGTTGTATGTTTACAATTATATATATATATATATATATATATATTCATGTCTAATCAAAAAAATTAAAGCAAAAATATTTAAATATTATTTGTATATGTATTTTTTCATGTCTAACTAACATGCATGGCATTGTGACTTCTCCTTATTATATATTAGTTATGGTAACAATATTATTTTACAAGCTTATATCAATAAAAAGCTGATTAAATCTAAAAATATTTTTTAATAGATAAATGTGTGATTTCTATTTTTCCACATTAATAAAGTAAATGTTCATTTTCTTCAATTATATGTTTGTTCATAGATACTTAATTATTTCCTTTTTAATTCTAAATCTTGTAATGGAATTAAAATTACATATCATAATTTTGCATCAAGAAAGTTTTAAGGAACCCATGACGACCAAACAGGACCAAGTACTAGATATATTAATAAAATTAAATTGCACACGGTAAGTTTGATACTTTTACCCCCAAACTACCATTTAATCACATATTTGCATTCACTTAGGTCGTAAGTAATATTTTTCAACAATATAACAATATTCAAAACCATACGGATTCTAGTGAAGCTGAAATACCAAATGTGTCTACTTTGGACACAACTAATGTTTGCATCATGTGATAATCAAGGCACGGTGAATAAGTTTACAATTTAAAAAAAAACATCAATTAACAAATATAATAGTCAATATATTTACAACTTGTATATATGTATATATATCGTAGTCTCCTAATTATTGTATTTCCACTAAGTATATATGCTCACATGTTCTAAATCTTTTACTTTTCTCTCCTATAGTTTTAATTTTTAATTAAACTAATAAATATTATTGCATATTTTTTAAAATATAGAAAAAAAAACTTTAAAATTTTATATTGGAAATAAAAATTGTTTTAGTTTTGTTGAGGATTATGCGAGGTATAACATTTTTTGTTAACACAAAATTACGAAGTAATTTCTGAGCAAAACATGGTAGTGCTCAAAATTTTGTTAATAATGCAAGAATGATCAGATCCCAAGTGTCTGCTCCGTGTACATGTAGACTCTGCAATGCAAGATTGTTTTACCATGATATCACGTGACATTTGCTATTCTGGCCGGGAAGGTGTCATTTGCACATGTGATGCTTCTCAAGAGTTGCTAGCAATATTTTCAAATATTCATTTCAATAAAGATATTTTTGACAACATATTAGAAGCTAATCATGTCTTTTCATTCATTTCAATGGGTATCATATCGATGAAAATATAGTCGCAACTGGATATGTGGTATATATACCTTTCATGCTTAAGGTGTAATATATCACAATATAAGAGAATTTTATCCAAATGATGGTTCAAAGTCATGTTTCATGCAATTTTACATCTATGAAACATAACGAGCGTGAATTACAAAATAGCATGTTGGAAAATTCCCAATTTCATCAAACAATAGTTTATAAGTTGCGACAAATACTTTATCAATGCAATGCTAGCTTTAGTGCATGTACTTAAGTAGAGGTGTTAAAGTAAGCTCACCGGTTAGGCTAAAAGTGAGTCGAGTCGGGTTGGCTATTTTTTTTTGTAAACTGAAAAAATACTAACCTGGTTTGACCCACTGCGGGTGAAGGGAATCAAGCATGTGGTCAGGGTGCAACAGAATAAATGGATTCCCTCCCTTGTTATAATCGTTAATGCGAAAACACGAATCAAGGCATAAAAGGCATAAAACAAAAGGTCGTACCTTTTAAGGATTGTAAACGAGACAATAGCAGCCATGTCTCTAAAGGTGTCCACGCCAACAACTAAACTAGGAAATCCTCCTCAACTCTACTAGTAGTGTTTAGAGAGTAAGAGCGACTACTCGTGTGTCTAGGGTAATGCATCTCATGCTCTATTTATAGAATGGTGGCTAGGGTTTTACCCTTCACTCACTTATCCCTAACCCATATGGGCCTGGCCCATAAGGTTATAATTCTAATCAAATTAGAATTATTATCTTTTCCTAGCGGCTTGTTGTATGCGTGTGACCCAATAGACTTTTAATATTTGGTTATGATATTAAAATAAAACCCTTTTATATTTAATATCATAAATAGTGAGCGGTATCTAGCAATACATCACTATCCAAATATTGAGATTATCAACAACTTTGACGAATCCTATTTTATGATAATTTATATGATTGATAAGTGCCAATTATATGATTTATTCTTGTATTTTTACTGCACTTATCAAGGGTAAAATAGTAATTTATGCCCCAAAAATAATCCCTTTTTATTAATAATTGTAATAATTGTGTTTATTTAATTTGAATTTGAATTTGATGTTATTTTAATAGAAAATCTGTTGATTTTACAGATTTATGAGAGAGATTTAAAAGAGAAAAGAATACAGTATTATTTGAGGATAGGATCTGCAGATTTGAAGTTTAAATGAGAGCAAATAAAGATAAGATCAGCAGCCATTTAAACAAGGATTCTGCGGATAACTTCCCCAATTTAAATTCAATGTCAAGATAAACACAGAATCAAGCCAAAAATAGGGAAACAAGGAAAGCCAAACAAATAAGGATAAGATCAGGAAGAAATCAAGTTGTTAAAAGAGGAAACAGAGAAGTCTGGAACGTGTTCCACGCTCCACCTGCGCTAAGCGCAGGTTGGAGCGCATCATTCTGTAATCCACGCTTCACTTGCGCTGAGCGCAAGTGAAGCGCGGCTACACGGATTAGTTTTCAAGTTTAATTTCAAAACAGATTCCTTCCAGGTTTCAGATAGCCTTCCTTCATCTATAAATTGGACCTTTTGCAAAGATCAAAGAAGCTAGGGGGAGAGTGAGCAGAGTTAGAGTTTAGGGCTCAAAGTTCCAGTGGAGATACCGAAGGGCTGCCGAGATAGCAACACTAGGATTGAAGAAAAGTGTGAAAGTTTCTTCATTGGTCTGTAATGGCTACCATGCGTAGCTAAACTCTCCAATAGGATTGAATGTAGTTGATTCAATCCCCAACTGTATGCGAATTCTCTTTATTGTTTATGAATCCCTATTCTATGATATTGATACTTTTATACTTTGCTTAATGCGTAGCTTCCGCCTGTGTGTCGGAGTTATAGGTTGCTTTTATAAAATACATTGGAAAATGGTTTTGTGAATTCAACAGCGAGTTTGGGGGAACCGATACTTAGGAAACTTGAACTCCGATTGGTAAAAGTACTCATAGTAGTCGCTATAGGAATATAGGATGAATTGACAGTGTTAACGAACGGAAAAATAGAGCAATCAAGTCGGGGTAATTTGTCGTCTGGGAGAACCCGCATGGATTATCTTCGAGTATTTTACTACTGGTGACTCGAGGTAAAATAATATAGTTTGGCTAGGGCATCATAGAAATATATTCATAAATAATTTTGAGGTTCACATATAAAAGGGGTGCGATCATACGAAGTTCAATCCTGATCCAAGTAACGTTATCTTACTCTACTCTACTCTTCATATTTCCTTTTATGCATTTAATTTCCGCAATACAAATATCAAATACCGTTTCTTACTTGATAGTCTGATCACTAATCATTACGAGTTGAACCGTTCCCTGTGGATACGATACTCTTTACTTACTATTATACTGCTGGAATTTTGGTACGTTTGCCTAAATCCCATCAATGATGTGTCCTTTTGTCCAAATATCTAATTGAACACAAGGGCATGGAATGTGTCAACCTTGTATAGTTCAATTTTATGTTTTCTTGATCCCCAAGTAGACTGTACAGAAAATAAACATCTCATGTTTATCCTCTTGGGCATAGCCATGCATTTTGCAGTCTAACTTTATCAAGAGGCCTACAGATATAACTCCTGTTACATAGGAGGGACAAATCCCATCTAGGTCACTCACATCCCAGCACATGATTTATTATGCGTCCAAATACCAACTTTATGATCACCTTGTTACAGGCAACGTTTGATGATATTTAAAACACATAATTCCTTATGTAGGAATCATAGTGATTTCAGGTCAAAGGACTTCATATAACATTTATCAATTTAAGAAACGTTCATGACACTTATGTAATAATCCATGCAACGTTCTTAAGGTGGGTCTGTCTAGTACGTACACCATTACTCTTAATGTGTACCTATGTGAGCACATGATATCTCATATCCATGATCCGTGAGATGTGATCATCAATGAACTCACATACTAGTCTAAATGCATCTTTGTCCTAAGATGATACTTGACTAGGGACTATTTTAAGAATAGTTCTTCATAAGATCTCACGATCAAGTCATCTACTTGATTTCTTATGAAGTTTGAGTTTACTATTCTAAGGACATTAATTGTATTCTTAAAAAGAATGAATTGCCTTTATAAAATAATATGATACAAATGATGGATGTTTCAAAAACATATAAGTCTCTAGTGCTTATACCTAACAACGGGTTGGTGGGTTAAGTGGGCTAACTCGCCTAATTTAAAAAATTGTAAAAATAATTAAAAAGCCCAAAAAATAGAAAAAAAATAGAAAAAGTTATAAAAAATTGGCTTAAAAATATAAAAAATAAAATAAATTTTTGAGCCAACTCACGTCAACTCGATTCGAACCCACTTTGGTCCACGAGTTAAGTGGGTTAGCCCACTTTGACCCGTGAAAATGTTACCCTAATTTTTACCAATCCAATCCAAAGCCAACCCATATTTACAGCTCTATACTTAAGCAACTTGCACTACAACCATATATTCATGAATGGAAACTCTTCATTAATATTGAACAACCTCATACTAATTGTTAGAGCTGTCAATATAGGATGAGCTCGATGAGTGAACCCGGCTCAACGATGGGTTGAGTTAATACAAATCAGGCTCACATTTTCGTGGGTCAAAGTGGGTTTAACCCACTTAACTCACGATCCAAAGTGAGTTCGAGTCGGGTTAAGGTGAGTTTGCTCAATTTTTTAATTTTTATTCTATTTTTATATTTTTAAGCCATTTTTAAATTTTTTATAAATTTTTTATTATTTTTATTGAGGAGGCTAAGAGGGAAAAAAGAAGTTGTGTACTGTTTAAAGCCGATTTCGAAAAGGCTTATGACTCGATTAATTGGAGATTTCTAAGGTATGTCATGGGAAGAATGGGATTTCCTCCCAAATGGATCGATTGGATATCTGAGTGTCTTACTACCACCAGAATCTCAGTTCTCTTAAATGGTAGCCCAACTGCTGAATTTGGGGTTGGTCGTGGTTTGCGACAGCGAGATCCCCTTGCTCCCTTTCTGTTTCTTCTTGTTGCTGAAGGACTTAATTCTATGATGAACAAAGCGGTTAATTCTCAAATTTTTTTAGCATACAAGGTTGGGCATGACCAAATACCTCTTTCTCACCTTCAATATGCTGATGATACCATCATTCTGGGAGATGCTACTGTAGAAAATGTCTGGGTTATAAAGGCAATCTTGCAGTTATTTGAATTGGTGGCTGGTCTCAAAGTAAATTTCCATAAAAGTAAGTTGTATTGGGTCAATGTTGATGAAGGCTGGTTAATACGGATGTCACAATTTTTGAATTGTAAAGTGGGTACCATTCCATTTTATTATTTGGGGTTACCGATTGGTGGAAATCCAAGATGTAAGCGGACATGGGAACTAGTTATTCTGAAAGTTAAAAAGCGACTGTCCAAGTGGAAGTGTAAATCTTTTTCTTTTGGTGGTCGAAGTATCCTCCTCAAATCTGTTTTGCATTCCATTCCGATCTATTATCTATCCTTTTTCAAGGCTCCAAAAGGTACTATTTCTTTACTTGAATCTCTCTTTAAAAATTTTCTTTGGGGGGGAAACTGTGAGCATAAAAAATTCATTGGGTAGCCTGGGAGGATGTATGTAGGGAAAAAAACATGGTGGGTTAGGCATTAGGGATTTGAGAGCTTTTAATTTAGCATTACTAGGAAAATGGAGGTGGCGTTTTTTAGTTGAAAAGGATAGGTTGTGGAATAAAATATTAGTTTCCATATATGGTGTTACTTCAAATGGTGGGGGGGGGGGGGGGGGGGGGGGGGTTAACGGGTCTTGCTGGTGGAAGGATTTATGGTCACTTGAAAATTGTGATTCCATTAAGTTAGGTTGGTTGTCAAGCACTTGTGTTAGAGAAGTGGGTGATGGAAGTGAAACTTTATTTTGGAGGGATCTTTGGTGTGGGAGTGGACCCCTTTGTTTTCGCTACAGTAGACTTGTTTCAATTGTCATTGATAAAAATGTAACTATCAAAGATTTGGTGTTTAGGGGGAAGAGGGATTTGAATGGAGGTTTAGTTGGCGGAGAAATCTATTCCAATGGGAGATTGACCAACTAACTCTTTTGCAAGGAGAATTGCAATCGGTTTTTTTACAGGTGAATTCCAAAGACAGTTGGTGATGGAAAGCTACTAAAGATGGAGCCTATTCAGTAAAGTCAGCTTATTCAATCATTACAAATGAACACTTATTTGCTGATTTTCCGCTACATAGATTCATATGGAGTAATCTTGTGCCCACAAAGGTGTCCTCTTTTGCTTGGGCAGCCATACTAGATAGAATACCAAGTAAACAGAATCTTATTCGAAGGAATGTCTTACCCAGTAATGTTGGTTTATGTGTTTGGTGTGGTTCTTGTGAGGAAACTACCTGCCATATTCTGTTTGATTGTTTCTTTTTCACAGAATTTGGACACTTTGTTTGGATTGGTGTGGTTTTATGACTGCTCTTCATGTTTCTTGCCATGATAATTTTGACCAGCTTGTTGGGCTACCAAATTGTAGTAGTCCAAATCGTCTTAAGTGGTCAGTGATATGGATGACAACCGTTTGGTCACTATGGTTAGCTAGGAACCTTGCTATTTTTCAGAATAAAATTTTGGACACCACTGAACTTTTGGACTTAATTAAAGTACGGTCTTGGAAGTGGATATCAGCCAAGGATCACTCATTTTCTTACTCTTTCTCTGCCTGGTCTGATTATCCTTCAGCTTGCCTTAATTGTGTATGATTGGTTATGGTCTTTATCAATATATGATTTCTTGTGGAGTTGCTGGAATATTGCGAGATGCATTTTGGTGGTGTGTAGGTGTAATTGGGTTTCTTTGTAATATGTTTGCTGTTGGTTTAATAGTTGTTCACAGCTAGTTCTTATTTCTATGTAATTTGATATTGTCTTTGTATGGGTTGGAGTACCCCTTGTACTCCCTTTTAATTTAACTTCATTTGCTTATAAAAAAAATGTGAGTTAATCCACTTAACCCACCAACCGTGATGGATCAAGCCGAATTGATATTTTTCAACTCACGAGAAAAGTGAGTCAACCCGATTTTTGACATCTCTACTACTTGTCAATGATATTGATCCAATTTAATTTATGCAAGCTTATATTAGGTTGACATGTCAAATAGCTATTAATTTAATTAGGTCCATTAATTCCTTAGCATGTGATAGAAGGGTTTCGATAACGTTGACATCATTTATTAATTAATACAACTAGCCCCCCTCTTTACCTTAATTGCTAAAGCTTTATCCATTTAGAGATGCAATTTGACTTAGATTTTAAGGGGAAGTCCTAGCTAGTATCAACTAGTAATGAAAGAAGATTATACTCCCAATGTAATGGCCAAAACAAGTACACAATCTGTCGTTTATAATCATATAGAGGTGTCAATTAATTCTTTAATGTGCATGCTATCAAAGCTTAATATATAATATTAAAAAATATATTTAATTCTTATCAGTTTAATCACGCCACAAAATCGTGAACCAATACTTTCACTGGTTCAATTATCGATCCAATTTTATAAACATTGGTTTATATACACATACACGCAAGATATAGGACATCTTGATATTAGGTACTAATTTCGATGTATCAACACCTTTAATAATTTTGGATTAACAAGTGCTCTAATTAAAATCACTAGTTAAGAAATTAAAATTAGAAAATTTTTATTGAGAAGTGCAGCATTTAATATAATAAATACAATCAATATTGTGATTTTCATTAAAGACCTACTATTATATACTTGTGACACTAATTAACCGCACCCAATAATTTTTTATAAGTTATAAATTTTATCAATTCAATTGTTTGATTTAATTTCTTTATGAAATTTTAAAAAATCATATAATTTAAAAATTGTTTAATGCGATTACATCACTTTATATTTTAATAATGTATAATATATCATATAAAATATCAGTAAATATATACTATTAAATTGTATATTTATGAATGTTTACATTATTTAAAATTTTATATACAGTATCACTAAAATATTATTATTTATTATTTTAATGCTTCAAATAATTAATTTTATATTTAAAAAGGTTATTAAATGATATATAAATGCAAATATCAATTTTGATACTTACATGAGACAACCTGACATTATTAGGTTTTGAAAATAATTTTTCTTTGATTAAAGAGAGAACAAGAGAAAAATCCAAATACGAACACGTACATTGATATTATTTTAATTAATTCAGTCACGATCAATACAAATAAGCATAAATTATATCCGAAGATGTAAGAAAGCATCAATCGTGTCACCTTCTTGTCGGGAAACAGTGTTATACATGAGAGCAAACAAAACCAACGTGGGCCGGTTGAAGTGGTACATAATTGATTCCCCTTAAGTAAGGTCTCGAGTTTGAGTCTTGTGGATGGAAAAAATTCCCACTGAGAGAGCTGGCCCCACCATGATGTGGATGTTCCCGGCTCGAACAGGATTGTCTACCATAAAGGATACCTGTAGTTATTAAAACAAAAAAAAAATATGAGAGCAAACAACAGTGACAGGAAGAAAGAATAATTAGCTAGGTAGGTTGAAGTTCTATATAAGTTTTTTGGCGATAAATTTATTAATTATTTAAAATAAAATAAAATAAACTTATGGTAGCAGCCTGCAAATCGCATGTCTACATTTTATAGAGGACATGGTAATACCTAATACGAATACGATACTAAATATAGGTTTTGACTTTTTTTAAAATGCATTTATACATTTTACAGGATAAAATCCTAAATTATTGGATCTGTTTTAAGTTACTGTTTATTCCGCTTAAATTATGAATGCTTGCTCTTTATTTCCGGCAGAAAACATTAGGGGGGTTATTAGATGTTATGCTTGTGATTCTTAATTAAATGAATTAGCAGTGGTTTAATTGATCATTAGAAATTGTTATTAAAAAATTATTTTCCATACAAAGTATGCAACTATCATAGCTCGAAACGTGTTGGTAAATTATTATGAGTTTAATATATGTACATTATCAATGTAAAGAAATTTACACAGACATCGAATGATGTGTTGTCACATCATTTATTGAATTTAATAACACATGAGGTGTCACATTCATTAAATGATGTGACGGCACACCATTGCATGTTTGTGTAAATTTTTTTACACTGACAGTGCATATTAATTAAATCCAATTATTATAGATGAATACACATTATTTTAACAATGTTATTTATATGAAAAAATAAACTTTATAAAATATAATATTTTTTATTATTTTTAATAATTTTTATATTCTTATTCAGAAGTCAAAAAATAAAAATTGATTTTCTATAAAATTGTATTTAATTTTACCCATAAAATTAGATAATTGGCTTAATTGCTTTTTTGGTCCCCATACTTTTTTTTCGCGATTTTGGTCCCCGTATAATTCTTAATCCTGAATAACGTTCAAAATTTTGGTCCCTCTCTATACCTCCAAATACGTGTAAGAGGGACCACTAATATTAAGGATTAGGAATTATAGGGGAACCAAAATCGTGAAAAAAAAAAGTAAATGGACAAAAATCACGGATGAATGATAATAGGGGGATCAAAAATACAATTAAACCAAAATAATTTTATCTTTTCAATATAATTTATATTTATTTGTCCATTTCAAAGTCAAACATTGGATTGGATAAAATAATGTTTTTGACTTGTTATTTTGGTGCACATCAAATATATATATATATATATATATATATATATATATAGGATAAAAGTCTAATATACACTTAATTATCTTTCGTTTCCAACTCTATTACCTATCATTTCCTATTATATCTTGACCAAACGGGCCTTAGAAATTAGAATCATTGATTGAAAAATTATTGATTAAAAATTTAACAACTTGATACACCATGATACATATATACATGCATGTAAAAATTAATAATTGTAATGTTGCACTTTATTTTTTAATATATATTATGGATTTAATGAATTAGATTTAATATAAAATAATTTTATAATATCATTTAATAATATGTTATAATATTATTTAATTATTTATTAAATATGATAACACATAACGTGTATCATATTCAGGGTAAGTTTTTTAAAATAAAAAGGTAAATTCTAGATTGTGTAAAAAAATGATTTACTTTTTAGAGATTTTTATAAAAATCATAAGCTAGTTTGTGATTGATTATATACAATGACAAAAAGTATTTTTTTAATATTCTCTCTTTTATTTCAACTTATTATCTGAAAAAAAACTAATAAAAATAGCTTCTGATTATACCCAGATTTTTTATTAATTTTTAAATTGTAATTATTTTTAAATTCTGAAATAAACATACCAAAAGTTTTAAAGTGATTACTTTTTTTAAAAAAATGTGATTTCTAAAAATAATCCTAAATAAACGCACTCTCATTAAAAACTCTCTCTCTATATATATGTGTATTTCATGACAGTGTAAATTTTTATTTACATTAATAGTGTATAACTATTAAGCTCATATTATATAATTAATATGAAACATTTATTTTTCTTTTAAAAAGGCAATAATACTAAAATAGGTACAAGAAGTACTAAAACCCAATAGAAAGAACCCCTTTCCCCAAATTTAGCTCTTAACCAAGAATAAACTCTAAACTGTAAGAGGTCAAACACCTTACACACACATCTACAGGAGTTTTGTTAAATATGAAATTATTTCTAAACCCTAATTCAATCGATAACCAGATATCTAAAGGTCGATCAATTCGCAAGCCTTCAAAGGTTTACATACGGTTTCGGGATAAGTAAAACGTATTTAACTACTATTTCACATGCATTGATGGTAATATATATAATTAATTTTCATTTTAACTAATATATATAAGTGTGAAAGGAAGTCAAGAATTAATAATATTGTTATAACGTGGCTCATCCTTTAGTATTGAGATTGGATTGTGACAGTAACCAAAAAAAAAGATTGGATTGTGACAACTTTCATATACTCGCGGAGTCCTAAACAATATTGGTAATTAAAATATACCATATACATGTAGTCAGACAACAGCATATGCCATCTTCTGGCGTGTATGTTGTGCTCTTCGAATTTTGGATTATAAGTGATTTTTTTGGATGAAAGTGTTGATCATGTTAATTAAGTTGACTTGCTTGTATATATCGCTAGAGGAGAGACAAATAAAGGAATAAGGGAACAGTCATTGTCGCACTGCTCATTAGCTTCTATTGAAAATGTTATCTCGATTACTGACTACAATAGTCAAAAGGCCAACCACTCTGTGTGTGTGTGATAATTTTATTTGGGGCTAAAAATTAAACAAAAGAGCTGGCTAGCATTCAATTTGTATCATTCTGCTAGAAGTGATTTTTATGTTTTTAATTTTAAGTTGTAAAAATTTAATTAAAATTATTTAAAAATAAAAAATTAATAACTTACAATCACCCAGACTACTCCTAAATTATGACTTATGAGTAGGTTGCATGGCGATTGGCGACCATATATATGTCATTAATTTACAAATATGTGATATATTTATGCTATTAATTATGCAATAAATATATAAGAGGAAACTATCTTCTTAGGGTGTATTTCAGAGTTTGGACTGAAAAAAAAATGAAGAGTTGAAAAAGGAAAAGTAAGGGAGAGAAAGAAAATTCTATTAAATCATATAAGAAAAATCATTCTCCCAATTAAGGGAGGGATGGATTTTTCATAATCTATCTTCTCTTCTTCTTTTCAAAAATCAACTCACGGACACACTTTTAAATTTTCTAACCATCACAAGGAATTATTGGAAGTACGTGATGGATCCCCTTCGTTGTTGCAACATATATACGAAAGTGCTGTAGAGATTTCAGTATATGTCCATGTAGTTATATATCCTGAAGGTAAGGAAAACTTTGACCTATTGATATTGATCGACAAACTGTGAGAACAGCCTTGGTTTATCTCTAATAAGATGTTTTAGCATTGAAGAGTTTTTTTTTTTTCTTTTTCTACTGGCTAGCTAATCTTGATCACCATCCTAGAACCCAACATAAAGTGTACGGAACTCTTAAAAAATTGTTTAATTTTTCTTGCAATTATGGCTTTCATGTAGTATGACTAAACTTTCAATTTGTTCCCTAAAAAATTGGAGGACCTCAAAAAAAAGAAACTGTCAATTTAGTCCCTGAATGTACTTTTCGTCTTTTAATTTAGTCTCTCTGTTACAATTCGTCGGTTAACCTTAACAGAGACGTTGACGTGGCACGTTAAGTGCCATGTGTACATAATGATGTGTTAATAAAATTATTCATTTTAGTCCCTTATTAATAAAGTAGTTCATTTTAGTCCCTCATGATTAAATTAGTTCATTTTAGTCCCTCATTAATGTTAATTATTTCATTTAATTTTCATCCCTCTTTATACATTTGTCTTTAACAACATATTCCTCTCAAATTCAAACCAAAGAAACCATAACCCCAAAATTGACAATAGATTTTTTAGATCAAAACGAAGAATTTAAAATGTAATTTTTGGACTAACCCCTCATTTTGGTACCTGAAAGATTTGGAGTCAGTCATATTAGTCCCTGAAAAAATGAAATTGCACTTTTCGTCCCTGAAAGATAAAAAGTTATTCAATTTAGTTCTTGAAAAATGAAAATTCATTCACTTTAGTCCTTGAAAGATTTTTTTAAATGTCAATTTAGTCCCTAAAATTAACTAAATTGAATGAATTTTTCATCTTTCAAGAACGAAAATGCAATTTACATCTTTTAGGACTAAAAGATTTAGGGTCGGTTACATTAGTCCTGAAAGATGGAAATTGCATTCTCATTTTTGAAAGATGAAAAATTCATTTAATTTAGTTATTTTTAGGGACTAAATTGACATTTAAAAATCTTTCAAGAACTAAAGTGAACGATTATTCATTTTTTAAGGACTAAATTGAATAACTTTTCATACAAAAAATACAATTGTTTTTTCAGGGACTAATGACTGACTCCAAATCTTTCAGGGTACCAAAATGAGGGGTTAGTCCAAAAATTGTAATTTAAATTCTCCATTTTGGTCTGAAAAATCTATTGTTAATTTGGGGTTAGGGTTTCTTCGGTTTGAATTTTGGATGAATAGGTTGTTAAAGACAAATGTAGCAGGAGGGATGAAAATGAAATCATTAACTAATGAGGGACTAAAAGGAACTATTTTATTAATGGGGGACTAAAATGAATAATTTTATTGACATGTCATTATGTACATGTGGCACTTAACGTGCCACATCAGCATCTACGTTAAGGTTAATTGACGGATTGTAAAAGAGAAACTAAACTGAAAGACAAAAAGTATATTTAAGGACTAAATTATCAGCTTCATTTTTTCAGAGACTAAAATAAAAGTCGTTCAATCTTTCAGAAACCAAATCGACAGCATATATTTTTATGTAGCCTTTCTATTGATAATAAATTGATTAAACTAGTAAGTTAGTGCAAAAGGCCGGCATGTATTCATATATTGAACACACGGACAAAAAGATAAGTTTGAAAAAGGAAAGATTAGCTCGACCCTAAGAAAAGGTGAGATTAGCAAAAAGTGATAAATGCGTCATTTGTTATTGGCTATATTTGATTTATCGCAAATGTCTGCTCTATCTGGCATAATTTATTTAAGACTTATCTTGTTTTTTTAAAGAATAAGTCGATCAAACATTTTTATTTAAAAACTCTTAAAATAAAAAATTTATTTATTTTACAAGAAAAAAAAGTAACTTTTCTAAAAGTAAATCACTCTTTCATTCTCAGCAACGACTCTTTTATATATCTTATTATCAAAGTTGTTCTGGTATGGAACTCGGACTTGGGTCTGAGTCAACAGGTGAGAATCAGATCTGGATCCGGCTTGGAGATGCATGATCCGAGTTGAACCCTGGGGGGTGTACTTGCAAAGGGACTCCGACGCCCAAGTCAGAAAGATATAATAGCAGTCAAAGTGATTGACTGAGTAAGATTGTGTACCTGATGATCTGTCAGTCATCCGTATATATAGGGGTTTTCCCTGTATAAATATGGTAAGTGGGCCTTTGTATAAAGGAGTAAGTATGTATAAAAGGAGTAAGTATGCAGATGTAATCATATAATTATAGATATTATAATTATATTTCATATATTGTGGGATATAGTAGATATAATTGTAGATATGATTATATTGTATACGGATATTATTATATATTCATGGATATGATAATAATATAGCATGTGGGCCGTATTGGCTGTTGGGCCTTAAGTTTAGACCGCAACATAAGCCCCCCCCCCCCCCAGCTCTTGTCAACTTAATAGTTGGCTTTGAGCTCATATGTCTTTGATTTGTCCGAGACGACAAACGTGGGTCGAGACGGCTTTGATGATTTTCTCAAACGCACCCAACTGGTTGTGGCGAATGGCGGGCCGCTAATTCTTGGTTCGAGGCGTAACTTGTCTTTGCGCACCTTGGTTCGAGACGAAGTGCATATAGACCGTAACAGAAACCCCCCAACTCTTGTCAACTTAATAGTTGGCTTTGAGCTCATTTGTCTTTGATTTGTCCGAGACGACATACGTGGGTCGAGACGGCTTTGATGATTTTCTCAAACACACCCAGCTGGTTGTGGCGAATGGCGAGCCGCTAATTCTTGGTTCGAGGCGTAACTTGTCTTTGCGCACCTTGGTTCGAGACGAAGTGCATAAACCTCTAACCATGACTGCTGGTACGAGTTTGAGATGAGTTCTATTTATATCCGCCGGTTCGGGACGGATTTCAGTCTGACATACCGTTGCAACGTTTCATTTTCTCTGAATCGTTTCAGTTGTCAGTGACGTTTCGTATACCAGGTGACTTGTCACTCTGGTATAGGGTCGCGACGGTTCGACTTCCTGGGCCGTAGCGGTTGTGGGCCTTTTCAGCCTTATAAATAGGGGGTGGAGAAATTTCATTTCTCCATTTTGCTTCATTCATTCTCTGTCTCTCTCTCTGCAATCGTATTCCCGAATCTCGATTCGGCTTTCAGCTTCTCAAATCGGATTCAGTATCCGACTATCAGGTATTTCTTTTCTCTTTTTTTCTTCTTTTTACGCAAATGAGTGAGAGTGATTCCTTGGAGGTTTTATCTGGGAAACCCGAGTCGTGGGTATCCCGGAGCCGGTCATCTTGTGGGGATAATGAGGGTTTAAGTCCTGCAGTGGTTGAGGTGTTGAGGCGGAGGAATATGGCCTCTGGGGGGAAGCTCGGGTCCAGAATGAGAACAATTTAGTAAAATCCAATACGGATTCATATGATAGTATTTTTGATGAGTCGGGCACTAGCCGTCTCGGTTCTGATGAGGGTAGTTGTTACACTATCACCTCTGCAGGTGTTGATATGGTTGAGCCTCGTGATGGAGATTACTTTGTGCCCCTGTGGGCTGATAGATATAGGTGGGTGGATCCAGAGGTTCTTGACACCTGCTCTGTGTATAGACCAGGCTGCCCCGAGCATTCTCAGGAGCGTTTACTCGATCTGGAGGTGTTTGGTTCGGCCGAGATGAAAGAATCGTACAACGTGGTGCTGCCGCCTCGAGGGGGTCGAGTGTGTCATTTATCCGAGACTAACACCCCGTTTTTATACACTTATGATTTTTTCCATTCGAAGGTGAAACTGAGGCTTCCATTTACCGATTTTCAAGAACAGATGCTTATGTTTTTGCGGTGTGCGCCTTCACAATTGCATCCCAACTCGTGGGCCTTTATAAGGTGTTTCGAATTGATTCTGACCGAGTTCGGATTCACGCCTTCTGTAAAGTTATTCTTTTATTATTTCATAGTATTAAGGAAGCATCCCCCGGGGAATAAGAAGGAAACTCTGAAAAGTTGGATTTCTTTTAGGGGGCATAAGGATCGTAAATTGATAACCCCGTTCTGTGAGTCGGCTAAGAGAGGGAGCATCACATTCAAACAAGAGTTTTTCCAAGTTCAGGCGGGTGAAGGTGTGAAGCCGTTTTGGGAGGAGTGGTCTTCTAACACGCCACGTTTCCCAATTTATTGGAGTGACAAACATTATGATATGAAGCCGTCCGAGTTTGAAGTCTCCGAGTCGGCTCTATCCCCACAGGATGTGGTAGTAAAGGATTTACTGAAGAAGTCGGTTGAGGAGTGTGGGGGTATTTCTTCTAAGAAAATATTAGATGGTCCGACTCGGAATGTCGGTTCTAGAATTGGTGAGGTTTTAAGTTTAATTTTCTTCCTGCTTTGACCACGTAATTGTGAGCAGTTTTTTAACACTCGGCCGTATTAACACTTATTTTTTTAAAGAATAAGTCGATCAAACATTTTTATTTAAAAACTCTTAAAATAAAAAATTTATTTATTTTACAAGAAAAAAAAAGTAACTTCTCTAAAAGTAAATCACTCTTTCATTCTCAGCAACGACTCTTTTATATATCTTATTATTAAAGTTTTTATTAATCTTTTTATATAAGTTTTAGGTTAAATGCTTCTCTTTGTTGAACTACCCTTTGTGTTAGAGAAATTCTAATGTACCCATATTAAAATTAAGGGTTTTGATACACCTAATTGTTTGATTAATAGATGAATGGATTTCAATTAATTAAAATATATAATGTTACTTATGGTTTTACGTGAAAAGATTTAGTTATTATACTTTTTATTTTGATCTTTTAAAAATAATTTTACCGTCTATGAATCCACTTTCAACTTCAATTTTAATGCTATTACTTAAATTTTTAATATTCTTTTATTTAAAATTTGAATAAGTAAAAGTTATAAATTTAAAATAGCAAATATATTAAATAGGGCTAAATATGTTTTTAGTCCCTATAAATATAGGTCATTTTGTTTTTAGTCCCTGCAAAAATTTTTTTTGGTTTTTCATCCCTATAAAATTTTTCGTTTGCCATTTTGGTCCCTCTCGTTAACTTTAAGCTTATGTGGCTAACGGAATGTCACGTCATCCTGCCACATGTGGTTTTTCTTCCAACTTAATTTTATTTTTAGTCCTTATAAATATGGTCTTTTTGTTTTTAGTCCCTATAATTTTTTTGTTTTTGTTTTTCACCTCAATCTCATCTCCATTCAATATCACAATGTCCTTTTGCTTCTTCTACTGCATTATTACACTTGAATTCTTGAACTCTTCATGGTGGGTTTAAGGAATTAAATTCCTTATGCATTCAATTATTTGAAATTTCAGTACACTTGAATTCACTGCCTAAAGTGAGAAAAACTTGTAACGACCTTTTTTCTGTCTATTGACTAACAAAATTCTCATTTGATTTATGTCCATTGATGACCTATAACTTGATGTAATTTGTCCTGAGTAACCAAAAAAGCTTGTAATTGTAAATCAAGTGAAAATTTTGTCAGTCAATGGATAAAAAAAAAATTGCATGTCATTACAAGTTTTTCCCACTTTATAAAAATAATAGGTATACCTATTAAATTACTATTATCAATTACGAAGAAACTCAAATAATTTAATTTGAAGAAATGATAAGGTATATATGATAATAAACATTGTGTACCCAAGAGAAAAAAAATTAATTTAAAATTTACCTCACAGTATATTAGTTTTTTTGTATATTTATATTATAATATATTAGTTTCTTTGAATATTATAAGATATTAGTTTCGTCATTTTTTAAATTTTATTCATTTATTAATTGTTATCTTTTTTATGAAGTGGATTATAATTTAAGTGGAGTATAGTTTATAATATCATATGATACCTAATTTTGCAGTACATTGAATTTGGTCCATTGTTAAGTATTTATATTAAGAATTTAATTAGAGTCGGGATCAACTTCTTAAGATAAAAAGTTTCACACGTGGGAATAAAAAAGAATTGGCCAGTTGACGAAAATGTGGACAAATTTAAAATTATAGATTTTAAATAATTGAGTACATAAAGAATTTATTTCCTTAAACCCACCATGAAGAGTTCAAGAATTTCAAGTGTAACAATGCAGTAGAAGAAGCAAAAAGAGACTGTGATGTTGGATGGGGATGAGATTGAGATGAAAAACAAAAAAAAATATAGGGACTAAAAACAAAAAGACCATATTTACAGGGACTAAAAAACAAAATTAAGCTGGAAGAAAAATCACATGTGGCAGGATGACGTGGCATTCCGTTAGCCACATAAGCTTAAAGTTAACGACAGGGACCAAAATGACAAACGGAAAATTTTATAGGGATGAAAAACCAAAATTTTTTTTACAGGGACTAAAAACAAAATGACCTATATTTATAGGGACTAAAAACATATTTAAGCCTATTAAATATATAGGGAGGGGAATGAAATAATTGTACGTTTAATTATAAAAGTGTAAATAACATTAAGTGTAGATCCCATGTAGATATTGGGTATCCATGGGTACTCATTAATATTTAACAATTCAAAATTTATAAAAAAAAGAGAGGAAAATCATATAATATACCATAATATCGTATAATATTAATATTATATAATATAAATTAACATTATATAGTATCATTGCATGTTAATATAGTAAAAATATGATTATAAAATAGTAAAAATTATTTTTTATATCATCTTATAATAATAAAAAATTCTAATATTTTAATAAATTTAATATAAAATATAGTATAATGAATATATGTGGATACCCGTGTGACAGGTAGTATAATATCCGTCCGCATTCATTCAATAAGTATACAGATACCCATTATATGTATATCCGCAGATGCGGATTTTTTTTGTCATCCATACCCAAACCTATTAATTTGCATGGGTACGGTACCGTAGCACTACCTGTGCAATCTCATCGGCTCATCGCATCACTCATTCTGCTTTGTTTTTGGTACCCCTCAGTCCTCACTGAAAGCTCTAAAAATTTTTACTATATAAAGCGTTTCAAAAAACGTAATCCTCTTTTTACTTTTTATGATTATTAACAAGTATCATCACCAGTACCTTCAAAAAATGGGGTGCATTTGGTTTCAAGTAATCCATTGCTAAATGATGCATTCATCAAATGTTATGTTTAATTGTTAAAAATGAACTATTATTAGTTACCGAGATTTATTATTTTAATTGTGTTGATCTTTTGTCAATTTCAAATTAATATTTATTATCGTTACTATAATTAATTTTTAAATTTAAAATTTATATTGATTTGATTTGATTCTAATTTTTAAATTTAAAAATGTGCTTTTACCGAGAAATGATTTCCCATGTTTTTTCCTAGTTCTCATGCTTTATTTATATATTTTGAAAGTATAATTTAATTTGCTATACATAGATTTATTACTTTAATATGTTGATTTTTTGTCGGTTTCAAATTCAAATTTATTATTGTTATTATAATTAATTTTTAAATTTAAAATTTATTTGATTTGATTTGATTCTAATTTTTAAATTTCAAAAAAATGATTTTACCGAGAAATGATTTCCCATATTTTTTCCCTATTTCTCATGCTTTATTTTATATATTTTGAAAGTATAATTTGATTTGCTAAACAGAGATTTATTACTTTAATTGTGTTGATCTTTTGTCGATTTCAAATTCAAATTTATTATTGTTACAATAATTAATTTTTAAATTTAAAGTATGTTTTGATTTGATTTTATTCTAATTTTTTAAATTTCAAAAAAGTGCTTTTGTTGAAAAATGATTTCCCATTTTTTCCCTATTTCTCATGCTTTATTTTATATATTTTGAAAGTATAATTTGATTTGCTAAACAGAGATTTATTACTTTAACTGTGTTGATCTTTTGTCAGTTTCAAATTCAAATTTACTATTGTTACTATATTTAATTTTTAAACTTAAAGTTATTTAATTTGATTTGATTCTAAATTTTAAATTTCAAAAAAGTGCTTTTTACCGAGAAATGATTTCCCATATTTTTTCCTATTTCTCATGCTTTTATTTATATATTTTGAAAGTATAATTTGATTTGCTAAACATAGATTTATTTGAATATCCTCCACGGGGGGAATCCTGTTCGAGTCTGCTATAAAACCTATGTTCAAATTTATTATTGTTACTATAATTAATTTCTTTTTTACGGATACTATAATTAATTTATTGTTACGTTGATTTAGATATATTATTAATCGCTAAATGTTCGCTTGTCTACATTGGTGTTGCTCTTAGGGGTGAGCGTGGGACGGGTTGGGACAAGTTTTGTCCGTCCCATAACCGACCCTAACTTTTTATTAGACCAAATTTTCAGACCCGAACTTGTCCATAAATCCGAAGAAACCCGAAAAATGTATAAGACTACTTGAAACCCGAACCCGTCCACAACCCGAAGAAACCCGTCTATAAACTCTAAATCCTAATATTTTACTTTCTTATGAACTTTCAAATATTGTCATGAGAAAAATATCACTATATTATTATATAACTTTATGTATGGAATGTGTTTTCATAGTAGATAGAGCCTCTATCATAGAGAAAAGTTAAATTAAAAAATCTCTAGAAAGTTAAAATGATGTTAAGCCTTTGAGTAATATAAAATTATAAATGTTATATATTATATATATACATATATGGGACGGGTTGGGGTAACCCGAAGATTAACCCGAACTCGTTCTTAACCCGATACCGGGTTATTGAATGAGACCCGATTAAACCCTAATCTTTCATGTGGTACATGGTCTAACCCGACCCGAATAGCTTGGGTTGGGACGGGTCCGTGGGACGGGTCGGGTTTTGCTCATCCCTAGTTGCTCTTACTGGATTTGATTTCTTCATCCGCCTTGCTGTCACCTTTTTGTGGTATTTGGAGCTAGCCTTTTTCAACTTTTGTCTTGGTTCAGTTTGGTGTTCTTACTTTCATTTTTAACATATCCCTTGGGTTCCTTCTTGCTGTTCATGTGTAAGAGATTGGGGTAGTTATTGCTTTCATGGGTTGAGGTACTTTGTTTTTTAAATCTTGTGTTTTTTAAAACTTTGTTGGGTGTAATTTTGTTTTGGGTTTTGAGTACCCTTTGTACTCTCATAATAAAATTCTCTTTACTTAGAAAAAAAAATATTATTAATCGCTATCAATATAAATGTGATCAGATCCATATATATTATTGAGATTGATTTCAATAATTGCTAAATGTGAATTTATGTTTCTAATTCAAACCCATTAATTTAACGTTAATATGATTAACTTTACCATAACACATTACTCTTTATTTTTTACAGTACTTTAAGTAATTTTTTTCAACATTATAGCTCTAAAGCAATTATCAAATGAGTATCATAAATTACCCCACATTTTTTCATCTAATCACATCTTTACATTTCAATTGAGTGTGATTTGACACAAATAACCCCACAATTTGTATAAGACGCGGTTGCAATTGGTTTAACTAAACATGTATTCTAGTGAAATTCTTTATACAAGTGTGTATATATATATATATATATATAGTCAGGATCGTTGACACCAGGTGTCAAACTTTATAAGTTACACCTCTTAATAACTTTTTGAAAAATGTGAATTTGACTAATCCAACTGTTGAATTGAAAGTTCTTATAAAGTAGATCAAGCCTATAAAATTTCATAAAAATCGAAAACTAATTGATACTTCATCAAATTAATTTATTTTAACGTATAATATGTTTTTAAAATATAAGTAAAAGTCTACTATTAGATACATACCTACGAATGTCCAAATTATTTGAAATTTGATATACATGTTCATGAAGGTAATATAATGTGATTCAACGGTTGGATTGATCAAATTCACATTTTTCAAAAAGTTATTAAGAGGTGTAACTCATAAAGTTTGACACCTGGTGTCAACGGATCCTGACTCATATATATATATATAATATATATATATCTTAATAGAAAAAGAGTGATAAGGAGTACTGCTCTTATGTTATGAACGATAAAATCATATACATATTGTTACGGACCAAACCTAAAGGCCCAATAGTTAATATGGCTCAGATGCTATATTATTATCATATCCATGGATATATAATAATATCCACACAAAATATAATTATATCTACGATTATATCTACAATTATATCTGCAATATCCCACGATATAAAATATATATTATGATATTAATTACACCTGCATACTTACTCCTTTTATAAAGGCCCACTTACCTTATTTATACAGGGAAAACCCCTATATATACGAATGACAGACAGATCATCAGGTACACACAATCTTACCCAGTCAATCACTTTGACTGTTGATATCTTTCTGACTTGGCGTCGGAGTCTCTTTGCAGGTACACCCCCCAGGGTTCAACTCGGATCAAGCGTCTTCAACCCGAACCCAGATCCGACTCTCACCTGCTGACTCAGACCCAGGTCCGGGTTCCCTACTAGAACATTTGGCGCTAGAAGGAGGGCCTCCCCTATCCAGCATGACAGTCACCACCCGTCGTCAGCTAACCCGGTCCCGTCCTCAGCCAACACCCGAAGGTTGGGTAGAGGATCTCGGAGCCGAAGACGGCTTAGCTGAGCAAGAAGGAACTTCACATCCTCTAGTCGAAGTCAAACGTCATGAAGAAAACAATCAACCAGACACCCAAGACGAAATTATTCGGCATCTTGAAGCCCAAATCAGAGAACTCCGGGATCAACGTATGAAGGCGGCCGAAGATCCGGTCGTGAATCATATTGAGGAGCGTCTCAGACACCTGGAACGCAGTATAAACCCCAACCTCAGCCTACCATCCAATCCCGTCCCGGATCAGACAGGGACCACCAGCAAGTCCAGCAGCAAAGGGCTGCAGGCCAACTGGCCCCCTTCAGGGCACCCTTTCTCTGAGAGATTAGTCTGGGTCGAGATACCCGAACAGTACAGATGGGCACTCCCAATTGAATCTTTCAATGGAACAACAGACCCGGTCAAACACCTAGATGCCTTCACCAACGAGATGCTCTTCGTTGGGGCTCCCGAAGCTATCACCTGTCGTTCCTTCCCCAGAACATTGAAGGGAGAAGCTTTAACGTGGTTTAAAACTCTCCCATTGGGTTCCATTGATACCTGGGACGATATGCAACACACCTTCCTGGGACGATTCACAATCTCTACTGAGATCCCCAGAGATCAGTTCACATTGGCAAAGGTAAAACAGACTAAAGACGAGCCACTCAGAAGCTTCCTAGCCCGATTCTACAAGGAGTGCGCTCTGATTCCGGATCTAACCGAGAATGTTCAACTCATGTGCGCCGTGTCAGCTCTTTCACCGGGTTTCCCCACTAGCCGTCTCTTTGTCAAAAGAATCGGTCCGATCCATGGAGGCAGTTTAGCAACGATCGCACAAATACGTGGGACGGGAATCCCATTTAGCCGTCGCTGCGAAACAAGACACCCACCAGGGATCAAGCGAGATTCTTACCAGGACCGGCCATCAAGGGAGAGATAAGGGCCACCATCACCAGGATCAGCACCGGCGTCCTAAAGGCCGATACAATAACTACTCAACCTTGAAACACTAACCCTGGAAAGATCCTGAAAGGAGTAATGCACACTGAGTTTGCTGACATACTGATAAATACAAATTATACACTTTAATCATCCCTCAAATTTAACTTTTTAATGCATTTTTTATGCTTAATTAACAAGTCATAAGCATATTATGCCAATTCAGGTTCATATTGGGCTCAATTACATTTTTCAGCATTAAACTGTTTTCGTATTTCAAGCATAACGTGAGTTCTAGACATCTAAAAATTATGTTCTTTATAGTGTAGGAAAGATAAAAGAAAGCCCTACAACTTTGATGAAGAACCCAAAAGCTGAATCGGATGGCTAGTGAGTCAAAATGGGCTTGGAATACGGAATAGTCAGCATCATATGAAAACCTGACCAACACTCAATGATTGGGCCATAACTTGGGCTAGAAAACTCCTTTTGGGCTCAAACCAGCGGCATTTGAAAGCTAAGATCCAGAGCTTGATTTCATATGAAGACAACTCTCTTGGATTCTGCCAGATTGGGGATGATATGCTCGGTGAAAGTGGGAGACAAGTAGATGAATGATAAGCTAGAGTAGGTGAATAATTCAAAGTAATGGACAAATGCATTAGGTAATTGATCAATAAGTTCATTTGTGGACAAAACATGCTTAGTCATGGCTGAGTGATCATGTTTGGAATGGCATCTTTTCCCCTCCTATAAATAGGAGGGCTTGCTAAGGAGAAGGGCATCCCAAGTTGTAGTAGAAATTACTAAGAGTTTCATTTACTTTTGTTCATCTTTTTTGTAAAGTCTTCATGGAAGGCTAAGTTTTTTATTCAATTCAAGGAGTCAAGCTTATTTTCATCTTGGTTTGAGGTTTGATCTTCATTTACATGTTGATTGAATTACATCTACCTTGCTTTTCTACTCCACTTGCTTCAATTCCATATTTCTTTTGTCAAAGCTTGATTGGTTAACATGTTTTGGTTATGAAATTTGTTATTGAAGTATGTTGTACTCTTGATTGGTTAATCATCATACAATGAATGAAAAGCATAGAGTGAGCAATTAAATTGAAGGTTTTCATTTAATTATTACTTCAATTGGGTTCCGTTTACAAAATTGATTTGGATCTAACATAAGATTTCATGGTTATTTGATCTTGTTAATCTTAATCAATTGAATTCTGGAAATTATTTCAGTAGTGAATCCGGGATCATTGTAGGGATTCGACATGATTCTAAGTTGATAGATTTGATCTCTTGAATGAATGTTATTAATAACCAATGATTTACCATGAAAATAGCCTCTGAATTCCTTGGATTGAATTGATTCAACCTTTGCTTTTACCTTGATCTTTTATTTTCTTCAGTTTATTCCAATCAATCAAAACCCCCCCAAAGAAGGATAATTTGAGTGGATCTTCAGGGTTCGACCCGATTTATATACCATTCTACTACAAGTAGTTTGCAGATCGGATAATTATAATTATAATTTTGTGCAGGTTCGACAACTGTCAAAATTTTGGCGCCGTTGCCGGGGATCCACTTGATAGTATCCTTTTATTTAATTTTTTTTTGTGACTTCTTGTCTCTCTTTTATTTTTCTTCTTGAGTGTTGCTAGTTTATGACTAGATCTCTACTTCAAAATTAATTGAATTTGATCCAGAAATTGAAAGAACTTTACACAGATCTAAGAGAAAATGTTTGCTCAAGTTAAACAACCTGTTGATATCAATCAATTTGAACAAATGGCTAACAATGTGCAGGATAGAACTTTGAGGGAGTTGGCCCGCTCCTGATGTTACATACCAACCTTTGTGCATTCAATATCCAAACTTGGATGTTGATTTGAACTTAAATCTGGTTTAATTCACTTGCTTCCTAAATTTCATGGTCTTGCAGGAGAAGATCCACACAAACATCTAAAAGAGTTTGAAGTGGTTTGCTCCTCCATGAAACCTCAAGGAGTTGCTGAAGAGCACATCAAATTAAAGAGCTTTTCCTTTCTCACTTACAGATGTCGCTAAAGATTGGTTGTTTTATCTTCCTGCAGGTTCTGTAACATGTTGGAATGACATGAAGAAGATATTCTTGGAGAAATACTTCCCTGCTTCAAGATCTGGTGCTATCAGAAAGGAAATTTCGGAATTAGGCAAATGACCTGAGAGACTCTGTACGAGTACTGGGAGAGATTTTAAAGTTGGGGCCAGCTGTCCACACCACCAAATAAGTGATCAACTTTTAATCCAATACTTTTATGAAGGGATTATTGCCTATGGAAAGAACCATGATCGATGCAGCAAGTGGTGGTTGCATTAATGAACAAAAGCATCCATGAAGCAAGAAGCCTTATCTCTACCATGGCTTCCAACACCCAACAATTTGGGACCAGGATCACGCCAACTCGGGCAGTGGAACGAAATTCAAGTGTCACAGGCATAACAACAAAGGCTGCAGAATAGACTTGATGAGCTAACATCTTTAGTGAGACAAGTGGCAGTAGCTCAGGCAACAACCTTCTCAAACACAACTACTTTTGCAAGCAACCGGAAAAGGTATGTGGTATCTGTAACTGCTCATCTCATCCAACTGATGCTTGCCCTAACATTCAAGTAGGTAATCTGTTGCTGTAACCGGAGCTTTCCATGGGAGATCACAACAACAACAACGTTATGATCCTTACTCAAATACATATAATCCTGGATGGAGAGATCATCCAAATTTGAGATGGGGGTAACAATACAAGACCACAACCCCAACAACAGTTTTCAGCACAATGCAGGTACTAGTAGACCATCTTAC
The DNA here is from genome assembly GCA_026901365.1 of Sesbania bispinosa. Taxonomy (NCBI): domain Eukaryota; kingdom Viridiplantae; phylum Streptophyta; class Magnoliopsida; order Fabales; family Fabaceae; genus Sesbania; species Sesbania bispinosa. The sequence continues at coordinate 656,587 of QLOH01000551.1, read as the reverse complement.
CATCAACCTGTGAGAGATCAAATGTATCAACAAAATGGTGTAGCTCAACAGCCTCCACAACCTAACTCTGAACCTTCACTAGAAGATCTTGTGAAGCAAATGGCAGCAACAAACCTGCAATTCCAACAAAGGATGGAGTCTACCATTCAGAATTTAGAGATTCAAATTGGACAACTTGCCTCTTCACTAAATGAGATGCAATCTAAAGGTTCCGATAAGCTGCCTGCTCAACCAGTGGTGAACCCCAATGTCAATGCAATTTCCCTTCGATCTGGAAGGGTGATGGATGAGGCAAACATACAAAAGTTGCTAAAAAAACCAAGACTTCATTCAAACAATGCACCAGATGATACAAAAGTACAACCATTGGATCATGCAGAAGGAGCAAAGTCATCAGATGATGATGCATCTTTTCGAAATTCTGAGTAAAGTATGCAGCAGAATGTACCACTAACCATTTCCTCAAAGAGCTGCAAAATCCAGGAAGGTAGACGAGATGGAGAAAGAGATCTTGAAACCTTTAGGAAAGTGGAAGTCAATATTCCACTTCTGGAGGCAATCAAGCAGATTCCAAGATATGCTAAGTTTCTCAAAGACTTGTGCACACACAAAAGAAGGCTGAAGGGAGATGAAAAGATTAGTATGGGGCAAAACGTTTCAGCCATCATTCAACAAATGCCCACAAAGTGCAAAGATCCAGGGACGTTTACTATCCCTTGCATAATTGGCAATTGTAAATTTGAAAATGCTTTGTTAGATTTAGGTGCTTCAATTAATGTTATGCCTATGTCTATCTTTAACTCTCTTGCCATTGGACCTTTGCAGAGTACAGGTGTTGTCATCCAACTAGCTAATAGGAGTAATGCATATCCTTCTGGACTTATTGAGGATGTCCTTGTTAAAGTTAATGATTTGATTTTCCCTGCAGATTTCTACATTTTGGATATGGAGGGAGAGTCTAAATCCAATAAGGCTCCGATTATTCTGGGAAGACCATTCCTTAAGACAGCTAGAACAAAGATTGATGGCCATGCAGGAACTCTTTCCATGGAGTTTGGAGACGATATTGTCAGATTTAATATATTTGATGCTATGAAGCATCCCATGGAAGAGCACTCAATTTTTCATATTGAGTTACTAGATGATCTGGTTGATGATACCTATTCTGAGCTGTTTAATGAAGATTTCCCTTCTTTTGCTGATTTACATGATGTTTACACCTGTAACAATTGTGTAGATTCTCTATTATGTCATGTTTGTGCTGAGATTGATACTTACTTGCAGGAGGATTTTCATGATGCAGGTAGTATACATTCTGATGATGGTGTACTTGTTGATTCAACAGATCTAGAAGGTAATGAATTGATTGAATTGGATGTTGTTGAGTTTACATGTTGCAGATGCAATTCCATCCACCAGGACACTTCCCTCAATTGAGAAACCACCTACATTGGAGCTCAAACAACTCCCAAAGCATTTGAAGTATGCTTATTTAGAGGAGAATGAAAAGTTGCCTGTGATTATTTCAACAAGTCTTCAGGCTGAACAAGAGAAATGTTGTTGCAAGTCTTAAGGAAGCATAAAAGGGCAATTGGATGGACCTTAGCTGACATTCCTGGTATTAGCCCTTCTATGTGCATGCATAGGATCTTACTTGAAGATGGAGCCAAACCAATAAGGCAGCCACAAAGACGTCTGAACCCTCTAATCTTGGATGTTGTGAAGAAGGAGGTGACCAAGCTTTTACAAGCCGGCATCATTTATCCTATATCTGACAGTCACTGGGTAAGTCCGGTCCAAGTGGTCCCAAAGAAGACTGGTCCTCACAGTAGTGAAGAATGGCAAGAATGAGCTTATTCCTACCAGAGTGCAAAACAGTTGGAGAGTTTGTATTGATTATAGGAAACTTAACCAAGCAACTAGAAAAGATCATTTCCCTTTGCCTTTTATTGATCAAATGCTTGAGCGTTTAGCTGGGAAATCTCATTATTGTTTTCTTGATGGCTTTTCAGGTTATTTCCAGATTCACATGCACCAAGGACCAGGAAAAAGACCACATTCAACCTGCCCCTTTGGAACTTTTGCCTATAGGAGGATGCCATTCGGCCTATGCAATGCCCCTGGTACCTTCCAGCGGTGCATGGTCAGTATCTTTGCTGACTTCCTTGAAAAGTGCATGGAGGTGTTCATGGACGATTTCACTGTGTATGGTTCTTCGTTTGAAACCTGTTAGATAGTTTAGATAAGGTTTTACATAGATGCATTGAAACTAACCTTGTTCTTAATTTTGAAAAATGTCACTTTAATGGTTGACCAGGGCATAGTGTTAGGACATGTAATTTCAAAGAAGGGTATAGAAGTGGATCCTGCCAAGATTGATGTAATTTCTAGTTTACCTTACCCATCTTGCATTCGCGAGATTAGATCATTTCTTGGTCATGCGGGTTTCTACAGACGATTCATCAAAGACTTCAGCAAGATAGCCCTTCCACTTTCTAACTTGCTACAGAAAGATGTTGATTTTAACTTTGATGACAGGTGTAAGGAGGCTTTTGATCAACTCAAGGAATCATTGACCACAACTCCAATTATCAAACCACCAGATTGGACACTCCCTTTTGAGATCATGTGTGATGCATCCAATTAATGCTGTGGGAGCTGTCCTTGCACAAAGAGTTGGAAAATTTCCTCATGTCATATATTATGCTTCTAGAACTTTAGATGCTGCACAAGCTAACTATACTACCACTGAGAAAGAATTGTTAGCTATTGTTTTTTGCACTTGATAAATTTAGATCATATTTGCTTAATTCTAAGGTGGTTGTTTTTACTGACCATGCAGCATTAAAGTTCCTATTGAAGAAGCCAGATGCAAAACCAAGATTGATTAGATGGATGTTGCTACTTCAAGAGTTTGATTTGGAGATTAGGGACAAGAGCGGTGCAGAAAACATGGTAGCTGATCATTTAAGCAGAATTGAGAGAGAACCCGACTCTCTCCCTATTCATGATTCTTTTCCTGATGAACAACTTTTGAAGTTACGTCACACCACCCCCCTGGTTTGCTGATTTAGTTAATTACTTGGTTGCATCTGTTTGACCTGCACATGTATCTAGGGCACAAATAGATAAACTTAAAAGTGATTCTAAATATTATGTGTGGGAAGATCCCTACCTGTGGAAATTTTGCAGCGATCAAGTCATTAGGCGTTGTGTTCTAGATCATGAGTTTAATTCCATTCTAGATTTTTGCCATACATTTGCATGTGGTGGGCACTTTGGACCTCAACGTACTGCTAGAAAGGTTTTGGACTCTGGTTTGTATTGGCCTACCTTGTTTCGTGATGCTTACAGGTATTGTAAGAATTGTGAACAATGCCAAAGAATGGGTAACATATCACGAAGAAATGAGATGCCTCAACAACCACTGTTGTTCTGTGAGGTGTTTGATGTCTGGGGCATTGACTTCATGGGACCTTTCCCTAACTCTTTTGGTTTCACTTATATATTATTGGCTGTGGATTATGTTTCTAAATGGGTAGAAGCAAAAGCCACCCGTACTGATGACTCTCATATTGTGATTGACTTTGTCAGGTCTAACATTTTTAGTAGGTTTGGAATTCCAAGGGCAATCATCAGTGATCAAGGATCTCATTTCTGCAATAGGAACATGGCATCCTTGTTGAAGAAATATGGGGTGATGCACAAGATGTCTACACCATATCATCCTCAAATAAATGGTCAAGCTGAAGTATCCAACAGGGAACTCAAACAAATTCTGGAAAAAACAGTCCAACCGAATAGGAAAGACTGGAGCAAAAGGCTTGATGATGCTTTATGGGCTTACAGAACAGCTTATAAAACTCCTATAGGGATGTCCCCTTACCGGGTAGTCTTTGGCAAAACATGTCATCTACCGGTAGAGATTGAGCACAAAGCTTATTGGGCTGTTAAGCAATGCAATTTGAACTTGGATAAAGCTGGAGTGCATAGAAAGCTTCAATTGCAAGAACTTGAAGAAATTCGATTAGAAGCATATGAGAATTCCAGAATTTACAAGGAAAAAACCAAAGCATTCCATGACAAGATGATAACAAGAAAAGAGTTCATTGTTGGACAAAAAGTGCTCTTATATAATTCTCGTCTTAAGCTGATGCCTGGTAAGTTACGTTCTAGATGGTTAGGTCCATTTTTGGTTACTAATGTTTTTCCTTATGGTGCAGTAGAGATCACAGATGAGACAACCAAAAAGGTCTTCAAAGTAAATGGACATCGGCTTAAGCCCTTCTATGAGGGTTTTCAAAGAGCATACGGTGGAAGAGGTGCACCTGCACAATGCCACCTACATGGCTTGACTTGAAGTAGAAATTTCTCTTCCCATTTTTTTTTGCTATTTTTTCTTGAGTTATTATTGTTAATGATATGTGTTTTTCATTTTGTTGATTATGTTGGGAGAGTTTTCTTAAGTTTTCATTATTTTTATTTTATTGTTATTGTGTTTGTTGTGCAATGCTTCGATTTGTTCTCCTAACCATTATATATACAGAACAATCCACCCTTGCACTAAACAAATTTGTTAGAGACAAAGAATGGAGGAAACCCTCGCCAAGCTCAGAGTTCGGTTCCCTACTCTCCCTCAAGACGATCTCAGGAAAATTTACAGATGTAGACTTGAAAGGCTAAGAGTACTGATGCGCTTAGGCCTTCCTGAGGATGTACGTTGGATCATCGAGGCCAAGGTACGCTTAGCAGGTGAATTTCAAGATTCATTTGCTAGACATTTGTCAGGAATGGGTATGAGTTCTTTTTCTAAAAAAAGAATAGCAAAAAGAATGCAAGTTTGTTATAAGTGTGCAAGATGGAATTGTAACTCGAGATGTAAGAATGTCGGAATGACTTCTATAAATCGAGAAGACAAAATTAAATTCATTAAGGATGGACTGAGTAAGGAGTCTTTGGATAACATTAGCCAGGCTCTTGAGACGCATCCTAGTGGACAGGTTCAAATGGTTCTTCTTGATTTAGCTGAATTATTCCGAAAGGAGAAGGAACAATATAGTCTTGGGAATCTGACTCTAAAAGACCCTGTTTGCCAGTTTATAAGAAAATTGGATGGGAAGCAAATCCCCCGACTCATAGAAGGCGTTCAAGCCGTTACTGGACGAAAAACCAGAGGAGATGTGAGCCAAAATCACAACTACTGTTCATATGCATGCACATTTTTTTTCAGTTGTATCTTTTTGACTTTATAATTCACGCCTGTCTTTAATTTGTTTTGAGTTTTCTTTTCAGCTGATTATTTTTGACTTTATAATTCATGTGTATCTTTGTTTATCCTTACTTGTCTTTTCACCGACTAACACTTAATAAAAAAAAAAAGAAGAAAAAAAAATCTGACAATTTGATCTTTGTACCGGTTATTTCATCTTTATAAATTCTCACTCTCACAAATGATTGGTACAAACAAAATGTCTTCCTTTAAAGAAACTGCACGACCATCTACACGCAGATTCCACAGTATCTGTGTCTTTGGTGGAACTAATCTCGGAAAGGATGAAGCATTTCGACATGCAGCTTATGATCTTGGTAAAGCATTGGCTGCTAGAAAGATCAATGTTGTGTATGGAGGAGGGAATACAAGGCCTGAAGGGTTGTACAGCAGGAACTGCAATCACAAGAGGGAGCCAAGTTTTGGGTGTAGCTCTAATGGATGGTAATAACCAGAAAACCACAAACCTTATCCTAGGCACCGTACTGAGGGTTTCAACAATGCAGGAACGTATGGCACAAATGCTATACAAATCTGATGCATTCATTGCATTACCTGGTGGTCTCAGAACCTTAGAAGACATCTTCACCGTTGTGTCTTGGGCCAAGTCTAACTTCCACCAAAAGCCATTAGGGTTCTTAAATGTTAATGGTTTTTATAATGGTTTGTTAAGTTTTCTAGAACAGGCTATGCATCAAGGATTCATACCTCAAGGACTGCAAAGAATCATGACATGCTCTTCAAATGCTAACGAACTTCTTGAACAAATGCAGAACCTTTCACTTGGACCTCATGCATCAGAAAAGCGGGTGGACAAGAATAACAAAGATGATGGAAGGAAGGAAGATCTTGATACCACTCTCCGGTTGTAACTTTCCTTCCTCTTAAAGTTGGTGCTCGTATAGTTTTTTTCATTTAAATATCAATTTTTTTAAAAAAAAACCAATCTATTAAGACATTAGGGACAATGTCTTGATTAGGTTGGGGGGAGGGAAAAGATGGTCCGTTTTTATTTTCAAAAAAAATTAATAGGATGGCAGAGTAAGGAGTTATGTTTAACTCTTGATACGCATCCCATTAGTTTAAAAAAAAAAAGAAATTGTGTTTTTGTTTTAAGCTTTCCAATAAAGTTAACAAGTGTAAAACAAAACATAGAAAAAGAGGTGATTTTAAGATTTTATAACATGATTGAATTGATTCATAACATCTTGAAATTAATTGGTTTGGCAACAGAGATTGAATTGAATGGATCAATTTTGATAGTTATTAGCTGTGAGGATTTGAGCCTTGTTGACATATTGAACTTTCTTTCTTGTGTGATTTTCACCCATGGAATTTGTTACTTCAGAACTTGCTTTGATTCTTTTTGAAACTACTCTTGCACGTGCATGAACAAAAATGATGGAGGCAAATTTTCTTTCACCTGAATAAATTACCTAGTTAAATAGCCAACCTTACATTATTTTCCTTTGAATCACCCTTTTTAGCCTTATTTGTTGTCTCTTGTTCCATACTTAAGTATAAAACCAAACTTTTACCTAACCTTATAGAATAGAAGAGTATTGGATTTATCATAAGAATGGATTCTTGAACAAGTGTGGGCGAATGTTAATTATGTGGGTTGCTACATACTTAGTGCTTCTTTGTTATGTAAAAAAAAAACTAGAAAAAAAGAAAAGAAAAGAAAAGAAAAGAAAAAGAAGATATGCAAAAGAATGAAGAATCCAAATGATTGAATGATGTACTTAAACTTCAATGTTTGATTTCATATGTATCTATCACACTTGTTACTTGGATTCATTCTCCAAACCTCTTTTACTCTCTTTGGTTTAACTTGTCATATTTGTTTGTACCTCTCCATCATTTTCACTCCATTAGTACCCTAATAAAGACCTCTTGATTTGTGGATGTATGTGTAATTTGCAGTGAATAAGTAGAAGATAAGCAAGCTTATGATAGTACAATTTTCATGGGTCGAATTTGAGAGAAACACATACCTTATAAACACTTGAGAGATTGAGAGTAATTCCTGCGAGGTTCTATCAATTTGAATCCACTATTTTCAATTGAAGTTGCCTTTCTATTTTCGGATGCATAAAGATAAGAATTCATGAATGTTCTGATGCCTTGTAATCACCTCTAGCTCATGTTTTCTTTACATTTCACTAATTTCATTGGAAAGCTCCTTTTTGAGTCAATAATTTATGTTTGTTTCCAATTTTGCCCGGGACGTGCAAAAGGTAAGTGTGGGGGAATTTGATAAATACAAATTATACACTTTAATCATCCCTCAAATTTAACTTTTTAATGCATTTTTTATGCTTAATTAACAAGTCATAAGCATATATGCCAATTCAGGTTCATATTGGGCTCAATTACATTTTTCAGCATTAAACGGTTTCGTATTTCAAGTATAACGTGAGTTCTAGACATCTAAAAATTATGTTCTTTATAGTGTAGGAAAGATAAAAGAAAGCCCTACAACTTTGATGAAGAACCCAAAAGCTGAATCGGATGGCTAGTGAGTCAAAATGGGCTTGGAAGACGGAATAGTCAGCATCATATGAAAACCTGACCAACACTCAATGATTGGGCCATAACTTGGGCTAGAAAACTCATTTTGGGCTCAAACCAGCGGCATTTGAAAGCTAAGATCCAGAGCTTGATTTCATATGAAGACAACTCTCTTGGATTCTGCCAGATTGGGGATGATATGCTCGGTGAAAGTGGGAGACAAGTAGATGAATGATAGCTAGAGTAGGTGAATAATTCAAAGTAATGGACAAATGCATTAGGTAATTGATCAATAAGTTCATTTGTGGACAAAACATGCTTAGTCATGGCTGAGTGATCATGTTTGGAATGGCATCTTTTCCCCTCCTATAAATAGGAGGGCTTGCTAAGGAGAAGGGCATCCCAAGTTGTAGTAGAAATTACTAAGAGTTTCATTTACTTTTGTTCATCTTTTTTGTAAAGTCTTCATGGAAGGCTAAGTTTTTATTCAATTCAAGGAGTTAAGCTTATTTTCATCTTGGTTTTGAGGTTTGATCTTCATTTACATGTTGATTGAATTACATCTACCTTGCTTTTCTACTCCACTTGCTTCAATTCCATATTTCTTTTGTCAAAGCTTGATTGGTTAACATGTTTTGGTTATGAAATTTGTTATTGAAGTATGTTGTACTCTTGATTGGTTAATCATCATACAATGAATGAAAAGCATAGAGTGAGCAATTAAATTGAAGGTTTTCATTTAATTATTTACTTCAATTGGGTTCCGTTTACAAAATTGATTTGGATCTAACATAAGATTTCATGGTTATTTGATCTTGTTAATCTTAATCAATTGAATTCTGGAAATTATTTCAGTAGTGAATCCGGGATCATTGTAGGGATTCTACATGATTCTAAGTTGATAGATTTGATCTCTTGAATGCATGTTATTAATAACCAATGATTTACCATGAAAATAGCCTCTGAATTCCTTGGATTGAATTGATTCAACCTTTGCTTTTAACTTGATCTTTTATTTTCTTCAGTTTATTCCAATCAATCAAAACCCCCCAAAGAAGGATTAATTTGAGTGGATCTTCAGGGTTCGACCCGGTTTATACCATTCTACTACAAGTAGTTTGCAGATCGGATAATTATAATTATAATTTTGTGCAGGTTCGACAACTGTCACATACCAAAGCCTCCACCTCTCAAAGCTGAAGCTCAAAAAGACAAGACTAAATATTGTTCCTTCCATGAAGGACATGGGCACAATACTGATGAATGCATACAGTTACGTGACCTCATTGAGCAACTTATCAGAGATGGCCGACTCGGCCGATATGTGAAGAAGAACCGATCCCAAGGAGGATACAAGAAGAATGAAGAACGGAAGAGGTCGTCCAGCCCAGATGGGGAAAAAGACAAGAAACGAAAGCGTTCTGCATCCCCCAAGAAACATGACAACAAAGAAGAAAAACCCGGCTCCAGCACCACACCAAGGGTGAAAATCACATGATCTCCGGAGGTTTTGCTGGAGGAGGACTGTCAAACAACTCCAAAAGGAGCACCTGCGCGAAGTCTACAATGTCGAACAGTCCGACTTGAAGATAACCGCCCAAAGGCCCCCAAACCCGGTCATCACCTTCTCAGACGAAGATTTCTTTGATGATGTGGTCGATCACGATGACCCTTTCGTGATTCGGTCCCTAATAGCAGATGGTGATGTCGGACGCGTGTTTGTTGACCAAGGCAGCTCAGCTGACATCCTGTTCTACAGGACTTACACCCAACTACTCTTGCCACCAGAATCACTGTTACCCTATGCAGGAGATCTAGCAGGTTTCTCAGGAGAGCGGATTCAACCTAAAGGATACCTTCAGACCACACTCAGGGTCGGCTCTGAAACCAAAAACAAAGTCGTTTCAGCCAAGTTCCTAATCGTTGATTGCCACAGCCTATACAATGCGATTCTCGGCCGCACATCCTTGAACGCTCTAGGAGCGATAATCTCCACCAAGCACTTGGTAATGAAGTTCCCTGGCCGGGACGGGATAGTAATCACAGTTCAAGGAGACAGGAAAGAAGCAAGAAAGTGCTATAACGCTGCCCTCACAACTGCACCCACATCCCAGCCAGAGAAGACAGTTTCCAGAGGACAAATCCTCATAATTGATCTCGACCCCAGATCTGAGACGGCCCCCAAGAAACGTGAAAGAATCGAACCGGCTACAAAGACCAAGCCTTTCCAGATTGGAACTTCAGCTGAGCAGACGACGAAGATCGATTGTGACATGGATTCTGCAATAGAAGAAAGATTAAAGAAACTTTTGTTAACCAACTCGGACCTGTTCGCATGGACAACGGCCGACATGCCAGGTATTGATCCCGGCTTCTGTTGTCACAAAATTTCTGTTGACCCCACTGCTAAGCCGATCGCCCAAAAGAAAAGGAAAATTGGCCTTGAAAGGCAACAAGCTGCCAACCAGCAGGTAGAAGAGCTTATCAAAGCCAAGTTTATCAGAGAATGCAAGTACGTCACCTGGCTATCCAATGTCGTCTTGGTGAAGAAATCAAATGGCAAATGGAGAATGTGCGTGGATTACACTTACTTGAATAAAGCATGCCCCAAAGACCCTTTCCCACTTCCCAACATAGACCAGTTGGTTGACAGTTCATCAGGATACCATTGGTTATCTTTCATGGATGCCTACTCAGGATACAATCAGATCCCCATGGACCAAGGAGAAGACAACCTTCATCACGGAAAAAGGGATTTACTGTTACACCATGATGCCCTTTGGCCTGAAGAACGCTGGAGCCACATACCAGAGGATGATGACCAAAGTCTTTGGTGATGTAATGGGAAACTTAGTGGAAGTTTACATAGATGATATCATAGCTAAAAAGGCTAAAGGAAATGACCACATAGCCGACTTGGAGCTAGTTTTTGACCGCCTCATGAAACACAACATGAGACTTAACCCCCTTAAGTGCTCTTTTGGAGTTCCCCCAGGCCATTTTTGGGTTTTCTCCTTACCAGCAGAGGAGTGGAAGCAAACCCGGACAAGTGCAAGGCCGTGTTAGATATGAAAAGCCCAACTTGCATCAAGGAGATACAATAACTTAACGGAAGGATCACAGCTCTCAGTCGATTCATACCCAAATCGGCTACAACTTCTCTCCCTTTTTTTCAGCTCTTTCGCAATGGGAAATCTTTCACTTGGACAGACGAATGCGAAGCCGCTTTTTAGCAGCTGAAACAGACACTGGCAAACCTACCAATCCTGGTGAAACCGGCCCAAGGAGAACATCTGTACCTCTACATCTCTATAACTAACCAGGCCGTAAGTTCGGTTTTGGTCAAAGAAGATGGGCGCACTCAACTCCCCATATACTTCATCAGTAAAGCTCTCCAAGGGGCCGAACTGAGATACCAGAAGTTGGAGAAGGCCGCCTTAGCCGTATTAATCACTGCAAGGAGATTGAGACACTATTTTCAAGGGCACAAAGTCACGGTCAGAACCGACTTACCCCTCAGACTCATTCTTCACAAGCCGGACCTTTCTGGGCGTATGACTTCCTGGGCCCTGGAATTATCAGAGTTTGATATACACTTTGAGGGACCCACTGCCCTCAAGAGTCAAATTCTTGCTGACTTCGTTGCTGAAATGACACCCCCTGAAGCTTCACCCACTGCTGAATGGACCGTCTTCATCGACGGATCCTCCAACAAAAAAGGTGCTGGAGCTGGGATAGTCCTAGAAGGCCCTAAGGGAGTCTGCATAGAGAAGTCTCTGAAGTTCGAGTTCCAAACCTCAAACAACCAAGCCGAATATGAAGCATGCATTGCCGGACTCCTGATGGCAAAAGAAGTAGGAGCTAAAAAAGTCCTCGTGTGCAGTGACTCCCTATTGATGGTATCCCAAATAAAAGGGGAATATCAAGCAAAAGAACCACTACTGCAGAGATACCTGGAGAAGGTCAAGGTGTCAAGTGATGGGTTTGAAGAGGTTATCTTCCAACACGTCCCCAGAGCCGACAATACCAGAGCCGAAATTCTTTCCAGGCTTGCAAACACCAAGAAACTTGGGAATAACAAGTCTGTCCTCCAAGAAGTCGTCTCGACCCCACGAATTTCAGAACCATCACTGCTACAGATAGAAGAATCCAGCTCATGGATGACACCTATTAAAACCTACATTCTGATGGGCACTCTCCCTACAGAAGAAAAGGAGTCAAAGAAGCTGAGACGACTAGCCTCCCATTTCACAATCGTCCAAGACAGGTTGTACAAAAAAGGTTTCTCCACCCCTCTCCTCAAATGCATTGATGACACAGAAGCCAAGTATGTATTGGCTGAGCTACATGAAGGCAGTTGTGGAAATCACCAAGGAGGCAAGACACTTGCAAGAAGGGCCCTGAGAGCCGGGTACTACTGGCCGACTCTAGCCCAGGATTCCATGGAATATGCCAAAAAATGTGAAACTTGTCAGAAGAATGCTTCCATCAACCACCAACCTTCATCCGAGTTGACAACCTTAACGGCTCCCTGGCCTTTCCATCAGTGGGGAATTGACATACTCAGCCCTTTTCCCCCAGCTCCAGGACAGGTCAAATTTCTAGTGGTAGCGGTTGATTACTTCACCAAGTGGATAAAAGCAGAACCCCTTGCCACGATCACCTCAGCTAAAGTGCAAAAGTTCTTTTACAAGAACATTGTCTCCAGGTTCGGGATACCCCATTCAATGATCACGGACAATGGAACACAATTCACTGATAAGAGATTCAGAAAACTACTATCAGACCTGAAGATCAAGCACCACTTCACTTCAGTGGAACACCCACAAACCAATGGCCAAGCCGAATCTGCGAACAAGGTGATCCTCAAAGCCCTTAAGCGCAGGTTGGACAACGCCAAAGGCGACTGGGTAGAGCAACTCGACCATGTACTTTGGGCATACCGTACCACTCCACAATCCTCCACCAACGAAACCCCTTTTCGGCTCACTTACGGGACTGAGGCACTCATCCCGGTCGAGATTGGGGAGCCGAGTTGGAGAGTGCAGAATTTCACCCAAGGATCAAATGACAAGGTAATTCTGGAAGAATTGGACTTCTTAGATGAAACCCGGGCCATAGCTCATGTCCGAGAATCAACCTTGAAGGAGCGTCTCACCACACGACGCAACACCAAGGTAATGGCCCGAAGCTTCCAACCCGGCGATCTTGTTCTGCGCAGAGCCAACATCGGCAACAAAAACGCATCCCAGGGAAAGTTGGCAACAAATTGGGAAGGTCCCTACAGAGTCACTAAGGCAACCGGGAATGGGGCCTACAAGATAGAAACTCTTGAAGGAAAACCTGTACCCAGATTCTGGAACGCAGATAAACTCAAGACCTATTTTTCTTAGGTTATTTTCTTGTAGACCAGATGTGAAGAGCATTCCGGTTCAGTATTACTAAAGTCGGATACGAAGAGTATCATGGCCCAACCTTTCTTTTTCTAATTAGTGTTTAACCGGTTGCGAAGAGCATCTCGGCTTAGTATTATTAAGGTCGGATACGAAGAGTATCCCGAACCTACTACCAATAAAACGCAGTTACAGCAAACTGCTTTCTATTATTTCCTATTCCTTCTCACACAAATTTAAGAAACAAGCGTTACAAGCATTTTAATGTTAAAAGCGCGTAGTTACGAAAGTAACGAAATAATTCGAGACGATTGCGTTACAAGCATTTTAATGTTAAAAGCGCGAAGTTACGAAAGTAACGAAATAGTTCGAGACGATTGCGTTACAAGCATATTAATGTTAAAAGCGCGAAGTTACGAAAGTAACGCAACAATCCGACACGAATGTATTACAAGCATATTAACGTCAAGTTACGAAAGTAACAAATTAGTACGAGACGAGTATAAATGGAATTAAAAACCAAGGTAGCAAAATACATTCATCACAAAAAGAAAAAAGTTACAAGTTAAAATTAAAGGGGATCACTCAACGTACGGGCCGACTTCCTCACCAGAAGCAACATCGACATAAACCTTATTTTCCATGTCGACTCGACAAATCTTCCCCTCAAAAACCTCATGTTCAGAAGACGTCCCTTCAGTCTTCAGGCCGGGATTGAGCACCCCCAGCTGCGCCACAGCATTCTCGAACGATGCACTGCTGATTTCTCGAGTAAGCTTCACAAGGCTAGCCTTTTCCTCATTGAATTTGGCTTGGGCCCTCTGTAGATTTTTCTTGATAAGTTCACCAAAAGCTTCCTCCGACATCCCGGACGCAGGCGGAGCCATCTGCAGCTTCTCCAAGTCGGCCTTCAACCTCTCCACTTCAGCCTCCAGGGTCTTGTTCTTATCTTTCACAGTCTTGTAAAAACCCTTGTATTTTTTGGAAGCAGACTTTCGAGGTCAAGGGCCTCTTGAGCACTTTTTAAATCTTCTAAGGCCTTATCCCTCTCGGCCGTACGGTTCTCAAGATCTGAGGAGACCTGCTCAGCGACCGGGATCACATCAAGCCTTAGGTGTCTTATATATGCAGCATGCTGGAGGCACTGGCGCTCAATGTCCCACAAACCTTGGACCTTTGGAACATCTTCATGAATTGACTTCATGAAAGGATTATACAAAATGTTGTCCAACTCAGGGGTGTCCAGATCAACATCCGAGTCGTACAGGTTCAACTCGGACTCCCCTGAAGACTCTTCCACTCTAACCCTCTTATTTTTCTTCTGCTTGGGAGTTCTTTTCTTCTGCACCCAGGGCTCCCCATCACCATGACCACTTTGGACCGGGTCGACATTCACAACCGGGCCGGTCCCAGAACCATTCCCGCCGTCGGTCCGGGTGAAATCCATGTCGACTCGAACGTCATCATCATTGGCTTGGGTATTCTGCAGAGCCCTCAATTGTTTCAAAGCCGCATTCGCCATCGAAGCTGCAAAGATAAACATTAAACAGTCAGTTGAGACGAAAACGCTAGAAATAACAAGAAAAAACTTAGAATAAATCTCACCAATTCTAGATCCAACATTATGAGTCGGACCATCTAAAATTTTCTTAGAGGAAAACAACCCACATTCCTCGACTGACTTCTTTAGCAGATCCTTTACTGCCAAATCTTGAGGAGACAGAGCCGACTCAGAGAATTCAAACTTGGACGGCTTCATGTCATAATGTCGGACGTCCCAATATATGCTAAAACGGAGCTCATGGGAAGACTATTCCTCCCAAAACGGCTTCACACCCTTAACCGGTTGTATTTGGAAGAACTCTTGTTTGAAAGTGATACTCCCCCTCTTAGCCGACTCACAAAATAGCGTGATCAGTTTTCGATCCTTATGCGCCCTGAAAGAGATCCAACTTTTCAGAGTCTCCTTCTTTTTGCCCGGGGGATGTTTCCTTAGCACTATGAAATAATGGAAAAACAACTTTACAGAAGGAGTGAAACCGAACTCGGTCAAAATCAACTCGAAGCACCGAATGAAGGCTCACGAGTTGGGATGCAGTTGTGAGGGCGCACAACGCAAAAATCTAAGCATCTGTACTTGAAACTCTGTAAACGGAAGCTTAAGCTTCACCTTTGAATGGAAAAAATCATAAGTATACAAAAATGGGGTGTTGGTGTCGGCTAAATGACATACTCGACCCCCTCGAGGCGGCACCACCTTATTATATACATCTCTCATCTCGGATGAACTGAACACCTCCATGTCGAACAAACGTTCCTGAAAGTGCTCCGGACAGTCGGGTCTATACACAAAACAAGTACCAAGAACCTATGGATCCACCCACTGATACCTATCAGCCCACAAGGGCACGAAGTAACCGTCACGAGGCTCAGCCATTTGGGTACCTGCAGAGGTAATCGTGTAGCAACTACCCTCATCAGAACTGGGACGACTAACACTCGACTTGTCAAATATACTATCATACGAATCCGTCTCGGATTTCTGTAGGTTTTTATTACTTTCAACTTCCCCCCCAGAGGTCATATTGCTTCGCCTCAACACCGATATTACTTCAGGACTTAACCCCTCATTGTCCCCACAGGATGACCGACTCCGTGATACCCACAACTCGGGTCTCCCAGACAAAACATCCAAAGAATCACTCTCACTCATTTACGATAAAAGAAGAGAAAGAGAGAAAAGAAATACCTGATAATCGGATACTGAATTCGATTTGAAGAGTTGAAAGCCGGTTCAGGATTCGAGATTGCAAAACTCGGAGAAGAACATTAGAGGATGAAGCGAAGTAAAAAAATGAAACTTCTCCACCCCCTATTTATAAGACCAAAAAGGCCCATTACCGTTTTGGCCCAGGAAGTCGAACCGTCGCGACCCAATGCTAAGGCGACACGTCACCTGAAAGTCAAAACGTCACAAAATACCTGAAACGTTTCAAGAGAAGTGAAGCGTCGCAACGGTATGTCAGAAACATACTCGTCCCGAATCAGCAAAATACGAAAACAAATCCATCTCGAATCAACAACAACAAAAATTTGGATATCTCGTCCCAATCTGAAAAATGGCAAGACAAGTAGCATCTCGCACCAGGGTAAAAGTGAAGTATATGGTTGAATCACAAGAAGGGGGGTTGAATTGTGATTCTTTTAAAAATCTGCAATTTTATCTTCTAATAAAATTCTGCTCAAGATAAGTTCTTGGCTGTTTATTAGAAGATGGATCTCCACAAGTAGAATTGTAAGTATTAATGCTTATTATGCTGAAAATAGGATTCCTTTGGTGGAATCAATTTAGTTGCCACTTACTTAGGTATTATTAGTTTTGAAAACTTTTTGTGCACATGCAGAAGTTAAGAGAATAAGGGAAAGAAGAAAACACAAAGGTTTTTATACTGGTTCACCTCTTCCAACCTGAGGCTACGTCCAGTCCCTACCTTCTGTAGGATTTTTCTCACTAACAAATCAGTTACAACCTTTGGGTACACACTACCACTAGTATTCTTTTTCCACAGCCTCTTCAGGCTTTCTACAGAATCACCAAACTCATAGAAACAGACCCTGACTTACTGCAGGACTTTCTGCAGAAGCACAGGTCCAGAAATCTGCAGAACTTCCTTCTGCAGACACCAAACACACACAGGCTCACACCAGAGCCTTTACAACCTCTCTAATAACTTTACCTAATGTGCCACAAGAGATTTTACAACAGACCAATCTCTTTGACCTTTCAGAAGCACAGAAACAGCAAGGTAAAGAACAAATAGCTCACTAGATTATAATCAGAGTAGCAGCAGACTTTCCTAGTGAGCAAAACTCCCCCTCAACAACTTGTATAATCAGATTAGAAAGAATTCGAGGAGAGAAAAAAGGTTCCAGAAGCTGACAGTGAAAGAGCAGAGATTATTTTATGCTTCTGGAGTGAGAGGTGTGTCTCATTGTGAAGAGAGCACCTCCTTTTATAGGTGAGGAACCTTGTAGCCGTTGGAATGAGGTTAAAATGATCCAGCTGTGATGTATTGACATGTCCCTTTCAGGTACAGCTGCAAAAGCTGACAGGTACAGCTGTCCAGTTGACTGGCCTTCATGCTTCTGCAGAACTTGCTTCTGCAGACAGCAAAACTGGCTCATTTCTTCACCAATGCTTCTGTGAATGTACTGAGGATGATTTCAGGATTATTTCAAGTGTATTTAAACTTGTGTTCCTCAGCTAAATCAGCAGGAGATCATTTTAGACTTTCTGGTTTGCTTTGTTGCTTCTGCAGAATCTAGACTTACAAATTCCTTCTGCATAAATGCTTCTGATCAACTGCAGATAATTCTTATGCTTCTGTGACATGTTTCATGTTCTGCAGTTGATATATCTTAAGAGTGAAATTCGTTTTTTGCTTTCTTCTTAGAATTTCCTCTAAAATGAATCTCCCTTCTAAAGAAATTTCATTTGAAGTCTTTGAGATGCTTCTTCTTGCTTCTGGAAACTGTAAGAAGTGTTTGATAACTTCTGCATGCTTAAATGAGTTGCTTTCAACTTACTCATCTTTATTTCAAGTTTTCCTTCACAGATTTGTCATTCTTTCAACTTATTGCTTCTGTTAACCATTAACATGAAGCTTCTCATATTTGTCCTTCTGCAAGATGAAACCTGTTGCTTCTGGACACATTCTCAAATGAAATGGTTAGTTCTTTTGGAATCAGAATTATGCTAAGTTGCATTTGATTTGATTGTCATGATTAAAACCACTTTGAGGGGATTCTTGGACCTTACAATCTCCCCATTTTTGATGATGACAACCCAATCAAGGATCACTTAGATAATTCTTATTTTTAATACCAAACTCCCCCTGAATTTTAGCATTTATTTGGGAAATAATGATTGTTGCAGATTATATGATTTGAAATCCGATTCACACTTCAAATTGATCTTTTGCAGCAAATTGTATGATTTAATCATTAAGTAAACTTAGAAATATGCAGCAAACAATATGCAGCAAACATCATCATTTGTCATTCATCATTAATCAAAAGGATTACACCAAAAAAGTCAATCATAAAACAGTCACAATCAGAATTCAACAGATATCAGCAAATATCAGCCCTTAAACTAAAATGTCAGCCTAAACTACTTAGTACTACTTCTCCCCCTTTGTCATCAATCAAAAAATACAAGGGAAGTGTATGAGGAGAAGCAGAATCATCATCTTTCACTTAGATGGAGATGAGTGGTCAGATGATGAAGAAGTAGAAGGCTGCAGAAGGTTCTGTGGGGGCTGAAACTGTGTGAAAGGCATTGGAGGAGCCTGAGGTGCAATCACTGGAATCACAAAATTGTTAAACCAAAATTGATGCTGTGTGAACCTCTCAATCATTTCATTTACTGTGTTTGGGAAAGTGTTCACATTGGAAAACAGTTTCTTCATGTCAGACTTGAGCTTCTGGATATTCTTCTCTATGGATTTGGAAGGAGAAGCAGCCTTAGAAGGTTCACCAGAAGCAGCAGCATCAGATTTTGGAGCAGCAGGCTCTTCAGCAGGTTTTTCACTGCTCAGTTGCTGAATAAAAGTGTTCATTGAGGAAAGATGTGAAGAGATAGCATGTATATTACCCATAATTGGTGCAGCAGCAGGTAACCCATAGTCCAGTATGGGAGAAGCAAGGAACTGATTAACCATATCAGTTTCAAATGTACCTACTGAAGGAGCTGAAACAGTAGCTTCCTTTTGCACTTCTTCCTTTTCTTTCTTCTCAACTTCTGGAGCATCAGCAGCTGGAATTGATCTTGTGGGGGATTGAAAATGTACTGGAGAATTATCCTGAGGGAAAGGAGGGAAATACGGAAGAGCTTGAGCCAAGTTGGCCAATGTGTCAACTGCCATGCCCTCTGCAGAAGCACTGATAGTTTCTTGAGAATCTTCATGGTGGGGTGCTTCTGTAGGTGGCGACTTGGGCTGAGAGACAACTTCTTCCCCAGGAATGGAGTCAAGAGACAGTGATGTAGATGATGTGGATTTAGCAGACACATTTGGATCTAAAGAAGGAGAGGAAACCTTCATATTCTTGGTTGAAGGTTCTCCAGAAGCACCAGCTGAATGGCTCTTTCTTTTCTTGGTTCTGGGTGCTGTATTCTCCTCTTCTTCACTTTCACTTGGACTGGAGTAGTATTGAGATGGCTTAGGTTTTTCAATTAACATTCTCTGCACATTCATCTTTCCAAAAGTGCTGCAAGTATCACTAGAAACTTCATATTCCAGGGAGATGTTATTGAGTCTAAAGATTCTTGTGAGAAGCATGCCATAGGGTAAACTAGCATATGCTCTCTGGGGATTAGCTGATGAAATCATGCTTCTAAGGATCAAATAAGAAAGGGAAAAGGGTTTACCCATAAGGAGATGATAAATGACCATAAGGTCAATGTCAGAAACTCTTTCAAGAGTGCCAGCCCTTGGGAGAATTGAGAAGATGCACAGCTTGTGAAACAGCCTGCAAATGGGAATGAGTTTGCTGGACAGAAGTTGTGAATTAGAGTTGCTGAGGATTTTCTTTGTGACATCCGACTTGGTCACACCGGCTGAGGTATACCAATCATCATATAGCTTGTTTTGGACAGAACTACAGCCTAGTACTTCTACTATGGTCTCAGTTGTGATCACAATTGTTGATCCTTTAATGTCTACCACCAGGGAGTTGCCATCACTCCTATACTGACTTGCAGAAGCATAAAATGCTCTTACAAGCCTCTCATAGACAGGTTCCCTTAAGAGAAGATAATCTCCCCAATCCTACTTCTGGACAAATGTCCAATGTCCCATCCACATTTTTTAATTTCTCTAAGGAGAAATATCTTGTCGGGGATGACAGCCTTCCATTCCCATTTCTCATTGAAGATTTTCAGCATTTCCTCATTCTAAAAAAGGTCACAGTTAGAGTCTTGTGATCCTTCTGAGGGGTCACCTTCCTCCAAGCTTTCACTTGAGCTTTCCTTCTTCTTTTCACCAGTCTTGAGAGCCTCATTGACATGGGAAGGAAATGCAGTGTGAGTGAAAGAAGGAGAGTCTATTTCTATTGGTTTGTTGGGATCATTTCCTATGGTTTTGAAGGCAGGGCCAGCACGATGCCTTTCAGACCTTCTAACATATACTACAGAATCAATTTGTGCTTTTGGTGTAGTGTCAACTGAAGGTGTTGGTGTAATGGAGGGTTGAGAAGGTGTTTGGTCAGGTTGAGGCTCATTTGCTGAAGGTTCAGTAGGAGCAGAAGCTTGCTCTATTGAGTGGCTAGAAACAGAGGGTTCAATGGTGGGAGACTGAGCAGATTCTGATTCAACATATGGCACTATTTCATTGCCCATCACAATGAAATCATCAGATTCTGTGGAAGAGGAGTCTTTCTTCTCCATTGCTATTTGCTTAATTCTCATAATGAGTGAAGAATGTAGAGCAGGGATACAGAGAGATGACAGAGGTTGGAAAGTGAAAGGTTTGAGTGTGAAGAGGGAAGAGTGATGTTCCTTTAGCTGAGAGGCAATCTTAAATAATGGAACCCAACTAGTCGTTGCCTTTTTTGAGAAAGAGAGAGGGAACGAGAGAGAGAGAGAGAGATGGAAGGAGTCATGTGCGCAGTTTTTTATGAAGTTGGTTAATGTCCAATGGTCATTAGCTTTTAATTTTCCTTAATCATGAACCAACTAACCTACATGCTTTTAGCTAGAGACAAAAGCTAACTTTCTTTATTCCTTTTGTAGTTCCTATAGAATGAAAAGGCTACAGGTGCAGCTTTGACTTTGCCTAGAAAGGATAAACTGTATTGAGCTTTGAAAGTGACCTTTCCTAGTATGTGTGATGTGACTAACCTATGTTTGTTAGTCAACAATCACCGTACAGTTGTCTCACCTGATTGGCAGGTGGATAAAAACAGCTGAGGAATTATCTTTTGCAGATGGATATCTGCAGAAGATGGATTTTTACATACACCAGATTCTGCAGAAGGTGAATATTTCATGCACCTTCTCAAGAAGGATTCAGCAGAAGGAAAAATATTTCCATAACCTATTTTAGGCTTGATTCTGCAGAAGGTGAAAAATTAATTTCAAATACAAGAAGCTGCACATGCTACTGTAACTGTTACAGTTTTGTGCTTCTGCAGACAAGTATGCTTCTCTATTTGCTTCTGTGGAAATTTCAAGTTCTAGCAACATACAAATTTTAATTCACTCATCAAACAACAAAGTATTTCCTATTAATTTTTTTCTTAGAAACAAAAATCTCTCTTCAACAAGAGGTTTTGTAAGAATATCAGCAAATTGAAGTTTGGTTTCAATGAATTTCAGTTCAATGCCATACTTCTGGACATGATCTCTAATGAAATGATGTTTAATATCAATATGCTTAGATCTAGAATGCTGAATTGGATTCTTGGACAAGTTAATTGCACTGGTATTATCACAGAAGATAGGAATATTAGTGTACCTCAAGCAGTAGTCCTCCATTTGATGTTTAATCCAAAGCATTTGAGAACAACAGCTTGCTGCTGAAATGTATTCTGCTTCTGTGGTGGACAAAGCTATTGTGGGCTGCTTCTTGCAAGACCAAGAGATTAATGATTCTCCAAGAAATTGGCAGCTTCCACTAGTACTTTTTCTGTCCAATTTATCTCCAGCATAATCAGCATCACAATATCTTGTGAGCTCAAAATCTGTGCCTTTCTTGTACCATAATCCAAGATTTGTAGTTCCGGTAAGATATCTAAAAATCCTTTTTACAGCTGCAACATGTGATTCTTTGGGAGAAGATTGAAATCTTTCACATATACTTACAGAGTTTAAAATGTCAGGTCTACTAGCAGTTAAGTATAATAGAGATCCTATCATTCCTCTATATTCCTTTTCAGAAACATGTTTACCATTTTCATCCAGATTTAAAACTGAAAAGGGATGCATAGGAGTTCCCATGGATTTTGAACCTTCCATTTTATATTTCTTTAAGAGATCTTTAGTGTATTTCTCTTGATTTATGAAGATACCATGCTTCTCTTGTCTGATTTGAAGTCCTAGGAAGAACTTCAATTCACCCATGAGACTCATTTCAAACTCACCTTTCATAAGATCAGAAAACTCTTCACACATTTTCAAATTAGTAGATCCAAATATTATATCATCAACATAAATTTGAACAATGAGAAGATCCTTATTGAAAGTTTTTCTGAAAAGTGTAGTATCAATTTGACCTCTTGAAAATTGATTTTGTAAAAGGAATGTGCTTAGTCTTTCATACCAAGCTCTAGGAGCTTGTTTCAAACCATATAAAGCCTTTGTTAATTTGAAAACATGATTAGGATTTTTTTGTTTTCAAAACCAGGAGGTTGGTGCACATAAACTTCCTCACTTATGAAACCATTTAGAAAAACACTTTTCACATCCATTTGATAAAGATTAAAGTTTTTAAATGCAGCAAAAGCAAGAAGGATTCTAATAGCTTCTAATCTAGCTACTGGAGCAAAAGTTTCATCAAAATCAATACCTCCTTGTTGGTTGTAACCTTGAGCTACTAACCTTGCTTTGTTTCTAATAACTTTACCTTCTTCATTCATTTTGTTTCTAAATACCCATTTAGTGCCAATTATGGTGTGATTGTCTGGTTGAGGCACAAGAGTCCAGACCTTGTTTTTCTCAAACTGGTCTAGTTCTTCTTTCATGGCTTCAACCCATGATTCTTCATCAAGTGCTTCTTGTACACTTTTTGGCTCAACTTGAGAAAGAAAACATGTGTCATTTGTTTTTGTTAATTGTCTCCTTGTTTTTACACCTTCCTCAACATTTCCAATTACTTGGTCATGAGGATGGTAAGTCACAAATTTCCAGCTTCTGGGCAGATTCTGCTCTGACAATCAGAATCTTCTCCAGAAGCACCTACAGCTTCTGCAGGTTCTGCAGCTTCTGCAGGTTTAGCAGCCTTTTCTGCAGAGCTATGATTTTCAGAAGGCACTCTCTTTGGCTGACTTTCATCATCAGAATCTTGCTTGTCACATGCTTGAGAAGGAGAGTTAGCATCATTGAAAATAATATGCATGATTTCTTCTATTGTCTGATTTTTGAGATTATAGATTCTATATGCTTTGGAAGTGATAGAATACCCAAGAAATATTCCTTTTTCAGATTTAGCATCAAATTTCTCAAGGTTATCCTTATTGTTTAATATGAAGCATTCACTTCCAAATATGTGAAAATAGGCAATGTTGGGTTTTCTTGCTTTCCATAGTTCATATGGAGTTTTATTAAGGATGCTTCTGATAGAAACTCTGTTAAGTATGTAACATGCAGTGGAAACAGCCTCACCCCAAAAGTATTTTTGAATTCCACTGTCACTTAACATAGTTCTTGCCATTTCCTGGAGGGTTCTATTCTTCCTTTCTACAACTCCATTTTGTTGTGGAGTTCTAGGACAAGAGAAGTTGTGGGAAATTCCATTTTCATCAAAGTAGTTTTTGAAAAAATAGTTTTCAAATTCCCCTCCATGATCACTTCTTACAGAAGCTACCTTTTGGTTTCTTTCATTTTCAACTTTCTTGAGAAAGATTTTGAAAAATTCAAAAGTTTCATCCTTAGTAGCTAAAAACAAAACCCATGTGAATCTAGAGTAATCATCTACTATTACAAGCCCATATTTCTTTCCTCCCAAACTAGGTGTTTTAGTAGGACCAAAAAGATCAATATGCAATAACTTTAAAGTTCTTTTGGTAGTTATTACATTTTTAGGATGAAAGCTAGATTTGGTATGTTTTCCCTTTACACATGCTTCACACATTTTGTCTTTATCAAATTTTAGTTTTGGCAATCCTTTGACAAGTTCTAGTTTGGATAATTTAGAAATGGACTTCATGTTTAAGTGACCTACCTTTCTATGCCAAATCCATTTTTCATTTTCAAAAGAAGCAAGACAGGTTTGATGTGGAAGTTCTTCTAGACTTATGCTATATAGATTTTTGCTTCTAATGCCTGAGAATAATACCCTTTTAGTAGATGATTCTCTAATTTCACAGAATGTAGGTTGGAACATAACTTCATAGCCACTATCACATAACTGACTAATGCTAAGAAGATTATGTTTTAACCCTTTCACATAATATACATTATTAATTTGGGTAAAACCTTGCATACCTATCTTTCCAATACCTTTGATTTGAGCCTTGTTGTTGTCTCCAAATGTTACTGTTCCACCTTCCATCATATGTAGTTGGGTGAATTTGCTTCTGTTTCCAGTCATATGTCTGGAGCATCCACTGTCCAAGAACCATAGCTCTTTCTTATTGGATCCTTTTGTTTGTTCCTACATCAGAGGACAACAATGATTTAGGTACCCAAATTTTCTTGGGTCCTGTGATGTTAGATACCTTTCTTCTGGTACTCCTTTTTCTTTTGTAACAGTTTTGGTCATAATGTCCAAGTCTGTTACACCAAGAGCAATGAGGAGGTTTCCTTTTGGCTGGAACAAAAACTGTTTTATGTGATTTTGTAATTTTGTCTTGATTAAATCCTAAGCCTCTTTTATCAGAGGTTTCGCTACTGTTTCCTATTAGCTTATTTAAATTGTGAGTGATGTTAACAAATTTACATAAATCATTTTGATGTTCATCAATTTTCTTCTGCAGAAGCATATTTTCTTTCTGCAGTCCTGCAGTTTTTTCTGCTTCTGCAGAGTTATTTCTCACAGTTTTGACTTGTTCAGATAACTTAGAGTGATATTGCTGAAGACAGTAGTTGGTTTTAATTAACCTATTATTATCTTCTCTAAGTTTGTCATTTTCTTCTTTAGATTTTACTAATTGTTCTTTAAGATAAGCACATTTTTGTGCAAGTGTGTGTGAGACAGATAACAAATTTTCAAAAGCATCTTCAAGTTCTTTATATGCAGAAGGAGTATAGGTAATTACCTCATCTTCTTCATCTTCTCCAGCCATGAAGCACAAATGTGCAGCTTCAGCTTCATCTTCTTCTTCTGTAGAGCTGTCAGAATCATCCCATGTAGCCATCATGGCTTTCTTCTTCTGGAATGGCCTTGATTCTTTCAGCTGTGGACATTTTGCCTTGATATGTCCTGGTTTATTGCATTCATAGCAGATGATAGGACCTTTGTTGTTTTCACCTTTTGGTCCTTCCTTCTTGAAATTGAAAAATTTCTTTCCTTTGCCTTTTCTTCTGATTAGCCTTTGTATTCTCTTTTATATGAAGGCTAGTTCATCATCATTTTCAGAAGATGATGATTCTCCTTCTGAAGGTTTATCTTCTGCAGAAACACTTCTTGTGGATGTGTTTGCTTTTAGAGCTATTGATTTGTCCTTCCTTGGCAATTCATCCATGAGCTCTTGTTCATGAACTTTTAGAGAGCCAAGAAGCTCATCCAGCTTGAGTACAGCTAGATCCTTTGCTTCCTGAATTGCTGTAACTTTTGGTCTCCATATTCTTGGGAGACTTCTAAGTATTTTTCTTACTTGTTCTTGATTAGAGTAGATTTTACCAAGAGATTTTAAATCATTTATAATGATAGTAAACCTACTAAACATTTCATGTATAGTTTCATGTTCAATCATGTTAAACATTTCATATTAGTGAATTAAAATATTGATTTTAGATTCTTTTACTTGGTATGTACCTTCATGAGCAATTCTTAAAGTATCCCATATTTCTTTTGCTGTGTTGCAGCCAGCAACTTTATCATATTCACCTCTACTTAATGCACAAAGAGGAAAAAATTTAGCTTTAGAGTTTAGAAGATACCTTTGTTTGTCATCTTGTGTCCATTCTTTTCTAGGTTTAGGTTTTGGTGCTTCTTCAACAACTTCAGACTCACCTTCTGTGGAAGGAGCCAGAACTCTGGTTCTTCTTGTAGTGGGAATGTAATTCCCATTTTCTATAATATCCCATAGATCAATATCTTGAGATTCCAAGAACAGTTTCATTCTATCCTTCCAATAGTAATAATCTTTTCCATTCAAAGCTGGTGGTCTGTTTGTGGATGATCCTTCTGGAATGAACATTGCAGCTCCATGGTTTGCCATCCCTTTGATCTTTTCCTCTCTCACTGTTAAGTGAGTTCAACCCAAGAGGCAAGCTCTGATACTAATTGAAGTATATGGTTGAATCACAAGAAGGGGGCTTGAATTGTGATTCTTTTAAAAATCTGCAATTTTATCTTCTAATAAAATTCTGCTCAAGATAAGTTCTTGGCTGTTTATTAGAAGATGGATCTCCACAAGTAGAATTGTAAGTATTAATGCTTATTATGCTGAAAATAGGATTCCTTTGGTGGAATCAATTTAGTTGCCACTTACTTAGGTATTATTAGTTTTGAAAACTTTTTGTGCACATGCAGAAGTTAAGAGAGTAAGGGAAAGAAGAAAACACAAAGGTTTTTATACTGGTTCACCTCTTCCAACCTGAGGCTACGTCCAGTCCCTACCTTCTGTAGGATTTTTCTCACTAACAAATCCGTTACAACCTTTGGGTACACACTACCACTAGTATTCTTTTTCCACAGCCTCTTCAGGCTTTCTACAGAATCACCAAACTCACATAAACAGACCCTGACTTACTGCAGGACTTTCTGCAGAAGCACAGGTCCTGAAATCTGCAGAACTTCCTTCTGCAGACACCAAACACGCACAGGCTCACACCAGAGCCTTTACAACCTCTCTAATAACTTTACCTAATGTGCCACAAGAGATTTTACAACAGACCAATCTCTCTGACCTTTCAGAAGCACAGAAATAGCAAGGTAAAGAACAAATAGCTCACTAGATTATAATCAGAGTAGCAGCAGACTTTCCTAGTGAGAAAAACTCCCCCTCAACAACTTGTATAATCAGATTAGAAAGAATTCGAGGAGAGAGAAAAGGTTCCAGAAGCTGACAGTGAAAGAGCAGAGATTATTTTATGCTTCTGGAGTGAGAGGTGTGTCTCATTGTGAAGAGAGCACCTCCTTTTATAGGTGAGAAGCCTTGTAGCCGTTGGAATGAGGTTAAAATGATCCAGTTGTGATGTATTGACAAGTCCCTTTCAGGTACAGCTGCAAAAGCTGACAGGTACAGCTGTCCAGTTGACTGGCCTTCATGCTTCTGCAGAACTTGCTTCTGCGGACAGCAAAACTGGCTCATTTCTTCACCAATGCTTCTGTGAATGAACTGAGGATGATTTCAGGATTATTTCAAGTGTATTTAAACTTGTGTTCCTCAGCTAAATCAGCAGGAGATCATTTTAGACTTTCTGGTTTGCTTTGCTGCTTCTGCAGAATCTAGACTTGCAAATTCCTTCTGCAGAAATGCTTCTGATCAACTGCATATAATTCTTATGCTTCTGTGACATGTTTCATGTTCTGCAATTGATATATCTTAAGAGTGAAATTCTGTTTTTGCTTTCTTCTTAGAATTTCCTCTAAAATGAATCTCCCTTCTAAAGCAATTTCATTTGAAGTCTTTCAGATGCTTCTTCTTGCTTCTGGAAACTGTAAGAAGTGCTTGATAGCTTCTGCATGCTTAAATGAGTTGCTTTCAACTTACTTATCTTTATTTCAAGTTTTCCTTCACAAATTTGTCATTCTTTCAACTTATTGCTTCTGTTAACCATTAAAATGAAGCTTCTCATATTTGTCCTTCTGCAAGATGAAACCTGTTGCTTCTGGACACATTCTCAAATGAAATGGTTAGTTCTTTTGGAATCAGAATTATGCTAAGTTGCATTTGATTTGGTTGTCATGATTAAAACCACTTTGAGGGGATTCTTGGACCTTACAAAAAGCGGCTCACAACTTATCACAACCAGTTGAGATGCATCAGAAATTGTTAAAATCGTCTCGAACGAAGCCTTCAAAACCATCTCGAACAATGAATATCGTCTCGGATACATCCGAAAGCATTTAAGCTCAAAGCCAATTAAACAAGTTGACAAGAGCGGGGGGGCTTCTGTTACGGACCAAACCTAAAGGCCCAATAGTTAATATGGCCCAGATGCTATATTATTATCATATCCATGGATATATAATAATATCCACACAAAATATAATTATATCTACGATTATATCTACAATTATATCTACAATATCCCACGATATAAAATATATATTATGATATTAATTACACTTGCATACTTACTCCTTTTATAAAGGCCCACTTACCTTATTTATACAGGGAAAACCCTTATATATACGGATGACAGACAGATCATCAGGTACACACAATCTTACCCAGTCAATCACTTTGACTATTGATATCTTTCTGACTTGGGCGTCGGAGTCTCTTTGCAGGTACATCCCCCAGGGTTCAACTTGGATCAAGCGTCTTCAACCGGAACCCAGATCTGACTCTCACCTGCTGACTCAGACCCAGGTCCGGATTCCCTACCAGAACACATATATATGAAAAAGATAAAAGACATACTAAAAAAAAATGTTTTGAGATAAAATTAATCCAAAATAAATACAAATACATCAATTTACCATTTTTATAAACAAACAATTAATTCATAAATAATAAATTAAAACTTTTTATTTATTTTCCATTTAGCGTATTCTTTCTTCACTTCCTTAATCATTATTTACCTATTAGTACTTTCTTTTAATTTTCTTTTCTTTTCACTTCTTTTCAGTCTTGATAGAATATAAGGGGCTGAACCTGAAGCCTTATGCCCGGCCAATAATAATAGTTAGGCAACAACTGAGACACATAAACAAGTAAAGGCCCAAAAAGCATGCAGAAGAAGAATTCAATCAAAAAAAAGAAAAAAAATTAACATGCAGAAGAAGAAGAAGGAGCATACATGATAGAAAATAAAAAAAAAAAAAAATCACTTTTTTTACTCGTATGTCATTTTAGACTTTTAGTTATATTACATAAAGAAAGAAACACACTTGCAAATACTATTTTTAAAACTTTATGTGAGTTTTACCAGAAGAAACATGTACATATGTGTCGCGTTGCTTAATACTTTTGTATTTCAAAATATCAGGGGTCGTTCGGGTAGTTGTGAGTTTTCAATTTTTGGTTTTTTAAAATTTTCAATCAAGTTTTTACAACTGATCAAAACCAAAATTTGAAAATAATTTTTTGTGGTTTTCAAAATGTTTGTTTTGAAAACTAAATAAACAAGTTTTTAATTTTTGGTTGAGTGGTAATTAAAAACTTGATTAAAAAATTTTAAAAACCAAAAACTGAAAACTCGCAACCAAATATTATTATTTGTAACTTCAAATAATAGTTTTTAATTTTATTATTATTTATAAGGATTCTAATTAAGTAAACTGAAAAAATAATGTATTATTAATATAAGATGATATATAATTTATCTAACTATATATAATTAAATTATTCTTTTAATATTTATGAAAAAACGTAAATATATAAAAGGAGTAAAATTGAAAGTAAACCGTGTTACTTTATATGTTGTTATATACACTTTTAATTATGTGCATGTAAGTATGTAACCCGTTGTCACTTCTTTGTGTATTAAAAATATTTCAAAATATCATTAAAATTAAAATAAGCCCTTTCGACTAATATAATTTCAGTTTTGATTGATAAATGAAAACTTACTAGATCATCTTACTATTTAGAACATCGGGGTTAGGTGAGATACTAGTCATAAAACCCTTACAAGTGAAAGAATATTTTTATTGGTTTAAACCACATGTAACCTCCACCGGAGGTAATCATGTTAGAGCCGAGAACATTCACATCATGGTGGGACTAACTCTCCCAGCGGGGATTTTTTTTCATCCACAAGACTTGAACCTATACTTTGCTTAATTAAGTGGAATGAAGCATGTATCACTTGAACCAACTCCATTAATAGTTAGTGAAAGAATATGAACTATATATGGAAAGTGACGTCTAAATTGACCTTATTGTAAAGTTAATATGATAGTACTAGAATTACTATATATAGGTAAGTTTTAGGTAATTAGTTTAAACTATTAACCTAATTTTAACTTTTAAGTAGTGGAATTGAATTAGGTTAGCTAGTGAAACTTCAAGAACATAAGGGATCTTAGACCCATAAATTATCAAATTCAGCAAGATGAAGCATTTAAGGTACAAACCTAGTTCATGAACAAAAAAGACGTAAAGAGAAGTTTTAGAACCACAAGTTTAAAGGCATGTTTATTTACAGTTTTTAAAAATTGTTTAACCTGTTAGACAGATAACTTTTAAAAATAATTTTAAAAAGTGTAATTATTTTTTATTTTTAAAAACTAAAATTCTAAAAATCTATTTTTTTTTAGTTTTTCTGTTTTTGTGATGGTAAATATTATAAACAAATTATTTCATTTGTAAAAAAACATTTTTATAAAACAATTTTCAAAAACTAAAAAATAAAACTGAATCAGACACACCCTAATTAAATAACTCGAAACAAATATAGCTTAACTAAATTCCAGTGACTATAATCAACTAAAAACTTGATAATAAATTAAAAGAATCCCCAAATAACCTCAAAAGATAAGTGACCCACATAGCATAAAAAACCATTAAATTACATAAATGTTAAAATGAAATAAAGCCAGTTTGGATGAAACTTCTGCAAGTACTTTTAGGTGAAAAAAATAAAATGAATTAAAGAGATCGAATGCAATTAACTTCTCCATAAGTTGAAATTAGTCTTTACTCCAAAAGCTCTCCCATTTAACTTCTCCATAAGTAACTAATTTCAACTTATGAAGAAGTTAAATTCATTTGACCTCTTTGATTATTGGGAGAATTAACAGTTGTATCTTAGTATATCTCAGCTGTATATCCATATAATATGGAATTGCAGAATTATCTTCTAAAATATCTCTTGTAAATAATCAGCATATCATGTACATAATTAGCAGCTGATTTTTAGGCAAATGATTAGAAGAATATGTTGTATATAATCCTTGGAATATCAACGTGAATGACAGAGTTGGTTTCATACTCATTCTTTATGGTATTAAAAGCAGGAAAATAAATCCTCCCTGATATTACTCTGATTTTTTTCATTTCTGCCATGGCTGGAAAAGACAGCGACGTTGTCAAAGATAATGGGAAGAAACATACTTCTAAAGACGACAAGAATGGGAAGAAGCAGCCTTCTCTTTCACCTTACTATTTGCACCATTCTTATCATCCTGGCATAAATATTTGTCCTGTGATTTTGAAGGGAGATAATTATCAAGAATGGGAAATCAGTATGCGTAATGCGTTTCGTGCAAAGCGTAAACTGGGTTTCTTGGATGGAACTGTGACAGAACCAACGGAGGATGCAAGCATCGAAGATTGGTGGAGTGTTAACTCCATGCTTGTAGCATGGGTCATACAATCTATAAACTCTTCTCTTCGCTCTACTATTACTTATTATGATACAGTGAAGGAGCTATGGGATGATCTACGCCAACGATTTTCGATTGGCAATGGACCCCGGATTCTTCAACTCAGGTCAGAATTGGCGCGTTGTGACCAAAATGGCCAGAGTATTGTTGCATACTATGGACATCTGAAGAAGATTTGGGATGATTTGTCCACATATCTCACAAAGAGAGCTTGTACATATGGCAAATGTATATGCAATTGGGCAGTCGATCTGAGCAAGGAACGTGAAGAAGAATGTGTTCATCAATTCTTGATGGGATTGGATGATGATTTGTATGGAACGCTTCGTTCCAATATTATTGCTCAGGATCCCCTGCCTCCATTGAACAAAGTGTATGCTCTGGTGGTGCAAGAAGAACGCCACAAGAGCATGACGAAGGGGCGTGAAGCACGAACTAAGGTAGTTGCTTTCACTATACATGGAGGTTCTTCTAACACAAGTGGAACTAGAACACGTTCTGAGAAGGGGGTCTGCACAAACTGTAGGAGGGAGGGACATGAGGTCACTTCTTGCTTCAAAATTATTGGCTATCCTGAATGGTGGAATACTGGACGTGGGAACGGAAAAAGCACTGGAAAAGGAAAAGGTAGTGCCACTGATTCCATCATAGGGCGTGGCCGAGGCAAAGCTCCTGTTGGTGTTGCTAATGTTGCTCACTTAGCAGCACCTCTCTCTTCTAGTTCACCCATCTTGACATCCCAAGACAGAAGTGTTGTTGGTCCTACTTTGACAGACGATCAATGGATTACCATCTTAAATATGTTTAAATCTTTAAATAATAATTTTGCCTCCAATGAAAAATTGACGGGTAAGCCATTTTCTTCTTGGATATTGGATACTGGGGCATCTTATCACATGACTGGAGACAAACACTTGCTTGTGGATGTCTTAGATATTTTTCCTTCTCCTATTATGTTGCTTGATGGGACACATACCAATGCTGTCCAAGAAGGGACAACAACTCTTGGTGCCAATATGACCATTAAACAAGTTTTATATGTTCCTCGATTAACTTGCAATTTGATCTCTTTTTCTCAGTTGATTAAAGATTTAAATTGCGTAGTCACATTAACTGACAAACTTTGTGTGATACAGGACCGCACTTCGAGGATGGTGATTGGAGCGGGTAAAGAGAGGTATGAGGTCTATTGGCTTCGCTAAATGGCACTGAATGCTAGAATATGTCATGCAACTGATGCAGATTCTTATAAAATGTGGCATCGACATCTTGGACATCCATCTCCCCAAATAGTGGGTCTTCTTCTTGGTGTTAGCAGTAATGATTGTCGTAAAAATAAAGATGAACCCTGTGATATTTGTTTTAAAGCCAAACAGACTCGTGCATCATTTCCTCTTAGTTCCAGCAATGCAGTTGAATTGTTTGAGTTGATTCATTGTGATGTATGGGGCCCGTATAGTGTTCCCTCTTCATGTGGCGCCTCTTATTTCTTAACAATTGTTGATGACCACTCTAGAGGAATTTGGACTTACTTAAGGACTAGTAAGACCGAGGTTGCAAAACTTGTTAAGAATTTTTGTGCATTGGCTTAAACTCAATTAAATAAGAAGGTGAAACGTGTTCGTAGTGATAATGGGACTGAATTTACATCCTTGGGAGAATATTTTGCTGCACATGGTATTTTGTTTGAAACATCTTGTGTTGGTACCCCTCAACAAAATGGGCGAGCTGAACGGAAACACCGACATATTCTTAATGTAGCTCGAGCTCTTCGATTTCAAGCTAATTTACCTATTGAGTTTTGGGGTGAATGCATTCTTACAGCTGGTTACCTTTTTAATCGTACCCCTACTTCAATTCTCCAAGGCAAAACCCCATATCACATCATTTTCGGTCACAACCCCAACTATGATCACATTAAAATCTTTGGGTGCCTTTGCTTTGCTTCTCAGATTCCTCGTAATTGCAACAAGTTTGCTGCTCGAAGTCGTAAGTGCATTTTTATTGGGTATCCTCATGGTAAAAAGGGATGGAGACTATATGACATTGACACTAGGGAATTCTTTAATTCTCGGGATATGGTGTTCTATGAGAATCACTTTCCTTATAGTCATCATCCTGGTTCTACCAGTTCTACTCATCCGGCGCCAAAAATACTTGTTAACTCCTTCGCAAGCGTACCAAAAGTCAACTGTAGTATAATGATTTATAAAGTAGGAGTGTCGATCCCACGAGGAACAGGTTCAATCAAAATTTAAAGTTCAACTCAAAAAGCATATAAACAAGAGTAATAAGTGGATTCATAATTGATTTAGCTAAATTAAACTAGACTTGTATAAAAGTAATGCAAAGTAACAAGGAAATTAAGGGAAATTTCAATGAGAGAAACAGGGATTGAATTTCATCTATCTCACTCCTCTGTATTCTGGATGAATATAAACATATAGCATTTGAAACTATCAATATTGATGCAACACACAAAAATCATTTATATTGATTCCTCAAGTATAAAATCCATAAGATTAATCCCCTGAATATTGATTCCTCAAATATTCAACAGATTATCCAGCATTACGTTCAAGTGTTATATGCAATCGATATATCGAAATCTATTCCTAGTATTACGATATATCGAGTATTTTCGTTCAGACCGGATTTTCAGAAATACTTTCCAGTTAGATCTAAAAATCGAAATCAAGAATCTATTGATCAGATAGAATCAGGGATGAAGAACAGAACGATAATACCAATATTGAATAGAAACAAGACTACTATATATAAATATCACCAGAATACATCCGAGTTCGAATCGATTACATTCAATCCCAAGAGAAGAGATTAGCTACTCATAGTAGCTTTTACAACCAAGAAATCCAAGAAGATGGAGGATCGTGCTTCCGCGGCTTCCGTCGTCTTTGAGTCTCCAAATTTTTCTCTTTCGAATACGTGACGAACCCCCCAAACTGTTTTCCAACTCTATTTTATTTTTCTGTGTAAGTGAATTTTGGCTTAAGCAAAAAAATTTGGGTTAAGCCAGTAGAATGCTTCATGGTGAAGAAAGGTATTTTCGCTTAAGCCAAAAATTTTGGCTTAAGCGAAAATGGCACCCAAAATTCACTCCCTCTGGACAATTTTGGCTTAAGCCAAAATTAAAACAGAGTATTTTCTTATTTTCTTCTTCTTCATTTCTTTCCTTTTCTTGGTTTCCTGCAATTAAAACACAAAATGGGATTAAAATGCTTCAAATAAACCAAGACTCGGATAATACTTGCTTGAAATCAAAACTCAAAAATTGGGAGAAATTAAATGTCAAATAAATGCAATTAACCCATAAGTGCCATAATTCCATGTAAAAATTTCCTAATATTTGGCACTTATCAGCGGTTTATGACACGGATTTTGAAACCCCTACTTCATCATTGGACTCCACACTTCCGCCACCTATCCCACAGATTGTGACGTCTTCCGCTGCACCTACTGCACCAACTCATGATATGCCCTCATCATCTAGTGGGACTGATGGGTTAGCTAATGGGGCTTTGGAAGTAAGGGGGAGTGATTCTATTGAGTTGGAAGGACATGTTACTGCTTCTCTTGATGGTACGACAGGTCTCTCTTCTGCTTCAATTGATGGTCATATCCGACGCAGCTCAAGAGACCGCCAACCATCAGTACAATTGCGCGACTATGTTTGTCATACGACGCGATATCTAGACCTACCCTCTTCATCATCTACTCAATCTCCATCTTCAGGGCATGAACCGACACGCTTCTCTGAAGCGGTTCGTTCTCATTCTTGGCGTGACGCCATGCGCAAGGAGGTAGAGGCTCTTGAAAAAAATGGCACATGGACCCTTGAAGATTTACCCCCTGGCAAGAAAACTATTGGGTGTAAATGGGTGTACAAGATCAAATACAACTCTGATGGAACTATAGAACGACACAAAGCACGTCTTGTTATTCTTGGAAACAATCAAGTTGCGGGTATTGACTTCAATGAGACCTTTGCTTCAGTTGCTAAGATGGTCTTTGTTCGTGTGTTCCTTACGGTTTCCGTTGTTCGTGGTTGGGAACTACATCAAATGGATAATCACAATGCATTTCTTCATGGTGATCTTGATGAAGAAGTATATATGTCACTTCCTCCTGGTTTTTCTGGTGCCTCTCCTGGGAAGGTCTGTAGATTGCGGAAATATCTATATGGTCTTCGTCAGGCTCCTCGCAACTGGTTCTCTAAGCTTGCTTCTGCCTTGAAGTCATTTGGTTTTGTTCAATCCTATGCTGATTACTCGTTGTTCTCTCTTGAACGACATGGTATCATTCTTCATATTCTTGTGTATGTTGATGACTTGATTGTTGCTGGCAATGATTCTGCAGCCATTGCTAATTTCAAAGCTTACCTTAGCTCTAGTTTTAACATGAAAGATTTGGGAGTGTTGAAATATTTTCTTGGTATTGAGATTGCCCGCGGACCTAATGGTTTATTTCTTTCATAACGTAAATATGCACTTGATATTATTTCTGAAGCCGATTTGCTTGGTGCCAAACCTTGTGATTTTCCCATTGTCCAAAATCACCAATTGGCTCTTGCTACAGGACCTGATTTTACTCATCCGGATCATTATAGACGCCTAGTTGGTCGCTTGATTTATCTCACCATCACTCGCCCAGAACTATGTTATGTTGTTCACACTCTAGCACAATTTATGCAAAGTCCCAAAGACGACCACTGGAATGTTGCCCTACAAGTTCTTCATTATTTAAAAGGCCATCTGGGGCAAGGTACTTTGCTTTCTAAGGACAGCGCTTTACAACTTACTGCTTATTGTGATTCAGACCGGGCCACTTGCCCTTTGACTCGTCATTCTCTTACTGGCTACTTTATTATGTTGGGCGTCTCTCCTGTTTCTTGGAAGACTAAGAAGCAGCCGACTGTTTCTCGATCCTCTGCAGAAGCTGAATACCGCTCTATGGCTACTGCCTGTTGTGAGCTTACTTGGCTAAAATCATTGCTTAAGTCCCTTGGTGTTCCTCACTCGACACCCATGCGTCTTTTTTGTGACAGTCAAGCAGCTCTCCACATTGCCGCAAATCCTGTTTTTCATGAAAGCACCAAGCATATTGAGGTTGACTGTCATTTTGTGCGAGATCAGATTCAAGCTGGCAACATCGCTACTTTCCATGTTCGTACCAACCTACAGCTCGCAGATATTTTTACAAAGGCGCTGGGGAAGCAACAATTTCAATTCCTTCTTCGCAAGTTGGGCATTTGTAACGTCCTAATTTCTCAATTCAAGAATAATGCTCGTTGGAAACACCATTCCGAATTTCTGAAATTATCATCCAATCAAATAATTGCTTAGGCAATCCAACGCTTGCTTAAACGAAATACATCAATTACTCAACATAATTCATACAAATACATGCCACTCTGTGGCTCTCAAAAGTAATCCAATTCTAGACGCGAATCTAATTTATTACAACATGACATAATTTAATTATATCTAAATGTCCTAGAGATCAATCTAGCAGCTGAGGGGCAGGTGAATCTACCAAAGAACTCCAATCTCTTTATCCATTGCTAAACAATTCTTCCTGCACAACTGAAATATAATTCCCATATCGTGGGATGAGACTACGTCCCAGTGAGCGTAACAAGTGTGTGCAGTGTGGGGAAAACAATCAAGAATCATCACAATTACACATATCTATCTAGAGCATCATGAATAAATGAATTACACATAATATATCATCATTGAAATAATGTTTATGATGCAATGCATGACTGTGAGGTGTTGTTACCCGACACCCGGTGTCTTTACACTGTAACGTGACTGTGATGAGCGCTCGGCCATGTAACCAAGGACCGTCGTCCAGGGCTACCTATGATTAAGTCTTAAATAATGTTTAATTTTCATTCTGTGATTGGGGACCCCATCTCCCTCTTGGCCATGAGTTCGATGTGGTTACCCCGTCTTTCTTAAATAATTTGCCCGAAGGCCTGTGATGGCTATAAGCCCTGTGGTAACTTAACTCATCGTTCATGACTGTGATGGCCAAAGGCCCATGATTCCATAATAAAATATTCAAGGTTCATAATACATCATCATTATCTCAACTCATAATCCATGACTGTGATGGACAAAGGCCCGTGATTTCATAATAACATGTTCAAGGTTCAGAACACACAATCACTCAGGTTATCTACCCTATGGTTTTGCAATTCTAGACATCCAATCATCAATACATTCATAATTCCTAAACTTATCTCTACTCCATGGAAGAAAGGGAAAAAGAATGGGGATCATGCTGTGAGAACAATCAAGACAAACAAGTGAGAGTCACACCCACCTGAGAGTAGATAGCGTTCAAGGAGGAAAGATTGATGAAAGACTTGATCTTGAAGAGTAGAAATCGTTCTTGGCCTTTGCTGGGACTTTATCTCACTAGAACCACTCTCTCTCTCTCTGAAAATATGAAAAACGGAAGGAAGAACTGACTGAAACCGTCCAAGAACGTGTTTTAAAAATGCTGGAAACTGCCACTCGCTTAAGCGAGCCAAATTCGCTTAAGCGAGTTGCCCAAATTCTTCTTGTCCCCGTGCAATTCGCTTAAGCGAATTTCGTCCAGAGAGCACCCCAAAATGCTCTGTTTTTCGCTTAAGCGAATTGCCATTCGCTTAAGCGAATTTGACAGCACACAGAACTGCAGTTTTTACTGCATAATTCGCTTGAGCGAAAATGAGTCTGTTTGAAGG
This sequence comes from Sesbania bispinosa, assembly GCA_026901365.1. Classification (NCBI taxonomy): domain Eukaryota; kingdom Viridiplantae; phylum Streptophyta; class Magnoliopsida; order Fabales; family Fabaceae; genus Sesbania; species Sesbania bispinosa. The sequence goes on along the minus strand of QLOH01000551.1, from coordinate 618,271 downwards.
TTCAGTTTTCATCAAAACCCTATCATATAACCTATCAAACTGAAGCCCTGAAAATAAGCTTTCTAATGAGAGTGGAATCACCTCAATCGGACATCTACAACTCTAGATATTTTCAATTTAGTGCACCAAGGTCATTAGGCTTAAAACCTAAATTAAGCAACAACCTTAGTTTTTGCCTCTTAAGCTTTTCCTTATCCATCTACATTCAAATTCGAATTCGAAACTTATATTTAAACATTATCCTAAACTTGATATTACTCTCTTATATCTTATTTCTTGTGATGTTATCATTCCTATTTTGAAATATGATCTTTAAATTAAAATGCTAAAGCATATCTCTTTTCATCACCAATATTATCGAAATACCGTTATAAGTATTTTTATTTTATTATCATTATTATTTTTATTATAATTCTAGATTTCTAAATTTTTGGGATGTTATAGCATTCAAGATCTTCATGCTCCCACTTGAGGGGGAGTATTGGGAGAATTAATAGTTGTATCTTAGTATATCTCAGTTGTATATCCATATAATTTGGAATTGCGGAATTATCTTCTAAAATATCTCTTGTAAATAATTAGCATATCATGTACATAATTAGCAGCTGATTTTTAGGCAAATGATTAGGAGAATATGTTGTATCATAATCCTTGGAATATCAACGTGAATGACAGAGTTGGTTTCATACTCATTTTTTATTGATTCATTCTATTTTTTATTTTCTATGAGTTCTTCTGCAGAAGTATATCCAAACTGAGCCATATTCTTTTGACTGTTTATAATACCATAGAACTTTAAATTATCATATACAGGTTAAAACTATCTGAGGTAACTTCGTGGAACCTTATGTATTTAACTTAAAAGGTTTTTTTTTAACAAAACTTAAAAGGTTTAAAAACATAAAAACATATATAGAAGAACAAGTGAAATTAAATGAAATGAACTATTCAAGGTGGAAGCGTAGTCCACATATTTTCAACCCAAATGAAAAGTTTTAGTGATGTTGCTATTCACACCACCCTTTTAATTATTCACACCATATCTTTTTTTTTATGATGATTTTCTTAAATTACCCCTTCCCCTTCCCACTTTCTTCCTTCCCCTTTATCTTTGTTTTTTTACCCATGGCGCTATTCACACATACACAAGTGAGCATGAGCAAATTGAATTTCCGGTCTGAGCATATTCTGTGGCCATACTATTTTTCAAATTGTTTTTTTTTTTCGGTTCAGTGAACATGACTATTCAAACTGTTTTATTTTTCACCCATTTGTGAATTCCGATTGTGACCGTGACCATACTACCGGAAATCTAATTTTTGATACACAATAAAAGAGATAAAGGAGGCTATTTCCAATATAAAATTTAGAAAATTGAACAATGCCAATTAAATGCTAGTCATTGGATATATATACATATATATTTATATTTCATGTCATGTGTCAACTGTAGAAGAAAAGAAATGGAGATTTTCATTTTTTCCCTACTGATCCGGACCTCGGCCATCCGACCCCAAAACTAGGCCGAACAGAAGAACCCACGGAGGTACCCATCGCCCTGGACCTTTCGCCAAGTAAACAACTCCTGAGAGGTACGATCGCCCATGGAACTGGCTCGTGGCCCGCGCCACAGGCGATCGTCGGGCCCCTACGGCTAGAGACACAGAGGTAGCTTACCTACCAAGTCTCATCGCATTTAATGCGCCCCTCCAACCCCCGATAAAGGTAACAGGACCTGACACACGCCACCGGGAATTACGGCCTCAGCAGGAGAAGGGCGGCGGAGGCGCGCCTGCCCCACCTACCATGCTCCCTCCTGGCGTGACAACCCATGGCTATATATGGGGCCTCACCCCCACAAGCCAAAGGTAACCTTTCTACTACTACTCACAACATATCACTCTCTCTACTGACTTGAGCGTTGGAGTGCCTTCGCAGGTACACCACCGCGCGCCCTCGTGCCGGAGCGACCACCGGAGGACCTACAGCCACCTGCAAGACCCCTCGAACCACCATTCGCTTCCCCTCGGATCACCCCCTGCGATCTCGGCCACGATCATTTGGCGCCGTCTGTGGGGAACGTGTAACTAAGTTCCACCACCTCTACCCCTTTGCTGAGATCCGGTCCGTATAACCAAAGATGGATGCTACCACCACCAACCCGCCACCACAGTCTACTACGGCGGCACCAGTGGCGGAACTCGAAGTTAGAACAGATCCCCGCCAAGCCTTGAGGACCACTCCTCAAGGAATGGAACCCTTTGTGCACACCACATGGAGTTCATCAGAAAGCTACCACCTGAAACCTCCCGGAAATATCGTCAGAAGACATAGACCATCCAAGAAACTCAGGAAGAGAGAGGACTCCTCTAACAGTGAGGAGGAGCCACCAACCCCTCCAACGAGGAAGAAGAAAAAGAGCAAGGCAGTGAGAGAACTGGAGAAAAGGATCAAGTACCTTGAATCCTTGTTCCCCGCCGTGCCACGAAGGAAGTCTCGCCGAAAAGTAGGGAGTAGGAGGAGTTCCACCTCCAGGAGAACATACCACACCAAGGACCTTCCGTCCCAGGAGTCAAGCTACACATCCTCGAAAACCTCATCGGATGAAGTCTCGTCGTCCGACTACAGGACCGAGCGGATGAGCCACACCCGCGACCGCGGCCGGAGAGCGACCCCCTCGCAGCATGGCAACACTCACGGAGCTTCAGCCAAAAAAGAACAAGAGGAAACGCCGAAAACAGGTCCGACCAAGGAAGCCGAAGCAGAGTTCTAGGCCACCCCGATCACGGGTTAGACGAAACCGGTCGTCGTTACACCCACACCCCAGCCGACCCCCATATCGGCAACCGGAACCAAACGCCGGTTATCCCATCAGTTGCAACTCCAGTGGTCCCGAACCTCATAACCCTGCATCGGCCCTTCACACACCCGTTCACGCCCAGGCTCGCCCAAGTCGAGATACTCGATCGCTTCCTGCGTCCCTTTAGCACCATCAGCCTGTACACTGGAGAGACTGACCCAGGCCGACACCTGGACCGATTCTTCAACGAGATGCTTTTCCTAGGAGCCCAAGAGGATATTATGTGCAGAAGCTTCTCTCGGACGCTGGACGAGGAAGCCTTGACCTGGTTTAGGACTCTTCCCCAGAACTCGGTGGACAAGTGGGACGATCTTGCAGCAGCATTTGCCAAAAGATTCAGCATGGCCAATCAGATACCACGGGATTCACATACCCTCGCCAAAGTCAAACAAGGAGAGGCCGAGACCTTGAGAGATTTCTTGGCCCGTTTTTACAAAGAGGTCGCCCTCACACCTAATGTCGCGGACGAGGTGCAGCTTCACTGCGCAGTCGAGGCGCTACGCACTGGTACCCCCCTTGATATCTCCCTCAGGAGGATTCGAGTGCACAACATGACGGCCTTCAGAGAGCGAGCGACCCAGTTCATCAATGAGGAGTTGCACCTGGAAGGGACGAGCAAAACGTCGACCCCAAAAGAAGTCCGCGCACCGGAAAAGGAAGAGAGAAGCAGAAAGAAAGAAAGAAGGGAAGAGAAGAAGAAGTTCAGGGACGCTACGAGGGTAACTACACCCCCCTCAACAGCAGCCTGTCCAGAATCTGGCAGGAAGTACACGCCGAGCTAGCCGAGGTAAAAAGACCTCTGCCCATTTAAATCACCCATAGGAGACAAGAACAAATATTGTGCCTTTCATAAGGGCCATGGCCATGAGACAGATGACTGCTACCAACTCAAAGATGCCATAGAGCAGCTCATCCGAGAAGGGAGTTTAGGCCGATACGTGAGGAAAGACAAGCAAGAGTGGGGCAGCCGTGGGCACGACGACCGAAGGCGAGATCGCCATTCGCCGCCTAGGCAGGAAAGGAGAAGACATCGCTCCCAATCGCCACGAAGCCATGGAACGTCGGACAGAAAGCCAAGGGATTGATCACCGCAAAAAGACCAAGACCAACAGCCTCGGATCACAATCAACATGATAGCAGGGGGCTTCGGAGGAGGAGGCTCCTCTTCCAACTCCAGAAAGAGGGCACTGAAGGAAGTACAACACGTGAATGGCGACCGACCCAGATCCCGCCGACATGAGGCACCCCCTCAGACCCCAACCATAACCTTCGACAGCAATGACCTCGGAGACACCATCCCTGGCCACGACGACCCGATGGTAATCACCGCTGTCATAGCGAACGCCGAAGTAAAAAGAGTGTTGATAGACCAAGGCAGTTCGGCCGACATCATCTATGAGAATTGTTTTGAGAAAATGGGAATTAGCAGGGGCGATTTCCTACCATATGACAGCGACCTCGTCAGTTTCTATGGCGATCGTATACAACCCCTCGGCTACATGGAGGTGCTCGTCACCCTGACGGGAAAAGGAGGAAGCAAAACCATCAGGAGCAAGTTCATCGTGGTACCGTGCAAGAGCTCCTACAATGCCATCATGGGAAGACCCAGCCTCAACGCCATAGGGGCAGTAGTTTCAACAGTTCATCTCGCTATGAAGTTTCCCACGAGAGAGGGGAGAGTAGCCACAATCAGAGGCGACCAGCAAGCGGCAAGATATTGCTATAATCTTAGTTTGAAGAAGAACCCCCCACCAATCGCAAAGACCCCGGCCAACCAGACTAGACACAACGTCTCCCTCGTGGACTTAGATCCGAGGGTCGACTCAGGAGAAGACGGCCGATGTACAGAAAGAGTTTCACCGGAGGGAGAAACTTGTCCCATTCGTGTCAGCAGGGAAGAAGGGCAGAACACTAAGATGGGATCCCAACTCCCACCAGGACTCAAAGGCAGAATGGAGAAGCTACTAATGGACAACGCCGACCTGTTCGCATGGACAGCGGCCGACATGCCGGGAATCAACCCTGACTTCTGCTGCCACAAGCTCTCAGTCGACCCCCGTCTGAAGCCGATCGCACAAAAGAAGAGGAAGATGGGCCCAGAAAGACAGGAAGCCATCAAGGAACAAACGGCCGAGCTCCTGAAAGCCGGGTTCATCAGAGAAATCCAGTACGCGACGTGGCTAGCCAATGTCGTCCTAGTCAAAAAGTCGAACGGCAAATGGAGGATGTGTGTAGACTACACCGACCTGAACAAAGCATGCCCAAAGGATCCTTTTCCTTTGCCAAACATTGACAGGTTAGTCGACAACTCCTCGGGCTATCGCTTCCTTTCATTCATGGACGCTTACTCTGGTTATAACCAAATCCCAATGTTTGCTCATGACAAGGACAAAACGGCTTTCCTCACGGACGATGGGACATACTGCTACACCATGATGCCGTTCGGTTTAAAAAATGCTGGAGCCACGTACCAGAGGATGATGACCAAGGTTTTTTCCGGGCTGATCGGAGAGGTCGTAGAAGTCTATGTGGACGACATAATCGTGAAAACATCCGACGGAGGGGATCCTGTAGCCGACCTAGAAAAAGTCTTCCATAGACTTCGACAACACAATATGAGGTTAAATCCTCTCAAGTGCACATTTGGTGTCCCAGCCGGTCACTTCCTCGGCTACATGTTGACAAGCAGAGGGATAGAGGCGAATCCAGAAAAGTGCAAGGCAATCTTGGAGATGAAAAGCCCAACAACGGTCAAAGAAGTACAACAATTGACGGGGAGAATAGCAGCACTTACCCGATTCCTTTCCCGATCAGCTCATAAATCACTTCCTCTCTATCAGCTCCTGAGAAAAGGAAAGCAGTTTGACTGGACCCCCCAATGTGAAGAAGCTTTCCAAAGCTTCAAAGAATCACTAACTAAGCCACCAATATTGGTGAAGCCCCAACACGGGGAGAAGTTGTACCTGTATCTATCAGTCGGAGAAGAAGCAATAAGCTCAGTCTTGGTCAAAGAATCATCAGGCAACCAGAGCCCAGTGTACTTCACAAGCAAAAGCCTTCAAGGGCCAGAACTCAGATATCAGAAGCTTGAAAAGGAAGCATATGCTATCATCACAGCCGCTCGGCGCCTCCGCCCCTACTTCCAGGCGCACCCCATCATCGTCCGGACGGACTTGCCCATCCGCTCAGTGCTTCATAAACCAGACCTCGCCGGACGAATGATCACTTGGGCAATCGAATTATCAGAGCATGACATTTCCTATGAGCCCCGGACAACGATCAAATCACAAGTGCTGTCTGATTTCATTCTCGAAATGACAGATAGCCAGAAAGAGGGATCGGCGGTCGCCTGGACCATATATGTAGATGGATCGTCGAACCTAAAAGGAGCTGGAGCAGGGGTAGTACTGGAAGATAACACAGGAATAACTATGGAGCAATCACTAAGGTTCGACTTCAAAACCTTGAACAATCAGGCCGAATATGAAGCATGTTTGGCCGGACTCCATCTAGCCAAAGACCTTGGAGCCGAAGTAGTCACCCTATGCAGCGATTCCCAACTCATGGTCTCTCAGGTAAATGGAGAATACCAAGCCCGTGAACCTATCCTTCAGCAATACCTTGATAAAGTAAAGGAAGCAGCTGGCGCTTTCAAGATGATCGAATTCCGGCATGTGCCGAGGGATCAGAACACTAGAGCCGACGTCCTCTCCAGGCTCGCGAGCACAAAGAAAGCTGGGAACAACAGGTCGGTCATCCAAGAAACACTCACCGAGCCGAGCATCGGGGAAAGGAAACACATTATGCAGATCGATCAAGAACCTTGCTGGATGACACCAATCGCCTCGTACCTGCGCACGGGAGTCCTGCCTGAAGAACGAAAGGAAGCCAAGAAGATTGAAAGAACAGCGGCATGGTATACACTCGTAGACGATCGCCTATATAAGAAGGGGTTCTCATGCCCTATGCTCAAATGCCTATCCCTCAAGGAAGCCAGCTATGTGTTGGCAGAAATCCATGAAGGAAGTTACGGGCAGCACCTTGGAGGGCGATCGCTAGCCAAGAAAGCACTTAGAACAGGGTATTACTGGCCCACAATGGAGAAAGACGCAGCAGAACATGTCCAAAAATGCGACCCTTGTCAAAGGCATGCCGACCTTCATAACGCTCCCGCAAAAGAGATGTCAACTACCTCAACCCCGTGGCCTTTTGTCCGATGGGGAATGGACATCCTCGGACCTTTTCCACCAGCACCTGGGCAAGTCAAGTTCCTGATAGTAGCCATCGACCACTTCACTAAGTGGATCGAAGCCGAAGCACTGACGACTATCACCTCTGCCAGAATCCAAAAATTCTTCTACAGAAACGTCATAAGCCGATACGGGATCCCAAAGGCAGTAGTAACTGACAATGACACCCAATTCGCCGACAGAAGTTTCAGAGAATTACTAGAAGGATTGAAAATCAAACAGCACTTCACGTCGGTTGAGCACCCCCAGACGAACGGACAGGCAGAGGCAGCCAACAGAGTCATCCTCCGAGGTTTGAAAAGAAAACTAGATGAATCAAAAGGAAGGTGGGCCGACCAGCTGGATCATGTCCTGTGGGCATATCAGACCACTCCCCACTCATCAACCGGAGAAACTCCCTTTCTGCTAGCAGACGGGGCCGAGGCAGTCATTCCGGTCGAGATAGGCGAACCTAGCTGGAGAACCGATGCACATAATGAAGATGACAACAATCGGCTCATCAGAGAAGAGTTGGACTTCTTAGAAGAACGGCGAGCGGTCGCCCACATTCGTGAAGAAGCAACCAAAATGAGAGCAGCGGTTAAGTACAACAAAAGAGTAATTGAAAGGAAATTCAAGGTGGGAGACCTCGTCCTACGAAGAGCCGACATCGGAGGAAGAAACGCTCATCAAGGAAAACTAGCACCCGATTGGGAAGGACCCTATCGCATCACAACGACAATAGGAAAAGGAGCTTACCGCCTCGAGACGCTCGGCAGAGAAACGACATTCCTCGATACTGGAACGCTCATAACTTGAGAATGTATTTCAGTTAAAATACCGTGTATGAAAACCGGTATGAAAACCGGCGCATTCGGCAGTAAAACTCTACTACCAATAAGTTGGCCAAAGCCAAAACCGATCGTGCTAAAATGAGACATCGCGCGAGCATTCTAAACGACAGAATAAGGAAAAAAAGCATACTCATGCGATCGGCCAATAATCTAATAACACGATAAATCCTACAATCGTCTGGACGACAACACTAAATGCGCGGAAAGCTAAATACAACAAGCATACGATCGTCTCTTCTGACAAAACGCCCGGCAAACAAGAACAATCGAAAAATAAAGCTTGTGATAAAGATTGTATTACAGTAAAGAAAATAAAATTACATTACCAAAAAGAGATTACATTACCTAAAAGAAACTACCAGAAAGAAATTAGCCTAAGTCATGAGTAATCAGAAGAAGCGGCCTAAGCATGGGTGACCGAGGGAAAACCTTCCGGAGAAACCTCAACCTTGTTGCCCTCCCCATCATCATATACCACCACACCATCAACCACCTCGTACTCAAAAGACATGCCCCGCGTATCGAGGTTATAAGCGGGATTACGAACCTTGATCTGTTCGATCGCCGTGTCAAAGGCAGTTTGGGTATATTTGACACAGTCGGCCAAGGCCTGGCGCTCTCCCTCAACAGCTGCCGCCAACTTCCTTTTCAGCTCACTGACCTCAGCATCATTTTCCTCCTTTAGTTTCTGTATATCGGCCAACCTCTTCTGATCGGCCTCCAACAATCTCTGGTCGAGGCCAGCTACCTTCTGCTCCAAATCACTCTTCTCCTTCCCAACGGTTCCCAGCTGAACCGTGAGCTCATTCTTCTCGGCCAACAATTTGGTGCACTGCTCCGAAGCCTTCTCAAAAGCCTTCATGGCCTTGTCATATTCTTGCTTGTTCTTCCGAGCGGCTGGCACCACATCTTTTTGGATAAACTTCAGAAAGGCAACCTGTTGGAGATATGTCACCTGAGCGTCCCGAAGGCATTGGTCGACGTTGAATTCTCCCTTCACAAACTTTCGCCTGATCCTCTCATTATAAAACTGAGAATCGACGACAGGAAGGTCCGGATTGAAATCATCAGCGAAAATCTGATCGTCCACCAGAGCCTGGGCCGAGGAACCTCCCCCTGCATCTGTACGATCGACCGGGTCATCCTTTTTCCCCTTCTGCTTCTTCTTCTCTTTCTGCCCCCCTCGGGCTGACCGAGAGCATCATCAACCAAGTCCACCACCAGCTTGTCCTGCTCCCCCGCATCTTGAGTCGGCACGGTGTTATGACTCTGCTGTTGGGAAGAGGCCGATTCATCACGATCCTTCCTTTTTCTCAGATCTTTTGTCTGTGGGTCGACTGCGCCGGCAGCCTTAGCCTTCCTCATCAGTTCTGAGATCTTCATATTATCTTCCTCTGCAAAGGACAATATAACACATTAGAAAAACCGAATGAATAAAGTCTGTAAACAAACAAGCACACAAACACCCACCCAAAGCAGCAGTCAGTTCGTCGGCCGCATTATCTATTAGCAACCGGGAGGAGTAACGTGCACCACCTCGACCCTCCACCGCCTTTTGCAGAACAGTATAAGCATTCTGCTCAGCCTTGATCAACTGATTCCACTTAAATTGGTATGTCTTGGGTGCCCAGTCATAGTGACGGCTGTCCCAATAGATACTAATCTTTGGTTCTTGCTCCTCCCAAGAATATCTCCAGAAAGGAAGGATCCCATCCTCGGGCTCGATCCTGAAGAAATCCCTCTTGAAAGAAACTCCAGAGGACTTGGCGAAATCTACATACAGCCCGAGAACGGCGCGTCCGGTGTGACTGCGCAGACTCACCCATGAGCGGACACCTCCCGTTCGAGCACAAACATCGAATATATGGAAAAACAGGGGCACAGTCGGCGAAAGACCTGACAAACCACACAGGATCTTGAACGCTTTCACAAAGGCCCAGGAGTTCGGATGCAATTGGTTGGGCGCTATCTTCAGGTGTCGGATAACATATTTCTCAAAAACAGTAAAAGGGACCCGCAATTTCAAGCGGTGCACCATGAAAGCATACAAGTACATGAACCCCTTGTTTGTCTCCCCTCGGTGACATATCCGATCGGAGGTAGTTGGAGGTATAATTTTATATTTCTGGTCGTACTCAGGTTCGAACATGGTTAGCATGGCTCGTAGCGTCGCCTCGCTTTCCCCGCAATAGCGTGACGCCAAACCCAAAACCTCAGAATCCACCCAAGCATATCGGCCACCGACCTTCACGTCCCGACTGTCCACCTCTGCACCGCTCGTACTTGTCGCATCCATGTAACCCCCCCTATAACCTACGGAAGAAGAGACTGAGTTAGAAACCTCGACATCTTCCTCGATCGATGGCATATCGGATTCCAGGGACGACGCGCAAAGGTCACTCACAAAAACCGACCTCTCCATCGGATGGAGCGTTCGGACCTCTTCTCGAGCCGAGGCCTCCACGCCAGCAAAGCGCTGGAGCATAGCTGGAATAGTTAGCAACGGCCTCGAGCTCGGCTCCGCCCTAGGCCTAGACCTCGGCCACGTCGGAGGAGGGGCGTTCAACACCTCCAGGGAGTCACCAGACTCCTCCCCACCTTCCCTTTCCCCACATGAAGCCATTTATGAACTGAAAACCATAAAAAGAGGAAAGAGAAAAGAAGGAAGGTGGTGGTTACCTGGAAAAGCGACGGAGGAACGGAAAAAACGACGGTGTTCACCGGAGGGAATAAGGCGACAGAGGAAACTAACGAATTCTTCTCACTCAAACGCCACCCAAGATAGCCCAACAGGAAACTGACGCAGGGAGGATAGTCCTAACCGGAACGGAAAACGACGGCTCGATTAAGAAGTGGCCCAAACAGTGGATTTCTTGACGGCAACTGGCACACAAAGAATGGAAGGAAGCTTGATTCTGATGAGGAAGAAGGTGAGCAAAGTGGAGGGAGTAATCAGTTCCCTCCACCTAAATAAATTTAAACAAAGGACCGAAACGTCCTTTCACCTCAAAACCAAAAGCCACGACCAAATGATAAGGGCTTTATTGGTATTTCACGAAAGGAGGAAAGCGTCAAAAATACATTTTACCGGGGGCATTCAAGTAATCTCACGAACAGGGGCAGGGGCAAAAAAGAGAGCCCAACAAAGACGTGCGTAGCGCACGTCTCTGCAATGATGACCATTAAATGGCGTGCGAAAGCCAGCCAAAGACCACAAGCCACGTGTCCCTCTCCACCAAAAAGTAACTGCCATGTACAGGACGACCGCATGTGAAGAGACAAACGACAAGACGTAACGAAAACGTCGGCTAAACCACCAATCACACGAAACCAGACGCCGATAAAGACAAATCAAGGAGATGAACCTCAACCGAGAATCCAGGAAAGTCGAACGGCGTGAACAACCTGACAGCGCCGACGGTGAGCCACTCGCTCACCATCACGCTGAGGGGCAACTGATCCAATCCTCAGCCGAGAGTCTAGCGAAGCCGAACGGCGCGAACAAGTAGACAGCGTCGTCGTCGAGCCGCTCGTTCACCATCGCGCTGAGGGGCAACTGATCCGGGACTCAGTACAAGCACCAAAGAACCGATCGCCACATTCAGATTAGCACCGCCAATGGTGAACTACTCACTCACCATCGCGCTGAGGGGCAACTGATCCGGACCTCGGCCATCCGACCCCAAAACTAGGCCGAACAGAAGAACCCACGGAGCTACCCATCGCCCTGGACCTTTCGCCACGTAAACAACTCCTGAGAGGGACGATCGCCCGTGGAACTGGCCCGTGGCCCGCGCCACAGGCGATCGTCGGGCCCCTACGGCTAGAGACACGGAGGTAGCTTACCTACCAAGTCTCATCGCATTTAATGCGCCCCTCTAACCCCCGATAAAGATAACAGGACCTGACACACACCACTGGGAATTACGGCCTCAGCAGGAGAAGGGCGGCGGAGGCGCGCCTGCCCCACCTGCCATGCTCCCTCCTGGCGTGACAGCCCATGGCTATATATGGGGCCTCACCCCCACAAGCCAAAGGTAACCTTTCTACTACTACTCACAACATATCACTCTCTCTACTGACTTGAGCGTTGGAGTGCCTTCGCAGGTACACCACCGCGCGCCCCCATGCCGGAGCGACCACCGGAAGACCTACAGCCACCTGCAAGACCCCTCGGACCACCATTCGCTTCCCCTCGGATCACCCCTGCGATCTCGATCACAATCATTTAAACAAATGAAGAGGAGTCAGATACATAATAAGAATAATGATGTCTAGTACTCCCACTAACATTCCAAGCTATGAAACTAGTAGCAAAGACGAATTGTCCTTGCCTCAAGAGGCTTGCTTCGACTGCCAAACCGACTCAATTCTTTAATCTTTCATAATTGTTGCATGTATAATTTCAATTATTAGGTGCTAACATTTACCTTCACCTTTACCATAATTTAAAAGTCTATCTTAGTCATCCATTTATTTTAAATATAATCATATGATTTAAAAGTAATGGTTATAGTGCATAGGTGGTACTAAGGTTATATATAATATATGGACTACTTTAAAACGCGCATATTATTTATAGTTATTGATTCTTTAATTAAATGTATCTTGTATGAGAAATAATCCTACTCGAATTGGGTGGGACCTTTATGAACGAAAACTCTCTCTCTCCAAATATTTAACACAATTGCATACCGACTAAACCCCAAAATCACTACTGAGTGAGTTAAAATGGTCACATAATTTAATCTTTTTTTTTTCATTATTGGTGTCCTTAATTTTTATTAATTTCCCATAGCTACATTTAAAAAAAAAATCATATTGTAACTACTTTCTTTATCAATGCCCCTTATTAGAAGTATTATTTCCTTAATCATATTTTTTGATTAAAAAATCGTATTTAAAAATTTATAATAATATATATACCATTTACTTAATGCTTGTACTATTTAACTAATAATTTTATAGTAAGAGTAAATGCTAAAATTATTCTATTTTCAAGAATATTGAATACACGAATTTATAAAATAACAGTGGATTATTATTTATATTATATTAATTTTTTTTGTAAATATTTATATTATATATTTACACGAAGTCGCATAACCTTTTTTTCCTTTAGAAAATGGAAAATTCTCTGCGATCCTGCTCTGCTTACCCACAGACGCCAACCCAAAAAAGAGAAAGGCGAAAAATGGTGCAGTAAGTAGACACATACTCTGTGGACCCAAAAACTAAAAGGTAAATAACAATACACTACTGTTATTTTCAGAAAAGACCGAACCCGGCCCAGTCAGCATCGCTCACGGGTCGGGGCGAAGACGCAACAGAAGACGACGACGTTGAGGTCCGGAATGGCGAGAGGGACTTCCTCGACGACAACGACAACGACCACCTACCAAGCGTCTCTAGCTCTGATGTATAATCCGCTTCTACCACTCGCTTCTCAACCGTCTTCTTCTTACGTAGCCGCCTAAGAAAAGGCGAGAAGAAACAACCCGACGAGACAATCTCGGGTCGGGCAAGAAGTGGCCGTTCAAACCGCCATCGATCAGACCGGACCCTCGGAACTGACCGGAAGGACCCAGTCCGGGGCTCCACCGGAGAGTATAGGTAGGACCCGGCTGGCGGTGGCGGCTTTAGCTTCAATGATGGAGATTCCGGTGACGGGAAACTCGGCTTCCGGTGGTGGTGGAGGTGCTGTTGTTGGGCTATGGGGAGTCCAGGTTTTATCTCCCATTTGAATGGAACTGCTCCTGGCTTCCTGAAAGAATCATCCTCCACACCCATTGTTTTCAATTTTATTATCCTAAAATTAAGCTTCCTTCTCTTCTCTGTGTGGTGTGGCTTGTTGTGAGCACTAGAGCGCATTTATATGGTGACAAGTGATATGAGAATGAAGGTGATTAGGTCCGGTGCCGGCGAAATCAGAGGCATGGATTAGTGGGGACTCTCTTGGCTTGGCCCACACTTGGTGGGACTTACGGGTCCATTTTGATATGAGTAGCTGACTTTCTTTCCAGTTTTGAGCATCTCTATTAGAAAATGCCAAGCTACATACCATGTGACTAAGCTTTTTGTTTTAGACTTTTTGCCTGGTATATTCAAACGTCTTTTTGCTACGTTTCTTGTCAGGATTTGAAATAACAAGAGTGACCTCTCCTATATCAATGGACGTAATTTCTCCAATTTTTAGTAATTATTTTGTCTCTTATAATGCTAAGAGTCCCCACTCAGTACAATTGAACGTTCAAGGTTATATGATTTTTCACTCTAGCAGCCTCAAAGGATGATAGTCAATTGCTTGCTAATATTTGGAAAATTTAAAAATTGAACAAAAGAATATTCAAATTGGTTTGCAAGAATAGACATCTAACTTGCATTTTCACGGGGACAAGATGGACCATGTGTAATCATTTAGTTGGGCTGTAAACAGTGTTAAGGTGTAGCCGCTACTCGAATTTGAAAGGGAAAAAGGAAGCTCTACTGGCTGGAGTAGACATTACACACTAGTTGAGTGAGACAAGATCACGCAGGCCGAACAATGACCTTAATTACAGGTTATGAGTGCTAATCCACCAGAAGAGGCAAATGGCTCACAATAATATTGCCATGCAAGACCAACGTTAATAAATCATTTTCTTCATGTGACAGATATCATTCTGAACAATAACTGCTTCCTGAACATAATAATCTTCGGCGTGCTTATTAGTTCCCCAGTTTAGACCGTTCAATTAATTAGAAGCTTCATAACATCAAAAGTTATGAAAGAAGTTTTCCTATGTAATGAAAGTCTAGATGCATGTGTTATATCTATCTGTACTTGAAATCCAAGCGGATGAGAGAACAAAGGACTGTCACAAAATAAATACTTAAACAGGTACTATCACCTGAATGGAACAATATTGTTATCAATTACATACATTGACATGTGAAAATATGATGAATAGAAATAGAAAATTAAAAGCAAATACCTTTGCTCAATGCTATTGTTAACTAAATGAATCTTGATAACTCTAGATATTTTTATACCAAATTTTATACTGATAATATTATCATATCAGGATGCCAAACGAAATGATTTGCAGCTTGAGTGAAAAATTAAAAAATTGCATTGTTTTTCCGTTCTGTTATATGTTTTACTTTACCAGCTGCAACCTTAATTGTGTGCCCAGGAATGTCCTATGCTAGTGTTTAGAATACTTGCTTGTTATACTGCACCAGTTACTCACTGGAGTGCTAATACCCTGGATGAAATCTTAGAAATTCAATTCTACACAACGGAACCCAAATCTAATTTCATAATACATAATTTCACTAGTCTCTTTTTCTTTACAGCAGAATAATTGACCCGTCTGGATTTAAAATATATTTAACCCTCGAAAGCAAATCCTTCTGGCATGTTACAAAAAGCTTGCATTGTATTGCTGACCACTCCAAGAAGCTGCAAGTATTCATCAGCACCATCAACTAGGCACTGTAATTCCACAAGCAATGAGTAAGAGACTAAGAATTGCACTAAACTAGGCATATGGATTTAAGCAAACTTTTGAAGCTCTTACAAAGCCAAGAGGAAAAAAAAAATCCACCCAATATAATGAATTAGGATCCTTGTTTTGGAAAGTGGGATGACCACCCCCACCCCCAATTGTACTTTTTTTCCTTTAGGGTGTGTTTGTGTGTTTGAAGGAAAGAGAAAGGAAGGGAAACCAAAGGATTAGAAGGGGAAGGAAGGAGGAGAGAGTGTTTTGTAATCTAACTACAATCACACAAACAAAAGGGAGGGGAGTGTTTTCTATAAACCTTTCCTTCCATTTCCCTTCATTCTCCAACTCACAAAGGTACCCTTATAGGCATGGTTTTATTGTTATTTAGCACCATTTTTTACTATTTATTTCAAATGTCCTTTTTATGTTAAATTTTTCTTCTCTTTCCAAACCTAGTTGCTTATACTCTCAAAATATTTAATTTCAAATTTCCCTTTTTGCATTAAAATTTCCTTTTTCCTCCCCAAGTCTTTTATTCTCAAAACAGTTCCTCTTAAATTTCTCTTTTTATATTAAAATTTGCTTTTTCTCCCCAAATCTCAACTATTTCACTCATACTAAATTGAAGTATATAATCTTGAGAGTGATTTAATCTTTCAGTCTAGTTTCCCTTAAAAAATGATAAATGACCTTAACTTCTCTCATTTTAAATTCAAATTCTTTCAATTATTCATAATTTCATATCCACTTTATAATTTCAAAATTTTCTTTTTCAATCTATATATTTTATATTTTACCTGAATTATTCATGCATTCATCCCTGATAACTTTTAATGTTATTCTTTCAATTAATATGTTTATCTAATTCTAAAATACTTGTGAAATGCATGAAATACATGCCAGTTATGTGATAAAATAATATCCATAAAGAAGAAAAGGAAAAGGTGTGGGGGGTTAAAGCATATGTTAAATCGTCAAGGATCATAATTAACCTTATCTGCTTCACCCAGCTTCTTGCATATTCTTGCCTTCTGTTCATCTGATATGTCATTTTCTTCAACAATGGCCTCAAATAACTGAAAAAAAAAACAAATATCAAATCAGTTATATTGTAAAAGACTTCACTGCGTAAGCATGGTTCAACAAAAGAAATTCCCAGTGAAATTGGAAAGAACAAGACCTGAGTTAGCATCTGAGAGGCTGGATATCCCTCTGCAATGAAATTGTTGACTTCCTTGTTGGCCAAATCAAAATTACCACTTTTGCATGCTTTAAGAAGTTCTTCCACAACATTTGGTGGAACAACCTGATAGATTGAGATTTTAGAAAGTCAGGACAAGAAAGGAGAAAAAAGAAGTAATCCTCTGCTACAAAAATTACCAGAAATGATGTCATAAAAATATGAACAGTTAAATTGAAAATCAGTTAATCTTGCAAAAAGATGTCACACAGCAAGAATATGAAGATACCACATAGGAAACCACTTAAAGCAAAAGATATCAAGATCTTATACTTTGTAAAATGGCCTATAGAGTATAGACTGCAATTTCGCGAACTTAAATATAAAGAGACAACCCTATTAGGACCAGCAAAAATAACTTTTTATCCATATAATTTAAAAAGCCAGGAAGGAAATTACTTATAAGAATAAGGCCAAAACTGCAACTCAAATCCTTTGCCCTTAAGCTAATAACTATGCCAATCATTAAGTATCACAGTAATCTGTATTATCAGATATGCAAACATCATACAAAATAATGTATACAAACAACTTTAAAATGTACATTGTTGTTTTCTTTAAAAACAGAAACAGAACAAGCCACAGGAAATTAGTGCCAACAACCTACCCCAGACACAGAAATCAGGTCCTTTGAAGAAATGGAAGATCCAAATAAGCGAGCAGCAGACTGCATCATTAATATTGCATTAGTTCAGATAATAAATAGGATATACATAGATGCAATATGTTAAAGCTTGATCATTATTGTTGTTAAAAAAATTTAATCGACACAAACTCAGTAAAAGTAAGTCAAATCATAAAATATAAACAATCCCTTTATTTTCACTAAGACTTCCTTGATTTAACCTGGTGATAACAATATTTGTATCCAACATTCCAACTACAGTCCATTTTATTCCAATAAATTCATTGATCATGAAAGGTGAAAGCAAAATCTACATGTAAACAACTGGAGACTTCTTTGAAAATATTTTCTAAAGGATGGAGCAGGTTGCAAATAAGTGCCCATAGCACATCTATGTTCTATAAAATTCTAACAGAAAATAAAGGCTGGGTATGACAAAACTTCTATTTAAAATAAAGGCCCTCGCATCTTATCAGCCTCGTATAGTATGTGTGGACACTCCAATGCATCATCTGTCCAATGTATTTTATTCTTAAGCCAGCAGTAGAAAAGCATAAACGATGAAAGCAGCGGATCTCGGAAAATCGCGGAAAGCCAAAAATCTGCTATGTGAAATAGCGGATAGCGTAGCGGACAAATAGCGGAAGTCATATAGCGGTTGAAATATATTAACTATATGTGAAAAAAATTATACTTTATACAAATAAAAATAAACTGTATAAAAAAAATCTGCAGCATAAAAAAGTGATATAATATAAACTCAAAATCTCAATTATTCAAAACAAAATACTAACAATACAAAGTAGTGATTACTGAAAACATAAACATAAGACAAAGGATCTATTCATTCTCCTCCCCTTTCCCAATATAATCATCATTCTCATTGTCAGATAGTAAGGCATATCATTCAACTTCTACTTCTGAATTTTCAGAATCACTATCTTTTGATTCTTCCAAGAATGGATCATCTTCCACTTCTGATACAGAAGTACAATACAACAGAGAAAGAAAAAGGAGCACAAAGAAACCAAAAATAGAACAGGAATTGAAGGGAGAAGAAAGAAACTGCAAAATAAACAGAGGAGTAGAATGGAGAGGAAAGAAACTGCAAAAAAAAAACAGCGGCAGAGAAGGGAGAGGAAAGGAACTGAATGAAAAAACCACCGAGGGAAAGAAATCAAATAAGAAAACAGAGGAAGAGAGGGAAGGAAACAAAAAAAACACGAGAGAAAAGGAAAACATAACAGAGGAAGAGATAGAGGAGGGGAAAAAACAGAGGAAGAGGACGCTGCTATTACCCGAGAATGAGACTTGCCAAACTCGTCAGAGACTCACCGAAGATGATGAGGATGAAGGAGGATGTGAATGGAAGCAGATGGAGGAGCAAAACAGTCCTTTTACGTGTTGAAAGGGTTATCCATTTGATTTTTCATGAGTGGGAGTATGAATAGTGTATTATCTTTGCTAAAATTAGGTCATGTGCAGCACACATGTTGTGACTCTTCAGCATCATTGTTAAAAAAAAAAGAAAAAAACCTAAAATTACCGCTATTTCCGCTATGACCGCAAGTGTTATAGCGGCCGCTATAGCGCTTATAGCGGAACTGCAATAGCGTCGCGGTTTTCATAGCGGATTCATAAAAAACCGCTACGCTATAGCGCTATAGCGGCCATAGCGCCGCTATTTGATAACACTGGAAAGCATACATTCCTACAATCAAACAACTCCCATTATATAGTAGAGGCCTTCCCTTCTTATCAGCCTGGTACATGTGGAATCTCCACTACATCACCTTTCCATTGACATTAATTACTGAGCTAGTAATAGAAGACATAAAAATGAAATCATACATTGCTACAATTAAACAACTGCCAACACCAAAACAATCTTTCTTAGGAACATTACCAAAAGTAGACGTTTTGTTTATATTTACTTATTTCCTAAAAAGCAGCACTATTAACTCACATAAATTGATAGTTACAACTTACAAGTTAGTTTGGTGGAGTTAAGCAGAATATGTTGGAAACATAGCCAGCTAAATATATACACAGAGATTGTTCAAAGTAAACTGGCTCAGTTAAACAAATTACCCATGAAAATTACCAGAAAAATAAACACCATGTAAAATCATTAAAACAGAAATAATATAACATGTTTGAAGATATACTATATTAACCAGGAAATGTCACTCACCTGCAAGTATGTGATAGCCCGACGAAGATCTCCTTGAGAAATAGAACTCAGGGTAGAAAGACCCTACAGAAGCAAAGGCACATAAAATAATCTGTGATGCTTTCAACAAAACTTCTATAGGCAAAGATTGGAACTATTGAGAACAACACTAACACTGTATAAGCTCTAAGGTTCCTACCTCAGCATCAAGATAGATTCCTTCTTCTTTGCAAATGTATGATATTCGACTGCTCATGATTTCTTCTGACAATGGCTTGAACCTGAATTTTGCACACCTTGAGGCAAGTGGTTCTATAATCCTGCAAAAATGACAACCTTATCATGTATAAAATCAATGTGTCTCCTATCCTTGATAAAGCATTGACAAGAACAAAGGGAAAAAATACCATATCAATATATTATTTTAGCTTTATTGTTTTACTACAGACTAGACATGAAACTTACCAAGAATTTTCTTGAGCATGATATTTGTAATGTGCTTAAAAAAAAAGGATACTATTTAATTTAATTTTTTGTGTATTTGAGAAAAAATGAATTATAATATAATCAAAATAGTTAAACAAATCAGTTAAATTAAACAAAATAAATGATTTAAACATTAATAATGAAAGATAGCTATTAGTATTGGCCCTTATACCTATCAGTACATAGGACAAATACCAAAATTGACTCCTTAAAGATGTAAGATTAAAAATATTAAAGAAAATAATCATTAAATGGTATCATGGAAGATAAGGTACCTGCTAATGTAGTTGCATATAAAAAAGAACCTTGTAACTTTAGAGTAAGTTTCCATTGTACGCCTCAGGGCATTCTGTACACCAAATTGCAGGTGGTGTGAGTGAAACCATGGCACTTAATGAAACAAGCATAGTTAGGAATGAAAAACATAACTAACATGCCTGAGCATCTTCCGTCATTGAATCTGCCTCATCTAGAACAATAATCTTATATGGTGGACAAGGATAACCACTGAAATATCAGAACACCAAAACCGAGAGGAAGTTATACAAATGTTATATGCTGAGCAGGGAGAAAGAAAAAGAGTCTCAAAGGAGGATTAGATTTCACATACTTCTTACGCTGATTAGTACCAACAGCCACAGCAGCAAAATCTTTTATCTTTGTACGAACCACATTAATCCCACGGTCATCACTAGCATTCAACTCCAGCACCCTAGACTTATAGAGCTCAGGCCTGCAATATATGGTTGTTACAGATTATCGGCAATAGGTTGACAGCACAACTAGGAAACAAATTAAAGGTACTCGTAGACACAGAGGTCCATCTTCATGTTATCAGACAAGGTCGGGTTAAGGGAGAGAGCAGAAGCATTTTCCACTACCATCAAAATTGACATTTTGATAAATAAAGTTCTCAAAATGATCCTTCAATGCAAATCTTTAGGTCATTTATTCTTATTATTTGACAATAGTTTTTCTGATGAATTTTACTACTGTAAGTTGCTATGCAAGCAGTGAATGAACTTCCATAGTCCATGGATCTCTCATGAGTTCGAAGGTAACGTACACAACATATAACATCCAGAAACTAGGTCATACAACTTACGTGGCAGCTTTAACAGATAGATGATAACACTTTGGTTTCTAAGCATTAAGTAAATAACAGCAAGAAAAACACAAGCTATCTGCTACTTACTATTATGATTAAAAAAAACTTACCCGAAAAGTTGATGGGCGATTGCGAGGGCAGTGGTGGTTTTTCCGGTGCCTGGAGGACCGTAGAAGAGCATGTGGGGGCACTGTAACAGAAGATAGAAGCGATTCAATTGGATATTTTGACTTTTGAGCAATGAGAAGTAGAAGAAAAAGAAGGGTCTAGAAACAGTAATTACGCTTCCGGTTTCAAGGGTGTTTGTGAGCACTCGAACGACTTCGTCTTGGTGAGCAACGTCTTTCACTTGCTTTGGCCGGCTGATAAGAATGGAATTGCGGTTAGATTTGCGAAAATAAGAAACAGATATTCAAGAAATTGAAATTGAAATTGAAAAGGAAAAAGTTGTTACTATTTCTCGACCCATGGCTGAGAGCTCTGCAGGATTGGCGCCATCTCCTCTCACACACTCTCCTATTTTTTGTTTTTGCTCTATAGTGAGTGTATGCTAACATCTAACAAGTATCAGTAATCAGTATATGGCACTGGCATTTTCCCGCTCTGGTTGCCTTGCCCTAACGCGCAGCGTTTTTTGTGTACAAACTCCAAACGCGGCGTTTCACATCGATATCGAGAAACCCAACCTTTACGGGTTTTTTTTTTTGGTCGACACCTTTACGGATTGATTGTTGTAAGCTAAAGCTACGGGCTGGACTGCCGCGTTTCCAATGGGCCGATATAATCTCAGCCCATGAAATTTCATGGTTATTAAACTGATATAATATCCGTTTCATTTTTATTTAGATAAAATTATTAGTTAAAATTACTGACAAAAAAAAATTAATAGTTAAAAATGAATTATATAAATACACATTAAATGGAAGTGATTTAATTTTAATTTTTACATTATCAATTTTCACTGTTATGAAGTTAATCCAAACAAGCCGATGGACCTTTGACAAAAAAAAAGTGATATAGATTTGACGAATGAAAAACAAAAACTCATATAGAGAGCTGATTTGATCGGATTAAATAATTAACTTGGGTTTTGTAGTATATCAAACTGCCTAATATTAAAAAATAAAGGTGATTAAGTTTGACTCCGTTAGATTGCCCCTAAGCAAAAGACCAGGTATTGTATTTTTGGAAAAAAAATTAAAACATTGTTGCTAGGATTAAAATCTCACTATTGTATGTATAGTAATGAATATATCCTCTTGCTTTAAAATTTTATATGATATTATTGTGGAAAAAAATTGTATTTATATTTTATAGATATCTTACTATTTATGAAAAATATATTTACATACAATAACAAAATCAGATGAAATTTTAACATGAACAAAGGTCTATATTAATATATAATATAATTTTGTTATTATATTTCGACCACTATTATCTTATTGAATGGTTTATTATGGTTATTTTTTTTTTTGAATACATGGAGACTAAATACAAGTTAAGATTTTCTCTCCACTTTTAACTCTAAAAAAGGAGGCGTAGGTAGGGTATAAAAGTTATAACATAAAATGGGCAATTTTGCATTGTCTTTTTCTAAAACAAAAATTGAAGCTCGCAATTCTATTAGTTTATAAGAAAATACTGGGACGAAAAATATAGGAGAAAAGTAGAGAGAAATAACAATGGAACAATCTTACTATTTTCCTCCTCCACCAAACAAAACAAAATTCATATTTTTCTACCACTTCTCTCCTCCTTAACCATGTCTATTGCATTTCACTTCCACCAAATAAAAGGTAAAAGTTTGTCGCAACATAACTTAATTTGGATTTTTTTGTTAATAATGCATTTTAAATATTATTAACAATTGCATTATTATCTAAAACCAAAAGCAAGACACCATACTAACATTGAGAGGGAAAAAAACGGTGCAAACGAAGTTAAGACAAAGCAAGTGATAAGTCAAGAATGTTGCATGAGTGCAAAGACAAAAACAGAGCAAATGTAATTCTAAAAAATAGGGTCAAATAGGTTTTACTTTTTAGTTTCGAATTATAAAAATTTGATTGAATTTTTTTAAAACAAAAAACTGGAAACTCGTAATCGTCCCAAACAACCCTAAAATAACATAGTGAAGTTTTGCATGAATGGAGATTCTAAAGGAAAATAGAGACACAGGGAAGCAATAAGAGAAAAATAAAGATTCTACGACCAATAAAAAATGTGATCTCATACAAGCATAACTTTATGATATATCATTTAAATTTGAGTCTATCATAAACCCCACAATTTTTTTTTATTATTCAAACAAGAGAGGAGGAAAAAACTTAGTTTTTATTTTTCTTTATATCCAAATAAATAATCATTTTATTTTATTCTCATTTTGAATGTTTTATTTTATTCTATTATTTTACATTCTATTTTCTAAACACAATTAAAGTAAGTCAAAATACCTACCGAAAAGATAATAAAATCACAATATTTGTACTGATGTATAAAAATTAAGAAAAATAAATTTTGGAGCAGAGGATTTATCCTTTTGAAAAAAAAATATTACTTAATGATTTTGTTAATAATTATAAAAATAATATTTTTATTTTAATAATTTTGCAAAACTGTGCAGAAAATAATAAAAGATAATTTTTTTTCTATTTTTTATATAAATATTTAAAAAACAATAAAAAATAAGAAAAACATATTATTTTTTATAATTATTAATAAAAATAGAAATAAAAAACAAAATCATAAATCAAGTAGCACTTAAAATAGCTAAAAATTCTATTAAAATGAAATGATGTAATTTCCACGATTTCTCTTCCACCTTCAAGAGGCTTAAAACAATAGAAAAAGTATATTTTAAAGTTATAATTTAACTTTTATTTGGGGTATTTGTCAGTTTTTGGTTTCTAATTTATAAATGAAAAATTAAAAATGAAATGTGGTTGGTTAAAATAATTTTTAACACAATTTTAAAACACTCTTATCTTAATATATTTTGAAGAGAGAGAGACAGAGACTTGTGGTTATGTTGCCTCTTAGTTTTAAAAACCTAATGCATCTCTTACAATTCACAACCATTATTGCTACTTCACACCCTCATTATCGCTATCACCTAACACCCGTCATTATTGTCGTTGCCGCCACTTAGCAGATCCGACGACCATAACCACCACCACATAACACCCTCCACCATAATCATTGTCACCCAACACCCTCTATCACTGTTACAATTGCCTGACACCGTCCACAGTAACGCCCCAACCCTGACTATGACCCTTAACCTTGGCCCATGACTGTGTCTGGAGCGTTAACTACTTGAGCTTCATCCACCCCCTAAGGTGGATTATTCTCCGAAGGGAACCTTCTGTGGTTCGAACCCAAGACCTGGGGACTTGGCCTTAGATCCTTAAGAACCACTACCAATTGAGCTAGTAGTGGTTCTTAAGAATCTAAAACTAAGTCCCTAGGTCTTGGGTTCGAACCACGGAAGGTTCCCTTCGGGGAATAATCCACCTTAGGGGGGTGGATGAAGCTTAATTAGTTAACACTTCACACACAGTCATGAGTCAAGGTTTAGAGACGTAGTCAGGGCTGGGGCGTTACAAGATACAGATGAAGTTGTAACAATCTTATAATTGATGTTACACATGCTGATTGGGTGGAATTCCTTGAGACGCACGTGATGTTCAACCTTAGGAATCAAAACTAGGGTGTTTCCACCAAAGATTCATTCAAGCAACTAAGGGCAAAAGCTTTTGTCACTGAATTGTGAACCTCTTCTCCTACCAAATGCCAAAATTCTGAAAGAAGAAAGGTTGAAAATTGCCCGGGCTCGGTGCCTTTATAAGGATGCATACCAAAAAGAGCAAAGTGCACCCCCTCTTTCCTCACTGGGGCTAATAGCGAATTAACTCCAGAGTTACTTAGATTGGGCATAGTGAAATTAATAAGTTAAACGTCAATTGTTCCACCTTGTTGGTCACATAAGAAGTTTTGATAGAAACACAGAGCTTCCTCACACAAGGTTTCGTTGTTCGTGCACTAAGAATCATGATTGAGGAAAAGACTGCGGACTTTGTTATGTTTCCTTCACACTAAGGTTTGGGTGTGGAACCAAGTGAATCCAATTTTCTTTAAACTTCTAATACCACGAGACTTCCTCTTGTTTAAGCATCTTCGAGTATTAACGTTGAAGGCTTGCTTCTAGGTGGATCATGTGCTAAGTTTGGGAAACTCCCAACTCTTCTTGAATTCTTTTTAAACGCCCCTCTAACCTGCGTTTTATGCTGAAGATGTTTCCAAAAACATTATGGTTAAACATGATGGATTCGTCTTTTACCTTCGCAAGCTTCTGATTCACGTCACCGTTTGCATTTCTCCAAGTGTCCTGAATGAGGTTTGACTAACCCTCATGGAGTGTCCGAGCAGCTTGGAATCTGAATGACCTATCATTTTTGTTACCCGTGACACCTCAACGACGAATAAATTGCGGAGAGTGGTATGAGTGCATCCGAAAGACCTTCCACAAACACTCCAAGGAAAGAAGTCCTCCAATCACCATCCACAAGAGATTGGTCAAGGCGTTTGATGACATTAATGTTATGAGGGATTTTCCCGCCCAATTAAGAAAAACACCAATAGAGCCCAAATCCATCAGGCCACAATCATCCAAAAGCTGAGCAAAACGGTTAGCCATATTACCATGAAAAAGTCCACCTTTTACTTTTGAAGGAAACAAGATATCATTCAGGTCACCCATTAAAAGCCAAGGATTATTTATATGAACCCTTATATGCGTTAGGTGACTCCAAAGTCTAAGGTGACTAGTTGGGATATGGGATGCATATGTAGTTGAGCAGATATATATCTTATCATTTTTTCGGAGGGAGAAATTAACAGCTTGAGGATATCTTTCAATAGTAAGGAATTGGAAAGAAAACGATTGGTCACTGAGAACCCAAATCCCACCTGTCTGTTTCTATAATTTCCACAGGAACAAAACCCAACCGTTTCAAGAAAGGCCCAACTTTACAAAATTTACAATGGGTTTAAACTAATATCACAATACTAGGATTATATCTCATGATTAGGCTCTTTGCATATCTATGACCCTCAGGATGCATCGCACCCCTCACACTCCAACTCAAAATATTAGTATCAGAAAATTCAATCATCAAAATGACAAAGAGAAATGTGGACCAACTCATTGTTCCACGTGCATGACAATGCTCGGCGTTTCACTCTTGTCCTCGTGAGCAGTCCTTGATCCTTGTCCTTCATTAACCTTAGCAACAATGTCCATTACATCTTGGACAATCTACCCCTCAATAAAAGTACTAGTTTCCTCTTTGTTTACAAACCTCGACTGGTTCCTAGATAAGACTTGAACATTCATGGTTGAAAATATCTATTTCCCCCTGTCAAAATTGGATACAGGACATGAGACAAATAAAGACATTTTGCATCTGAACCAATTGTCGCCACCACATGATTCGGAGTGGGTTGGACAACTGATATTTTTCTCGTATGTTCAAGCGTCATGATGGCTGGGCCTTGGCGGTCTTTAATTTGAACACGTGATTTTTTTGCATTGCAAATGAGTTTTTAAATTGAGGGCTCTTGCTGAATCTTACTAACTCGTGGTCTCTTCTTTTTCTTCAACGTTGATTTGGGCTCTTTAGAGGTGTTTGACCCATTGAAAACAAAATAGGTCGAAGGCCTATTTCGTGGTGCTTTAAAGTTATCCACCATGGTATCCTTGGTGGCATTAATTGACATGAGATCTTTTCTGTTTTCCCCTAACTTCCTGGCTTGGTTGTGTTTTACTTTGGACAATTAACCATTCATAAGGCGGTTCATTTACGAGAATTTCATGATTTGATGTCATCCCTGCTTTCTCATAGTTTCCTAAGTTTAGCGAATTTTTCAATGGTGAAGCCTGCACCCAAATGGTCTATAATGCAGTTGTTTCCAATGTCTATTTTTGAACTATTGCTCAATCTGTCGTGGGACTAAACAGGCATTCCCTCAATAGGTGGCTAGAGAAACAACATTTCATACAAATTATATGGAGGCCATTGTACTCGAGGTTGTTCCAGTTAGATCTTATTCTCACCTTGCCACAAGCCGCTTTACTAAGGTCTATCTCCACACACACTCTAGCAAAACGACCTCGTTCAACATTGGAAATGTTTTAATCTACTTTAATCATCCTACCCACCACTGAAGTTAGTGCCAAGAGGAAATTATCATAAAACGTGACATTCAAACTGGGAAATCTAACCCGCACCAATGTATTCGAAACTTTAGCAAACGTATAGCTCACCCCTTCCATACAAACCCTAGCAAAGCAACTTGGCAACAAAAGTGAATAATGTCTTTGTTCTTCTCTAACTTGAAATTTAAACTTCAAAAACTATTAGGATAAAATTTGAACATTTAAACTTGAACTTGAATCCAAAATATATATTAATATTGTAGGAGAATTACTTTATGAACATTTTATGGACTCCACGGAGATGAAAAAGGCGTAGTAAATTGAAAACAAAGTATTTTCTAAACTTTTCGGACAACTTGATGTAATTCGTGAAAATTACTGGCAAATCAACCAAGAACCATAATTTCAAATATCTCCAAGCAATGAGTCTTGGTTGGTCCACAAGCATATGCGTAACAGTTTCATCAAGGTAGGCAACGAAGAAGGTAAGAAGCATGTCTATGACACACTCAACACTCACTCCATAGTCTACAATGGAAAGAGAATCCATTGCTTCTTTGAATCCAAACTCCATGAGGGACGCCCAAGTAGAATAGAACACTAGAATTATCATGAACACATCCCACATTTTGTGTTATTTTAGTGGGAGTAAAAAGTCAGTTCCTCTTTAGGTGGCCTTAGGAGCCACGTTTCTAGAGCTGTCAAAGTAGCCTATTCAGCCCTACCCACCTCTGGCCCATGTGGGTTATGGCCAAAACAGCCCACTGGACCAAAACACCCACTCAAGAAAAAGCCCACATGGCCAAAAAACTCATAAAACCCCGTGGGTTAGGGTTGGCCCATGGGCCTAAAACTTAGAAAAAAAACCCCTTTTTAACTAACTAAATAAACTCATTGAGTGGGTCTTCCCACTTCAAGGATTGTCTAGCCCACTCCAAGCAGCCCACTTCTATTATTTTACAAAATTTGATCCAAAAATCTATTATTTTGATAAATTAATAACAAATCAATATAAATTAAAAAAACATATATAATAGGTTGCATGCATTTGATCCATCACATTTGGAATGCGCTCCTTTATTGCGAATTCAACACAACCATACATGCTAGGAAATAAAAGCCAATGTATATATTTATGCCTAGCATTAGTCATACAGTCCTTAAACTTAACCATTCTCTCATCCGATCCTCGTATATACTTAACACTCTCTGGAATTTTATAAAGGGCTTCATTAGCCACTTTTAATCCCTCTTGAACAATCGAATTGAGAATATGGGCAGAACAACGAACATGAAAAATTCCCCACCACACAATCTAAACGATACACAAAGATGGATTTTCAAAATTTCTTGCATATTATCGTTTGTAGAAGCCTTGTCTAAGGTAAAAAAAATATTTTCAATCCCTCCCTCCTTTAAAAATCAAATATAACAACTTATATTACAATGCCCGTGTATAGAGGCTTCATTTGAAAAAAGTTGAGAAATTTACTTATTAGCCTCCAATTTTCACCAACAAAGTGAGCAGTCACATAGATATATCCATCACTTGTAGTTGTTGTCCAAACATCAAAAGTAAGACACACTCTATTAGGAATATTGGCCATAATTTGCCTAAGTTCGTCTTTCTCTGTAGTGTATATTTTTTTGACATCTACCACTAGAGTCTTCCTATAAGGCATTATAGCATCTGGGTTCAAATAAAACACCCACTCTTTAATTTTCTCATACTTAACAAAATTGAAAGGAAGGTCATGTTAAATAACTGCTTGTGCAAGCATGTCACGAAAAGTCTTTTGATTAATTTTCTCATGCTAGACTTTCCATCTTTCACATCCAAATCTAAATTAGCAATACTTTTACAAGTAGATAAATGACGACTCAAATGAGAAGTCCCATAATTATTTTAGTTATAGGATTCTTACCAATTGCATATTGATTACACGAAGCCCTTTTAACACCATCTTTATTTTTACCAAATTTTGTAAAGAATTTCCACACATTAGACATTTCTTTCTTAGTTGTATCAACACTCTCAGATATCCTAGGAGTTTCAGAAGTAATATCATCATCCAAATTCATAGTATTACTTCTAGACTCCATTATACAATTTTAGTAACTCTTATACATTAAAGCAAACAATTTATAATAAATCATAAAAAGAAGCATCAATTTTTATAAATCACTACTTAATTTAAAGGAAACAAATAACCATATGTAATGGTTAACAATCAGTGAATTGATTATAAAATCAACAATATATGTTAACTAAAAAAATCAGTTGAATTTACTTTGTCATATATGTCATTCATCAAGGTTCGTTTATGCCTAGTCGTGATGTTTTATATATGTTATATATCATGACTTGTTTGAAATACAGTTTATATTATGTTTAAAATTATAGATAGACCAATCTGGTATTTATCGCTATGACTGGTTTGAAAGCCAAAAATTATGTGGTATGAAACATACAAATACAATTTATATTAATGTTAATAGAAATTGTAAATAATGATTTTTTGTTCATTAAAGTGCAAGTAGTCCCATGCATATCTCTTTGTAGGCAATATGTCTAGTTAAGAATTTCATATTGAGGATGAGATTGAAGAAAGTTCAAACATGAGTTCAAAATGAGTTAAAACTTATGTGGCTTGGGATTTTTTTTAAAAGTTTGTGGATGATAAAGAGCTTCCAAAGGCGAAATGTAAAAACTATGGGAAAGTCTACATGACGAGAGATGGTGGTGGGACTTCAAACATGAGACGTCATGTGAAGAAATGTGCTTCAGAAGGGGAGGTTTCTTCATATCCGCCTCTTGATCAAGAAAAATTCTGGGAGAAGATAAGAGGTAATCATTAATAATAGGTATCCTTTTTCTTGTGTAAACATGAGGCAATATACGGAATATCAGATGCAAAATCAATATTTAGAAACACTTATAAGTTTGATGTCTTGAAATTGTATAGGAGAGAAAAAGAAAAACTCAAATCCTACTTAAGGTCTATTCCTGGAAAAATCTGTGTAACTTTTGATCTTTGGTCATCCATCACCACCAATCAATATATGGTGCTAACTACGCACTAAATTACTATGAATTGGGAGTTACAAAAGAAAGTGTCGGCTTTCTTTCGTTTTCCACCACCTCACACCAGGGCTAATTTAGTATACAAAAAATTCACCATAACTTTAAACAACGTGTCTTACAATGACACAATGGTGACCATATTAAAAAGACACCCTTCATTTGGATCAGGATTAGTTGTAAATGGACAATATCTTCACATTAGACGTGAGACGCATACCTTAAATTTGATTTTTTCAAAAAGGACCTAACCAGCCCGCCACTTTTAGCGGGTTAAACAAGTTGGCCCGCCAGGTCGTGCCTACTCTGCCATCCATACCAATAATTCAATTTTTTATATTCCTTACCTCCAACAATCTGCATTTCTCCCTAACCCGCCTCCCCTTTTGAAAGATGTGATATTCATGTTGTTCACACTCTTTACCACTTTGGTAATGATCGATTTGAAGAAAAAAGTTTTATTTCTCGTATGCTTCATATGTTTCAAGCAATTAGGGATCTAACGAGTGAGATATTATCTCTTCCAACTATACATGTAAATATAAAATATAATTTTTCTACTCATGTGCAAAAGAAATTTTCTAACATAAATCTCATATGAATTTATTGT
Organism: Sesbania bispinosa; assembly: GCA_026901365.1. Taxonomy (NCBI): domain Eukaryota; kingdom Viridiplantae; phylum Streptophyta; class Magnoliopsida; order Fabales; family Fabaceae; genus Sesbania; species Sesbania bispinosa. The sequence continues at coordinate 587,297 of QLOH01000551.1, read as the reverse complement.
GGTTCTTTGCCTACTTGCCTATAATTTTCCCTCAGCCCCTGAACAATTTACCCTAAACCCGCCTAGACCATATACCCCATATCTCAAACGCTAGACCCAAAATCATAAACCCTAAAATCCAATTTAAAAAAATCACTTTATTTATGTTGTTATGCAATGAAGTAATTGGTAGCTAAAAAAACTACCGTGTATAATAATGTAGTCTTTTAATTGGTCGTTAGTTTGATAGAGACCAATAGTAAGGATGTAATAATGGGATTTAGTGCTAGTGGCCCATTATTTTCACTTTATAGCAAATATACCCTAAACCCTAAACCTAGGCGAGGCGGGTTGGTGGGCTGTAAAGATATAAGCCACCCCGCCACTTTTAGCGGGTTGAGAAGGCTGGCCCGCCAGGCCCAGCCCACTTTGTATACATCTCTCCATGTGACACATAGGTTGATGGAAGATGGCAGTGGAACTCTTGGCAGTAGGAATTCTTGACTGACAGAGACTCACTCTGAGCGTTAGGAACAAGACCCAGACTTCTGTGCTACCCAAATTTCACTCATAATTTTGGGTCAACTCTCTCAGGGTCAACTTTGGTCAAAGTCATCATCGAACTCATAAAACATATTAGGAATATTTTAATAATAACTTTTCATTGTAATTAGGATTTAATTGTATTTAGTTTTAATTGTAATTTTCTTAATCAAGTTTGTAGAAGTCTTGTCCAAGGTTATAGAAAAAAAAATTCTTTTCAATCCCTCATTCCTTTAAAATTCAAATATAACAACTTCTATTTAAATACCCATGTATGGAGGCTTCATTTGACAAAAGTTGAGAAATTTACTTATTAGCCTCCAATTTTCACCGACAAAGTGAGCAGTCACACAAATATATCCATCACTTGTAGTTGTTGTCCAAACATCAAAAGTAAGACACACTCTATTGGGAATCTTGGCCATCATTTGCCTAAGTCTGTCTTTCTCTCTAGTGTATATTTTCTTGACATCTACCACTAGAGTCTTCCTAGAAGGCATTATAGCATCAGGATTCAAATAAAACACCCACTCTTTAATTTTCTCATGCTCAACAAAATTGAAAGAAAGGTCATGTTAAATAACTGCTTCTGCAAGCATGTCACGAAAAGTTTTTTGATTAATTTTCTCATGTCACGAAAAACATCTCTCCATGTGACGCATAGGTCCTCCAAGATTGTTGGATCTATATGCACATTGCCCCATTCCAACTCCACTTTGTTTGTCTGACACTTGCAACGTAAACCGCACCCCTTCCATGCAAACCCTAGCAAAGCAACTTGGCAATGGAAGTGAATAATGTTTTTGTTCTTCTCTAACCCGAAATTTAAACTTCAAACAACTATTAAGATAAAATGTGAACATTTAAACTTCAATTTGAATACAAAATATATATTAATATTATAAGAGAATTACCTTATGAACATTTTATGGACTCTAGGGAGACAAAAAAAGCGGCAGTACATTGAATACCAAGTTTCTTAGAAACTTTTTGGGTAACACTATATAATTTGGGAAAAGCGATAACAAATTAACCAAGTACCACAATTTCAAATAACTCCAGGCACTGAGTCTTGGTTGGTCCACAAGCATATGCGTAGCCTCATTAAAATAGGTAGGCAACGGAGAAGGCAAAAAAACATTTTTATGCCATACAAAGAACTTACTTCATAGTCTACAATGGAAAGAGATTATATTGCTTCTTTGATTCCAAACTCTAAAAGAAATGCCCACTCAGTATAGAAAATTACAATTATCATAAACCCATTCTCTAGAGAGAGTAAAAAGGAGGTCCATTTGTGTGTAGCCATAACAGCCATATTTTGTTCAAAACAATACCTGTGTTAAATATGCAGAAGTTCAAAATCACAAGATAACTTCTAAATGGGCTACAATATATCTCTCATAGTATCATAACCTACCCTTCAAATATCTCTGAGCAATGAGCATTCATTGGTCCATAAGCATATGCGTAGTCTCATCAAGGTAGGCAACGAAGAAGGCAAGAAACATGTATATGCCACACTTCATATTCTACCATGGAAAGAGAATATATTACTTCTTCGAATCCAAAATCAAAGACGGACTCCCATATAATATAGAACACTAGAATTATCATGAACCTATCCCACATTTTGTGTCAATCTAGAGGGAGTAATAAGGAAGTCCCTGTGTAGGTAGTCACAACAGCCACATTTCGTGAAAATTATATGGAGGCCTTCGTACTCGATGTTGTTCCAGTGGATCTTACTTTCGCCTTGCCCACAAACGGTTTACTAAGGTATATCTCCACACACACACTCTAGCAAAATGACTTTGTTCAACCTTGGAAGTGTTTTGATCTATTTTAATCTACCTACCCACCACTGAAGTTAGTGCCACGAGGAAATCATCATAATAAAATGCTACATTTAGTATAGGGAATCTAATTTGTAATGCCCAACAGAGGGAATCTAATTTAGCCCTAGGTCTTGGGTTCAAACCACAAAGGGTTTAAGGATGGCAATTGAGCCCAAGCCCTATGGTTACTCGCAAAAATTACCCGTAATGGGCAGGGTAAAAACCCGCAAAGAGGGTATGAGCGCGGGTACGGGCAATAGCCCGCATTTTTTCAAGGGGACGGGCGCGAGTACGGGCACTATGATGCCTAGCCCGCCCCATATCCACTCACATATATAATTATTTAATAAATAATATCATATATAATTATATATAGGGATATATTAATTTTATTAAAATATCTAATTTATTTATACATATTTTTAAAATTGATATATATATATATATAATATGTTACAAATTAAAAAATATTTTTAAAAATATCTATTTGTGTTTTCTTACTTTATAATATATGACTAATTAGTGTTAATAATCATTTTTTACAGATCTTGGAGAATTCTAACACGTGGTATCCAAGTTTATGACGTGAAAGTATATTATAATATTTAATAAAAATTTTGAATTTTAGATTATGTGTTGTTTTTTAGAACATTAACATATTGTCTTTCAATGTAATTAAATTGTTGTGTCACTGGTATTTAAAAACTATGTTTGGATGATCTTCGAGTAATTTTTCAATTGAGATATAGTTTTCTTAAATTAATTTTTTTTAGTAAGTTATAATTTTTTTACTTAATAAAAGTTCGAGTAACGGGTACGGGTACAAGCATATAGGTGCCTAGCGGGTATGAGGACGGGCACTAAAGTTACTGCCCACGCGGTTACGAGCACGGGTACGGGCTTTTTTTAAAACGCGGGTACGGGGATGAGAACTGTGGTACCCTGCCCATAGGGTACCCATTGCCATCCCTAAGAGGGTTCCCTTCGGGGAATAATCCACCTTAGGGGGGTGGATAAAGCTCAAGTAGTTAACGCTCCAGACACAGTCATGGGCCAAGGTTAAGGGCCATAGTCAGGGCTGGGGCGTTACATCCACCATGGCCGCACCATCTGACACCTTCCACCAATCTCCATTAATCTTTGGCACCCTCCATAGTTGTTGTTACTTGGCATTCTACACACCTTACCATTATCTATTGGCACCTTCCATAATTATCACCGCAACCATTGCCCAACACCATTTGTCATTGACACTAACAAAATTCCTCCATCATTACCACTATCACTACTACCACCTGACACCCCAACCATTGTTGTTGTCGCCCTAACACTCTTAATCATTTTTGCCACAACCTAACACCTCTCGCCACCGTCTGACGTCCTTTACCACTTTAACACTTTACCACTTTTATCTGACATCCTCCACCACCACTACCACTTGACGCCCTTCATACTTGCCACCAGATATCCTCCACCACAACGATGATAACGATAGAGTATATTGAGTGGCAATGATAAAAAGTATCTAGCAATAATGACAACTCTCGTGAAATTATAATATTGACTTATAACTTTCAAAAAATTGAAAACCATATACAATTGGATCTAAAAATATAAAACTAAAGAATAGTTTTGTTTTTTAGAAATTATAAAATTTAAAACTAAAAACCACACCAAAATGAGTCCTAATACTAAAGCAATCTCATTCAAGAAAATTTAATATACAAAAAAAATTAAAAAATAATTCTAAAATAAAATTCCCAAACTTGTTGGGTCGTTTCAATTGATTATTATAAGAAGGGATATGCCTTTTCCAGGTTCCTTGAAGCACTCATGTTGATTATGGAGATATGGTGAAGAATGATTTGGGATAATGGATACTTCAAACTTGTTTGTGAATCAAATTCATTGGAAATGGTGCGCCTTTTAAACATGTTTACCATTCATATTAATTATCCTTATGAGAGGTTGCTACTGAATATCAATGGTTTGCTCAATTGAGCTTGGGAGATTCAATTTACCCACGTTCTACAGGATGCAAATATGGTTGCCCACTTTTTGGCTAAGCTGACCACTATTGGGGATGATATGACTATAAGTTTTGGAGCCAACCTCCAGTTGAGTTTGCCATTCTGCCGGCGGATGATCTATCTTCGTAGTTTGGTGTGGTTTTTTTTTTGTTTCTTGCTTTTGTTAATTTTCCATCTAACAAAAATAATTGATTACATGGTTTATTACATTAAAATTTATAAATTCAATTAATGAAATACTATTTTGTCATTCATGTTAAAAAAAACCCATAACTATGTAATGATAACATTTATGAGTTTTTTGCATTTGCATATCTAATAACAATATATATATATATATAGAGAGAGTGTATATGTATACCTTATAAATATATTTTACCTATAAAAATAACATTCCACAACACTGCATTACAAATCACTAAAAGAAAAATTAGAAATAAATGTATGGATCATTACCATTAGTGAGCCACTGTTTCTAAGGTGCACAAAAATTAAAATTGTCAAATTTGTGCACCAATGTGCAAGTAATGTTGGCTTGCAGTTGTAGGTTAAAACTAGTTACCATTTTTTTAAATATTTGTATATTTTAAAATTGTCACAAAAGTGTACATTTTTATGAACTAAGCAACATTTAAAAATGGTGAGGCTAATATATAATCAAAATTAGATGGTTGTGTGTTGTATTTTGATTCTAACTGCAAAGGTGAGTTGGAGTGGGTGCGAGTAGTCGGTGGCGAGAGAATGGAGAGCAACAACAATGTGCCACTGATATTGCGATGCGATGAAGGACACCATGACCAACGGCAACGAGTCAAATAAATGTGAGACTACCGATTGTGTGAATCTCGATGATGGTGAGATGAAGAACCTGAGCGTGCACACAACGACAATTGGGGCGTGGATCGACGTGGATTCGAGGTTTAAGAGGGAGGTGAGTAACTAAATGAGGAAAGTTTTGGAGCACATGATCTTCAAGGGAACATAGAGCCCCAATATGAGGGAGCTCAAAAAGGAGTTTGAGAACATGGGAGGACACCACTAAATTCAATGTGCATATAAAAATTGCACGATATTTTGAGATGTGACACGTAAAAATGAACTCTAACAACAATAACTACTATAGTAGAAGTTGCATTTTGTGAAAATGGAAATGGAAGTAAGTGAATGAGTGTTTATTTGTGTGTGTTTGTTTGTATGTTTTCTCAATGACCACTATGCAGTATGCAAAAGTGAGAAGACATGTGTGTGTGTGTGTGTGAGAAAGGGAGAGAGAGAAGTCTTGGGGCTTCCCCTCCTAAACTATGTGATCTTATTGTAAAAAAAACTATTAGAAGACACTACGAATTAAAGTCAGATAAGACAAAAAATTATAAAATGAAATACAAGAAAAATGAGTGTGAAAAAATTAGAACTCAAGAATCGTGATTAATGTTTGATGATGTAATAGTTATTGTCTTTTTGTAATTCGTTATTTTTTAATATTAAAAGATTTTATTTGACTTAGGCACATTTAATTTAATTTAACCTACCAATTTCTTTGAAATCCCAACAATAATACAATATATAGCAAAATTTTGGCTTGTAGCCGTAAAATAGAAAATTTCGTTTAATTTAATCTCCTCAATATTTGGGTCTTTGATTTTAATTTTTTTGGTTTAACCATAGGTATTCTCCACGGGAGGCAATCCTGTTTGATCCGGGAACATCCACATCATGGTAGGGTTAGCTCTCCCCACGAAGATTTTTTCCATGCACAAAACTTGAATCCGAGACCTTACTTAGGGGAATCAAGCACGTATCACTTGAACCAACCCAATTGCTTTTTTATTTTAATTTGTGTAAACTAGCAAATTACTTTTTTAGAGTCATGCAATTTAGTCCATAACAAATAGAAACCCCAATATAGTCCCCGACTTCTTGCTTTTTCTGTCACTATAGTCCAACTGTGTGCTCCCGTTAATTTTTTTTACAACGTGTCACGTTTAGTTACACTCTGTCATATTGGTTGTCACAAAAGTGTCTATTGTGGCATAAAAATGATGTGGTTTTGTCAAATTTATAGCTTAAAAGACTTTAACTCTAACATACATGTGTTTCCATAATCTCCCATTTTCTCTCTTCTCCCCCTTTTTTATTAGACTAATGACGTTATTTTTGTGCTCTGATAATAAATAGTGTGACTCAATGTCACGAAACGTGACACGTCTTAAAAAAATTAATGAAAAACACACATTTGGACTATAATGACAGAAAAAGCAAGAAGTCGATGAGTATATTGGAGTTTTTTATTTTTTAGGTACTAAACTGCATTATCCCGTAAAAGTGTGAGGATTTACTCTTTTAATTTTAATTAGGGATAAAGTTTCCATGTCTATTACTATATTACATGAATACGTTACCAATTCATACGCCAACAACAGTGGACGGTCCAGATATCATCCCTGACTCCAATCCGACGGTCATAAGTGTGCATTTAAACTCGTCCATTTCGCGCTTTCACAAACAAATTGTTCCAACTCAAACTTCCTCCTCTGCGTGTTCCGTTTGCGAAATAAGGATCCTCATCTGAAAGGGTTTTTTCTGTAATCTGAAAACCTAGGTTTGTCTTTTTTCAATCATCAACCACTCCCTAGCTTCGTGTTTCTCTCTCCCTGTTTCCTTCTTTTCCTATCAAGTTCAAGCACCTCCTTCTGTTTTTGCACTTCTCTACTACTTTTCACTAACGAAACTAACTGATCATATTTGGCGTTTCTTGCAGCGATTAGGGTTTTTCTTCCTCCAAGAACAAAATGTTTACGCGAAGCCGGCGTTTCCCTTCGCCCTCTGAGAAGAGATCATCTGTTTCAGAAAATTCAAGCAAGAAGGTCAATGCCGTGAAGACCCATTTGAAAATGAAGCGTCCCGCTCTCACTGACGTATCCAATAACAGAAATGCCTCCATTTCAAGGACCTCTGTTGGTGCTCCATCAAAGCCTATGGTACTGTTAATTGGTTTCTGTTTTACTGTTCTGTCGTCTTTGTTTATCGGTAATTCTGAATTGTGTTCTATTTGGTAGTTTTGTGATTTACTGATTGGTGTTGAAACAGTGGTGATTTTGTGTAGTTTTTTTTAGTGGTACTGGTCTTAGTGAATTTGCATGTGAATAAGAACGAGTTGTTAATTCTGCATAGTAATGTACGTGAATCTTAAAGCTGTGTTGTTGAAGCATGGAAATGATGCAATAACGGGCATGGTTCAATTTATATTATAGGAATATAGGGAGCTTCACTTCTCTTTATTCAAAAGACTTGGCTTACCATTCACTGGGGATTATTTTATAAAAAACATGAGGGCTCACCACATATGCCTTGAATACTGAACTTTTGTAAATAAACTGGTTAACTATTTTATTTTCTCAGAATTTTGTTTTAAGTGGGTATGTATGATTCGTGTATATGTTTTATTACTGTTACTGTACTTTAATAGTGTTATTGTTATTTGAAGGCTCCATGCATGTCCAAAACTGCTAGTGCTAAGACAAAGAAGGATTCTATTGCCAGTACGCAGAAAAAAGTTATTCCTGGGAACACTGCAAGCCTAAAATCAAGTGGATTGGTACTTTCCAAAGACGCATGCTCTACCAGAACTAATCAACCTAAAACTGGGGTTGAAACCTTCCTTGCTCCAAGCACCGATAGCACTGTTTGTCCTGATTTCAATAGTGGGGTTTGTGCTCCGAGATGGATGAGCACTTCTTTAAGTAAATTGCTCAGCGGTTCAGTTTCATTGGATGAGAGCATGTCTACCAGTGATTCTCTGATGAGTCCGGAATTTGAATATGTCGACAATGATGATGCCATATCTATCAAATCAATTGAAAATAGGACTTGTAGCATTCTCAATATTTCAGACTCTTTAACAGTAGAAGGTTTGGCCAATTTGTATTATACTTTTTTCAGTAGTTATGTGTTACAATCTGGAATACTTGTTTTACTGGTTACTGCTCTCATATTCATCTTCCCTTGATTTTAGGGAAAATATTTGGGAGTGATACTATCATGAAGACAGAAGCAAATGAAGTCGTGGATATTGACTACAATATCAAGGACCCACAGTTCTGTGCATCCATTGCCCATGAAATCTATGAATATTTGCGTGTATCTGAGGTTTGTCATCTTCATATATTTTACTGTTTTAATCATCTGTTGTAATTCTCAAGGTGATTGCTAGCAGAGTAGCAGCTTGGTTTCATATATATGATGTGTTTATGTTTAGAAATTTACTGTTTGTGTTTGTTAAATAAACTAATGCGGTATTTGTGGCTAAGAGCTATGGTGTATTGGAATGTTAAATAGGACTTAAGTCCCATTTATCGCAAATGAATACAGTAAATGTATGTTATTTGAACAGGTCAGCTTCTTGAAGGAATACATGTTACTTTATGTGGGGTAGCATTATAGAATGTTTTCTCTTAATAAATATCTGACATGTCTATTCCATCAAAATTTGAAAATCAATTAAATTGCTTCTCCAACTACATTTGCCTGTTTCACATCTACAACTATTTTGATTATTTTATTATAACCTTTGTCTAAATGTTTCTGAGAAAGATTCGGTGTAAAAGTCTTATTATTTATTAATGTCTGGAAGAATATTATGTAACATGTAGAGTGATAAGGTAAGAATCTATCATTTGTATTTTCCTCTCATTTGTTCTTCCTTCTCACAATTGTTAATTTCTATAAATTTGACTTTGACATGATGAGTGCAAAATAGTGTAGTATGATTTGGTCCCACTTAAAGGACCACTGTGACAAGATGAAGAATTAAATTAATATGAGAGAAAGGTTTTGAAGTTTCAAACACAGTTATCTACCATATTACTTTTGTAGTTATGCTTGTGGAGTTGTGGTTTAAAACTTAAACTTGTATTCTTTTTCTCTATTTCTTTTCTTCTTTTGTTTTGGTCTAACTTCTAGTTTTAGGAAATTAAAAGGCCGTCTATGGCCTTTATGGAGAAGATACAGAAAGACCTCAATGCTAGCATGCGGGCAACACTTGTTGATTGGCTTGTGGAGGTAAACTGTGGTGGGTGACGGTTATGCCAGGGTGGTATATTTATTCCAGGGAATTTGTTCTTCTCCATAACCCCATTTTTCAGAATCGTTTATACATTACAATTTATGATTAGTCTTGTTATATCATGAATAGTGGGCTTTCTTGTTTCATTAAAATTAAATTGTCAATATTCTACTTCTTTCTTTGTGCTAGTTATTAAGTGATTTGAATCCTCTCATGTTACAAGAGATAAAGATACAATTAGTAGGACTTTTATTTTATTTGTATAGGGTTCATTGAACTTGCTTGGGCCCATTTCTCTCATAACGAGAGAGAACATGAGAACTATATGTAAATCCTTCATTAAGTTCTTTTCTTCAATGTTTTTCACCTTAATTTGTCTTTACATTGTAGGTTGCCGAAGAGTACAGGCTTCTACCTGATACGCTATTTTTGACAGTTAACTACATTGATCGCTATCTTTCTGGCAAAGCAATGAATAGGCAGCGATTACAACTACTAGGTGTTGCTTGCATGATGATTGCTGCGTAGGTTTCTCATCTCTTAATTCTTTTTGTTAAGCGATATCTACTTAACTTGTGTGAGTGTAATGTGTGTTGCTTCTTCTCTTCCGTCCTCTGTTTGTCATTCATCTGTATGTCTGTTCCGTTTCTATAAGCTTATAAATTTGTTTGATTTTGCTAGCAAATACGAGGAGATCTGTGCCCCTAAGGTGGAAGAGTTCTGTTACGTAACTGATAATACATATTCTAGGGAGCAGGTTTGAATTTTGTTATCCATTGATTCGTATCTGTAGCTCTGGATGCCTTTTTAATAGTCCCAGTCTCCTAAAAAGATATATGTATGAAATTATTGCAGGTATTGCAGATGGAATCTGCCGTGCTGAGTTTCTTGAAGTTTGAAATGACCGCTCCTACAACTAGATGTTTTTTAAGGTACTATTTTCATCTTATTGTTGACAAGTGCAAGTGGAAGTAAGTTGCTCTAGTATTGACTTGTGAATGATCATGCCAATGCAGGCGCTTCATTATTGTTGCCCAACAAACCTGTGAGGTATGTATTTTGATTTTTGATTGAGATTCTTTTCTATCTCTCAGAAATAGGATAATAATGACAATTTATGATGATGACCTTATATTATTTTAGGTTCCATTGATGCAGTTGGAGTATTTGGCAGACTATCTCGTAGAGTTATCTCTTCTAGAGTATGGCATGCTCAAGTACACCCCGTCCATAGTAGCTGCATCAGCCACTTTCTTGGCTATATACATACTACTTCCTAGGAAGAAACCTTGGGTATGTATTTCAGGAAATCTATCTTACTGAGGATTTTTTTTCTTTTGATAGACACATCTTGTGATGCTGTGTTATGTATATGTTTGGTATAGAATTCTATGCTAAGACATTACACAGGTTACCAAGCATTTGAATTGCGTGGATGTGTCAAGGGATTGCAGTGGTTGTACTGTTTTGGCTGTCATAATTTACCTGCCATCAGGGAGAAATACAATCAGCATAAGATGAGAATACCCTGGTCATGCTACTTGTGTATGTGTGTGGTAAAATTGGGTGACATAAAGCAGTCTACAATCACATTCCTTGGTTTTTGGCATTTTCTGCACCTTGTCTATGATTTTTGAAGTTCCCTTAAACTGGCTTTCCATTAATTTATTTAAACTAAATAGTTGATTAAGTGATAATCATTTTGAGAATTAATGGGAATTGGTTATATCGTGGAAATGGATTTCTTTTATTGCATTAATCATTTGGATTCTGTGGGATCTGTTAAGCTAGAAACTAACTAAATTAAATTAAATTTGCGAAGCATGCAAATCAGTGGATGGATTTTTATTACTGTATGATGATCTAGACTTCTAGTAGCTAAGTTTCATTCTATGAGAGAAATTAAAAGGTGTAAAGGGTTATCCCTTTAGAAACTAGATTGATGGTTAAGATTTCTAGTCAGCAGTTACTAGGTCCCATCCACTTAAAACGAGGGATTTTGTTTGTTTTGAATTTCTATTTGTATTATAATTTCAGTCATTTGCTTAGAAGCATAGAATCAGGGGCCACATCTATTTATGGGAGCATCCGGCTTGAATGTCTTGCTCTCAAACTAGTGAACCTGCATTTGTGCATCCTCCCCCCCGTCCCCCTCCTCTTATACCATCTGTCAGCAACTCTGAAAGCGATTTAACTGGTACTTTTTGATAAACTGGTTTGCTTGCATTTGGGGTTAAATTTTTCTTCATTATTAAATAATAAATACTTTGTTGAGTCATGGTGTTGATCTTTGTCGCCACTTATGACGTTTACCTGTTAACTAATTAATTTCATGTTGTTTATGTTTACATATGCGTTCAGTTCAAGTTTGTGGCAAAGAAATATTGTCCTCCATCAATACCTGAAGAGGTATTCCAAAACTAAAAGGCCCATATAGTATTATTGTAATGCTCAGTTAGATGCGCCATGCGGGTCCTCTCTGGAAGTTCTCGATCATTGCAGTGAAGGGAAGTAGTTCTCCTTAGTCCTTACTCATCTTGCCATGTGGAATTTTGCCCATGCTAATTCGGTGCCAAATGCCAATTATTAGAAATTCAAGCTACTGCGCCATGTCCATTTAGACACATTCCATGTACAGAGTGCCTCCTTTTTAGACTTTGTTATGCAAAGTGATAAGTTGAAATTGCGTACATATTATAATATATTGTTTGGAGTTTAATTATTAAGGAAAATAAGTGGAGGAATTACCTTTTTCCATGTGTTAACTTTTTAGAAAATGGCGTCTCATATTTCAATGATGAACTTGATTGCTCGTATATAAATCATTATAAGGCTTAATTTTGACAAACAACGGCAGGAGTAGCTATTGTAAAAATGGATAACTGTATCATATAGAGCACTGAAGTAAAAGCAAAATTTTACTTCCAAAACAATTTCCTGCTCATTGTTTATTCTTTATTGTTAAAAAAGTTTTTTGGTTAAGTAATATGTTTAATGAATGGATTTTTTTTTCTTCGGCCAAACAACCCTCTTAGAATTTTGAAACGCGTAAAAAACATATTATAAATAGAACTCAACTAAAGTTTAGATAGCACAGAATCTACGTACAAATTTTTTTTCTCTATTTTTTGGTTAAATGGAGGGGAACCCCCCCAAAAAAAACAAACAAGACAACTATTCTTCTGGGATAAGTACACAAATTTTGTATTATAGGAATATGAATCTCAATATAAATACAAAACTATAAAAAATAATTTATTTTATTAAAATATTCTTAACGTTAAACTTTATATATTAAATTTGAATGATCATACCTCATTCTTGAGAATAATAGCTTCTAATTTATTTTTTTCTCAATGTGCCATGCCACTTTTTTAATTTTAATTCTTCAAGCATCTCATTTTTTTATTAATCCTTTTAAATACTATTATTTAAATTTAGTAAACCATGGTTTTATAAATTTGACATTCGAAAATTTAATTTTTACTACAATTTTTTTTTTTTTTTGGTTTTGAAAGTTAAGTATTTGAAAGTCACATTAGGTTAGATTTGTATGAGTTTTCTAAGAGTTGAATATGACCTATCTCCTAGATTTAAGATTTTTATATATATATATATATATATATATTTAATATAGACTATTTTATGATAAATCCCGAAAACCTATTTAAAAATCTAATTGTAATATGAACTTTGAATAGGCCACATGCCTATATTTCTAAACATCCTTATAAACTCAAGATTTTATCCAGGACAATATACTTAAATATTTAAATAAGTCAATAAGTAAATGATTTTAAGACATTATAATAAAATTCTAAATCCAACACCACTCTAATTGAGGCCCAAAAAGACATTATAATTATAATAAAAATATATAAAGGCAATACCCCATATTTAGTGTACATTTTTTCTTTCTAATTACACCTCTAATATACTTAAAATTGCAAAATAAAATCATGATGAGGGTATTTATTCGAGTTTGTCAATATCCCTGTCTGGTGTTCATGTTTTTTTATTCCATTTAAACCTAGGGGTGTAATCGGGTTTGGGATGACATCAAGTTCGAACTGATAGAATGGCTGCAGGTTGGGTTGGTTCAGATTTCGTATTTTTTGGATGAGCAACCCGACCCGAATATGTTCGGGTTGGGTTGGGTTGGATCATCGGGTCATGGGCATTTTTCCTTTTTTTACAAAAAATGTGAAAGATGAAATGAAATTAAAATACAAAATGAAAAAAAGGAAAGAAACAAGGAAAAATAAAATGAAAGGAGAAGATGAAATAGGGTTTGGGAAACCACCCTTGCTTGTGTTGTCGTTGCGTCTATTTTTGTTCTCTTTGAACAGGAAAATTAAATAAGATTCAGGCTTGTTTTTCTGGTTTGGTTCGGGTTGGATCTATCGGGTTCAACAGAGGCAAACACGATACCCGAACCCAGATCTAGTTCGAAAGAAAATGTTCGAACCGAACTAAATACCCAAACCGAACCGTTAAATATCATTTGGGGTAGATTGGATCCATCGGGTTTGCGGGTTGAGTCAGACTCGCTTACACCCCTACTTAAACCATTGACTTTCTTTTAAAAACATCAAATAAAATGGTGATCGATAATATTAGATGAGGATTGTTCAGATTAAAAAGATAATAATAGAAATGTAACACAACAAATATGTTTGAGTTTGGAGTTTTAAAACTAAGTTTGAGGTAGGTTGGAAAATAGTTATTTTCAAGGAAGATAAAAAAAAACACGGTGTGCCGGCCTTTTCACTAATCACTAATAGTAATAATAAAAATATAATTATATTATTTATATTTATTTAAATAGAATGATCTGATAAGCTTAAAAAACTTTTTAAATATGGCCTAATACTTAGCATTATTTTATAAATAAAGTTTTTTAAAAATATTATTTTACTTTATTTTAGAGGTGTCAAAGTGAGCCAACCCGGCTCACCACGGGTTAGACTAAAAGTGAGTCGAGCCGGGCTGGCTCACTTTTCTGGTGAGCTGAAAAAATACCAACCCAGCTCGACCCACCGCGGGTTGGTGGGTTAAGCGGGTTGGCTCACCTAACTTAAAAAATAATAAAAAAGTAAAAAAAATTAGAAAAAAATATAAAAAACTATAAAAATGACATAAAAAATAAATAAAAATTAAAAAGTGAGACAACCCACCTCAACCCGGCACGAACCCACTTTGACTCGCGAGTTAAGTGGGTTGACTCACTTTTGACCCGCGAAAATGTGAGCCTATATTTTACCAACCCAACCCACCGGTGAGACGGGTTGGCTCACCGAGCTCAACCCAAATTGACACCTCTACTTTATTTAGTAAGTGACTGTTTGGTTTACAGTTTGATATAATTGATTCTAGAATCAAAGGTTAAAAATAAGTTATGTACGCTTTATAAATCACATTGAATGAAATGATTTAAAATCAATTATGTAAAATTGATTTTATACTGTAACAAACGATTAACCAAAATTTAGTTTAGCCTAATCTAGACTTGACGTGGGCTGGGGCATAGCCTCCCACAAGCTAGTAACATACTTTTACCCTTAGCCGGATGAATCCATTCAAGGGGACAAAACTCTCATGCCACCTAATTTTTTTAATCGCAATACTAAAACCTAAGAGAGTTTTCAAAAAGAGTTGCTTGACTGAATTTTCCCATCAAGCAGTGGTATATTTAATTTTTTCACAGTTACAAATAAATAGGTTAGCTAAGTTACTTTTTAGAGGAGATATTTAATTTTCCATTCACACCTTTAACGGTGATTCTATTGTAGAACCACGGTTGAAGGCTATGAAAAAGAAAATTAAACTTTTAACAACAATTATTATTATGTGGAATCTCTATTAAAGAATCGATTTTTTTAACATGTGCAATATTGTACATAATAATAAATTAAAAGTGGAAAGATTTTATTTAAAAATGTAACATTTAATATTATCAATGCATTAAATATTGTTGTAGTTCTAATTTCCAATAAAATCTTTCGACTTTTGATTTGTTATGTCATGTAATGTTGCACAGATTAGAAAAATCGATTTTTATTTAACCAATAAATCCTTTAACGATTTTTTTAATCTGTGCAACATTGCACGAGATAATAAATCAAGAGTAGAAAGATTTTATTGGAAATTAAATTACAACAAAATTCAATGCATTTTTTTTTTTGCAAACCACGGGTATCCCCTATTACCAGGGGCAATTCTGTTCAGGGTTTAGTCACAGTTAAGGCTCCTCACCACTCCCGAAGAATGTGCTTAAATGGGGTTTGAACCTAAGACCTCACAATAAACTATCCCAACCCCCACCACTAGGCAGACCCTAATGCATTGGTAATATTAAATGTTACATTTTTAAATAAAAATTTTCCACTTTTGATCTATTATCTTGTGTGATATTGCACATGCTAGAAAAACCGATCAACATAAGCGGTGATATATTTTAACCAAAATAATTTATTTTTATAATTATCATTACAATTTCAAAAGTTCCATTTTTGTAATTTATACATGTTTTTTGTGTATAATTTCAAGGGTTAAATATGTTTTTGGTCCCCGAAATATAGTCGAAATTTGGTTTTAGTCCTTGCAATTTAAAACCGGTGATTTTGGTCCTTCAAAAATTGAAAATACACCAATTTAGTTCTTATTGGATAGTTTTGCTACAAATTTTGCTACCGATTAGCTACGAATATTTATCGATAAGGACTAAATTGTTATATTTTCAATTTTTGAAGGACCAAAATCACCAATTTTAAATTGCAGGGACTAAAACCAAATCCCGACTATATTTCAAGGATAAAAAACATATTTAACCCTTATTTCAAATATTAAATATCTAAAATATTTTTTTTTTTTAAAAATGACATATAATAGACAAAATACCTACTAATTCAGAGTTATTGACTGAATCGGTGTTTTAGCATAATCCCCCAGATCATGAACACTAGTATTAATTTTGGTAAATGGCTGAATAAATTATTAAATTTGCTAATGCTTAGTGATTGTCTGTGTTATGACATAACATTTGGTATGTGAGAAGACTACCATTGTATTTACACTTTGTTTGATAGTAGAAAAGAAATAGAGAAGATAGAAAAAAGAGAAATAAGGGTGAAATAAAGACAATTTATAAGTTTTTCGGTATAAAAGAAATAAGTGTTAAATAGAGGACAAATGTAGTGAATAGTTATTTGGTTGAATAAAGAGTGATAGAGAATAAATAATGATGTTTTGTTTTGTACTAGATATTATACAAATAATTATGCGCAAAAATCAATTATTACCATTGCATAATTGATTAGTTACAGTTGCCCCATTTCTCCGCAGTGCAGTCTTTCGTCAAATTGGTAGAGAAGTGCTTATTGTGGGACCCACACTTTTTGAACATCTCTTCTGCTTTGTTTGGATGGAGAAAAGAAATAGAGAATAGAGAAATAAGAAAGAGAGAAAGTGGTGAGAAATATAGTAGATTTTTGAGTTGTTTGTTTTTAGAGACTTGTGATAGAAATAAGAAAGAGAGTGATTTATAATTATATAAATGGACCAAAATGACCTTAACTTGGATAAAAAAGTTGATTATACACATTATCAATAAGGGTATTATTGTATTTCTATATCAAACTCCCCCGTCTCTTCACTTTCTCGTGTGTGCTGGGAGATGGTTAACTTTTGTGGTGGGTCCCATGCTTTTTCTCATTTCTCCACCCTTGGACATTGCAACCAAATGAGGTTGAGTATAATTCTAGCCACTATCTCTCTCTCTCTCCACAATATCTATCGTAACAAATAGACGGTTCAACATTTCTTCTATATACCAAATTGGGGAAGACACATATTTCTTTGTTATCTCTCTCCTTGTTGTACCATTTCTCCGCTACCTCGTGGATACCAAACGAAGGGTTATGATTTTCTTCTTTTACATTATAATGATAGTTCACCGTATATCATAATGCAACTGTTATATATAATACGTTAGGGTAGACATTCACACACATTTTAAAGACACTTAAACATAGATGTAATAGTCTTGCTCCACTTGGGTGAACGTAAGTTTATGTTTTCATAACACTAAAACAAAAATAAACAAACTTTTTCTCAGGTGTACCAATTTGAAAGCTATTGCACCATACATAACAATATTTTAGCCATTAGATATTTCAAGGGTCCATCATCCATTGTTTTAATTCATATCTAACGGATAAAATATAATTGTGTGTAGTGCAACAATTTCTAAACTTGTGCAACCTAGACTTAGCGTAATAAACATGATACTTATTAATTCAATACATGTTTGGGTGAATTTTTTTAAAACTGATTTTGAATGCACTTGATTTCATAAAAGTGTGCAATGGATTTCTAAATTCATTTTTCATTTATTGGAAATTGAATATGATTGTGCAAAATCTATTGAAAGCAATGAGGCCCACTCAACAACACAATATTTTAAGGCGCAAAAATAGGTGAAGTGTTAGAACAATATTCTTTTAACTTATTTCTTCGCTACTTCTAACCTAGAGGTAAGAGAAATGTGAAAGCAGTGAGATCCACTCACTTTTAGGATTTCTCACTTATTTTTCCACAAAAAAAATGGGATTTTCAATTTTTATCCTACATCTCTTTTCTCAAGATTATTTCTACACAACAAACTGAATATCAATATATTTCCAACCATATACTCAATGTTATTTTAAGAATAATCAATTTTCAAACACAATCCCTAAATCCTGAACACTGAATAAATTATTAAATTTGTTAAGAGAAATGTTAATAATATACTCCCTCCGGACTTGAATATAAGCAAAAAAAGCCATATTTAGTGGAACAAAATATAAGCAAATCTTAGCTAATTATGCCCTATTTAATGATATCATGTCCAAAATGCCCTTACTTAATACAAATTTTGTTTTCCAATGGAGAAAGAATAAACCCCTCTAATACTAGTTCCAATACGTCTGCTCAACCGTTTCATAAAAAATCATTTATATAAAATGTTTTTTTCTCTCATCTGCACTTTGTCTTTTTCTCTCCTCGTTTATACTACTAGTATAGCGAAACAACAGCAACACGACAACAATGGTTTACCGGGCCATCATTTGAGTTAGGCTCCGACGATGATGCTACAGTGTTTGAAGATTCACTAGAAAATGATCTCGAGACAGGCAACAAAGATTCAGAGTTTGAGGACTTGTCACTTCTCATTGTTGAAAACTCACTAGATAAGGATGGGAATGTTGATGACAATCAAAAAAGCTTGTTTGTGGGTGAAGAGGTCTCTCAACAGGATGATGAAGTCACGACCAAGAAAACAAAGTCATTGTGTGGGGATGAAGGAGGAACATCTGCAAGTAAGTTTAAGCACGATTTTGACTTGAACAAAGTCCCGGATGAAGCACTGACTACGGTGAATGTATATGTTGACTTTGAAGAAGCTATGAAAGCTGTCGAAGTAAAGAATCTGCGTTGCAAAGTTGTCCAACCATGTGAGAAAGCGCTTTTGGACTTGAACAAATGTGTTTTTTATTTAAATAAATTTCCAAATGAGGGACTCAAATTTGGACTTAAGAGTGAGGAGTTGAAAAAAACGGTTCATGACACGCTAAAGATTTACTTGGATACTTTGTATTAGGTGTGCTTGAAAATGAAAGCTAATGACGTTTAGATTGTCTTTTTTCTTAGAAGTTAGCAACATGAAAGTAGGACATATTCTGCTTGTTTTATTTTCTCATTGTTCGTAGTTTTTATTTTCAGAATTTGTATTTTGCGATTTTGACTATCGCGATTTTTTTTGTTTAAGTTTAGTGTACATCTTGTTGCATGTAAGGTAATGGTTGGTACTGGAAGTGAAGTCATATTAAGTGACCAAGGTTGAATGAAGTTGTGGCTGAGTTAAAGAAGCAGCACAAGCTAGAGAGCCATTAAGGGGAAAATGAGGTTTTGCTAAAATGTGTTCTGTCCATGTAATGAAAAGAGGCGTATAATTAAAATGAACTGATCATGATATGTGTATGTAGAAATTCTTGAATGAAATGACATTAGAATGATCTCAATCTCTCACCATCATTGTTTTATTTTACTTGCAATCAAGTTTAAATTAAGTTAGCATAACGTTTATATAAAAAAAAGTTAGCATTACGTTTTTTAATTTGATTCTTTAACAATCAAATCCAACAAAAGTTATCATTACTTTCCCAATTTTATTCTTTAACAATCAAATCTAACAAAAAGTTAGCATTACATTTTTTATATATCAAACTTCTTTTATTATAGTAACAATGGCACCAATAGTAGTGTTTTTTAAGTATTTTTTTATGTTATTAATTTAGTTCAAAGAAAGGTTGGAATTATGAATGAAAGCTCATAACAGCTTAAATACTTGTTTGTCAAACTCATAAACATATGTCATGAAGTGGCAATCTTTTTAGCAGCTTTTACTTATGCCATTCTTTTTTATTATCTTGGTTGAGTAGAATAAGTCTATAGAATATATGTCCAACCGTTTTCCATTTTCAAATTGCAAAATAGATTGTTTTTGGATTCCTTCTCTTGTATCAGTTGAGTTTAAATATACCTGATAGTAACAAAATACAATTTTCTAATGGTGCTTCGGATCTCTCATCGCACTGATTGAAACTAATAATGTTTTTGACAAGATTAAACCCTCTGAAACAAGATAAGAGCATAATGTTTGAAGCCTCTGGTAGAGAAGAATTTCGGACAGATGATTCTTACTCATTTATTGCTCTTTATATACATCTTTTCCTATTTACTTTTATTCTAGCCAAAAACCAAAACAAATGACTAGTAAGAAATATACCATGGTCCAGAAATTGAAGTTAATTATACCCATTCTTTCACCTGGCAGAAGTGAGGTTGCTTTTTCACTACAATGCAGGATTACATATTTCATATCAATGTATTGATGTGTATCCTGCAGGAAGGAATACTGTCAAGAAGGAAATTATATCCATAAACATGATACTGAGGTGAAATGGCCTGATACAATGGAGTCACAGGAATCACTTGCTGCAAGATCTACACAACTTCTGAAATGAACATCAATATATCTTGGTGGTGATTCAACTGAAATAAACCAGAAAGTAGCTCAAGAAGTAGCATTAATCTTTCTTGTCAAAGTGCACAAGATTATCAACCAATAGACAAGGCATGCTACTTTCCAATAAAACAGTCTCAGTCAGCCACACTTAATACAAACTACCATTAAGTCCTTAAAAACAAAAAGATTTAACCTCATCACCAAAACTATAAACAAGTTAGAATCATTTTTGAATGAAGTAAATCAATTTAAAATGACAACAATACAACAAATAAAGTTTTTATGTTTCCTCTACTAAATGAAGACTGTTTTCCACTTCTAGCCTGGAACACTGCAAATACCATGACAGTACAACAAGGTTAAAAAGTGATATGAATAACAAACCTATGACTAGAACATAAAATTAAAATAAAAAAGATACATACCTTAATCAACATTATGTAAGTATTCAAAAACTTTTGAAACAATTCCTGATCACATTTCAGTTGAGTGGGTAGACCACCTTCATTAAGCATCACGTTTTTCTTCATATAAGGAATTTTGTAATTATTGGATCCTTTCACCTTGATGATTTCAACCGTACATGATTAAAGTGTGAGAAAAATTTTGTTTGAATCTTTTCAAGAAAAAGCATCAAAACTTTTGTGGACAGCTTCATTAAGCTCATCAACTGATTTAGTCACTTCCTTTTGTTATAATGATTGAATGGCAATAAAAAAATCCCAAATCCAGTATATTCAAATCAGTAGAATTAGGTTGACAAGTCAAATGAATGTCGAATCCACCTTCAGAAGCAGCTCTGCAAAATTCTTCATCATCTATAGGAACATGGCATGGTGCTTTGTCTTGTTGTATGTAAACTGTTCCCTGTGCATGTTCTTCTGGCCATTTTTCTTTAATGTGTGGTAAAAACTTGTTTATTAAGAACTTTCGACTGACTTCTTTAGTGATAGAAGTAATCGGTTTTGTTTCGATTATCCCCGCCACTCTATTAACACTTGACCTTACTGCTGGAACTTTATCAACTAGAGGAAACACACCAATTTTCCCTGAGATTATCTCATTACCTTCATCATCAAATCTGGGTCTAGCCACTGCAACTAAAAACATGACCTTACCAATGAAGTTCTTGTTTTTGCATGTACGATATGGTTCAACCTTATTTGCAAGAAGGTAATAGTTAGTGGATTTTTTGGACATGTAGAACCATTTTTCAACTATGTGCACAACATTATACATAGACTTAAACATTGGATCATGAGGAATGCTGCTATCCTCAAGCATGGACAAACAAAATCTAAGGCGAACTTTCATATTATCATCCTTCAGATGTGGCTTTAACACATTTGAATGTCGACGCAAAACTCCTTCTTTAAAATATTTCACCAATGCCCCCTTGCTAATTCCCAAGGCACATGCTAGAGCTCGAAGAGTGCTACGCTTAGATAATGAAACCTCACACACTTTCTCAATATCTCAACTCTTTTGCGGCCACAATTTTTGGTTTTCTTATGACAAGCATCACTTGTTTGTTTTATTTGCTTCCAAATCCAATAAATGACATCTGTAGATACTGAATATGAAGAAGCAACCTGTTTAATAGTTCCAGGATTAAGTTTCCCACCAGAACATGAACTTATCAATAATTCAGAAACAATTTTCATTGGTTGTTGTCCAGGAATGAGCGTTTTTTTTAGATGATTGTGTCCCATGTTGGGCAATGTTTTCTACTGCATAAGAAATGTCAAAGTACATTAATTTTAAAAAGATTAAGCTGGCACATATAAATAAAAGGATTAAAAAGAATACACTAAATTACACATATCGATCACACGGGTGTTGCTATCTTTTAAAGATTACCACACACAAGACAAAATACCAGTAGACTTGCCAAGTCCTCATCAGTTCTAGCTTGGATCATACTAATTGAATCAAAACCAATTTATATCAATCTAGACGTCTTTAACTATAATTCAAATTTCAAAAATAAACTAATCAAAATTCTCACATGATTATCCAATGGAAAACATTAGAACGTATTTATATGGCCACATTTCAACTAACATCATTAGAACATATTCACTGTCTCATCAACTCTTTTTCATCAAGGCACAATGTTTTTAAAAAAAGAATTAAAAAGTAATCAAAATTTTAAAACCTGCAGCTTCACTCATTGTGACATCGACTTCTTCATCATCTCTGTCATTTGGACCATGTTGGATACCTGGAAATTTAAAGAACGGAATTTGTTTACAATATGAACCAGTCTCATCATCATTTATTTCTTCAAGTCATGTGAAACTCACATACCACTAAGCACGACGTCAACTCCATCCACACATAGATCATCAATGTTGCTGTCAACTTCATCATCTCTGTCATTAGTGAAGGGTGCTCTATTTTCATCATTATCAAAATCAGAAATAATTGGAGGTGTTCTGCTGCAATCCAACACTGGTTCTAGACTAACAACCACATCAGAATAACTACAAGGGACATTCAAATCAATATCTAGAGGTCATTTGTTGCAGTCTATCACTAGTTCTACACCATCAACCACATCAGAACAATTACAAGGATCATGCAAATCAATATCTAGAGGCGTGTTGAAGAAGCTGGCTTGCAATGGATGAAAAAAAAGGGAGTCTAATGCGCTCATCTAGCTCTAATTATATCTTGCACCTTTTGAACAAAGATTGCCTCTATATGTCTGGTGCCATTGCCAATAAGTTTAAATGAAATTTTGGAGGCAATTTTTTAATTTTTTTATGATGTTCAATTTTGGAACTAATCAGGGGAAGGTTGAGAAAAATTTTCGCAGGACTCATATGACCGAAAAGAAAATTAACGTGAGGAACATTGAGAATTTCAATCATCTAATAATGATATTAATTATTAATAAAAAAGTAAACCCATCCTTTAACTAATTTAATAAGAGTGCGGTTTAAATTTGTTTTCTGCATTAAATTTTTAAAAGGGTAATTTAGGAAAAAAATTACTTTTTTTTATGATATAAAAAAAATTAAACATGCTTAACTAATTTTTTTAATAAGTATGAATTTAATTACTTTTACTTATATTGAAGTCCGGAATAGTACTCTTTATCCTTGTACACAATTTTAACATATTTTGCATGTGTAAAAAATATGATTATGTTGAAGATTTTCTACCCTCAAATAAGGGAGGTTTTAATTTGGGTAGGCTCGTCACTCAAGGCAGAAATTTGAAATTTGCATAATTTAAATTGGAAATTTTTGAAGAGACATGGAATATAATATGAACAAATCGCACGATCATGGTTGGGAATTGGGAGCAGCAGCAGCAAACGACAGATCCAGTGACCGTTTGAATTCAAATTCAAATCGAAGGCTCCGACCCAATCACAGATCCCTCAACTGCAGGGTGGCAGCTTGTCTTAAAACTTCAATTTCAAACCTATATTTGAAAACAACCGAACCATGTAGGGGCCCACATGTGCGCCCCCGCTCTTACACTTAACGATTACCGAGCCCCGATCAACGGCCCAGATCTATCCCCATTTGAAACCAACCCCTTTCCCCGCTTCAAAACTACGTTCAGTAATTAATAAATATAAATATAACAAATTTATTGCACTCACACACACAACACACACTCTTTCTCTCTCACTCTTTTTTCTTCTTTCTCTGCTAAAGTTCACAACAGTAACGCTCTGAAACCAGAGCACTCTTTTTCTTCTTTTTTTCTCTTCTTGCTTGGTTCTTGTATAGAGCTAGAGCTTGAGCCAGGCAAGCAAGAAGCGTTGTAGTTGTACTTCAAAGCAAAATTTCGAAAATGTCGAACTCTAATCGTCGTTCGTCGTTTTCTTCCTCAACGACGTCGTCTTTAGCCAAGCGCCATGCATCTTCCTCAGAGAACAACGTTGGAGGGAAGGTTTTGGCCGTTCCTACACACTCCGCCAAGAAACGACCTCCTCTCACTAACCTCACCAATCACATTGCTTCCCGCAACTCAGGAGCACCATCTTCTACTTTGGTATACTATTCATCCATTTATCCCTTTTTAACTTCAAAAAATTGCATAGAGCTCATGCATATTCCTTATGCGGAAATATTATCAATTGCTGAAAGGATAGAGTATATTTTGTTACGGATTGTTTGAAATTTTGATTCTTGCTTTAAAATTCGCTACATTAGTACAAGCTTTATTCGTTGATGGTACAAAGATTCCTTCTTTTTGATCAGTTGTTATCACAAAACCGTTTTGAATTTGATTGATGCATATTTAAGTTAGATGTTTTCCTCTAGCTGTGAATTAATTGCCTGAATTTTTGCTTTGCTAGGTACCATGTGGAACTAAAGTTGCAAAGACCAAGAAAGAGCCTCAGGCATGCACCATTACTAGCTCAGCAATTTCCGGCAATAAAATACCCACTTTGCCAAATGTTAAATCTACCGCAGTTGTTGTTCCTAAGGTTACTTCATTCCCTGAAAGGAATGAAGATCCTCCATCAGTTGCTACTGTCACTGTTCCTGTTTCAAACAGCATGGATGTTTCCCCTTGTAAATCAGATGGAATGTCGGTTTCTATGGATGAGTCAATGTCTTCTTGTGATTCTTTCAAGAGCCCTGAGATTGAATATTTGGACAACACCGATATTTCAGTAGTGGATTCAATTGAGAGGAAGACATTCAGCAGTCTGAACATCTCTGATACTAAAGAGCCAGCAGGTTGAATATTGTTGCAATTCAGCTAGTCTCATTGGCTTCACTTCTTATTATTTGGTCAAATTTATAAAAATTTTGTTAATCAATTTTAGGGATACGATTCTAGTGCCTTCTAATGTAGTATTATTGATTTGTCGCAGGCAATATCTGTAGTAGAGACATTCTTGTTGAGTTGGAAAAAGGGGAGAAAATTGTCAATATAGATAATGATCACATGGATCCCCAGCTCTGTGCATCCTTTGCTTGTGATATCTACAAGCATTTGCGTGCATCTGAGGTAAAGAAAAAAATTATTTCTTCTAGTTTTCACGACCAGAAACAATGCTAAATATTGCTAACAAAATAGAAATTATTTCTTCTGAGTACTTATCTTTTCCAATTTCTGGAATCTTAGGCAAAGAAAAGACCTGCTAAAGACTTCATGGAGAGAATTCAGAAGGACATTAATGCCAGTATGCGTTCTATATTGATTGATTGGCTCGTGGAGGTAATGTTTGTTGATAGTTAATTAGTCATGTGGATTTTTCACACCCTAGAGTTGAGTTTTGACATATGTGAAGTTCCAAAATAATATTGAAATCATTACACTGCAATTGAGAACATCTAAGATTCTAAGTGATACATTATTCTTGGGAACAGCTTGTCTAAAATTAGTGTTCATTATCACACCTCCTTGAATTGTATGCTAAACATGAATTTCCGATTGCAGGTGGCTGAAGAGTATAGACTTGTACCTGATACATTGTATTTGACAGTGAACTACATAGATCGGTATCTTTCAGGGAATGTGATGAGTAGGCAAAAGTTACAATTACTTGGTGTTGCCTCCATGATGATTGCCTCGTAAGGAAACATACAAGTTTCTGGTGTTTTTACAATTGATGGGGTTTCTACCATTATTGTTTCTAGCACTGACAATGATATTAAGGCATGCATAATAAGATTTGGTTTTTGGTTATTGTTGGCAGAAAATATGAGGAGATTTGTGCACCTCAGGTGGAGGAATTTTGTTATATTACTGATAACACATACTTCAAAGAAGAGGTTTGTCTTTGAATTCCATGGTTTCTGGTTTCAAGTTAACTTGTGTACAGTATTTGAAGTGTGCAAATCTCAAGCAAATCATTCCACTATGCAGGTTTTGCAGATGGAATCTAATGTCTTGAATTTTCTGAAGTTTGAAATGACAGCCCCAACAATTAAATGTTTCTTAAGGTAGTAGTTAACGGATTACTATCAGATTGACCTTTTGAAGTTCTTTGACGCTGACCTAATACAACACTTTTTCTTTATTGATATGATTACAGAAGATTTGTACGAGCAGCTCAAGGAGTCGACGAGGTATCTTTTCTTGCTTAATTGGGCATTTTTAAGGATTATGCACCTGTGTCATATGGTGTTCAAATCATGTGCTGTATGATGATTGATCACAGGGACATCATTTTACATTTACACGGACCAAATAATTATTTATTGGTATTGAGAATGTAGTGAAACGATACATGTAGTTTAAATTGTTAAATGAAGCCACATGAATGGTTTTGTTAATTTTTTACCAACTTCCCTCACAAAAAAAATCCTTTCCTTTGGCTTGGAGTGTAAACAATGTTTAGTTGGACGCACTCGTTACTTTAACTCTATTTTATTTAGTCTGACAAAAAAAACTCTTATTTTATTTAGAAGAATGAAACGACAAAGATGAAACTCTAGACCATTAGATAAATTTTACTGTAGTCATTTCATCAAAATTAGTTTCTTTATATTCAAAAGGAATATAATATGATAGCAGTGTTACTAATAGTAGTGCTTTCCATTTGATAAAATAAGCATTGATGGTGGCAATTTCCTTTAGTTGTTCTTGTAGTGCATCTATTTATATTGTGATTGCACATAATTATAATTATTATGAATTCCATTTCTAAAGTATTGATCCCTTTTTTTACAGGTCCCTTCAATGCAACTAGAGTGCTTGACAAACTATATTGCAGAATTGTCTCTGTTGGAGTACAATATGCTCTGTTATGCTCCATCACTTATAGCCGCTTCAGCAATTTTCCTGGCCAAATTTATCCTTTTCCCTTCAAGGAAACCATGGGTATGCTCCTAATAACAAAGATTATGTTATGTGTACCATCATGAATGGATTTTAATTTTTGTAACGCTTGACTAACTAACTGTTTCTGATTTCATTTTTTTCAACAGAATTCCACATTGCAGCATTACACACTCTACCAGCCTTCTGATTTGTGTGTTTGTGTAAAGGATCTCCATCGCCTTTGTTGCAACAGTCCTAATTCTAATTTGCCTGCAATTAGGGAAAAATACAGTCAGCACAAGGTAAAACACCTTGCCTCTTATCTTTTCACGCACACTCGCTATGATTTGTTGTTCCCATATAATCTGTTTTGAGTACTTTCTTCTCACAATTTGATTTGTGTTTCAGTACAAATACGTGGCCAAGAAGTACTGCCCTCCCTCAATACCTCCAGAATTTTTCCAGAATTGAATAGAGATGAGATGACAGTCCAATTTTTCAGTTGGATAGGATTAGATTGACTTAGCTTTTAGTCTCCAGTGAAGGCGCTTCTTGTATCTGCATTGATGCCCACAAATTCACAAAAAAAATCATCGCTTGTATCTTCAAGAAGCAACTTGTATTATTAGCTATAGCTTCTGCAATTAATGGCTAGAAGGGACTAATGTCTAAATTTTTGTCCAATTTTATCTACTCCAGCAACACTCCGGGGTAGTCAATCTGATCAACGGAGAGATCGCATTAGAAGCACCTGAAAATTAATCTAACTTAATGTTTTAAAAGCATCACAATAATTAAATAGAACATGTTGATTTATATACGATTTCATATACCTCCCTTTTGCCATTTGTCGAGTACATGAAAATCACAAATAAAGCCCACTCATCAACCTACAATTTTTACATCCCATATTTATTTAAGTAGTCTGTAGACATACATTATCCAAACTCTGCAGCTGGTCATTGATAGCATGCCCATGTACAAAAACGATAGCAGAAAATGGCATCACTTTTTTTTCTCTCTTTTTTGGACAACAGAAAATGGTATCTTAACAGTTACAGGCCACACTGAGTCTTGGATTCAGGTCTAGTGTAGTAAGTGTTGGTCGAAGCAGGGATATCCACAAGTGTCCCATTCGGTATGTTGTTGAGCCAATGACAATCTTCAAAAGAGCAATAGGGTCCCTTTGGCCTCTCAACATTCACGGGCTTCATATACTTGGGTGACCAAGCAGGGGTTCCATCCTCATACGAATTATGGGTCAATCTCTTCATACCCGAACCGTCCAAACGAATGGTGAATATTTCACCATATGGCTGGTAGTGATGCGGGTTGGAAATTGGTTCAGCTGAGATAGCAGCATAGTCTGATGTAAACACTATACTCTTCCCATCGGGGCTAAAATACGGGTGGTTAGTCCTCCCACCCGACCCGCTTTGAATCAGTTTCCTTAACCCGGTTCCATCCGGGTGGATCAGGTATATCTCGAAGCTCCCAGTACCCGGGTCATGCCGGTCTGACGCAAAAGCAATCCATTCTCCATCTGGTGACCAGTTGCACATGGTGTCTGTCCATGGACCCTCAGTCAACCTTCTAAGACTCTTTTTCTCTCCACCAACTGCATCCATCACGTAGAGGTTCTTGTGACCCGTCCGACCCGATCGAAACACGATCCATTTTCCATCAGTTGAGAGTGACGGAAAAGCATTGTTCTTCCCGTCCACTGTTAACCTCTTGACCTTGTTATTATTAATGTCTATGGATACAATATCAACCTTCGAGCTCTCCGGAGCAAATGTTTCTCCTATAGCAGTGTAGATGACACCCGGTCGAACCGGGTCCCATGCGGTGGAAAAGGCCATGGCGTCCGAAACCTTGCGCAGGTTTGAACCGTCCCGGTTCACCACATAAACCCCAGGCATCTCAACGTAAGCGATTTGGTCGCCAGAGGGTGAGAAAACCGGAAAAGAACCGATGAACCGGAAAAGAGTTAAACCGGGTACTGGGCTCTGAACATTCTCGAACAAAAACTGGGGACTATCGTTTTTCTTTCTATTTGGTTCCCCTCTGCACTTGTGGTACCCGACTCGGGTTGAATCGGGCGAGATGAACGGGTTGAGGTGGTGAGTCCGGGGCGAGACGAAGCGAGTTAGCTCTCTAAACTCGTTTTTAACCAGGTCGAACAACTCGATGTGACGGAATTTCGAGTCCGGTCTTCTCGTCGCGACGGCGATGAACTTATGGTTGCCTGGCGAAGTTGCGGGTGTGAACACGTGGAGACCCGGTGGGGTGACTCGTTCGATGACCACCGAGTCAGCGGCATCGGCGGGGAGAATCGCTCTGTAAATGCTCCACCACTGGTCGTGACCCCTCCGGTGAAAGTAAAGAGTGCGATCGTCTACCCAACAAGGCCAGCCACCGTGCTCAACCACCTTGACTCGCTGAGTTCCGTCCCGAGTCAAGAAAACGTAGATGTCCGTAGAGAGATCCTCTACCTCACCGGACCAACCGGCGGCACCATAGGAAGCGACGGCTGTCCAGACGCCGGAGGGAGAGAGGGCGGGGCTGAAATCAGCGACACCGTATGGGGTGAGTCTTAGGGTTTGACCCGATGGGAGGTGGGTGGAGTAAACCGCGGTCCAACCGGCCCGTGACACACCCGGGTCCTCGTGGGTGGACACGTAGACCAAGTATTCACCATCGGCACTCACACTGGGCTTGTCTTTGATGGAAACTTTATTGTCTGTGAGCTGATTAGGTAACAGAGGGACTTGGATTCTATCTTTGATGACAGATTCAAGGGCTGATCTCCTTCTGCTTCGTGTGCTTGTTGTGGTGTAAACGGCGTCGTAGTATATGGTGGGGAAGCCGTTTCTCTCGGTGACATAAACGAGTTGCAGGGGAGGGGAGTTGGTTGGGAGTTGGATGGCGGTGTTATTAGAAAGGAAGTGTCCGTTGAAATTAACGGAGCGGCCGTCGGTGAGTCGTAGTTCGTGGTTAGGGGTGGGTGGTTGTTGGGGGTGAATTGGGAGGGAATAGATGTCGAAGGCATAGAAAGCTCTGCCAAGTGTGGTGAAGATGATGCTGGTGTAAGCTTCCTTCTCAGCTGCCCAGCTTAACGGTAACAGTAACGTTATCAATAGAAAAGGTAAGAGGCGAGCTTTCATTGTTTCTAAGTGTGTGTAGTGACTAGTCACTGTGGGTTCTGTTCTGTGTACGTGACTAAAGTGAAAGAGAGGAAGAGGGCATCGTGTGCTGAATGGTGATGAGAACGAACGAGTGCAGCTTTGAAGAAACGCGAGATGTGGTGCCAATCCATCATGTCATCGTCCGTATCTGTCAATTTTTATCTGGATATTTCTCGGCCCAATAGTTACAATTTTTCTCCATCACAAAAATGTGGAAACCAAATCAAGGTAGCCCCTACTATTATGTCGTAATAGTATATTTCAGGAGGTATCTTTTTTTTTCGACAAAAAAAAAAGGAGGTGTCTTTTTTCCTTTGTTGTTTTATTTCTTATTAAAATGTTTTCGTGTGCAATGACGTTTGCTGCAGATATTTCTTTCAAGTACTTTATTTAATTATTTTGGTGCTGAGGAAATATGGGTAAACAATGATTAAGGAAGAAGTCTGGACTAGTAACTGGCATCTTCTAAGTTGTAAGTGATGTTGGATGCTCCTGATCCACATCTTCGGCCTTGTTAATCAGTTGGGTTAGGCTACTAAATGACATGGGCAGTATTTCAGAACTATTGGACTTTTTGTTGGCCCAATAATCATAACAGCTACAAGAGTCTAACACAATTAGATCGAAAGTGGAGAAAAAATAATAATTTTTATCAATATGTTGATTTTTTACATAAAATATTTTAATTGAGAAAAAATTAGTAGTTAAATAAAAAAACTATTCTAAGCAATGCTTATTAGTGAGCAAAAATATAGCACATGCATATGACGATTGAAACTGTTAGTCTTACAAGATCATTCTCTATTATCTATTTATTGCGAGTAAATTGCATATATTTATTTTTCTCATTTCCCAATAAGTCTGTTAAAAAAAGAATCCAAGCATCAAGCATGTTTGTTTTGTTAGTTACATTACAAATTCCGTATTTGCATTACGGTTTGACTAACATAACATAACGATTGACAGAACAGAACAACATTTCTATTTTTTTTTTTTTTGGTGGACTAAACCGCGTCGGCTTTCTTTTTGAGTAAACTTAATGGACAAGTCACACGTATCGTTATTTACATAGAGTCATTACTCTCTGAACTCTGAAGGCTTCTTTCACTAACTATCTCTAGTCACTTGATTACAGAATCAAAATCTTACAAATTTTCCCGATCTTTTCAATTCAGTTTATTTATCGTGTTTTTTTCTCTAGTTTCATCCAAACTTGTTCTGTTTCAGTCACAAGTGAACAGTGAAAACTCATTTCAAGCTCTGTAACTCTTGAATTCCTGGTACAGAATTTTGAACTTACTTGAGTTGGATTCTCCATTAACTGACTATGACAGTTTTTTTTTCTTCTCTGGTTTTCCTGTTTAGTTTGCGTGATGAGCTTCTTGAGGCCTTCTGCATTGTACCAGTTTCTGATCAGTTATCCTTCCCTGCGATGGATGCCGTGTCAGAGTTGGGGGTTCCTTCGATGGCCCGGTCTTGACGGGTTCTTGAGGCTTTTGGTGATTGTGCTTCTCTGGTCTACCTTCTCCGAGCTTCGCTACATACCCTCTTCTTCTATGTACCCTACCCTCCGTGTTGGCGATCGAATTATTGTCGAAAAGGTATCTATTCTACACCATTTTCTGCTTCTCACCTCACCTCACCTCACCTCACCTCACATTCCATTTCTCTTTCTTTCCTCGCTTCACTTCACTATCTACCTTTACGCACGATCTCACCATTTAACGTATCATTATTATATCTTCTTTAGAATACGATATATGCCAAATTGGATTTGCATGCATCTTCCTATCTAAATAGGGAACTTACAATTTTAGCTGCTACTGTTTTTTTAACTTTTTTCCCTGCCCTCATCCCCCTTCCTTCATGCTACTGTCAGTCACTGTCATCTAGTGTTGCTACTAGATGGATATACGTAATAATGATTTATAAGCCAATCGCACGGTGGCATCTTTCCTTAAGCTGAGCATGCAATTTTATGGTTTCCAATGTCCCTTTTTCCTTTGGCCTAAAATTGTAGGTGTATTTTGTCATTTGTTATATATTCTAGCATATTCCACTTGGGAGAGGAACACTGGTTGAACTTTGAAGTGTTTTTTATTCCATTTTTAGGTTTATGTCATCGAAGATTCCAATTGATGGTAGTATCTAGACTTTATTTTATTCAAATACGTTTTCACTTTACATCTTACATCGTCCCACTTTCCTTTAATCAACATTTCTAGTTTGCTCAAAAGTCTCTCTGGATAAAGTGGCTGATCATATCTTAGCTACCCTTCTCCATAGTTGTTTACCTTTCTCATCGCATTCTAGAGTTTTCATTAAGTAATGCACAAGATTAAAGGAAAAGAGCTTCAAATTGACCGAGAATCACGTTAATCCATCAAATAAAGCTGTTTTGAGCAATAGACTTTTCTCATTTAGTATTTTTAATCTTCCAAAATCACTTGCCAAGGCTTTCTGTTGAATGATTGTAGTCACTACAATTCTACACACATGATGTGTTGTAATGAATGAGTAATACCTACCATGGCATTGAAGTTTCAATTCTCAAGGAAAACATGCCATCTATTATGCTTTTTTGTGTGTTCCAAAAGAATGAAGTACTCACACAACTTTAAACTAGGTCTATTAGGACAAAAGCTTGAAGCTGTTGTAGATTAGGGAGTCCAACAAATTATTCCCTTTAATGTTATATATAAGATTAAACTGAAATAAGTAATTAAAAAGAGAGTGCACAAGGAATATTACCACTGGCTTTCTCAAAGATTTCCATAGTTAATAGAATTTTTTTTGGTTGAGGCTTACTGCCGTTGTTGTTGTTTCTGCTCATTTTTCTATCAATGGCTATGAAGTTTAGCCAGTGAGAAACTCTGCCTTCTTGTGAAACAATTTTTGGGAATTTACAATTTTTAAATGTACTGTGCACTAATCAAAGGTTGATAGTTTTAGTTTTGTTACATTATATTTTACATGGTTATTTGATTCACCATATATCCATTTGCATTCTGGTAAGAATCACTTTCCTAAAATGAGTTCAATGGATATTTTTTGGTCTTGTCTCTATTCTTCTACTTCTTTCATTGTTTTTAATATTTAAGTGTGATTTCTTTTATTTTCTTGAAAACTTCCACAAGGCTTCATATTATGTCAGGAGTCCTGCTATACATGATATTGTAACATTTCGGGATCCAACACAGGTATGTTGTGGTGGTATAGAATATGTAGATTACTTGCAGATCCCTATAAAGCAGCAGATGACCCAATTCAGTTACATGATTGGTTTTCTATGTAGCTTTCTGGAGACAACACAGATGTTGTTTTTATTAAGAGAGTTGTTGCAAAAGCAGGAGACACTGTTGAGGTACAAATGCCCTTTGAAACACCCTTTTGCATTATACTGAAGTTAAGTATCTTAAGCTAACATTGTTAAGCAAATATATGGACAAGATTCATGGGAATGAAAATATAATTCCTAATTATTTTTGCTTTAAACCAGTGCTATGTTTTTTGTTTTTTATTCTTTGATTTAGTCAATTGGATGGACTGTTTACATGCTACTATGACAAGCACTAATAACAAATTAATTTGATGAGCACAGTGGAATAACACTAACATCAGGTTTTTCTCGCTTTAATTGTCTAACACTTTGTAGATTCATCAAGGGGGTCTCTATGTCAATGGCATTGCTCAGAAGGAAGATTTTGTGATACAGCCTCCAACATACACATTGAATTTAACTGTGAGATCATTGTTAATTGCTATGGTTATTTTTCATTCAATAATTTTGATGTGACCATAAACATGATGGGGTAGAAATTGTCAGGATGTTTGCATAATAGCCAACTATGCTCATTTCACGTTATGCACCTTTTCAAATGATGAGGTGAACAGTTGTGAACATGAAGGCATTCTCGGTTAACTTTAGAAGCTCCATCACCTCTGATTAAGGATGGGCCCTTTATAGAGCAATCACCTGTTCTGTCCATCCCTTGTGTGTTTGTTTTGGGACTGAAGTTCAAATGGCTTAATCCTGTTAAGATCCCACATCAACTAGGTATATGGCCAAAATACTTCATTACCAATACTTCTTATAATGAATTGAACAATCCTCCCCCCTAGAGTTTGCTTTGGGGGTTAAGTTAGAGCAAGTCCATTCTCAATTCTAAACTTCATGCTCTAGATGTTCAATCCTGTGCACAAGGGGGTATTTTAAGATCCCATATCAGCTAGGTATTTTGCCAAAATACTCCTTATAATGAATTGGACAATCCTTCCACCCGAGATAGGTTTTGCTTTTTAGTGTTGAGTTAGGTCCAGTTCATTTTTAATTCTAATAAATTCTATCCTTATTTGTTTGTTCTATATTCATTCCATTTTTTTCTTTTCCTCATATTACTTCTTATCCTTGTAGTATGTGCCCGAAGGCCATGTTTATGTGTTGGGGGATAATCGTAACAATAGCTATGATTCCCATGTATGGTAAGTAACTGTCACTACAAGTACTTCCATTTTTCCTTTTCCATTAATTCCAAACTTTTGGGAGAGGTGTGATTTTCTGAATGTGCTGATGTATAATACAATTGGTCTGTCTTCTGGATGAATTTGTGCACAGGTATCTCTTTTTAATTTTGAGGAAATATAGTTTTTTTTTTTTTAAGTTAAACGGTGAAATGTGGTTCTATACTTCTATAGAAGCACTTGTTGCACATAAACTGTGTGAAGCTCTTTTTTTTTTATTTTTCGTTTCTTTCTTAAAATCTCTATTCTGTTGGATATCTTAATTTAAACTCTTACTTTTTCTTAATATCAGAACACTTTCTCATATTATTATCTTTTACCTCTTGTTCTTCTTGTCTCTTACCTTCTCCAATGATGGATCGCGATCAGGGGACCACTTCCTGTTAAAAACATAGTTGGAAGATATGTCATGTGCTGTCACAGACCAACAAATTGACACAAATATCATTGAGATGTACTGGAGGTATTGGTATTCTTTTCTGTGGTATTCTTTTCTGTCGTTTTACCTTGGGATAGCATAATAGGCCATGTGATTTCCATGAAGAGTTCCCTCCTGCTGCTCCACAAATGAAGCATATCATCTGCTAACTCTCTATGGGAATTGGATTCTCTTATGCTCATAGTGAGCCTTCCTTCTTTCAGAAGTATGAAACGAACTTTCAGAAAAGAATGTCACGTGGTTTCTGCAGAGTTCAGTATTGTTCGAGTAATGAAGCATGTCATTTTTTAAATCTTGTTATTTCTTTGGTAGTATATGTTATTTCTTGTTTAAGCTGCGGTCAAAGAAATGTGTGAAAGACAAACATCTTGTTTATGTTTTGGACTTTTGGACATTCTAAATCTTGTTTCTCATATATGCGAAATATTTGCCTGAGACTTTCAAAATATGAAACAGAAACATACCAAGAGCAGGAGATGAGCTTCCTTATTGCTTTACTTGCATAATTATTGTGTTTGGTTTAGCCTAAAATCTAGTGTTTGTCCATATCATGTTTGAAACGTGGTTTTAGGATAAACCAAATACACATTAACTAATTATGTGTTTGATTTACTGTAAAACCAAGTTTCAAACGTCGATTCGTGCCAACGCTACAGACAGTAATGTGAAAAGTAATCAAACTCAAGTTTAAATCTCTCAACACAATTATTTGTAGCGTCAGAAACATTAGCTTATCACGTTTGAACATTAAATCAAATATATCCTTAATCTCTAGCCTATCAAATCTTTTGGCAATATCCCTCCCCTTTTGTCACTGTTGGAGATGCTTTTATGTTCCTTTTCCTTGTACGACTTTGCTACCCAAAAAAAAAACAGAGGATAACTTCAATAAAAAGCACTGGTAGAATGTGATGTCTTCATTGTCTAAATGGGGAGACAGGCTGGTTAGCAACTTGGATGGTTCAATTAACCATAACTTTCTCGAATGGACAGATTATATATATAACTGTGAGTGGATATCAAATTTTGTGTCAATTGTTTGTGGTGTCCACTTAATGAACTGGCTTATGTAAACATTTTGGAAGATTAAACATGCGACTAGGATGGTGCCTACTTGTAACCGTTTGGGGGGAAGAAAAAACTCTACGTAGTTCTCCACCTTCCATTATTTGTGAACTTAAAAGGATAAACAGCAAAGCTAAAGGAACATTTCATTTGATTGGGTTTGCTCCTCTAATTGGAAAGTGCATTTTATTTCTAAGATAAAAATTATAAAATAGAGTTATAACTGGTGATTGAAAATTTAATTATTGATGTTGTGATAAAATATATGTGTGCGGGATACTTGCCAGTAGTTTTTATCAAATACTTCCCGACAATTCACAAAATAAGGGGAAAAGTTGTTACTCTAACAGGGTTATAAACCCTATATGTGCTAAGAAATTCAAAGAAAAGATTTTATAAAATTTATAAATTTTATATTCATAGTATATATATTGTCATTTATAAGATTAACTGAACACCCAATTCTATGATGACACCATTCTAAAGGAAATGGGTACCTGTTGCTATTTTGCCTTGGCCTCATATTTTCCAATTACCATTTTGATAGTTTATTCAGCTTCGTTCTCATGTCCCCTGAATCTCAAGTTTTTGAAACCTTTTACTTGCGTGTGTGTTTGGATTGACATATATTAGATTTAAAAACTCAATGAGAAGACTGAAAATAAAAAATTTATCTCCATAATAATTAAAACCAAACATGCTACAAAATTAGCTACTTGGAAAGCAGATTTTTTTTTTGGACAACGAAAGCAGAGTAATTTTGCAGTTTCATTCACAGATATCTTGGACATGGGCTTTTGTGTTAGATGGGCTGGATCGATGTGGAAGAAAACTTGAGGATGGCTCCTTTATGGCCATTGCTATTCCTTACCCGTTTTTGTTATTCCCATTATCCCATATAATTTTGTTGGTGTTAACCGCATATATCTCTTATTATTAACACAATCATGTTATCCCATTGTCCCCCCAATGCACACCCCTTTTCTGAATTTAAAAATTTTCCGTAACCTTCCGAAAATTTTTTTTTGGTAGAGACGAATTCCGTCTCTAAACCAAAAGCTTCAAAAAACAAAAAAAATTAAAGGGGATGGGGGTTTGGGGAGTGGGGAGGTGGGTGGGGGGTGGGGGTAGGGGTAGTTTGGGAGGGGGCATATGATGGATGGTGCGAATAGCAAAAAGGGGGGGGGGGGGTTCTAAAAGCAATTCCCCCGTTGCTATTCCTTACCCGTTTTTGTTATTCCCATATAATTTTGTTGGTGTTAACCGCATGTATCCCTTATTATTAACACAATCATATTCGGGGCTTAATCACAGTTAAAAGTTTCTCATTCCTTTCTAAGAGAGTTATTTTCATAATTACACAAATTGTTATGACCAAAAAATAATATACACAAATTTCTTAGCTTCGATTTAATTAGAATGGGTTTAAA
Source organism: Sesbania bispinosa (assembly GCA_026901365.1). Taxonomy (NCBI): domain Eukaryota; kingdom Viridiplantae; phylum Streptophyta; class Magnoliopsida; order Fabales; family Fabaceae; genus Sesbania; species Sesbania bispinosa. Next base: position 549,390 of record QLOH01000551.1, on the reverse strand, counting down.
GAAGACCACAAATTCACTCTCTAACACTTGCAGTAAATTTTTGTACTTCCTAAATGTTATTTCCCGAAACATAAAAAAAAAAAATTACGAAAGCAAATTCATATTTTTTTTTCTAGAATGTTGTTTCTAAAAATAAAAGCGACAACAAAAAAAGATCATCACAATAAAAAAGGGTATTTTCGTAAGTTAAAAAAAACAAGGAGTGGGAATGGGTGAGAATAGCCATGACCATCCTTTAGTCTGGGGCAAATAGTTTACCCCGAACTAGGGGTGGAAGTAGGCCGAGCCGAGCTAGGCTTTGTAGGGCCAAAGCCTAACCCGCATTATATTTTTGTGACCTAAGTCTGGCCTGTTACCTGTCCTAGGCCATTTGTTTAGGCCTGGCCTGGCCTGTTTCAAAGCCTGGTTTGGCCTATTAGTCTGTTTAAAAGTTCATTTCATATTATGAACTTTAAACAGGTCAATAAATCTATCTCTAAATAGGTGAGTGCGCTTACAAACTAATACTTACTTTTTTATAATGTAAATATGCCACTAACATATACGTTTAGATAGGAAAATAAGCTCATCTCTAAATAGACCAACAGAAGAATTTAAAAAATTAGATATTATTATACTATTTATTATATATAAAATATTTATATGTTTATTAAAAATAATATTATTTATAATAGGTTAGCCTGTCAAGCCAAATAGGCTTTTCAAAAAGCCTGAGCCTGACCTATTTAATTAAAAAGACTTTTTCAAAAACTTAGACCTGACCTTTTTATTAAACGAGTCGAGCCAAACTAGGCCTTAAGTAGCTGGGCCGTAAGCCCCTGTCAAGCGGCCTTGCCTATTTCCACCCCTATCCCCAAGCCCCAAAGTTGTTAAAAAGAAAGTATTTTGGCATCATAAATAATGAATTTGTGGTCATACTTTCTATTTGGACAAAAGAAAAATGAATTGTGTGGTTCTTCTTGGCTTTGGCATTTTTCTTGTCATTCAAAGGTGATGTTTGGACATGAGTAATCGAAAACACTTATTTTTTTTATAAGCTACTTGAGGGAGTTTTTTTTTTTTTAAAAGCTTCATTTTTTAGCTACTAACTGAAAATTGATTACAATTTTAACCCTCAACAATTCTCATTCATTATCATTTAATAATTAATGATGTCTTTATAAGTTATGTTATCATTTCAGTTAGTTTTATCAAACACTTTCAATCTTATTATCCCATTTTAAGTTTTCATCTAACTTTTCAGCTAGTTTTACCAAACACACCATCAGTATGTGGTAAGGTAATTCTTTATGTAACTACTAGTATTTTTTTTAGAAATTACTTGAGGTAGCTTTTAAAAAAAACTCTTTTTTTGCTACCATTTGATTTTTTTTTTTACAATTTTACCCCTCAATCATTCTCACTCATCATTATTCAATAATTAACGGCGTTCTTATTAGTCATTTTATCATTTTCAACTAGTTTTACCAAATACTTTCAATCAAATCAATTAGCTTTTCAGTTTTTATTTAGCGTTAGTTTTACCAAACACACTTATATTTCAAATTACTTTTTATTGACATTTTAATTTGGCAATTATGTATGCAATTTGAAGTAAAAAATTAGTGATTTTAGATAAAAGTTTCGTCAAAGTAACAAATATAAAATTCAAATAAGTATTTTAAAATAAATTACCATTAAGCATTTTGGTTGTGGAAAAAAAATATGGCACAATAATATTTATTTACTGATTTACAGTGTGTTAATTAGGATTTTTTTAGAAAAAATATTCATGTAGCTATAAGCCTATAAGTATTGAAAACCTTATGAGTAATTATCGAGTGAATCCTTTTTTAAGTTTAGATTTATCATATATTCCCAGATTTATTACTATGAAAAAAATAAATTTTAATTTTTTAAAAAATATTAAATTTATGTTATTTATGATAAAAATCTATTATATCCCACTTTTTTTTTATGGTTGATGGTGCTTACTTTCAATAGACAATAGTGGCTCTGGACCAGAAAGTATTGTTAGTCAACTTCGATAAAGTCTCATCCTTAACGTTTTTGGCTGGACATGATTATACTTGAATTCCTAATAAAACCATAGATGTACACCTATAACCTATTGTTTGTTTATTCGTTATCTCGTTAGGCTTGTGGATTTCCTATTATAGAATCTTCCCTTCTTATACAACCCAAATTAATTAACTAGCAGTAGTTGTAAGTTAATCTTGTTTATTCGTAAAAATATAAATGTTCTGAAACATGCTTAATGAATTTTGAGATCTACTCAACAATTGGTTTTAAATATGTTTTTGGTCCCTCTAAAATACACGCGTTTTCATTTTTTGTCCCCCTAATTTTTTTTTACGTTTTAGTCCCCCTAAATTTTTTTCTTTTCAAAATAGTCCTCGCCGTTAGAATAGTTAACAGAGTGCCGATGTGGCCGTTAAGATCTATGCTAACTTATTTTCAATTTAGTCCCTCTAAAATTCCCTCTATTTCACTTTAGTCCCCTGTTAACGGCCACATCAGCGCTTTGTTAACTATTCTAACGACGAGAACTATTCTGAAAAGAAAAAATTTAGGGGGACTAAAAGGTAAAAAAAATAAAATTTGGGGGACAAAAATAAAAACGTGTGTATTTTAGAGGGACCAAAAACATATTTAAGCCTAAGAATTGATATCTAGCTAGCTACTAGGGACTTGCTTTTACCTGAAGAAACCTACAAGATTCATTAAACAGACTTGTAATACCTCATCTCATGATTATTTGAGTTGAGAAAAACTGACAAACCTTGCTGTTCTCAAAAGTCCCCAGGGGGCCGAGCTCAGGTACCTAGACGGCGCTGAACACAGTCCTTGGGGGAGAAAGTATCAGATGCCCTTTAGTCAGCCGTAGGTACTCCATTTATAAGACATGGTCACTGGGCCTCACTGAGAGGCCCATGGATACCGTAGGAGGTCGCCCTAAGGATCATAGGCAAAGTCGGTGCCGAGATCTCAGGTGCTTATGGTAGTTATCCTGGGAGATCTCTTGTAGCCCAGATCGGTGTCGAGATCTGAGGGGCCCATAACGGCACACAGCCCCCCAAGCTCGAGCCTAAGTAGCCTTAGGCGAAGAGCTTGAATTTGTCACTCAACTATAGGCATCTCGGTGGCGAGGTTCTAAGATGATCATGGCGTCAAAATATCCGAGCTTGATCTTGTGGTGGTTGGGTGTGAAGAGCCTGAGCCTGCAAACTACCAGTTTGTAAGTTACGGGGTCGTCTTAAGGACTTAGTCCTAACCTTGTGTCTCTTGAGTTGATCTCGCCCTCGAGCTGGTAGGTCGTAATGTCTCGGGCTCGTGCTTAGTTGAATTTCCGAGGATACAAAATTCATAATGCGCATCTGATAAGCGTAAGTTTGTTTTTGCTCACACCGTCGTTCGTGCTTAACGTCCTAGTTTTTAATACCCGTCTTATTTCAGTTTATTATTTTTTTCTAGAAAGTAGAATACGCAGAGTCGGGTCCATCCTCCCCATTCATTTTAAATGAAGAGATCTGAGCCGTTGGTTTCCCTGCTTGCTCAGGTGATGTGACTTTTCGTCGTTTCCCCATGACACCTTTTCAGAGTTTCAGTAATCATTACCCACTTTTTATTTTCCTAAGTTAATTAAATGCTTAACCTATAAAAAACGTGTAGATTTGCTTTTTAATGTTAACTTAATTACATAGTGCTTGCTCTTGAATTGCCACTGTTATTATTGCGCATCAAAGACATTATTGCGCACTAGAACTTATCTCGTTTCTGCCTTTTCCTCTCCGGCTTGAAAACGTCTCTTCTTCCCTTCAGTTTTCCCTTTAAAAGCTTCCCTTGGTTATGTTTGTCTGCATCTACGTGAACTGCCCAGGTATCTTCTCCTTCCTTCTCCTTTTATTCACTATGTCCCAAAACGACAACCTCAACCCCCAAGATGCCTCCGAGGATGTTGAAAGCATAAACATTGTTGTTCCACCCGAACTAAGTTGGCTTGATCCCCAAGTCCTTCGAAGGACATCTATTTTTACTACTCCAACATCTTTGAATCCTCTCCGGCAACTATTTCGATTTCGCTTTCCTAACACCCATTCTCATATCATTTTAGAAGCATGTGCCCCGGGGGAATTTGTTTGTTATTCCCCTCCGTCTCCTTCTTCCGCCCCTTCTTTTACATTTGTTTATGAAACCTTTTTTACAAAAATAAACCTACCTCTTCCCCTAAATGATTTTCACTGTCAAATTTTGAAAAAACTGAATGTCGCCCCAACTCAGCTTCACCCCAATAGTTGGGGTTTTATTAAAGCTTTTGAAATACTTTGTCAATTCCATAACTTAACTCCTTCTATCAATGTTTTCTTTTATTTCTTTCAAGTAAAGCTAGGTCAAGGCCGACCTATAGGATGGTCCTCCTTGAATGGGGTTTCTCATCGTTCAATCTTAACGATTAGTCACTCCTCTTATAAAGATTTTAAACCGAGGTATTTTAGGTTGAGAGGAGATGATACATATCCTGATTTGCTTTTTAACATAGATGCTGAGGCTAGGTTTCCCCTTTACTGGACGAGGAGTCCTAACCGAGTGCCGAGCATTAAATTTGAGAGTCTAACCGAGCTAGAGAAACTAGATGTTACCCTTTTGCAATCACATATCCCTTCCAGTTGCATTCAACTTATTGAAAATGAAGGAGATACCGTCGCTCTCAAAACCTATATTGGTAAAATTTTATTTTGGCTATGATGAATACTCTCGGTGTACTGATTTTCTGATATTGTGTTTTTTTTTTGTAATGCAGTTAAAATGCCGAAGACAGGTGACTCTTTCGTTCCCCAGATGGATGCCAAGGCGATGAGGGCTTTCAGTAGGGCGGGTAAACGCAAGCAAAACTTGGCGACTTTAGGAGCGGCTACGAGTCAGAACGTAGTTGAGACCGGGGGGATCATGAGGTGTCTTCTACCACAATTTCTGATAAACCCTTTCCTAAGAGAGTTTGTCCTCCCCCTGGGCCGACTTCTGCAAGCGGTAATAAGGAAGGGAACGCGGAGAGCTCCCAACCTTCCGGAGACAAAACAAACATGGTGACCCCTCCCCCTCCCAAGTGGTGGCATTGGTTTCAAGGCTATGAGGGGAAAGCTGACTCAGATGTGGCTTCTATTTTTGATCGACGCTTCCCTACTGATCAATTTATTCAGAGCCATCTTAACAAACATGATGATCATCTGCGAGTGAACAAGGTCGGCCTTGTTAACACGGCAAAAATGGCACAATCCTTCTGTCTTCAAAATGCCTTTCTGAATTATGCCTTGGAGAGTGGGATTACCACTCTGGAAGGGGAGTTGGTGGAGAAAAATAAGTTACTGAAAGAGCAGGCTGAAGAGATTGCCAAAGCTCGGCTTGCTAATACTGAGTTGGAGAGTTTGCGCAAAAAACTTAAGGATGTTACTTTGGAAAAGGATAAGCTGCAGGGCGACCTTAACAACTGTAAAAAGGAAAAGGAGAGTTGTGATGTTCTCCTGGAACAGAAAACTGCGTCTCTGAAAGATACCTCTGAAAAGTTGAAAAGTGCTGAAGAAAAACTGGCCGTAGAGCAGATCGGTCGAAAAACTGATACTAACAATTTAAAAGCGGAGATCGCCTTTCAGTATGAAGTTGGGTTTGAAAAGGCAGTGGGACAAGTGAAGTTTTTGTACCCGGATCTGAACGTGGACGAGGTCGGTCCTTTTAAGGAAATAAAGGATGGGAAGCTAGTGGAAATTCCATATGACGAAGAGTAGATTAGCTTGTTTTTCTGTTTGTTTTTTAATGTATTTAAAGCTTTATGCCTATTTTATACTCGGTTGTCCCCTGAACCTATGGATTTTATAACTATAATTTGCTTGGCCCTTACCATCTTCCTTTCTTTGATTTTAAGAACCCCCTTCATAACGCCTCTAAAGAACTCGTCTATCTGCAACTTATGCTGATAGCAACTGTTCTACCTTTTTTATGTATTCATACTTAAACCAAAAGTGTTAAAATGAATGCCTAATATCCTAATTAATATTATGATACTTGTCTTAAAATATACAATGTATACGCCTCCTTCTAATTAGAATTGACTGATTTCAAGGTAACTTGGCGTATTATTATATTTCTTTTATCACGTTTCCACAAGTGCTAGAGTATTTTGAAGAATCTAACTCTACTCCATTGTCTGGCTGAGGTTGCCTCACTATCAGAGTTTTATGTTGTTTGGTTTCTTGATCAAGGTTTTAATCTTAGCCTCACAAGTAGTCAATCGATTACCAAGAAGACTTACTCGTTTATTAGAACAATATCATCCTCCTAACTTTATGATTAGCAGTTAATGACCTAAGTTGTTTTATGATTAACAAATGATCTAATAATCTTACTCATACCTTATCATAAGCACGTCATGAAGTTAAGCATACCTTAGAAAGATTTTATCATAAGCTCGTAATGATGATTTCGTGCTCAGCGACACCGGTCTACCTTGTGTATTATAGCTTCATTACTTCCACCACCGATTTGTGCTCGGTGACACCAGTCTACCTGGTGTTTGTAGCTTCCCGCCGAGTTGAAGTCGGCGACACCAATCTACTTGGTGTTTGTAGCTTCATTATTTCCACCACCGATTCGTGCTCGATGACACCAGTCTACCTGGTGTTTGTAGCTTCCCGCCGAGTTGAAGTCGGCGACACCAATCTACTTGGTGTTTGTAGCTTCCCGCCGAGTTGAAGTCGGCGACACCAATCTACTTGGTGTTTGTAGCTTCATTATTTCCACCACCGATTCGTGCTCGGTGACACCAGTCTACCTGGTGTTTGTAGCTTCCCGCCGGGTTGAAGTCGGCGACACCAATCTACTTGGTGTTTGTAGCTTCATTATTTCCACCACCGATTCGTGCTCGGTGACACCAGTCCACCTGGTGTTTGTAGCTTCCCGCCGGGTTGAAATCGGTGACACCAATCTACTTGGTGTTTGTAGCTTCATTATTTCCACCACCGATTCGTGCTCGGTGACACCAGTCTATCTGGTGTTTGTAGCTTCTATTCCATGCATCTTTTCACTTTGTTCTGCGCTTAACCTTAGTGCTACACACAAAATATATCAAGTGCCTCATTAAAAACTCTCCCACCTCGGAAGAGAAAAGAGTGCACCAACTTTATTGATACTTGAATACTTGAAACAGCATGAAAGACAAACCTTCCCTGCATAATAATTGACTTTCTATCTTGCACAAGCTTATTCATAAAAGAAAAACATAGCTAAAAATCGAAAAGGGGATAATATCAAAAATCAACTAACTATAGTAAAAACGCAAATTAACCAGGTTCCAGGTTCTCGGCACAGGTCTTCCGCCGAGCTCCTCTAATTTGAAAGCTCCTCGCCCTATTTCTTCACGAATGCGATAAGGTCCATCCCAGTTCGGGGCGAGCTTGTTGGTTGAGCTATCTTTGATTGTTCTCCTTAATACCAGGTCTCCTGCCTTCAGTTTCCTAGGGACTACCTTCGTGTTGTACTTCTTCTCAGCTCGGAGCTTACAAGCGTATTCTCGAATGTGTGCTGATTCCCTGACTTCTGGTAATAAATCCAGTGCAACTCTCTGCTCATCGGTGTTATTGTCTTCATCCACCACCTCGGTACGCAAAGTAGGCTCCAGGATCTCAACTGGTATCATGGCATCTGCACCATACACCAATTTGAATGGTGTCTCCCCAGTAGAAGAATGGATGGTAGTATGATATGACCAAAGCACCAGGGGTAAATGTTCTACCCATAGACTTTTAGCTTCTCCCAGTCTCTTTTTCAGACCATTTAGCACTACCTTGTTAGCAGATTCAGCTTGCCCATTGGATTGTGGATGCTCTGCTGACGAGAATTTCTGTGTTATCCCATATTTTCACAAAACTCAGCAACAGATGAGCTGGCGAACTGCGTACCATTATCCGATACTATATACCTCGGGATTCCAAATCGGCAAATGAGTCTCTTCCAATAGAACTTTTTGACCCTTTCTGTTGTGATTGTTGCGACCGGTTCTGCCTCTACCCATTTGGTGAAGTAGTCTACTGCGACGATCAGAAACTTCACTTGCCCCCGAGCAATAGGGAACGGGCCCATTATGTCTACTCCCCACATGTGGAAAGGCCATGGCGAGCTAACCGACTGCAACACTGTAGGGTGCGCTCAGTTCCGATCAGAGAATCTTTGACAATTCTTGCATTTCCTCACATAATTCATGCAATCACTCCTCAAGGTCGACCAGTAATACCCAACTCGGAGAATTTTAGAGGCCAATGCTCCTCCCCCAATGTGACTCCCACATTGTCCTTCATGCACCTCGGTCATCACTCCTTCTGCTTGTGGTATGGTCAAACACCTCAATAATGGCGTCGAAAACCCACGCTTGTATAGCCTCCCTGCAATGATTGTATAATTAGCTGCTTCCCTTCTAATCTTCTTGCTTTCTCCTTGATCCGTTGGTAGCTCGTCTCTTTCAAGGTAAGCTATCATGGAGCCCATCCAGGAGGCGTTCTCTTGCTCTGAGAAGAGTATCTCCATCCCTTCTATGGTAGGTGCTGCAATGGACTCTTGGATTACCGTACGGTTGTTACTCGGCTTCTTAGTACTTGTCAATTTTGACAGCAAATCGGCCCGACCATTCTGGTCCCGAGGCACGAACTCTAATCTGCACTTCTCAAAGAGCTCGGTCATCTGTTTCACCAAACTTAGATACTTGGCTAGCTGGGAGTCCTTCGCTTGGTATTCTCCATTCACCTGTCATGTAACCAACTGAGAATCGCTTCGTACAATTAAGTCTTTAACACCGACTTCTCTTGCCAGGCGTAACCCTGCAAGCAAGGCCTCGTACTCCGCCTGGTTGTTACTGGCTTTGAAGTCAAACCTCAATGACTGCTCGATGAGGACTCCACCTGGTCCTTCCATAATAACGCCTGCTCCACTGCCCTTCATATTAGATGCTCCATCTACTGACAAAGTCCAGGTCTGCTTCTGATCAGTCCCGTCCTCCCAGGTAGGCGAGGATAATTCCCCTAAGAAGTCAGACAACACCTGACCTTTGATCGGCCCTCTTGGTTCGTACCTGATATCAAATTCAGATAGCTCTACCAACCAAACAACCATTCTCCTTGCCAAGTCTGGTTTCTGAAGTACCTGTCTAATCGGCTGATCTGTTTTTACAACAATTTCATGGCTTTGGAAGTAGGGTCTTAATCTCCGAGCTGTTAAGATTATGGCGAATGCTAACTTCTCTATCTTTTGATACCTCATCTCCGCGCCCTGCAGCACATGACTAACAAAGTATATTGGTTTTTGGATCCTACCCTCCTCCTGTACCAAGGCCGAGTTGACTGCCTTATCGGACACGGATATGTAGACTTGAAGCGGTAAGTGGTCCCTTGGCCGAGTTAATATCGGTGGCGAGGACATGAATTCCTTCAGTTGTTGGAATGCAGCTTCACACTCTTCGCTCCAAACGAACCTCTCCTTCTTCCTTAGCAACTTAAAAAGCGGCAAAGCCTTATCTGCAGATTTAGAAAGGAATCTGGATAAAGCAGCTAACCTTCCTGTCAACTGTTGCACCTCCTTCATGCTCGTTGGGCTCCTCATGTCTAAAATCGCACGACATTTATCTGGATTGGCCTCTATGCCCTGTTCCGTTATCATGAACCCCAGAAATTTTCCTGAAGTAATCCCGAAGGTACACTTCTGCGGATTTAGTCTCATCTTGTGCTTGCGGATCTCTGAAAATATTTCTTCCAAGTCACGACAATGCTCATCTTCGCTTGAGGATTTTACCACCATGTCGTCCACATAGACCTCCAAGTTTCTGCCTATCTGCTTCTGGAACACTTTATCCATCAGCCTCTGATAGGTGGCCCTTGCATTTTTCAACCCAAAACACATCACGCGATAACAAAAATTAGAGTTATCAGTCATGAAAGCAGTCTTATCCTCATCCATAGGGTGCATTCTGATCTGGTTGTATCCCGAGTATGCATCCATCAGGCTCAACAGCTGGTGACCTGAGGTACCATCCACCAGACGATCTATGCTCGGGAGTGGGTATGGATCCTTTGGACATGCCTTGTTAAGGTCGGTGAAGTCTGTACACATCCTCCACTTGCCATTAGCCTTCTTTACCAGAACCACGTTTGCTAACCAGGTGGGATACTTTATTTCTCTGATGAACCCTGCTTTTAACAGCTTATCAGTTTCTTCTGCTATCACCTGTCTCCGTTCGTCCCCCATCTTACGCTTCCGCTGGCTCACAGGTCGGGCTTTAGGGTCTATGGCGAGCTTATGGCATATGAAATCAAGATCAATACCTGGCATGTCTTCCGCCGACCAGGCGAAAAGGTCTACATTCTTCTGAAGTAAGCTAACCATCTGTGCACTGAGTTTCTCCTTCAAAGACGTCCCGATCTTAGTACATTTATCATCTGAGTCTCCTATTCGCACCTTCTTCACTTCTTCAGTTGGCTGTGGTCTCCGATCATCCCATACATTACCTCTTGGGTCCAGCTCGGTGAAGAATACCTTCTCTGCTGGTTCCACTACCTCCTCCCATGCTCCTCTGGTAATGCTTAAGCTATTCTTATAACATCTCATGGCATCAACCTGATCAGCTTTTACTACGCCCACGTTTCCATTGGCCAAGGGAAACTTCATGGTTAGGTGGATTGTTGATACAATGGCTCCCAAAGCGTTCAGTGCGGCTCTCCCCAGAATAGCATTGTATGACGAAGGTGCGTTAACCACGAGGTACTTTACCTTAACTGACTTTGAGTTTGGTCTTAAACCAAAAGTAGTGAGAAGTTCCACATAACCTCTTACCTCCACCGAGTCTCCAGCAAAACCAATTAAAGAACCCGAGAACGGGAGTAAGTGCTCCTGAGACAAGTTGAGCTTTCGGAAAGTGCTCCAGTACAGGATGTCTGCCGAGCTCCCCTGATCCACCAGTATGCGCTTTACTTTATATGCTGCCATCGTTGCTTCAATTACCATGGGGTCGTGTTCATGAGGGGTGATTCCTTTGAAGTCATCGTCAGAGAAAGTTATGGCAGGGAAATGAGGGTGTGCAAGCTCTCCCTCTGAGATCGTCATTACCTGCATTGCGGACCTGGCGTATCATTTTCTAGCCGAGCTAGTTTCACCTCCGATAAATCCTCCAGCTATCATCGTCACGGTTCCCCTTATCTCCTCTCCTGGATCTACCCCTCCTCCTTTCTCTCTGGAATGACTGACTTGACCGCGGCCCCGACCTCTGCCACCCTGCCGAACAAAGTCTTGCCTTCCCCTTCCAGCTATGTATCTCTTCAGATATCCGTATTTGATTAAGCGTTCTATCTGATTCATCAGATCCCAATATTCTTCCGTGTTATGGCCCTTCACTTTATGAAATTCGCACCATCTTTCTTTAAAAGGCCCCTTCATTCCTTTGGTCGGCTGGGGGAACTCCGGCAAATCGGAGTTGTACACCTCCTGTAATATCCTGCTTCTTTTGGCATTTAATGGTGTCAGCTGCGCCTTTGGCATGTAGTCCATGTTCCTTCTGGCAGGGGCAACAAAGCGATCATTGTAGATCCCTCTTCTGGTCGGTTCGTATCTTTGTATCTTCTTCGCTGCTCGGTCGAAATCCCCATTATTCCTCATCTGATCAGGCCTCTTTCCTCCCTTATCCTCTGCTAACCTCTCCCTCTTATTAGCATTTCTCTCTTCACCCTTGATGTAACACTCTGCTCGCAATCTTATTTCTGCTATCGAAGTCGGCGGACGCTGAGCTAAAGATTCATTAAAAGGACCTGCCTTTAATCCTTCCATAAAGGCAGATACAAATACCTCTGGGTTGGGATTTGCTACTAGAAGTGTTGCTTCGTTGAATCGTCCCAGATACTCCTGCAAGGATTCGTCCATCTGTTGCCGAACACTGAAGATTCTTCTTGCCGTCCACTTCTTCTGGCGTCTGGCTGAAAATTGAGCCATCAATTTTTTAGTTAGATCGGAAAAACTCACAATGAACCTGGTGGGTTGCTCCATGAACCAAATAAGCGCTGAACCCGCCATTGTTCGGCCGAACAGTTTGCATTGGAGGGCTTCTTCCCATCCTCTCCCAATCATCTGAGTACGAAAAGAGGCTACCTGCAAAGCTTGGTCGGTTGACCCGTCGTACATCGTCAAAACAGGGTCTTTAAAATTGTCTGGATAGGGGGTATTGAGAATCTCCTCTGAGAATGGCTGAAATTCGGCAGCCATCCCATCTGCTTCTTCTTCTACCCCACCATGATCAATTGCCGTCATTCTTTGTTGCAAGGTTTGATTCTGTTGTCGCAACTCCCTCATCTCCTGCTCTCTGGTCTCCTTCTCCACATCGTCCTCCTGTCTATCCTGAGTGATGGTAGCAACCGTGTCTCTCAGGTTGTCGTTTTGCCTTCTCAGCTCCCGCATCTCTTCCATCAGCTGTCGTAGCAAGGCAGCGTCTCCATTCTCTCCTTCCCCTTCGGCTTCTCCTCCTAATCCATTACTTTTCGTCCCTCTTCGCATGTTTGTGATCGGTATCAAGTGGTCGGCGGGAAGTGTTTTACCACCACCCCACGGTGGGCGCCAATCTGTTCTCAAAAGTCCCCAGGGGGCCGAGCTCAGGTACCTAGACGGCGCTGAACACAGTCCTTGGGGGAGAAAGTATCAGATGCCCTTTAGTCAGCCGTAGGTACTCCATTTATAAGACATGGTCACTGGGCCTCACTGAGAGGCCCATGGATACCGTAGGAGGTCGCCCTAAGGATCATAGGCAAAGTCGGTGCCGAGATCTCAGGTGCTTATGGCAGTTATCCTGGGAGATCTCTTGTAGCCCAGATCGGTGCTGAGATCTGAGGGGCCTATAACGGCACCCTTGCAATGTGTTACTGTTAATTAGAATAATGGATGGATATTTAATTAACCAAATTAAATAATAAATCAAATACTTGTAATTAAAAATATTGTGTTTAATTAATTTCAAATCAAGCCTAAAACTCTCATTATTTCTGTTTCCATAGAATGGAATATAAAGGAGACATGGTCAATTTAATGGCTTATGAAAGAAGGTGGCCTTAACAAAACAGGCTCAGAAGACGCACATCCACCCAAACCCAACCAATATGCAAGTTGCAACCAGTAAATTAAATGGGAAATGTGAATAAGTTGTACCTCTTTCATAATTCATATGCTTATAAGATACCGTAACAACGATAAACATGAGATGAGGGGAACAAAAAATGCTCACATCCACACCACCATACTTCACCAACGTCTCGTTAGTATTCAATATTTCTTTGTCATTGGTACTGTTCTTGTGGTCTCTTATATTTGTCCGAGCCCATTCTTTCTTTTATGCAATCACTCACCATATACTCGCTAGTATATATCATCTAATTTAGACTAATAGTCTAATACGCATTCACGGTTGTGATGTGTGTGCTTGCATTATTTATAGATGAGAAATTACTTAATTGAACGGGTCAAATAGGATTATAGGATTGTGGGAGGATCGATATATGTGATCTTGCACTAAAATAATCAAGTTTTTATTTAAATCACTAAATTTTACCAAGAAAATGATGAAGCCTTTCAAATATTGTTTTATTGATCAAATAGTTGGAAGTGAACTATGAATCCATACAGACTTTAACGGCAAAGTCAGGGTTTGAATTCTATAATCGCCATTTTGGGCGAATTTTATCTAACCACCACCCGGTGAGAGGGTTAAATCCACAGCTAGTTTATTGAGTCAACAATTTTAATTCGGCCAAATTAAATGATCAGCTTAATTCTTAGCACTATATACATATAGTATGTAGTATGCTCAATTAATAATTTAATAGCCAATTAATTGTAGTACATAAGTTATTCTTCTTAAAACGCCGCGTTATATTTAGGTAATTCGTATTCCTCACCACAACTCAGTTGTTGCTCCACCCTGACGAGACAAACGAAGTCCTTTTCATCTTTTCTCCAGTTATGTTAGTATTTAAGTTCCACATCCAAAAGATAATGCACGAAGTTGAAGCAGCATCACGACATTTTTTGTGTTTCATCTCATCTCATAAGAGGGAATGGGGACTTTGGTTAGTTAATTTTCGGCGCGGTTTAAGACTACCAAACATCTAGTAGAAAGAAATGTGCACATCAGCACCTAATACATTTCACATTCCCCACTTTCTCTCTAGTTTGTATTGTGAGATTCTTCGGTTCCAATTTTTATTATGAATGTTTATTTGCTTAATTTGTTTTGTTTTGAAATTAAATTATAATACTAACTTTATTAAAAGTTATTATTTTAAATGATTAAAACACTATCAATTTTGTTTTTATTTTTAAAATATTTATTTACACTAAAATCACATTTTCTTTTTTCTTACTTTTCTTTCATACTTCTTTCAATTCAAACAATCTAAAAATCTATTCTATTTCTACTCACTTTTTTGTCTCTATCACTTCTTTCTATCCTACATCTTTCGTCATTAGTTCTTTCCCTACATGCATCCAAACATACTGTTGTATCATATGCATGTATCAAGGTATGTATAAAAGATTAAAATAATTGTTTTCTAGTTGTGTACATGTGTATATTACTATTTCACAAAAAAAAATTGTGTATATTTCTCATTGTGTTCACTTTACTTGTAATTTTAGGGGGAAATAGCTCATTTTACTTGTTATTTTATAAGTTCAATAATATTTAATATTTTTTTTCAAATATATCAATTATAAATAATAAATGAGATTAATTTTAATTAATAAATAATAAAAGGTATAATAAAAAAATTACTTAACATCTTTTATTAAATTTAAAAAATTAATTACATTTCTTAATTCTTATTAAAAAAATGGGGAGGTAATATATTTAGATACCGTATTTTTTTTATGGGTAGATACCGTATTTAGTTGAGAATTGATGATGGAATAGATTCAACGTACAACCTTTATTGTGTTTAAACCTACCTCATTTTGTATGCTCATCGGTAGATATTTTTTTATGAATTAGGGGTCAAAAGGACCAGAAAAAGACAAAAAAAAACAAAATTACCTATCTACCCTCTCACACCAGGTACCATCTAAATCAAAAAAGAAAGGAACTAAAGCAAACCCAAGAATTGAACTAAAAAACCTAAACCTAATAGAGGCTTCCAAACCCTCCTTAGCAAAAGAATCAACAAATGAATTAGCTTCTCAGAGTGTATGCTACCAAACCACTGCATCAAAACCTTGCGAGAGGTCCAGGATTTCCTTCACAATATTATAGTTAGGATGTGATTCGTTGCAACCATTCTTTAGGAGATTAATTGCTAGCAAAGAGTCAGTTTCGAAGATGACTTTAGAGAATCCCTTCTTCTTAGCCAAGATCGCACCTCGTCTCAAGCCTTGGAGCTCAGCAGTGAGGATAGGAACATCACCTAGGTTTTCGGAGAAGGCACCCAAGAAAGTTCCCCATTCATCCCTAATAGCGCCACCACAGGCCGTGATTTTCCGAGAATGAGCTCGAGCTCCGTCAGAGTTTACTTTAACCCAATCTCCAGGGGACAGACACCAACGAAGAAGATAGCTATTTGAAGCTCTCTGAACATTAGGGTTTGTATTCTTCATTGTATTTGCATCTAAAATCATCTTGCATTGGTTTTTGATTTTATTAACCAGAACTTCAATTGAATCCCTAACATTGTTGAATACAATATTGTTCCTGTGCATCCAGATAATCTCAAGGGTACAACCAAATAGAGTAGCTTGTTGTTGTCTGGATGGATGGGAGGACTTGCTGTGAAGGTTATCCATCAGCCACTGATGAAGGGTTCTGTGTTTGAAGAATCATCTATGATCATGCCAGGTAAGGACCTTCTCCCAAATTTTCCTAGATTCTGAACAATCTTTGAAGAGATGTAGAGATGTTTCTGGTTCTGATCTACATAGGACACAGTTATTGTCTGTAGATATGTGTCTATTATGTCTCTGAACATTAGTTAGGATAGCAAAAGAGGCAATGTTCCATAATAACAAACGAATTCTCTATGGTCCCTACCAAATCCAAATTCCGTTGAATAAGGGATTATTCGTAGAAGTAGTAGTAGAGTCTGATGTCAAGTAATCATAGGCAGATTTAATGCTAAAACACCCATCAGGGGTGCTCTTCCAAATAGTAATGTCATTGATGGAACCATTTATAGGAGGACTCTGTTGAGAGAGAATAAGGCAGATCTCTTGAGGTAAAAGGTGATGTAATCTCTGAAAATCCCAATCACTCGAATCAGTGATGAAATGAGCAATTGGTAAGTCAAGATCAGTAGATGGAATATCTTCCTTAGCATAGTTGATAAAGGAGTCTAAATTAGGAATCCAATTATCTTTCCAGAACAAAGCCTTCTCACCATTATTGATTTTCCACACACAATTAGAAATAGGGGTGTAATTGGGTCGGGTTGGGTCGGGTTTGAGGCTTTTTAGAGTCCAAACCAATTAAATAACATTGGATTGGGTTGGTTCGGGTTATTCATTTTTTACCTTGCAACCCGAACCGAACATTGATGAGTTGGATCGGGTCGAGTCATCGGGTCAGAAATAAAAAACCTTTTTAATAAAAAATTGAAGATTCAAGACTTAGATTGCAAGCAAAATCACTACCTAGCCAGGCAACCACTCTCAGATTCGCTTCCATTTCTATTTCATTTTGAAAAAAAACGCTATCCAGAGGTCCCAACAAGTCAACAACCATCAAAGTTGGAAGAACGCTACCTAGAGGTCCCAGCTCCATTTCATTTCCATTTCATTTTGCAAAAACGCTACCTTGAGATTCTTAGTCGCTCAAGTCCGGGAGACCATCGTCTAAGTCCTGGTCGTGATGAACGATCTCCACGTCGCTGCTGGAAGATCGCGACGGAGCTAGCAGATCGCGACGGATCTGTGCGATCGATTCTCGGCCTCTGATCTCCACGCCACTCTGTAAACTTGCTTTGAGGAATCTTCACATCGCTGCAAATCTCCAATAACACCCTCAGTCTCAGATCTGCTTTTGATCTCCCACCTTCACGTCGCTGTAACAAGAGAAGAGATTTTCAAGGGCAAAAAAAAACTGAATCTGAAAGAGTAAGCTGGTGGCGGTGAGGAGCGGCGAGTCGACAACAACAAGGGGGTGATGGTCAAAGGAGGTACAGGTGAAGAACGCTAATAATCTATTGCTGGGGCACAAAAAGTGAAACAAGAAAATGAAACTGAATGAAGGAATTCAAGGAAGTGCGTCTGAGTTTCATTTTTTATGTTTTGTGTTACCCACCCTCGGTTCGGGTCGGGTAGCTCGGTTCAAAAATTAAAGAACCCGATACCCGAATCGAGGTTGGCTGGTTTTTCTAGAATGGACCCGACCCGAACTGGTAACCCAATCCAACCCGTATTTTATTGTTGGATCGGGTTGGGTCGACCGGGTTGGCGGGTTCACCCATACCCACTTACACCCCTAATTAGAAAATAGGTTATCCCAGTTCTCACAATCCCCTTCCAGATGTTGGAATCACCATTCATGTGTTTAATCCTGGGAATAGTAGCATCACCACAATTGTATTTGGATCTTAGGACCTGAACCCATAATTCTTCTGGTTGATGAACGAGAGCCCACCCAATCTTCATCACGTATGCTTTATTTACATCTCTGGTTTTCTAAGGCCAAGCCCACCAGTCAATTTGGGAGAATAAATTTTATCCCAATGGACCAAATGAATTTTCCTTTTGACTCTGTATCACCCCATAGAAAGCTTCTATAGTTTTTGTCTAATTCCTCACAAACTGAAGAAGGAAGGTAATTAGATTGCATAAGGTAAGTAGGTATAACATTAAAAACTGATTGAGACAAAGTCAGCCTTCCAGCAAAGGAAAGATTCCTAGCTGTCCAAGAAGATAATCTCTTCTTAGTATGATGGATAACATTCTAGTAAGTTTTCTTTGTGACCCTGTTATGATGAATATCCACTCCAAGGTATCTTCCCAAGTCATTAGTCCTTTGAAAACCAAGAGAACCTGAAATGTCTTTTCTAACCTGCATACAAACATTAGGAGAGAAGAATATTCTAGTTTTATCCTTGTTGAATTTCTGACCTGAACTCTTACAGAAGACATCCAAGACAACTTGAATAATTTCAACCTGATCCATGGAAGCTTTGTAAAAAGAATTAGGTCATTAGCAAAAGCAAGATGAGAAATTTTAGGACCCCTTCTGCCTACTTTAAAAGGTTTCCAAAATTTAAACTCAACAACCAAATTGATCATTTGAAATAATCTCTAAAATAAGACAAAGAGATAAGGAGAAATATGATCACCTTGTCTGATGCCCCTGGAGGGAGAAAAAGAGTCAAGAGTCTCCCCATTCACAAGCAACCTCATATTAGGAGTAGAAATACAATTCCGGATAATAGAAATTAAAACTTCAGGAAAACCAATATCATGTAGAGTATCTTTTATAAAATCCCAATTAAGTCTATCAGAAGCTTTTTCAAGATCAATTTTAATTACCATCCAACCTTTTTTTCCTTTCTTTTTCCTCATGGAGTTAATAATCTCTTGAGTGATTATGATATTATCTCTGCTCTGTCTATCTTTAATGAAACTACTTTGGTTGGGACCAACTAAGTGGGCCCATCAAATTTTTAATCCTCAAAGAGATTAGTTTAGTAATTATCTTAGAAGACACATTACATAAACTGATAGGTCTGTATTGTTTTAAATTAATAGTAGTGTCAATTTTAGGAACAAGGTTAATTAAGGTATCATTTATAGTAGCAATAGTAGAAGGAGAAAACCAAACCTGTTTGAAAAAAATTACAGACAGAAGGGCCCAGAGTGCCCCATTGATGTTGGTAGAAAACAACATGAAGTCCACCAAGTCTTGGGACTTTCAAACCTCCCATAGAAAAAATAGTTTGCCTAATTTCCTCATCAGTAATGGGTTTAGATAGCTCATTTAATTGCTCATTAGACAACTCAGGGAAGCTATTCTTAAGGGGAAAATTGTCACAAATCCCATCCTCTTGAAAAAGCTTCTTATAGAAATCAGTACACATAGTTTCTAACTCATTTGTGTCAGTAATCCAGTCCCATTATCATTTTGTAGGCACTCAATTTTATTTTTCTTGCGTCTGGCCACAGTAACACCATGGAAATACTTAGAGTCTGTTTGGATGGGCGTTCAATTGAGTTAAACGTGCGTATTCTTACAGCAAACGTGAGTTCACTATTTGGTGTAATGTTTGGTCGAGCGTCCAATACTTGAGTTTGACATTGAACGTAAGTTGACACAGATGCAGTATTTTCCAGCTATGCGTTCCTGCATACGCGAGTTCAGCGAATTATGATAGGGTCATGTTTTCCAATTTCTTTTTTACCCACCTTCATGCAGTGAGCTTAAGGTGTAGGAACGAGCGCCTCTTCGCACCTCTCAGTTGCTCCAAGCAAATTCCTCCTCTTTCTTTCATCGAAAGCTTATGCGACTTCTACCTTCTTGTTAGTTTCCAAGCATTCATTCACTCAAGAACCATTAGTTCAGAACACATACACCATGCACGCACACAACTGCTACCATTCATCAACGCTTACTCACCCATATGGCACACACCACTCACCCATCATCACAAAGCAGATATGAATATCCAAGTGAGTCATGTGAAAGGAGAAGCCATAAAAATCTCATGCATTTTATTTGATATTTAAGGCCTGGTTAATAGAATAGCCTATAAAATTTGACAATTTAAGAATATTTCTGACCAAAAGAAAAAAAGAATATTTATACTCAATAATAATTTTATGTGGTTATTTTATTTTATTTTCAAGTTTTTAATAGAGCTATGTGTTTTATTTCAATAGTTAAAGTATCATGTATATTTATAATATTTTTAACATTAAAAAATGGTGCAAAATTTCTTGTTAGTATTAATATCAAATTTATTTAATATCAATAAAATAGAAATCTATATAACAAACAAAAGCATGTCCTTTTTAGTAATTATATCTCCAAATGTGATCTAAACAAATATCATCCAAACAACATTCATTTCCTTAAACTCACGTTTATAAAAATTATCCAAACATAAATCACATTTATACAAACTCAAGTTCACTCGAAATCACGTTCATCTAAACTCAAGTTTGCAAATGCCAATCCAAACACACACTTAGAGCTTGTTGGATTGGCGTTTGTCAATCCCAAACTCACGTCCCTAAGAGTAAACTCACGTTGCATGTTTTTCATGTTGTTTGTCTTCACTAATCAAAACGCACGTTTGAGTTCTGAAACTTGAGTTTGCAAAACGCAAGCTTTTGTAGCTTCTGCGTGTGAAACTTGAGTTTCCTCAATGTTTACTTTCTTAACTCACGTTTGCAGCAAAATATCCAAACATGAAATCATGTTTACTCATACTCAAGTTTAGCATAAATCATGTTTACTAATCCACGTTCATTCAAACTCACGTTTGCAAACGTTAATCCAAACACACACTTAGTATACGATCCCAAATCTATCCATTTGCTCCTAGATTTTTGGAACCAAAGTAACTCTTCCTGAGCCGTAACATGTTCATATCACTCCAAAGTTTTTTATAAAGATGAAGGAGACTAGGGTCATTAGAAGAACTCATTTTCCTGTCAATTCCTTCTAATCTCCTGATAAGTCTCCTTTTTCTATGAAAAATATTACCATGGGTGTTTTTATTCCAGATTTGAACTTTCTCTTTGAACTGAGCAATAGAAAAAGGTAATTCCATATTATTATTCCAATTGTCTCTCACAAAGGAGGGGAACTCCGAATGAGAGAGACAAGAAGCCACAAATCTAAAGGGTCTTCTATGTATATTAGTAGGATTTTGATAATCAAAATTTAACATAATAGGGCAATGATTAGATTTAAAAAAAGGAAGATGTAAAACAGAGGCATTAGGAAATCTCATACGCCAATCCATATTAAAGAGAACTCTATCAAGTCTCTCATAAAGATGACCTCTTCTCCAAGTAAAAGGGCATCCAGAGAAACCCTCATCCAGCAGGCAACAGTTATTGATCATGTTATTAAAACCATCAATACCTCTAATACAAGGATTATTACTCCCTCCCTTCCTCTCATTTAAATTACTGATAGAATTAAAATCACCTAACACAACCCACGGAACATTTATATTACCAGCAAGATTAGTAAGGTCATCCCAAACAAGATACCTATTAATGAGCTGGGGGGCTAGCATACACAGAGGTTAATAGCCAAGGATCCTAATTACTAAATTTCACGGACATATGAATAAATTGTGAGGAAGAAGAAATAATGTTAATATTCCACCAAGAGCTATCCCAAAGAATTATAATGCCCCCTGCTTGCCCAGTAGAATCCATAATATGGAAAGAATCAAAACCAAATTTTTGAATTGTTTAATAGCCCTGTCACCACTTGCATGAATTTCCAAAGGAATATAAGATTAACCTAATATATTTTCCTAATATCTTAAAATACCTATGCAATTCCAGGATATAAAATTCATGAATTATTATCTGGTTTGTTGGAGATCTTTATGTCATTCTGCACATTTGTGCCCTCCTCCAAGACAGTCTCAGAATCAATAATCATAGAAGTAGAATCAGTACCTGGGTAGGGGGTTTGGGTTGATGGGAATTTGCATGGCTCCCTATGGACTATAGAGATTTTGATTGATCAGTTTTCCTTCTGAGCCTATCTTTTAATCATTTGCATCACATATTCACGTTCTTTAAGTTTTTTATCTTGGCTTTTAGCTGGAATAATCCTATCTTTTCGTTCAGGAAGCTTGTTAGGTAAATTGGGCATCTGTGGATCTTTGCCTTTTTCCTTAGGAGCAGTAACAATAGGTTTGGGCCGAGAATGATTTTCTGATAATTTCACTGTTTTCCCTGGAGTAGGTTGTTTCCTGTGCAACTTTTTTTTGTGTTCCTGGTTGTTTTTCCTTGCTGTAGGATCCCTTATCTTAGTTATTTTCTGTTCAGGAAATTTGAACGGGTGCAGTAATTTCTGTCTCCACTGTTTCAGTAGGCCTCATCTGTCGTTTCTAAGACATTAAATCTAGACCCAGTATCTTTAGCTCCCTTTTCCCTGTCTTTATCTTGGTTTCCACTGAGTCTTCTTCTTGGAGGATGTTTCACCAACATCCAGGGACCATAAGGGTTCTGTGGTGTAGTGTGATGTAGAAAAGAGGAGTCCTCCGCATATTCTTCAATTTCATTCTGTTGCATATGACTTTCTTGATTAGAATGATCCACATGTTCTGTTTCTTGTCTGATGATTTCAATATTTGTATTAGTCTGTGGAGCCTCATACTTTTCTTGACATGAATCATGCCTATGACCATATTTTCCACAAGTAAAACAAATCTGGTGAAGGCCCTCATATTCCTCATTGAGAATATTCCAAGAACATTAACCTGAGGAATTAAAGGTTTGGCTAGGTCTATTTCTACACAAATCCTTGCAAATTTCCTCCTAGAATGAATAGAGGTTAGGCGATCAACTTTCAACATAGTACCCAGTAGGTTCCCTATTCTTTCCAACACATCAGGGTTGTATAGCTCAATAGGCAGGTTTGGTATACGAACCCAGGCATCTATTTTCCTAACTTTTTAGCTTCTTCCAAGAAAAAGGGTCTCCACCTTTGGACAACTAGATAGTGGTCTAGTAACATCCATGGGCCATCAAACAACACATGTTTGTAGTTCTCTTTGTCTGTGAAAAAGATTAAGAAATAATTTTGAGGCATATCTATGAATTTGATAGGGGACTTACACGCCCAATTCCTTCGCAGTCTGGTCTCTAAGAATTGCATAGAAACTTTCTTACCAAGAACCTTTACAACCAGAGAATTATGCTAATGTCTACACCATTCTATGTATTCCTCTTCGGAGATTGGAACCCGCGGGAAGAGGTCAAAAAAGGAGGGTGATTTTCCTGAATTGGGTCCCTTTCTTCTTCTTCAGATTCTTCATGTGGGAAGATGATATCATCCACCTCAAATAAAGGTTCCTTAGGCATACCAGATTGCTGCAACAGGAATTCTTTATACGATAGAGAAGTTGTACTTTAGTATCAGCAGGCTGTTGAGAATCATCAGGTAATACTGTAGTATCACTGTTAACTTTGATCTTCTTTGTACTCCTGTTGATTAAGTCCAATTCTTCTGTTGACAAATTGATGATCTCTATTGAGGAAGGGAAACTGTTGGATGAACGAGGATCTTGGAATTCTATCCTCATTGGTAGATATTATTATTCGTGCAATATATACATAATTATGTTATAAATCCGTACTAAATTATTTAATTTTCATTTATAATAAACCATATACAATTATATTAATGTCGATATATAAAACATTTAAGCAATTTTTATATAAAAATTTTACTATGCAAAAGAACTCATATTTATATAAATTATAAATTATATCTATCAACTAGGTTGCACCTATTCTAAGGTGAAGCACATAATTTTAATTTTTATTTTAAATTTAAGCTGTTTTATATTATTATTATTTTTTATTATTTTAAATAAATTATAGTTTAAATTTATTCTTTTTCCTAATATTCTAGTTTTTATTTTCTAATTTGTATTTTTTTACATACTGTGTGATTTTTTTATATTTCTATTATGTAAAATAAATCATAAGTTCTCAATTGAGGAGACAAGCCCATCACAATCAAAATGGTAGCTTTATGCTACTTTATATTAGCAATATACTACAAAATAAACTATTTAAAGACGGAAAAAAATAGTTCCATCCTAAAAATTAGATGTGAAAAGTGTAAGAAAAAAGATATAAAAAATGAAATAAAAAGAAAAAAGAAATATATATAATTAATATGATAGAAAATAAGAAGGAAAAAATGCGAACGTGAGTTTAATAAAATTATTTCAAGACCACTCATTAAAAAATTGAACTCCGTTATATTATACATTAGGGGTGTTCAAAACTCGGTCGTCCCTTTGACCCGTTCCAACCCGTCCTATTCGGGTCGGGTTTGTTCCTGTCTTACAAGAAAGAATAGAATCAAACCGGGTCTCATTTTTTGACCCGGCATCGGGTTGAGGACGGGTTCGGGTTAACTTTGGGTTACCCGACCCGTCCTTTATATATAATATAATATTTATTACTTATGATTTCTATTATGTAAAGTCCTAACCTTATTGTTTTTCATTTTAGATGAGGTTTTTGAGTCTAAGTTTTCTCCGTTTACCTTTAAAAATATATTCTTTACATAAAATTATATAGTGATATAATGTTATTCTTGGGTTTAGTAATAAAAAAGTAAAAAATATTGCATACATTAAGAGATATTTATTGTATACTATATTTATTAATTGTTTGAACTATTTTCTTTTAAACATTGTTATATGATCATTTATGATTATATTAGCTTATATTCGGGCCAACCCGCGTCATGTCCTACTCAGACCCGGTCTACTTAGACCCGCACATCATCAGGTCTCTTTGGGTATGGACGGATTCGAGTCATAGAATTGGCCCGGTCAAAAATTAGGGCCGGGTTAGGGACAGGTAAAACCCGTCCCATGAACACCCCTATTACACATTAGTTGTCAAGTTGATTGAAAAAGATACTAAATGAGAAGGAAGGACTTGTTTGGTTTTCCATTTTTATTTCATGTTTCCATTTTCCATTTTTTGTTTCTAAAATTTTATAAAGGAAAAATTGGAAATGCTGGAAAATAAAAATTGTTGTTTCCATCATTTTCAGTTTTCCTTTGTAAAATTTCAGAAAACAGGAAAAAAATGTAAACATGAATAGAAACCGGAAATGAAAAGTAAACCAAATAGGCTTAAGAAACATCTATTTCTATTTCTGTTTTATTCTGTTTCTAGTTTTAAAAGTATTTTTAGTTTTTTCTTTATAAATTTTCACAAAACAGAAAATAAGAAGAAAAATAGAAAAATGATGATGGTAAATGAAATGTAAACCAAACATCTCCAAATATTTGGCTGATTCATTTTTTTGTTAAAAAAAAACAGCACAATAAATATTCCTCTCAAGTAAAGTGAGAAACCATTGGCGTTAGAATAGCCCAATCTTAAAATTAATAATAGAAAGCACAATTCACCGCTTCTTTTGATTTGATATTATATCCCTGAGTCTCTGAAATACTATTTCTTTGAATGGAGCTAGCAACACTAAAAAGTAAAAGAGGAGATAAGTTATTGGGGTTGAAAATAGTCTAAAGACTCTTGATGGGCTTCCACTCACAGATAATGCACATAATTGAGCCAGGTGCCTTGGATCCTACAATTATAATATAATGATTTAAAAATTGAGTTTAATTAAGTAAAAAAAAATTTGCCATATTATTTATGAGTAAACATTAAATATTTACTATACATATTAAACAATGTGGAACCACATCAGGGATGTTAATGTAATTTTTTTTTATACCAATCATGTATATCATTATAAATTCTTAAAAATTCATATGAAATTCATTTTTAATATATAATGAAAATTTAAAAGCTTATGATCCCCTGCGCCATTCTTTTTAACATGCAGGATTGATGCGGAAATTGCACACTCCATACGCTGAATCCAGCATCTACGCCCAGATCGGAACTTTTCTTGTAAAGTCTTCACCTGAGTGACCTTCAATTAAAAAAGAATAACCACAATTATCTCTTCCCACATGTAGATATATTCTTGGATCCATAACTTCTTGCAAATAATTCTACATCATGAGAGAAAGAAAAGGCCAAAAGGTTACTGCAACTGTCCAAGATTCATTTTGAAATGACAAATATGCTCAGGAAAGACGATGCTTTGGAGCAGCAAGATTTTTTTTCTGTTTTAGATATTTTGTAGAGAAAAAAGATCTGCACTGGCACTGTAAAAAGTTAGTTAATCACAATTGATTTATGGTAAGTTTGTTGACTTTACTAATTAATATTTTAAAGTCATATAAATGAAGAATCATGATTAATCAGTGTAAAACTTTTACATTGTCAGTGCATACTAATTAATCTCTATTTTTTATATATATGTTGTTTTTAAGTAAACGTTTAGCCCTTGGTGATTTCAATGTATGGGTTTAAATGTGATTGGGTTTAATTCTTTGTATTTGTAAAGTTATATGGGTGGAGATTGAAGTACCTCTTGTATTCCTTTTAATTTAATTTATTTCTCTTTGCTTAGAAAAAAAAAATTAAAATAATAATAGTAAATGGGTAAGACTGAAATTTTGTAAAAGCAATAATAAACTGTGGTAAGATTACTAATTATGAGCATGTGAATGTGAAGTATTTAATTTTTACATGTCATTTTTTCATGAGTGAATTTAATAGGAAGTTTTCTTTTTTTTCTCTTTAATTGGGAATCGCCATAAATATAGTTATGAATTTAATTAACTTTGCATGTTATTTTCTTGAGTTAGCATATTCAGTTTTAGTTTTAAGTTTAAAGTACATTAAATAAAAAAAAGTTAATTAAGTCATTAGAAATATTTTTAGAATTAAATGTGTATATGTTCTATATTAATGTCAAAAAAATTGACAATTTGATCGATGCAGTTATATATGTTTCACATTATCTATTAAGTTAAATAATAAAATATCATGTTCATTTAGTGATGTGATATATTATTGGGTGACAATATAATCTTTTTAAGAGTTTAATTAGTGGATTTAATTGATATACACTGTTAGTGTACAGATATTTTATTTTTTTAATTACACTATTATTAAATGATGTGTTATTACATCATATAATGAGTATGATACCTCATATGACATGATACTCCCTCCGGACCTATTATAGACAATTCAGACAAAAACACATATTAAGAAAAGTAATTAATGCATTGATTTTCAAGAAATTCCTCTATAAGATTACAAGTTTACCCCTATTTAAAATTCAAATCCACTACCATGGTAATTGTGGGTCACTTTAAAACCTTTAATGGTCAACAAGGGCAAAAATAAGAAAAAACAATAAATGCTTCTAGATTTATGTACTTTGTCTTATAAATAGAACTATGAAAAAACTTCAAATATTAAAGCTTCAAACCTTTAATGATTTAAATCATTTTTTAAACCATGCACACATTAAACTCGTATTTTAAAATGAAAATAATTATAATAATTCAAAAAAATTACTCAATAAGAAAGATTTACAAAATAAAAAAAATAAATTGAAAATGAGTAACAATAAATAAATAGAAGACAATAATATATATTATTTAAATTAATTTTAATCATCTTAGAAAATGAATATGTCAATATTAATTTTACTATTAGATTTAGATATAAAAAACACAAATTACTCTTTTTAATATATCAACTTTATTAAATATATGACACGCAAAACACGTTAATGTTGTTATACAAAAATTATATTAAATCATTCATTTGATATTTTTTTAAAATATTTGATTTATTCATTTAACCTAAATATTTTAAATTAAATTAAATAATCCTTATATTTTTTTGTAAATGGAAGCTAAGGTTTGAATAAAATATAAATTACTTATTTTTAGAATTAAATGTGTATATGTTATATATTATTAATGTCAAAAAAATTGACACTGTGATCCAGTTATATATGTTTTAACATTATCTATTGAGTTAAATAATAAAATATGTCATATTCATTTATTCATGTTGTGATATATTATTGCGTAACAATATAATTTTTTTCAAGAGTTTAATTAGTGGATTTAATTGATATACATTGTCAGTATAAAAATATTTTATCTTTTACATTGTTATTAAATGATGTGTTGTTACTGTTAAATTAACCCAGATCAATTTTTTTCATAGAATACATAACATAATAGAATTGGAGTTGTGTACCTGGAATGAGAGAATCAATCATTTCCATGCCAATGTGACAAATGAGAGAATACTGCTCTCTTCCTGGTAGGAGGTAAAAAAACTGAGTGCACAGAAGGTGGTCTGTCCGTTGTCTATCTGTCTAAACATGTATCAATTTATACTTACCAGTAGAGACCAGGGGCCTCTCAACAGGCTACTGAACTGAACAGTCCAACTCATCACGGGCTATTCACAATAAAAGCCCAATATATCATCCATCTTTAATATTATGTGCTATAATTAAATAATTAATCTATAATTGATATTAATAATTTAAATAAATGTAATTCTAAATAATTAATTAATGTTAATCCATAAAATACAAATAGGGAATAATCTAACAGTTACATCATATAATGAGTATGATATTGTTATTAAACTTGATAAATGATATGACAATTAATCATTAGATGACACAATGTAAAATGTTTTTAGATTGTTAGTGTATATCTATTAAATTATTTTTTAAACCATGCACACATTAAACTTGTATTTTAAGATGAACAAAAATAATTATAATAATTCAAAAAAATTAAAATAAATACAAATATTAGAATATTTATTTATCTCAATTACTCAATAAAGAAGGATTTACAAAATGAAAAAAGTTAATTGAAAATGAGTGAAATAAATAAATAGAAGACAATAATATATATTAAAATTAATTTTAATTATCTTAGAAAAATGAATATGTAGATATTAGTTTTACTATTTAGATTTAGATATAAAAAATACAAATTACTCTTTTCAATATATAAACTTTATTAAATATATGACATGCAAAACACTTTAAATGTTGTTATAAAAATTATATTAAATCATTCATTTGATATTTTTTTAAAATATTTGATTTATTCATTTAACCTAAATATTTTAAATTAAATAAAATAATCCTTATATTTTTTTTGTAAATGGAAGCTAAGGTTTGAATAAAATACAAATTACCTAATGCGTAAATAATCCTTACATTCTTATACAATATATAACTGAATTTTCTTTTAATTTTTGTGTCATAATTTTAAAGCATTATATATTTATATGGATTTTTATATTGAAAATTGTAAGAAATTATTTTATATTTTCAAAATTACAAATATTTTGTTAAACAGTTTTAAGCTTTAAAGACTAAGTTAAATTTATAGTAAAAATATAAAATCAAATGATTAATTTAACTTAAGTGTTGATATTTACAATTAACAAAATCTTATAAATATTGAATTTAATTTATATGCAGCACAACATTTGATGATAATTTAAGACATTTTTACAATAACAATTAGGTAGCGTTTGGTAGACACTTCAGAACGGAATAGAACGGGACATATGAGTTCTGTTCCTGTTTGATGGAATTAAAGGGGAGAACAGAACGAGACATATAATCAAAACAGTGGAACACTTTTGTTCTCTAAAAAATGTGGAACCAACTTGAACGGAACAAGACATTTATTAATATTTTTTTAATGACAAAATTACCACTCCTTATCTTTATAACTCTTTCACTGCACACTCAACTAAAAAACAAAACCCGCAATCCTTTTTCGTCCTGCACTGTTCGCTGCTCCTTTTTTCACTCTCCGTGCACTGTTCACTGCTCCCGCTGCATACAAGGACAAAACATATTTTTTCTCGTTTGCTTTGCTATTTGCATCATTTAATTTATTGTGATTTGCTATTTACATCATTTGAATTACTGTTCTTTTCCCCATTCAAATAAAGAGGATGTTGGACCATTCAAATCAACGTTGATATATATTTTTTTTTGTGTAAACCAAGGTATCCCCTATCACCAGAGGCAATCCTATTCGAAACGTTGATATAATATATATAGAATCAGGATCCGTTGACACCAGGTGTCAAACTTGTAAAGTTACACCTCTTAATAACTTTTTGAAAAATGTAAATTTGACCAATCCAACCGTTGAATTGAAAGTTCTTATAAAGTAGATCAAGCTTATAAAATTTCATAAAATCAAAAACTAATTGATACTTCATCAAACTAATTTATTTTAACGTACAATATATTTTTAAAACATAAGTAAAAGTCCACTATTAGATAGCATACCTACGAATATCCAAATTATCTTAAATTTGATATACATGGTCATAAAGGTAATATAATGTGATTCAACGGTTGGATTGATCAAATTCACATTTTTCAAAAAGTTATTAAGAGGTGTAACTCTACAAGTTTGACACCTGGTGTCAACGAATCCTGACTCATATATATATATATATCAACAAGTAATTTAGTGTTTGTTTTACTAAATTTGGTTTGTGTGACTATTGGATTTGTTGTCTAATTTTATTTTGTTTTTATCAAATATTTCATATTTATGTATTTAGAAATAATTATAAATATTTTATAAAATATAAATATTAATATTTAATAAATTTTAAGAATATTATATAATAATAATCATAAAATAGTAAATGTGAAATTAAAAGAAATCAATATATAAAAAATTTAAATTAATATAAATGACTTATTAATCATATATGTTATAAGATAAAAAATTAATTAAAAATATATATAATGTATAACTTTTTATTTATGTCAAAAATATTTTAAATTAAATAAAAAATTACAAAATAACAAAAAATGATTAATTTTTTTAAATTAACTGGTTCAAATCGATGTTTTGGGACCGATTCTGAAACCAACCAATTTTATGAGTTAATTAGACTCGATACCAGATTGATTCCCGATCATTGGTCAAATCCATCGGTCCGACCCGATTTAACAACTTCGAATATTATAGTTGTTATTAATAATTTCTTTTATAATAAAACATTAAAAACCGAAATAATCCATGCAATCTCAACCTTTAGATTATCAAGTACACCTTCTGTTGTTCTTAAAAAAAATCTAGATCTCAGCTCCCATTAAGGGACTGTGGTTAATATGACCTCTTTCTTTAATTTCCTAGTATTGTGTACACAAAAAGAATAATTTAGATGCAACTTGTCCACCTATTTTTAAGAGTTTGAATATGAATTTGCGATGAGGAGAATCCTTCGTACTATGTTCTGATGATCGTTATCATAGAGAAGAACAAATTTTGACTCAAATCATTGATCAACATGCTTGTTTGCAGTGTGCTTTTTGGCTATTCATTCATTCATTTCTTTTTATAATTAATTAATTAATTAATTAGGAAGGGAACCCTATTCTCTTTTAGTACGGGTGGATGAGAAGCGCCTAAATATTAGAATTTTTTGGTTCTAGGGTCGTCCTTTAAAGAGATAGATTATAATATTTTAGAATATAACTGAGTTCCACTATATAAATGTGAGCAGATTAATCCAAAGTCAAGCACAACAGCTTCTGAGTGAATGATCTTTCCCACTACTATTATTCTTTATTAGTAGAGTTGCTGCAGCATATATAGTGAAACAAGCCTGCATGATGAAGGTAATAGAGTCTTGATTTTTATTAATTTTTGTTTTGAATTAGGTATTCCCTTTCAAATTTTCAATATAAAAATGTTGCATTTGTATTCTAAGCGTGTTTGGAATAAACTTTAATTTTCTTAACAGCATCCATTATTAATTAATTATATAACATACTTCAAATTATTTTTCAGAAAGTGGGTGTTAATTAATATAACAAGTTACTATCTTAAGAATACAAATTTTAAAGTTATAATTTGTTAACATATTGCTTCTAAAAAGCAAATTAAATAAGAGAAATTTATCCAAACTATCCACTTCATTTTAAGACCCATCATCATTTTTATGACACGTTTTGAGTATTGAGTAGTAAAAATATAATTTTTATAAACAATATTTTATTTCCTACATAAATATGAAAAATTATTTAGGACTTAAAATGATTTTTAATATAAGAGCGTTGGATTTTTTTTTATTTTTTTAAAAAATAAAATAATTTCAACATTTTTAGAAGCTCAATTTCATGTGGCTCTTAAAAAAATGAATTATAAAAATTAATTTAAATTTATGAATTATGAAAGAGTTGGGTTCATTTGATATAGTTTGATTTTTTTAGAGAAATTTATCCATATTGTCCACTTCATTTTAAAGACTCATCATCATTTTTGAGTGTTGAGTAGTAAAAATATAATTTTTATAAAAAATATTTTAATTTCAAGTAAGTATTAAGAATAATTTATTTCCTACATAAATATGAAATTATTTAGGACTTAAAAAAAATTTTAAATATAAGAGCGTTGGATAAAAAGTATTTTTTTTAAGACTTGCATTTCTCGTGGGTACAGAGGCTACTACTTTTAGGCAATGATGTGATAGTGAGGATATCGAAAAGAACAGGATTTTCTTAATGTATAGTTAGTAGACAAAAGAACAACTGAATTGGAGTTGCCTGTCAGTCATGAACGAACAAGAATCTAGATCATTCCCACTTATTCCAAATTTGTGTTTGCCAGTTTTCATATGCCCCAATTGCATGTAGAGAAAAAAAAATAGGAAGATGATAAATAAATAGGTAAAAATAATAATGAGATGAGAAGACAAAAGGGTGAGAATTCATTTACTTTAAAAATTAATTTTTATAATGTTGTGTATTATTTATTCTGTTCAATAAATTTTTATCAATATTAAATTTTATCAATTTAATTATTGAATTTTAATTTTGTGATATTATTTCTATAATTATGCACAACAAGTGTTTTATCAATTGAATATATGCAAATGTAATTTTAATATTTCAAAGTTATTTTTTTGCTTATATCTTTAAAAAATATATTATACATTAAATTAATTAAATTTATTTGATAAAATATAAAAAAAATTAAATTTTATGAAAATTTCTAGATTTCATGTCCTTAATAACAACTTTTAATATGATAGTTGGATTGAAAATTTTCATATTTATAAAAAAATTATTAAATTTTGAAATAAATGAGTTCTCACTCGAGATTAAAAAATTAAAGAAAAATATAGTTAATATATTTACATGAAAAGAAAATATAGAGAAAAATAAATAAAGGTTATTTTAATTTATATTTGGTTGAATTAAAGATGTGAAAAAGAAAGTAAATAAATAATTAATATAATATTTTTTATTTAAAAAAAAGTCAAGTATTACTAAATGAAATATATAAAATAATGGATAAAATTAAAAGGAGTAAAAATATTTAATCAAAATTCATTTTTTTATTTGAGAAAAAAACTTTAATGTAACTCCATGTGTATATAATATCTTTTTATAATTAAATAGTGGAAATTATATAATTATTTTTTTATTTTCCATTTATTTAGGAAGGATCTTATGTTAAAATTTCACATGATAATGTCTTGCTAAAATTTTATAAATACTCATAATTAAATTTTTAGTATGACTCCACTTATTTAATATTATATACAAAATGTGCCCAAATATTTTTCTCTGATTTCTATAAATTCAGCTTAAAAATATTTAGTTAACAATGAATTTATATCAATTAAGTTGTAATGGTGGCTTCATCAAATGCCCAAATAACCAAAATAATATTGTCCTTTAATGTAATAACAAAAAGATTATTTATATATTTTTACTATAATTTAAATATTAATATGTTTTTATATAAAATTTTCATCTTTAAGTAATATAATTTTATCTTTAATTTATTTATTTTCATATACATATATATTATTTAAGATATTAATATGTTTTCATATATAATTTTAATTTCCATGTGATATAAATTTTTTTATATGTGATTTCCATCTTCACAAAAAATAACCAATGTATTTACTTATTTATTTATTTATTTATTAATACACCTTTCTTTTCAACAAAAAAATACACCTTTTATTTCATTGATGGAAAATAAGTAACTTTTATCATATAAAGTGTTGCATTTCAACCACAAACCGGTAGCATATAGCCATATATGGTATATATACAGAAGCAAAAAAAAATCTCCACTAATAATTAAATTCTTTAAATAATATAAAGTACAAAAATTAAGGATAGAATCAGTAAAAAATTCAATATTTCCAACAATCTGTTGTTCAATAAACTAAAACTCCAACGATTGAAGTTACTATTTGCTTAATTATAACCTTCCCCACTCACAATCACAAGTCACTCAATAAACGTATGTCCACTTATAATCATTCTAAAGAAAATTGACACACAGAGATAAATGCATAGAAAACACAATAGCATCCTATAGATTCAAATCTTCTTTATACACTAACTTGATCCTATGATTACCACAAAGTTTACACACAACATACAATTTTATAATTGCCTACAATCTCTTGCCAACATATATAAGAGCAAGTATTATAAAAAAAATTACATAAATAACAATTATTTTAAAGTTAATAAATTATTTATTATTCAAATAATTTCTAATAATGAGAAATTAAAAATTCCTGGAAGAATTTATTTTCATGAAAAACTGCCATCGATACTAAATTTTCCTCAGCCCTTGTTTTATGAAGTGTATTGATAGATTAGTATATATACCCGTGTAATACTTCGGCATGTAATGAACAAAGATTATATTATTAAAAATATATAATATTATATGCAATTAAACCTGTTTTAATAATAATTTTTTTTTTGAAAAAATTGTAAAGAAGTTACGTCAATTGCACGTCTAGATATATATTTTGCATAACAATTATGAACATTAATTTCATAATATGCTAAATAAAAATCAATATTAAAAGTCAAGTAAGGAGTTACATAATATAAGGTATGATATTATACTTTTTTTTTGGTCAACAGGTATGATATTGGGCCAAGTTTCTAAATTATACTACAACTAAACCGAGGATATGGTATTCCCACCCCCTTTTTGCTACTTCCACCCCATATAATTAAAAAAATCAAAGCATCCATGAAAAGTGCCCTACAGTGTCCAAAATTATCCTTAGGCGTAAATACATAGACAAGAAAAATAGGTACAAAATTTCAACATTATAATCATATAAAATTTCAAACATTAAAAAAAACAGAGGATTAGAAAGCTTGGTTACTTTAAGCTAGGGAATGGTGTTTTTTTTTTCAATATTATTGGGAGAGAGAGATACCAAAAAAAGAAAGCAAAGTGTGAATGAAACATAGGTGAATGAATTAACAGTAACCAAAACAGTGGTGGTGGTGGGAGAGGCAATATAACATAACATAATACATACACGGTTTGAGTCGAAGCAGAGACTTCAACTGCAGATGCATTATTACCATTGATGTCCTATCAAATTTGTCTTTGAAGTTCATTTACATTACATGGTGTGAATCTATATATCTACCGCTGTCATTACCTCTTAATTTCATTCACCCTTTAACTTGGAGTTCATTACATGCTCCCATTCCCTCCAATTACCCAAAGGCCAAACACCAAATCTTAATTCTAATTCTAACACACCACTCTCTCTCTCTCTCTCTCTTGTCTCTATCATCCACTATTATATAACCCCCCACACCACGCCATCTTTCTTCATTGCATAAACACCAACACATCACACACCCTCTTTGTGTCTCTTCCTTCCTCTTTGACTTCTAACAACACCATTTTTGCCTGAACTTCCTAACTCTTGTTGCCTTTTCTTTGTTGACTCTTGGGATGTGTGTCTAACTCACTTCACTTTGTGTGGCCAAAGATTGACTCATAACCCATCTACTTCTTTTTCCAAAAGTTTAAAATTTTAATTTTTATGTATTGATTCATTTGAGTCTTGAACATACTCTGAAGTGGGCACTAACTTTGAGATTTTGCCTATTCTTTCTTAACTCTTAACATTTACTCTGAATAAAGATGGATGAAAAGGGTGCCAGCAAGAACCATATCCAATCATTTGATGTCTCCATTGACCTGCACCAACAAGGGGGCTCAAAGTGCTTTGATGATGATGGTCGCCTCAAACGAACTGGTAATAAATTCTCTTCATGTTACATTTAACAGCTAGAAAGTTTGGTACTTTTGTGTTGTGTTCTTTCCTCTCATTATGTGGGTTTAATTAACAAACATAGGGACTATGTGGACTGCAAGTGCACACATAACTGCTGTGATTGGGTCTGGGGTGTTGTCCTTGGCTTGGGCTATTGCTCAACTTGGATGGATTGCTGGTCCTGTATGATCTCTTCTCTTTGGTGACTTACTACACCTCCATTCTTCTCTGTGCTTGTTACCGTACTGGTGACCCTGATAATGGCAAGAGAAACTACACTTACATGGATGCTGTTCATTCAAACCTTGGTAAAATTCACTCACCTAATCAAAAACAAATTATGGGTTCTCATTTTAGAGTTTCAAATTTTCAATCTTGGATTTTGGTTGGTGTTTTTCAGGTGGCTTTAAGGTCAAGTTATGTG
The DNA here is from genome assembly GCA_026901365.1 of Sesbania bispinosa. Lineage (NCBI taxonomy): Eukaryota > Viridiplantae > Streptophyta > Magnoliopsida > Fabales > Fabaceae > Sesbania > Sesbania bispinosa. The sequence continues at coordinate 513,188 of QLOH01000551.1, read as the reverse complement.
GGCTAGTTCAGTATCTTAACCTTGTTGGAGTCGCCATTGGCTACACTATAGCATCTTCCATAAGCATGATGTGAGTTTGAGTTGAGATCTTAGTGATATTGAAAAAACTAACTATGATCTAAGAAATCAAAAGAAAATGGTCTAATTGGTTGCTTTTGGCTTTTGTATTAAACAGGGCAATTGAAAGGTCTAACTGTTTCCACAAAAGTGGGGGAAAAGATCCATGCCATATGAACAGCAATATTTACATGATTTCATTTGGTGTTGTGGAAATTATTTTCTCTCAAATCCCAGACTTTCATCAATTATGGTGGCTCTCCATATTAGCTGCTGTCATGTCCTTCACATACTCCACTATTGGGCTAGGCCTGGGTATTGGAAAAGTTATAGGTATGAATATAATGATTGTTCAATTCACATGTCAATGAGGATAATTTGTTTTATCTTTTAATAAAAATTGTTTGAGAATAAAAGTACAAAGCACAAATCTGACTCAATTTGGCCATGTAACAGAAAATGGAGGAATTGGGGGGGGAGCCTAACTGGAATAAGTGTTGGTAGTGTGACACAAGCTCAAAAAGTTTGGAGGAGCTTGCAAGCTCTTGGTGACATAGCCTTTGCCTACTCATACTCCATGATCCTTATAGAAATTCAGGTATAATTCAATTTGCTAAATTTTATGATTATGAGACTCATACCATAATTTTATTATTTTTATTTAAAAAAGAAAGAAAACCCCTGAAGCCTGAAGTAACAAGGGTGTATATATGTAGTTATGAAACAGGACACCGTCAAATCCCCTCCAAGAGAATCAAAAACAATGAAGAAGGCTACTTTTATCAGTGTTGTAGTGACTACCTTTTTCTACATGCTTTGTGGTTGCTTTGGGTATGCAGCTTTTGGAGATTCAAGCCCTGGAAACCTTCTGACTGGCTTTGGCTTCTATAACCCATATTGGCTCCTTGACATTGCCAATGCTGCCATAGTTATCCACCTTATTGGTGCATACCAAGTTTACTGCCAACCCCTTTTTGCTTTTGTTGAGAATTATGCAGCAGAGAGATTCCCAGATAGTGAATTTGTGAACAAAACCATTCAAGTCCCAATTCCTGGTTTAAGTAACTACAAACTCAACCTCTTCCGGAGTGTTTGGAGGACAATATTTGTAATCTTAACCACTTTAGTATCAATGCTCCTACCATTCTTCAATGATATAGTGGGACTTCTTGGAGCTCTTGGATTTTGGCCTCTTACTGTGTATTTCCCAGTGGAGATGTATATAATTCATAAGAAAATACCAAAGTGGAGCCCAAAATGGATGTGCCTCCACTTGCTTAGTATTGCTTGTCTTATAGTCACAGTAGCATCTGCAGCTGGATCTGTTGCTGGGATTATCCTTGATCTTCAAGTTTATAAGCCATTCAAGACCATCTATTGATTCAATGTGGCTAGTGGCTATACTCCTTTGATAGAGATTTCAGAAACAAAATTTACATCCTTGTTTATGTTCATAAGAAGCCTATAGGATGGTGATCTTGTTGAGGAGGGAAAAATATTATACACAACTGTAGTACTGTATTTTAAATTAAAAAATATATATTTGTATGGCCTTTTATGATGACACGTGTTAAAGTTTGTTATATATTTCTTTTTAATTTTACTGTTCATCTACTACTACTTTTTTTTCACCAAATATCTCCGGCCGATAGTTAGAGACTAATCTTTTTTTAATCGTAACCGAAGTGGACTTTGTCTCTCCCAATAAAGTCTTTCCCATACCACTGTCAGCGATCGAACCCCTGTCAAAATACTTAAGAAACCCAGCTATCTGCCAATTATGTCGGGCTTTGTTGGTGCTCATCTACTACATCTTTGTCTACATTCCAATGCAAAATGGAAGAAATGAAGCCAAAGCTTACGAACATGGACAAAAAAAAGGCTTATGAAAAGTAAGTGACTAAAGCATTGCGTGCCCGCATGCTTCCTTATTTTTAATTCTACTAAATATCATTTAGACAAATACAAATGAATAATCGTTGTCGTCTTATTTATATTTTTTTAGATATGAAAAAGTTTTATATTTAGGAATTATTTTAAAATTTAAATCCCATCTATTTCAAATCGAGTTAAATAAATGTTTTAAAAAAATTCTTCTAACGCTTTCTTTTTTAAAATTTAAAAACCCTAAATTTATGACCTTTATTAAAGAAAACTAAGGGTGAGTTTGTTTCAAGTTATAGAAACATATTCCTGGGAATGTAAGTTTGGGAATGTGATTTTCCCACGTTTGATTCAAGTTTTAGAAAAAGATTCCTGGGTATTATTGATTCCCGGGAATGTATTTTACTCATCTTTACCCATTTTTTATTCCCATGATGAAGGGGTGGGAATCTTGTATTCCCATGGGAATGGAAATTATATTTTAAAATAACTTCTCACTTCTATAATATTTTCTATTTTTAATTTTTTTAATTTTTAAATTAAATCATTTTAAAAGTATTCCTGGGAATATAAAAAACATACCAAACACACATATAATTTTTACCCGGAAATAACATTTCTGGTAATAGGATTCCTGGGAACTTCATTCCCAGGTATATGATTTAGTACCTTGAAACAAACCCCCTAATTTTATTTATTTGAAAGAGTGGCCTCTTTAGTTAATACCAAACTTCAGTAATCAGTATGCAACTGCAAAACATCAGTTGTACCGTAATAAAACTTTAATTAAATTTATAGAGTTAAATTAATTATAAGAAAAGTGAAAAATTTTAACTCCTTGCATTAATAAAATTAATTTTAAGGAAGAGACACAACAAATCCTTCATATTTAATTTTAGAGGTGATTTTATTTTACTATCGAAACTAAATTAATTTGTTAATATTTACTTTTAAAATATTACAATAACTAGTCCTTTTCTTGTCTTTCTGGTTACAATTAATATAACAATTAAAAAAATTGCAACGGTGGACTCAGCATGGATAGAGTAGAGGTGTGACTGGCCAAACATGATGCATGTCGTAGAATTTTTTGGGTAGGATTAAAATGTCTTTTTTAAATTAAAGACTCGGGATTTACATTTTTACAACTTTCTTTTAGCAGGTTTTACATACTTTTGTGAGGTTTTATGGACACCATACTTTATAGGATCAAACTAAAACACCAGAGTTATTCGATTTATAAAATAAAAACTCAGATCTCAATAATTTTTTCGCAAGAAATTGCATTTATACATCAAAGATGTATAACATTCCAAACAAAGAGAGGAATGAGAGAAAAATATAAAATGTGATAGGTGTTATGATAAAAAAAATAGAAAAAAATGTGTTGTATGAGTTATTTTATGTTTGTATAAATAACACTTCTAATTTTTGCGTACTTATATAATAGTGTGTTTAGTAAGACATTTCAGCTAGCGGAAAGGTGAAATTAATAACTGAAACCATTTCAACCGTGTTTGGTAAAATGACTTTTTAGGTAGCTACTAGCTTTTCTTGAAAAGTTATTTGAGATAATTTTTTTAAAAAAGCTTTCGTTTTCAGCTACTAGTGAAAATTTATTACAACTTTATCCCTTAACTTTTAGGTAATTTTTCAGCTTTCATATATGGATGTCAATAGGGCGGGGGTGGATAGTATACTACCCGTATCCATTGTTAAAATTAATGGGTACCCAAGCGGGTAGTGAGTATCCACGGGTAATCTGAGTATCATATATTTAAAAAACAAAATTATATAAAGAAATAGAGGAAATGCCATATAATATACTATAATATCATATTATATAAATTATGTGTTAATATATTAAAAATATCATTATAAAACAATAAAAATAAATTTTACCTTATCAAAAATACTAAATAGTTTTAATATTTTAATATATTTAAAAAATATATTTTTAATGAGTATATGAAATCTACGGGACGAATAGTGTAATATCGGTCCACCTCCATTTAACGGATACCGAGTTTATGTGACAACTCCAAATAAAGGTGATTGTGTATTTGGTTTTTACTACTTATTCAGTTTTTGCAATTTGCAGGTAATGGATGGGAGGTAATGTCTTCAGTCTCGTAGGCGAGAACACAATCATGGGTTTATTTGTCTTTGACACATGGGCCGGTAGCAATCTAAGAAGGCCTTTTGGACCGATAGTCGGAGAATCTCTGTGGGCGTCACCGACCAAACAAACAGTGTTGTGTGTGAATTGATGGTTCTGAGCGGCATCCGCGATGAGTGTAAATTAATGAAGGCAACGTCGGAAGGGGTGGTTCGGTGGCCTTGGTATTTGGGAATCATCTCAACGCAATGCGGTCATTTGCCACACGCCAACTCGCACCTACGGGTAGTCAATGCTTGCCTTCCCTACCCTTATCCCCATGGCACAGCTTCAAATTAACACACCCAAGGAGAAAAAAAAAAAAACTACTTAATTGCTTGCAGGGTTGAAAGTGAGTGATTTCTTGATAAGGGACGGAATAAGTCAGACAGCTCGTCGGAGGGTTACTACCTGGCCTCAGGCCTGACCAATTTATTAAATAGATTAGTACAAGACTTTTTTTAAAAGTCTATATAGCAAAAAGGTGAGGTTTCATGCTATTGAAAAAGTCTTTTGAGCCTAATATTTTTTATATTGCTATTATTATTATAAAGATTTTTTATTATTTTTTATTATAATTATATACTTATTAGCTTGTATAAACATTTAAGTATGATAAAAACTGGAGCCTATAAATCTATTTAAATATATGTTTATGATATATTCAATTACCTTATTATAAAACAGGTTTTTAAACAACTTTCAGGTCATGTCAGACTTTAAATAGGCCAGACTCGGACCATAAAATATAGCCTATGTCGGGTAAATAGACCAGACTCAGGCCCTAAATTTAAGGTGCAGGCCAGACTCAAGCCTTGGAAAACCTAGCTAGGCTCGGCCTATTCTTAACTATTGCAAATAAAAATATGTTTTGGAATTATTTTGTATTCTCGCAAATCTTTTTCAAGCCCAAATTAAAATTGGGGTTTAGGAAGTGAATGAAGCCACAAAAAAAAAACCGGTTAATGAAAGTTGTTTATACTCCCTCCGGTCCTATTTATAAGCACCTTTTAACTATTTCACACGGATTAAGAAAGTTGGTTAATTTAGTTGATTACAATAAATTTGTCATGAATGTGTGTCATATTTACTAAACCACCCTTGAATTTATTGAGACCCATTATTTTTCTCTTTCTATTTAACTACTCAATTGTGTCATACTCTCTCTATTAATTAATTACCCACCTACCTCCACTAATGGGGTATTTTTGTCAAATAATAATTAATGCATGAGACAATCTGAAAAAGTTCTTATAAAAAGGACCAAGACCCACCTCCAAAAAGGTTCTTATAAATAGGACCGGAGGGAGTATAAGGGAGTGAATGAAGACACCCAAATGATTAGGCTTGATGAAGTAGAATTAATACGCAAATGATTTATCGAGTGGAAGACTAAGGGCCGGGGGTGGTTGCAAGTTTTCAGTTTTTGGATTTTAAAAATTTTCAATCAAGTTTTTACAACTCAAAACCAAAAATTGAAAACTTGTTTTTGTGGTTTTCAAAACAAACATTTTGAAAACCACAAAAATGGTTTTCAGTTTTTGGTTTTGAGTTGTAAAAACTTGATTGAAAATTTTTAAAAACCAAAAACTGAAAACTCACAACCACCCCGAACGATCCCTAAATATTTTTAGATTAAGGGCGGTTTGATTAAGCTTAAAAATCCATTTTAAAATGGTATGAAAAGATGATTTGTTTTTTAAAGATTATATATGTTTAATTATATATGTTTAATATGATTTATTTGAATAGAAAAATAACTATCATAAGTGGAAATAGGTTAGGTCAAAATAGCCTTTTTTAAGTTTTGAAAATGATCTACCTTTTAAATTTGAGGCCCAAGTATAATATATTTATTTGATATTGATTTTATTTTAAGGTCTAACTTAATCTATTCAAAGGAATTGATTTTTACCCGTAGCTTTTTTATTCCTATTGTTCCCACATATAATTATTTTTTACTTCTCAAATATCCCTTCTAATATTAAGTATCTAAACATATTTCTTATTTTTTTCACCCACACATGCTGGTAGTAAACCCCATTATCACCACAAGTACACCGCTGGAAACCCCATTATATATATCCCAAACCAAAATACATATCCAAAATAACAAATAGGAGAAAATAAAACAGTCCCCTCGCCAGAGTCCAGTCACTGCTCGTCTAGGTAAGGTCACCCATCAGCCACAACTATCGTTGCGACAATGTGTCGTCTCGACTGCAGCCCTATTCTTCGCCATTGTCCCACACCAGCCAGTCATTCCAATAGCCTGGAAATAAATCAAAAAGAGAAAAGAGAGACCATAGAAAGAAAAGATCAGTGAGGACGAGAGGAGAGAAAACCAGAAAAAGTAAGGAGTGGGGTGCGTCTAGTTTCCGGTCAGTCTGGCATCCCAACCTCTCACCTCCATCCCACCACTGCGGCCTCGCATTGCACCGTTGCGTTCCTGCGCCACCATTGACAATAGTCGTTCGTTGCCTTCTCTGTTGTGCTCGTTCACGAGGTCAAGGTGAGTGGGTGTGGAAGCCGAAAACGAGAGGAGAGTGAAACCAAAGTGAAAAAACGAGAGGGAGGGACATGAAAGGAAAGGGAAGGGTGGTGTTTGGTGGGTTTAGTGTACTGTGCAAAGAGAAAGGGAGGTGAGGGTATGCAGGGAAGAAGGAAGGAGATAAAGGGGTTAAATTAAAAAGAATGTAATCGAAAATTAACATTGATAATAAAGGGATATTGGGATATGCGAAAATAGAAAAAGTATGTGTAAAATAATTCCCTCTATTTAAAAGTTTACTCTGGCCTAAATATTTACCTGTTTAAAAGTCTATTTTATAATAAGGTCTTTTTTATATCAAATGAGTCAAGAGCCCAAAAGAAATTAAACAAAATAATGACATCATAAGACTAGATATACGGAAACCAACTCCATAAACATCCTCATCAATAAAAATAGGAAGATGGGGCACCCCTTAAAATATGGCAATTAACATCATAGATATGCCCTAGGTTCGCGGTTCACCAAATGATCAACACAACAATTTCCCTCCTAATATGTGGCCCAAAGAAATGATCTAGTTGCCTTGGAGCAACTTCCTAATCTCCCACACCATATTATAACAATGATGAGTGTGAGGGCAGTCTCCTTGCACTAGACACAAAACAACTTGGAAATCAACCTCTATAATAAGCTTTTAGATACCTATCTCTTTAGCCATCCTAAGACCAAAGAGCAGAGCCTAAAGTTCATCTTTGACCATCATACAAAATACCCAAATAAAACTTTTAAAATGAGTAGCCAATTCATTTATGATCAGACCTCTACAGGCTCCCGTACGTGTCTGTCTTTTTACTGATCCATCCACATTCAGTTTCATGTACCCCTCAGGAGGCCATCTCTAGGTGATATCATTTTTTCTTTTATAACAATTCAAAAGAGATAAAGGATTTCCAAAACCAATGATGAGTTGGGCATAATCCGAAGTCTTATTATATAACCATCTATAGACATCAAACTTCCTTGAAAACATAAGACTATTTTGGTTGTCACATATCATATAGATGATGATAGAAAAACAAAGTTTTCAATCCACACACCTATTCCCACTCATATCTTGCATAAGGTATTGTTCTGACCAATATGATAATTAAGCCTCTACTTAAAAAAACTTGCCCATTGATCTTGCTTAATGATAAGGTTCCAAATATCATGGGTTAAAGGGCAATTATAAAGCACAAGAACTATCATCTCTAGACTTTCATTCCATTTGGGGCGGAGATCATCATTGCCCTTCCCATCTCTAGATTTCATCCCATGCACTCTAAGATGCTCGAGAAGCAATTTTGCTAATCAAGCAATAATTTTTTTTTTAAAATTTTAGCGATTCAAGCATTTGAATATAATTTGCTTCAGTTGCGGTTACTGTTAAAAGGGTTAAAAAACAATAAAAATGATAGATAAAGTGTAGAGATAAAGTGGAAACATTCCAAGAGAGTTGTTCCCTTGTAGAAATAAAGTATTTAGAGGTGTTTATATTGGGAAGGGTAAAATGAGTGATATGTACAAATGAGTCTCATTGAAAGCACTCAAAGAAAGTTACTCCATTGTGGATGCTCTAATTTGTGGTCAGAGAACACGTGTCAAAGATATATGATGAAAAAAACTTATTCATACAACACATCTACAATATATCATACAATATACTTTTATTTTATCTTTGTCCATCATATTACCTATTACATCTCACATTTTTCTTTTTTATTATTAATGTATAATATTATTAGTATAAAAATGTTATATGATTATCGTTACTCTAAAATTTGAAAAAGTGGTATTTCCCCGAATTCGGATTAAATGCAGTTGAAATTTGGTGCATTTGGTGCTATTGTGAAATCTGGGTCGTCCGATTTTAATCGGACGGCTCAGATGCCGAGATGCATTTTTAATACCGATATATTTAGCATCTCGGCATCTGAGCCATCTGATTAAGATCAAATGACCCAGATTTCATGACAACACCAAATGCACAAATTTCAACTGCATAGAATCCGTGTCCTATTTCCTACCTAATTAAACAATAGTGATGAATATCATCCATTGCAGACAGAGCTCAACCGCTTTCATTCTAAATCAACTTGAAAGTGATGGATCATTATTCATTGATGGGGAGTAGGTAGGTGATGGAGGATATAGCTTCAGGCCTATATGACATATTAATCATATGTGCATTGCATTATATAGTGGTGTGGTGACCTTTTCATGGAGTATCCGACTTATTGCATGGGCTTTCAAAGCAATTTAATCAAGAGCTGGCGTCAAGCAACAATTCGACCATGGAGTATGGACCATATATATGTTCATTAAATTAACTCTAAATAGCCCCCACCACCTGTCTCTCAACTCGGGGTTTGACTAGAGAGTGCCACACTCTTAATTATATATGCAGACATGCAACACTTGCTCTTTTAAATCGAATAATAACTACACGAAAGAGATGAGTATAAATATAATGGATATATAATATGGTGTGACACAAAAAGAAAGTGTCAAATGTAATAGAAACCTGTTAGTGTTTAAATTAAAAGACATATATAAACTCATACAATCCAAACATACAACAACTCATATAATACACATTTTCTCTATATATCTATCTCTCCATCACATCTCACATTTCTCCTCTTTATTTTTTTTTCTCTCTTTATCTATCTGGTTGTATTGTTGTATAGTTATATATATATGAATTCCATTTCTCTTAAATTAATATTATCTCTGGTCCTATATAAGAAACATTAGACTAAAATCATGAAGATTGAAGAAATGCATTGGATTCTGTTAGTGGTAAGTAATAGTGCCGTGAATTTATTTTTTCCAAAATTACCCTTAGTATTAATTGAGCAAATGAGTGTGTATCTATTTAACTACTCACAATAAATTAAGGGCATATAAGGTATTTAACAATTAATGCAACTAAAAATAGCACTATATGTTTCTTATATATAGGACCAAAAAATTTTAATTTTTCTCTCTTATATATAGGACCAGAGGTGGTACTAGTATTACATGCACCCGAGGGCATAGAACATGATTCTTAAAAGTAATTGAGATAAGATATCCATACAACAAAAAAAACATACAACAACTTATATAACATATTTTTTAACTCCATCTCTCTCCATCACATCGATATTTCATGGGCATTCATTGCTAGCTAAAGCAATCCAAAAAGTAACAAACATATAATAAAAAACAGTTGTTTGTATTGGAAGCACCCAAAAAGAGAGTTGTTCCATGGTAGAAATAAACTACTTGAAGGTGCTTGTATATGGAATGAGTAATAAGTGATGTACACTTATGGGTCCCATTTGGAAGCACCCTCCATTGTGATGCTCTAAGTTATTATTTGAGTAATAAATTCATACAACAAAACACATACAACAACTCATACAACATACTTTTTCTCTCTATCTCTTTCCATCACATCATCTATCACATCCTACATTTCTCTTATCATTCTTTTCTCTCTTTATCTCCTTGTTGTATGTTGTATAAATTACATTTCTCTTATTATTTTACAAACAACATTTCTCAAAGTAATTTAGGGCGAACAGCTAGGTCAATGTTCAGAAATCAGAATTAATACACCTCTATCTTCTTCAATAGTACTCAATACCTGCTATTATATATATGTATATTAGCTCATCGTCATCGATCAGACTCATAGAATCTTGGAAGATACCCTACAAACCATTATTGAAAAGAACTAAACTAAATTAATTTTTTCGCCGGGGAGGGAAGGGAACGCAAGTTTTATATAAATATATATATGCCTGGATACAGGTGAGGTACGTGGTGTCATTGTTGCTTTGGCTGCCTGGCATTGTACGTAACAAACCAAACCTGATATATGGACAAAATATACTTTACAGTTGTACTTCAACTACAAACCTTAATTTAAAAATAAAAATTGAAATATATAATTACAACTGCACTAGTAGGTTAACATATTAACTGCAGGAGATCTGTTTCCGGTGAACTTATTGAAAATGGTTCAATGGGATGGCAACCACGTTCGATCGTCATCCACATGTCAAGAGCTTGTTGAATGTTGAGCGACGCCAAGTATGGGTTTCCACTGTACGATTTTCTCTTGCTATATCATATATATCGATCTGTTTGGTTTTCATATCCATGCTAATGTTATGGAGAGTAGCGTTAACTTAAATCTACGTTTTAAACATGAATATAGTGTGAATCAAAAGACACTATTAACCAACTAGTGGACCTGTTGAGATCAACTCAGTTACGTTTCAGCTCATATAATATTTTTGGGGAGTACATGGCCTCTCAAGTTCCACATGATCAAATAAAGAGCCAGTGTAACTAAGAGCTTGTGTTCTAATTAATATATAGTATGTTTGATTTACAGTTTGAAAAGATTAAAGATACGTTCAACTCAATCCATCAAGACTCACGTATAGTTTGGGCCAGGATTGGTTTAAATGGAAATACAAACTTATATATTAATTATAAAAAGTTTGACTATAATCTATGTCTTGAGGATACATAGCTCTCCAAACTCTAAGACCAAAAACTGTCTTAATAACAATCCCAACGCTCTGAATCTAAAAAAAGAGAGCTTGTTTCTAGAGTATAGTCCCATCAAGATGTTCCCATTCGAGTAGAATTGTTTCTCAAACCCAAAAAATGATATACCTCACCCACACCTAACCAATTAACTAATAATACTTAACTAAACTAATGGAATACCAACTAAACTAAGAGTATGTTTTTTGGTTTAACCACAAGTATCCTCCATAGGAGATCTTATTCGAGCCGGGAACATCCACATCATGGTGGAGCTAACTCTCCCTGTGGGGATTTTTTCCATCCAAAGAACTCGAACCCGAGACCTTGCTTAAGGGGAATCAAACATGTACCACTTGAACCCACCTCCGTTGGTAAACTAAGAGCATGTTTGATTCGGTTTTGAAACGTGGTAAACTCACGTTTTCAACGCTAGAAATAGTTGTGTTATGAAATTTAAATTTGAGTTTGACCAATTTCAATGCTAAATCAAACACACACTATACTGAGTAAATTGGATATTTCTAATAGCTTGAAGGCAAGAGCTAACGAAGATAATGAACAGCCGCAGATGCAGGTAATGACTAATGACCAGCTCATGAGGCCCTAGCTAGCTAGGCTCATTTATTAATAAGCTAGCGTTGCAAGAAATTAAGGTTCTGAAGTAAAAGTTACTAAATGCAATAACATGCATGTGTCTGACAAATCGTCATCCAGCTACTGTTTCTGAATCTGATCTCCTAGTTTACTGATCTGGACATTGGATATGCAACGACGATCCATCTCTGTGGGTCCTACCAATCTAACACGTTTATTTCTACTAATTAAGATCTCAAATTTGGAGATATCTTAATTAATTCTTCGAGGGAAAAAAATGGTAATTAGATGTCCATAGCTTTAAAGGTAGATATGTTCCCGGAGGAAGAATGCGTACTATTGCTAGAAGCTTTCATCAAAATTTGAGCTTCTTTTACAAGTTCACTTCCAATGTATTCGGCGCAACGCAAGAGAGCAAAATTAAGAGACAAAAACACTATCCTATTAATGGTGTTATGTCATGTCTACGCTGGAATCTTCAAGCAGTGTTGTTGCGATTGTATAATTTCTTCATGTAGGGCCTCAAGCAAGGTTAAAGATTGGGGACAATAATGGAATCAATAAAACTATGGTCCATGCCATGACTTGAGCATCTTTTACCTTTCATTTGGCATGTTCATCCTTCTATTTGTCTTTGTTAGAGGCAAGATTAATACCATCAAGATGACCCTAAAGTTCTTTTCCTTTGACAAACATTTAGAATTGGAATGGGCAAGCTAAGTAATTGTTGTCATTAAGGTGAACCAAAAAGATATCATGCTTTTCCACAAACATGAAGCGAAGGAAAAGTATTGATAATGAAGAATCAAATCTAAAGTAGGAATGAAGCCAAAAAATAGCCAAGAAGAACAAGGTTTGAACTGAGACAATACTTGGCTAAAAAGAACAAGAGGCGTGAAAATTTTGACGAGGCTAGGCTAGGATCATATACTAAACTGATACGATGTTAAACTTCAGAAACGTGTGAGCAAAATTATGTGTGTTTGTTTAATACAAGCTAATATTCCTCTCAATTAATTAGTTAAATTGTCACATTATTTTACAGTTAGGTATCCTAAATAAAAGAAAATAACAGTTACAAAATTATAATTATACAATTGCATAGACTTTATTGGCTTTAAATGTCTAGCTATCCCATGTGAGCATTTTGCTAGTTTTAATGACAAATAAAAATTTGCTCATAAATTCCATTGACAGTTAATTGTATTGAAATTGAGCATCAAAAGTTTAGATAGCGAGATGATGGACTAAATTCTTTAAAAATTGAGTACAAGACTTACAATAATAAGACAGAAACTTGATGGCCCACCAAAACCCTAGAAAAAGAATTGAAGGTAACAAGAACCTCTAATCTCTAAAACCCTCTCTTCTTTCCCTGTCACCTTTTTCTCCCACAACCCCATCTTATTTTCTATTGTTCTCTCTTCTCATATCCATTTATACCATTCACCTTATACTGAAATGGCTTTTCTCTTGACCATTCACCTTATACCAATCATTGAGAGTTTGGAGTAAAAGGGAAGGGAATGGTTAGAGAGGAGAAGAGAGGCATGATCTTTACAAGTCATGGGAGAAAACTATACTCATAAACACAAAAGAGGGAAGGACTTCCTATAAACCTCCTTACTCCCTCGCTTTCCCTTCATTTTTTCAATCCAGAGACACCTTTAGGGTCTGTTTGGTTCAAACAAGGGGAGGGGAGGGAACGGATCTTAATGAAGGGGAGGGGAGGGGAGGTGAGGGATTTTAAGAGGGTTGTTGTGTTTGCTAAAACATCACTAAATTACAAGTTAGGAGGACTATGTACTATACCGGTCAAGTACTAATTGACCCAGGGTATCTTCCTTAAAGTGTGTTTGTGCATAGGAAAATCAAGGGGAAGAGAGGAAAGGAAGAGATTTGCAAGAAACCCTTCCTCCCTCTCTGTTTGCGATTGTAGTTCTCTTCTACTATGGATTACAAAGCCCTCCTCCTCCCCTTCCCTTGCTTTCCTCTTCTTTCCAAACTACCAAACACACCCTTAATGAATCTGGACTTGGCATGAAATATTCAAAACGAGATTTCCAAAACTGGAGGCTGGCTAACATCTTAGCCGAGTAAATCCTATCCTACTCCAACACAAAGGTCATCCAGACCATCATACCTCAATAAGAAAGTAGATGGGTAAAATCCAAACCGATGTAACGCTTGCACATAGCAGAGAAGGAATCCAACTTCACCCCACACCCGACCCTAAACAAAAAGGAAGGAGGATTTATGAAACCTTAATTTAGTCTTAATCACCACCATAAAAAACAAACAACCTTCTAAGTTGACTTATCTACGACATTTTCACAGTCTCTCTTACAGCAGGAAACTTGATTGAGAAGGAAAATATAAGCCAATCATAGTCCACCAGGGAAACATAGTTGTCATTAGCTTCGAAAATTTTTAGAAAGATCTATGATATTCTATTTATTTCACAATAATAAAGACACTATCAATATCCAATACAGAAACACACACAGTGTCACACACACAACATTGTCTGAAATGGTTTTATTTTTCACACATCCAAATTTCTTAATTGGTCGATATATTTTATCCATAATATAAATACATAAAAGAAAATCCTATTTACCCAATATATATTAAAGGCTTGATGTATAACATCAACATTTTCGTGAGAATGAGCTCTAATTGTTCATGAAAAGAATAAATAAATACGAGAGAATACAAAATCACAAGTGAATCGTTGATTCAAATAAAAAATCAACCGAAATGTTGCTATTCATGCACGAGCCTAGTTACAAGTATAAACAAAAATATTCCCATACCCACAAAATATATTACGTGTGCATCTTTATATCTATATATATAAGCCCTTGTCATCACAATTTGTGCGGGCTGACTGAATTTTAGGTAGGCACATCTATACTGTTAAGGAGCATTTAAAATTTGTACATTGATCTGAATCAACATTACTTACAATATATGATAACTTACGTTGGAGCGTTCAACATCATTAGGAAAAAGAATCTGCAACAAAATTATGCCACGTAATATTTATGCAGAGTTATATTTAACTGCACAAAAACAAATATGTCAAGCATCAGCAAGGCAATTGAATAGCCCCAAACCAAAACCATGCAAGTCCTAGATAGATCTTTTGATTTGCAAAGACCTTAAGAGATGGAACTAAGAAAGCTCTTCCGCATTGAACTTGCTCCAAGCTTCCTGTTTTAGGATCAGAAGAATAAATATATTAAAAAGTAACACATAGCTATTATATTTCAATAAAAAAATAATTAGTGTGAAAAAATTGTTAGATATTTTTTAAAAAAAAATTGATAGATATGTTAAGGTTTTCACCTTTTTTATTTGGAAGAGGTGGGGGACTTACTAAGCAAATATCTAGTATCCAACACTAGTGAACAGTAGAAACTAGAAAGGTAGATTTATATGTTCAGATTAATCATTAATGAGGGTGATTAATCTAGCTAGCAGTCGCTCAGTAGAATTATCTATTACATAAAAGTAAAACGGCTGTGGTAGAATCGAGACATTTAAGAGAAGGGTATGGATTTCTGGGTATAAGTATAGTATTTCTTCATAATTATTTAGCAAGGTACCTTGAGGATGTCAAAAACCTTTTCTGCAGTATATTTCTGTTCAAGAGTGGCACCTTTCTGTTGAACTTTATCTGGGTGAACATATAACGTCGCTTTCCTATAAACTTTTTTAACTGAACCAGAAGTAATCAGATCTGTCAGAGACACTGGCTGCCAACCACATTCTGCCCAAAGAACCTACATATAAATTCAAAGGTAAGAAAGAGGCATGGAATATAACAAATATTTAAGATGAAAAAATAACAGATAAAAAACAATTTATTGATCATAATATTTATCACTAAAAGGAAGCAGAAGACACGCGAGAAGGTACATTACTTTCCTGTTATGTAAGATCCTGGAAACAGCTGAGAGTTTTGTCAAGGCTAGGCAAAAGCCTCACAATTAACCAAAGCCATATATATACTACACATAAATTGCCAAATTGCACGATAATGGTACATTTATTTTCAAATAGTTGTTTATAATGCCCAGCCCTTACCAAAAGAAATTTATGGTTGGATTTGACCAGGATGCATGGCTTTACGTAGCTTTCAGTCAACAACTCAACATATTCCATTTGGTTCATACATAATTACAGACAATTTAAAAACAGAACATTTGATAAAACACGAGTCATAATACACATTAAAATTGAAAAGAAAGTTCCTCTAAATAAGTTCATCTTTATATGGTATACTATTTCTTCATTTTTCCATCTCTTCCACATTTTATACTGGATTTAATCATTCTGCCCAAGATTTCCACGTGACAGCTATTTTGAACCTTGGTTACAACTGGCAGCATATAAGGAAAGTCAAACAGCCTGATTTTACTTCCTTATATCAGGATGGTCACTAAGAATGCACATCAGTCTACAGGGAAGAGAGATATATTCAAGAGCCCTAAAGTGAAATGAAGTATCAACAATTAACAAAATTATGGTAAAAAAACCATACATGTTGTAATGTTGATAGCAATGCCCGCATATTGCCTTCTTTTCCTGTAACCCACCGTTTTATCTGATGATCCACAGTATCAGCGATTCTCTGCCAAATTAAAATAAAATGCCACACTAAGAAAATCTCACAAATATTTAAATAAAACAATTATGGAGAATTATAGCATGATTATCCTTGGAAATAAATCACAATCCAAACAAAAACACTATAAAAGCTTACACGCCTCTCTTCTTGCTCCATCTTAGATTGATGGTCACGCTGGTTCATATCAGCCACAGCTTTCAACTGAAAACATGACAGTCAAAAGAGTAAAAAAATTGTCCCATAATAAATTATTTCAGTAAAACTGTAATGCCAATGTCCAGAATGAACTATCAAGACATCATATATTCTCCGAGTTTGAGATTAAAGAAGTAAAAGGAGAGACATCCTATGATGAATCTCTGCAGGGATCATTAGGTTAAAAATTTGACAATCAAATCATTATAGAAAAAAAGATGTAACAGAAAATGATAAGAAGCTATAAAAAGATGGCATACAATTTGCATTGATGAGCCCCCCTTTCCTTATTAATAAAAATTAGGAAAACTCACCGCTCGCTCTTGGGTTCTCTGATGACGTCCCAATCTTGCTTTTCGTCTTTCTTCAGTTTCACCTTCAACTTCCTTGAATTCAGATGATGGGGAAGCTTTTGCAACCAAAAATATTAATGATAAGTTGACAACAAAATCATTTCACTATAATAGAAATGATAAATTTAAACAACTTACCACCAAAAATCAATGACAGGTCATCAAAAGATGTCATGACTGGAGATTTCTTCACACCGGCTGGGGATCCTGATGGCACTCTTTGTGACACCCCGGGTTTCCCTTTGTTGTTTTTGGCGATCAGACATATGATCCTAAGCAATGGATATGCAAAAAACACTGAATATATTAATAAATTTTAGTCTTTCAGTGTAGGAAATTTTGAGATTAATTATTATATCAATAACTTTTACCATAGTTGCAGCTCTTGACTTTGGAACACTGCTTGATCGAGAACCCATGCTGAAAAAGGATTCAAGATCATCCATGTTGTTTGATTGATTAACTCTAGCAGCTGGAGATCCTTTATCTTTGTTTGTCTTAGCTGGGCCTTTGTTTAATCTCAGCAGTAGTGGTATTAGCCTTTCTACTAGCATTATTTGGCACCCGACCCATGGCAAAGTCCTCAAGCTCATCTATTGATGATATATTTGAGGAGTTAACTGCATCAAAAATAATTCAGAAAACCGTTTAGTAAAGTCAATAATAGAAAAAAGATAGCTATCCATGTCTTCTAGTTCAAGTATTTAGGAGAACCTTTACTTGAATTTGAAACATTCATTGGCTTAGGTGGAGGCTTCAATGATGGGGAGGTACTGGAGCTGCCTGTTGTACCATTAGAATTATTTATCTTACTTATCTGTTCCAATGAGTCGAGGAATGATTCTGAAGATGCTGTGCTTGAAGCGGTTTCAAATATTAAAAATGGATCATCATGAGATGTGACAGAAGGTTTGTTTGAAGACACAGTTGGTTTATGAGGCTTATTCATCCCAACACCTGCTCTACTGAAAAAAGAATTGACACATTAAGAATAAGATACAGTGAGACAAAACAGAAGCATGACATCTACCAATTCAAAAAGGTCAGAGAAGATGCACCTTATTTTTAATTCAAGTGATAAACAACTTAAATAAGCCAAATGGAGAGGAGGGAGGATGGTCAAATAGTTATAGAGGTAAAGAAATATAGAGGTAAATAGTTTATCTTGAACTTAATAAATGACAGATTTTTATGGTGCCAAGCCATATAATCCATGTAGCTGATCTCACCTAGTGGACAAAAGGCTTTGTTGTTGCTGTTGTTATTGATAACAACTTAAATCACTCACAAATAGAAACGCATGTATTACATGTACTATGAAATTTATTAGGAAGAAAACCAAAAATAATTCTGAATAATATTGATATCAAGATGCATCCATCAGTAGCTTCAATATTTGATATACTATTAGGAACAATGACTTGGTTCAAGCCCAAGATCAGCCACCTAATATGCCCCAAAATGTAGGTCGTACATCCAAATTTCTGTAAGCCCTCACAGAATGAGGACGTGGTGTTTGAATTCAAACAAAGTACGGGCTGGAAAGGTGAAAACTCTAGACTATGTTTCAATTGGCGGAAGGGGATGGAAAAGAGGCGAATGGAATGGAATCATTGAGCCTGTTTGGTTTGCATTTCATTTTCTTTTTGTTTCTGTTTTCTGAAATTTTACAAAGGAAAAACTGGAGTTGCGGGAAACAAAAAAAATTATGTTTCCAGCATTTCCAGTTTTCCTTTGTGAAATTCCAGAAAACGGAAACAGAATGAAAACAGAAAATGAAAATGCAAACCAAACAGACACTAATTCCATTGTTTGGATTGTTTAAAATGGGATGAAATGGAATGGATTTCATCCCATTCCATCCAAAATGCCCCACTTCTTCTTAACCTCAAATTGGGCAGAATATGCTAAAACAAGTATTTCTTCCCTATTATAAAGATTAAGATATCCAAACAATGAAATGACAAATTTGTTCCATTCCATTCAGCTTCATCCTCCACGGGATATCTAATCATAAGACTAACAAGTAACAACAAAGTAACAAACATCACTAATACCAAATTCATAATCAACGTAATTAAGTAGGATTCTTCCAGAAATATAAGCCACAAAAGATCTATCCAAATTGGTCTGTGTAAAACATCAGAGTGACTCACCACCCCTCTAGAGCATTGATTGTCAATACAAAAGCAGAGGAGAAAACAGGAATTAAAGACAGTTTTATAATCATACCCATTATTTGAAACACTGGTTCCACCAAAGCCGGGAATCAAGTCATCAAAATCAGGTGCTTTGTCGTTGGAACTTTTGGCGTTTGTATTTAAGCCACCAATCTTATCTAGTAGATGATCAATACCACCACTGTTCATGCATTCCACCGAATATGTCATCCACATAAACATGCGGCGACGAAGACGTGGAGGAAGCCGATTTCGATCCCCCAAATATGGAATCGTAGTCAAACGAAACGCCACCGTTGCCGACACTCGATTTGGCGTTTCCACCGAAGATCTCATCAATGCCATCGAAATCTTGGGTTTTCTTATCGCCGGTGGTGAAAACCCCATTAAGGTCAAAATCGAAAGTGGAATCTTGAGGAGATCTGGATCCATTTTGGTTGTTACGACCCGAATTGGATCCGAATGATCGTGTGTGGGAATCACCGACAGTTGTGGATCGCTTTGATGAGGCCATTGGAGCCGATTTTCCTTGCGGTTTCAACCCATACCTTTGGGTCAACACACCAAACTCGTCCATTTTTTTTCTTTCTAGAACAATCAAAAGAATTTGAAAGAAGACTGGAATAAATGAATGCGATGTAAGCTAAGAACAGCTGAAACGAAATTAGTTCGTGATTAAATAATTTCTGAAGAAAGAGAGAAATTGAATAAAAAATTAGGCAGAGTTGGAACAAAATTGTGAGAGTCTGAGAAAGTGGAAAAGAAGGGAATTGGAATTGTGTTTGTTTGGGTGTTGTCGGAGAAGAATGGCGGGAATCGTGTGGAAAAGAAAGACAGGGAAGAAAGTTAGGGAAATCCGATGTACGGTTAAGGTTGCTTCTATTTCTGTCTGAGGCAGTGAGGTGAGGCTCTTCTCTCTCTCTCCGGGGTCGGGTTGGTGTTTCTTTCTTTCTTTCTTCCTGCCCTTTTCTGGTACGCACTCCAATAGTGACCAACAAGTACAATCTGACGCGGTCATTGCCCATGATTTTGCTTTGTGCTTTTTATATGGGATGGTCTTTCTTTAATCACTGTCCATCAGTTCATCGCTGGCTGTTTATTTCATTTATTTTTTATTGAAAGTATATTCATACAATTTTGTAGAATAATTTATACAATCATGAGAGTAATAAAAAAAGAATGTGAGTTGTGAGAGATGATAGGATGAAAAAATAAAGAACAAAAATATGGTATATGAACATGTTGTATGGATAAATGTTTTTTATTTTAAATGAATATAACAACATGTCAACATAGATAAAAATGCTGACTGCTTTAAATTTAAATGATTTTGGGTAATTAAACTTTGACACTTTAAAATTGAAGGGTGAGAAGTATGAAAAAAAGAGATAGAAAAAGAAGAAAAAGAGAGATTATAGATGAGATAATGATACGATGAGAAAGAAGAGATAGGGAAAGAGAAAGGAGGGTGTGAAAAAATCATAATTGTAATATTTACTCTTTTTATTTTTTATTTGTCATATTGTTTAAAAGGTATTTTTATTTATTTATCATATAAAAATTAAGATAATATTAATTATTTTTTAATCATGTCTTTATATTTGCTTTTTTTAATTTTTTAGTCAGTTTAAAAAAGTTAATTAATAACAAAGATAAAGGGTATAATAAAAAAATCACATTATAAATTTATAAAAATGAGAATGTTTATTTATTTTTTAAAGCGAACGCATCTTAGTTGTATGTAATTAATTTTTCAACACTTGTCAATATATCAATCAATATATTATATAAAACACAGTTGCCTACAGGTCCTATTATGTGACGTGTCACCCTCTCGTGATGCCAGTTTCCCTCCAAAACAGTATTATATGAAAGTAACAATGAATAAAATCCCATTTGGAACGTGTACAATCCCATTTTATTATTATAAAAATTTTATTTTTAAATATTTTGTATTATGTTTTAAATAATCAGAGATATTGCCTAAAATATTTAATAATAAATCACTTTATTAATTAATAAGATTCACGTTGATTATTAATAAAATAAAAATATGTATAGTAATTGAAATGGTTTAGTTAGTTTAAATATTTAAATATGGATTTATTTTAATGGTTTATTTAGTTTTCTGATGCCATTAAGATTTCTAATGCAATCATGTTATACTTATGAGGTTAGATTTTAAATTTGAATTTTGAAATATTAGTGGGATTGGAAACTGTAGCCTATGATAATATTAGAATCCTCATAATTCACGTTTTATTAATGATTGAAGGATGATCTGTAAAGATTTAAGAATCAGATTTTATAATTTTGGAACGTGTACAATCCCATTTTATTATTATAAAAATTTATTTTTTAAATATTTTGTATTCATGTTTTAAATAATCATGATATTGCCTAAAATATTTAATAATAAACCACTTTATTAAATAAAGATTCACGTTGATTATTAATAAAAATAAAAATCTATCAGTAACTTGAAATGGTTTATTTAGTTTAAATATTTAAATATTAATTTATTTTAATGGTTTATTTAGTTTTCTGATGCCATTAAGATTTCTAATGCAATCATGTTATACTTTATGTTGTTAAATTTTAAATTTGAATTTTGAAATATTTAGTGGGATTGGAAACTGTAGCCTATAATAATATTAAGAATCCCATAATTCACGTTTTATTAATGCATGAAGAATGATCTGTAAAGATTTAGAATCAGATTTTATAATTTTGGAACGTGTACAATCCCATTTTATTATTATAAAAATTTTATTTTTAAATATTTGTATTAATGTTTTAAATAATCAGGATATTGCCTAAAATATTTTAATAATAAATCACTTTATTAAATAAAGATTCACGTTGATTATTAATAAAAATAAAAATCTGTATAGTAAATTGAAATGGTTTATTTAGTTGTAAATATTTAAATATAAGACTAATAGATGGTTAAATATTCACGTTGTGCTTATGCTTTTTGAGTTATAAGTATCCCTGTTTAGTATGGCTTCCCGTTATGATTTAATCTGTAATGTGAATGGAGGCTCTGAGCATAAGATATGGAGAATTAAAGTCAGAGTCATTAGGCTATGGAGGTCTTCATATTTTAAGGATAAACAATAATAAACCAATGATTGAATTGGTTGTTTTGGACGAACAGGTTCAACAATTCCTCATCTTTGATAACAATTTTCTTTATTTTTTTGTTATAAATTTTTTTGATAGTTTATTGCTTTACAGTGTTTAGGGAGGGTCGTATCCAATGCACGGGTGAAGAGCATTCATGTGTATCTGTTTGAGAATAGTATCACGAAGGTAATGTGTACATGCTAGAAAACCTCAGCGTTGCACTTAACAGTGGAAAGTACAAACCTACAATGCATGAATTTAGAATGTTCTTCAAGAGAGAGACACGAGTTACTCTGGTAGAAGATTCTTCCATTCCCCTCTATGGTTTTTCATTTGTCCCATTCGTTGAAATATTGAATGAAACTAAGGACGACAGACGTTTGGTTGGTAAGTTTTATTTACACTATGTTTAATGATTTTTTATTTCATAATGATTTCATAGTTATTAAAATTCTAACACAATTTTATTTTAAATATCCTACTTTGCAGATGTACTAGGTGTTGTTACGGGAAAGGTAATCTGATTGAGTTCAAGAAAGAGGGAAAGCCATGCAACTATGTTGTCATAGAGTTGGAAAATATTGAGTAATCTTTATCTATTAATACAATGCATTATCTCTTCAAATCACACATTATTAAATGATAAACTTGAAACCTTTTTTTCATTATTTTTATTTCAGGGGAGGTCTTAAACTTAGGTGTACTTTATGGAGGACTATGCTTTTATGTTTTTGAAACATTTGGAAGACCATCCATCTGAGTCCTATGTTGTTGTTCTTCAATTTGCAAAAATGAAAAATTTTAAAGGTATTAATACAAACTTATTACCAAAAAGGTTATTTTAAACAATATATTTATCATTTTGGAAGACTGAGCATTTCATTATTTGCAACAGGGTCAGTAGGTGTTTTCAAACACAACTTACAACTCTAAGTTGTTTATCAATGCCAATATTCCTGAAATTGAAGACTTTCAAATGAGGTTTTTGGGTTTAAACTTTGTTTTTTGTAGGGTTTAATGTTTAATTTTTACTTAGTATGAATTGTGACAAATTGAAATTACATCTTAAATCATGCAAGGTTGAAATCTTCTGATTCTCAACAGGTATTCAGTTTAGTCAGTTAAGTGATCATGCTTCTTTGACCCTTGAGGAAGAATTTCTTGAAAGAGGAGTGTACAAATCAATTGCTGATTTGAAAGAAGTAACACAGGTATATTAAGTATACTTGAATTTTTTCAATTTCAACTTTGCATTTTTATGATTGATTGATTTTTTTTGATGAATTTTGTTTTGCATCATAATTCTGTTTTTGTAACAATTGGGACTGTTAAGGACATTGAGTCTGAATATAACTGGTGCTATCGTGCCTGTAAGAAATGTTCTCTTGGTTTGAAGTTGGATGGGTCTATGTTCTATTGTAAAAAATGTGTCACTCATTATTCAACTTTTGTGACAAGGTATGTTCTTAATAGTTTCATTGTTAATATTAAAGTGAAATGATAGGAGTGTACATTACTAAAATAAGACTTTCATTATGTAGATATTCTATTCAGCTTCGTGTAGTGGATGAGACAGATTCTGCATCTTTATCTTATTTGATAAAGAAGCCTCAAATTTCCTGAAAATTCCTGCATATGAACTTCGCACTTCATATTTGCCAAGGTATTCACTTAAACTCTTGACTAATAAACATTTTAAACAATCACACGTTTGCTCTTCAATCCCATCGTATGCAATTTTTTCTATTATAGGGTGGAGATAAGAATAGGCATCCCGAAGAGATTGATTCCTTTAAAGATAAGAAATTCCTTTTTAAAGTCCAAGTTAAGATTCAAGATATGGAGTCAATTGTTCCTTATGTCATTAGTATTTCAAGGCTTTGTTTGAAGATAACATTATAGCTTCCTTTGAAAAGAAATACCAAATTGAAGAGGTATGTAATTAGCATTCTCAGTACAACATGTTTTCATTGTCTTACATATTATCTATAATATGATGTTGTTTTGTTTATTTGACATAGGTAGCATTAATTCAAGACAACTCTGAACTTTTGAGTCAGTTTACTGAGTCCTCAGATCTGTTGAAGGTATTTTTCTAATCTCATTTGTTATGGAAATTAGGTAGTTTATTATTTAAGTATTTCAGATTGCTTTCTTATTTAAATTTCAATTTTGGTTTCAGGACAATTTATCTGTGTCATGTGATAATGGAGTAGATACTCCAAGTCCCCTTTTACCGACTGGAAAAACGGCATCGAATATGGATTCAAGTGTTATAAAGGTTCTTGATGTGGATCTTGCTGAGTATTGTGGAAATGCAAGTTTTGATACTCCCTCAAAATGCAAGGGTGAGATGCATTCTGAACAGACCATAGTTCGCGTTGCTGTTCATGGTGATGAACAATCTGCTAAGAAGCTGAGGAAAAGTTATCAAGGAAGAGAAGAATTAGTCTCATTTCTTTTTATTGTTAATTATGTTCATCACAGTTTTGTTAAGACTATTGTTACATGTCTTTTTACGAGTTAGTCCTGGCTTTTTTTTTTTGGAAAGAACAGTTGTTAAACATTATTTGTTGGTTTTCAACAATTTGCACTTTATTATTTCCGATTATTCATCGCTTTTTTGTTTCTATTATCCGGTGTTATAATCATCCTGTGAAAATGATTTGGAAAGACAATGAATAGAAGTGCCATTAATTCCAATTTTTTATTTGATTTTTAACACAAATTTAAAGCTAAAATAAAATTTTAATACATTTCTTACCTGTTCCAAAAACCTTTTTGTAGGTGCATAATAATTTAGAGAGTAAGCCTGGGTTTAGTTACTTTAGTAAGTAATTAACCCATGTTCTATTTTTTTATTTAAATATTGATTTATTTTAATGGTTTATTTAGTTTTCTGATGCCATTAAGATTTCTAATGCAATCAATGTTATACTTTATGAGGTTAAATTTTAAATTTGAATTTTGAAATATTTAGTGGATTGGAAACTGTAGCCTATGATAATATTAAGAATCCCATAATTCACGTTTTATTAATGATTGAAGGATGATCTGTAAAGATTTAAGAATCAGATTTTATAATTTTGGAACGTGTACAATCCCCATTTTATTATTATAAAAATTTTATTTTTTAAATATTTTGTATTCATGTTTTAAATAATCATGATATTGCCTAAAATATTTTAATAATAAATCACTTTATTAAATAAAGATTCACGTTGATTATTAATAAAAATAAAAGTCTGATCAGTAAATTGAAATGGTTTATTTAGTTTAAATATTTAAATATTAATTTATTTTAATGGTTTATTAGTTTTCTGATGCCATTAAGATTTCTAATGCAATCAATGTTATACTTTATGTTGTTAAATTTTAAATTTGAATTTTGAAATATTTAGTGGGATTGGAAACTGTAGCCTATAATAATATTAAGAATCCCATAATTCACGTTTTATTAATGCATGAAGAATGATCTGTAAAGATTTAAGAATCAGATTTTATAATTTTGGAACGTGTACAATCCCATTTTATTATTATAAAAAATTTATTTTTTAAATATTTTGTATTAATGTTTTAAATAATCAGGATATTGCCTAAAATATTTTAATAATAAATCACTTTATTAAATAAAGATTCACGTTGATTATTAATAAAAATAAAAATCTGTATAGTAAATTAAAATGGTTTATTTAGTTTAAATATTTAAATATAAGACTAATAGATGGTTTAAATATTTAAATATAAGACTAATAGATGGTTAAATATTCACGTTGTTGGCAAGAACTATCTGATAGTATTCTTTATAACCAAAGGCAACTGCTACAGATGGAAGGTGAATGTTACTTTTATTACTAAATAATTTTATTTACGATTTTGTAAATCATTCTTACTTTATTACTTTTAATATTGTAGATTTGCAATTAAGTGAAGAAGAGATTAAAAACATTTGTCTTGGGCAGATAGAAGAAATGATGCAGGGGAATGGAAGAAGCTTAAGAGATTATCCTCCAATTCCTTTGCCATCAGCAGATACAGTTCAGAATCTGTCATCAAGATTGGTTGCAGAAGAGTTGAATTTTGATCGTGGAGTTCTAACTGATTTTTTAGGTAATTCTTTACAGAAACTTACTGATGAACAAAAAACAGCATTTAACAAAATAATGCAAGCTGTTGAAGGTGACAATGGTGGATTTTTTTTCCTATATGGTTATGGAGGCACAGGAAAAACCTTTGTGTGGAATACACTATCTGCTGCAGTTCGATGTAAGGGTCAAATCTGTTTGAATGTTGCTTCAAGTGGAATTGCTTCACTTTTACTTCCAAATGGAAGAACTGCACATTCAAGATTTAAAATTCCATTGAATATTAATGAGGACTCATGCTGCAACATTAAGCAAGGATCTCCCCATGCTAAATTGATTCAAAAAGCAAAGTTGATTATATGGGATGAAGCTCCCATGGTCAGTAAGTTGTGCTTTGAGGTATTGGATAGATGTTTTAGAGATATCTTGAGGTTTTGTGATAACTATAAACCTGATTTGCCATTTGGGGGAAAAGTAGTTGTTTTGGGTGGAGATTTTAGACAGATATTACCAGTTATTCCAAGAGGATCAAGGCAAGACATAGCTAATTCAGTAATCAATTCTTCATACATGTGGTCTTTCTGTGAAGTACTAACACTTACAAAAAACATGAGACTTAATGATCAAAGCAGTAAGTGCACAACTGCTGAGTTGAAAAGCTTTAGTGAATGGTTGTTAAAAGTCGGAGATGGCCTTGCAGGGGACACTACTGATGGTGAAGCTAAAATTCAAATACCTGAACAGATGTTAATTAAGAATTCTGAAAATGGATTGGATGATTTAATTGATTTTGTATATCCTGATATGTTATCAAACATGAACAGTCCAGGATTCTTTAAGGAAAGAAGCATATTGGCTCCAACTTTGGATGTGGTTTCCCAAGTAAACAATCATATCATGGACATAATCACAGGAGAGGAAAGAACTTATTTGAGTTCAGATTCTGTTTGTAGAGAAGAAGGTAATTCCCAGTGTGAATTAGAAACTTTTTCACCTGAAGTTTTAAATGGTTTGAATTGTTCAGGTCTGCCACCACATAAATTGGTTTTGAAAGTTGGTGTTCCCATCATGTTGTTGAGAAATATAGACCAATCTAATGGGTTGTGCAATGGCACCAGAATGCAGATAAGAAGGTTGGGTAATCATGTTATAGAATGTGAAATTCTTACTGGAAATCGAGCTGGTGGAATTGCACTTATTCCCCGGATGAACATGATTCCAAATAATCAAACTCTTCCAATGAAATTTCAAAGAAGACAGTTTCCTATTGTTGTCTCATTTGCAATGACAAACAATAAATCTCAGGGACAAACATTGTCACGTGTTGGATTATTTCTTCCAAGACCAGTATTTACACATGGTCAGTTATATGTTGCTTTGTCAAGAGTGAAATCTATCCATGGATTAAAGATTTTATTGAAAAATCATGATAATGTTTCTGAGAATTGCATAATTAACGTTGTCTATAGAGAAGTATTCCAGAAACTTTCATGAACATGTATTTATTTCAATACATCTGATCATTTCAAAGTATTCTGAGCAGGTATTTATTCAACACTTTTTTCTATATTTCATTCCATTATTAATTTTTTTATTTACATTTATACAACATTTTATCTATTTTTAAATTAACCAACTCCCTTTATTTTTTTTGCAGGATTCTGTCATAAGTCTCCTATTATTGAATTTTGAAGATTAGCTTTATTAAATTGTTTATTTAGAAACATATTATCATTTTTTTAGTATTTTCAGTTATTATAATTGCTCTTTTCAATAATTTCGTGCAACGCACGGGTTCTACACTAGTTTTATATAAAAAAAACATGTCAAGACTCTCATTTTTATTTCTAATTGAATATACCTTGGTGTATCTAGAAAACTCATTTATCCGTCAAAAAAAAAAAGAATCTAGAAAACTCATTTATAAAGTTTACAAAATATTTTGTATACCTTTAAGTCATGGTTTGTTTTAAATCTTCTAAGTCGGTATGAATTAAATTAAGTAATTCAAAATTTCATTTTACATTAATACTAGAAAGGGGGAGCATTTTATTACTAGGTGCATGGAGCATTTTATTCCAAGCTAAGGTCTTTATAGATGTTAGCTTGAGAAGTACTCTTATTCAAATCCTGCCTTGGGCATGCAGCTCCTTTAAAATCCAGGGTCAGTTGTCCCACCCATCGAGGTGCCTACAAACCAGCGAGGGAATTAGTCACTGCTGTCGGCGGTGGATACCCTGGTCAAATACAAAAAAAATACACATGTTTCTTTCAATCCTCTACAAAGTGTAAAAGGTAAAGCAACCCTAGAGTCTACAACCCATTTATTCACACTGATCATAGTGTTAGCTTGAGAAACAATTACAACTATCACATCATCTCTTGCAATCAATTTTGTTTCCTAGCTAATACAGGTTTCTATATAATTTGTAGCTCCACGTTACCCTTGATATAATTGTTAAAAAATGTTATGTTTTTAATCTAACCAAGATGCTTTCTATTTGAATCAATCACATTAGCCATGAAAGCACACATAATCCATTGAGCATTTCTTACAATTAAGAAATCCTTAGCATACTCATCACCACTTATTTCTCTCATTTTCTTCGAAACTATCACTTTCATAGTCATGTCATTTTTAGTTGTGTTATAAAAATCGGACCGATCATCGACTCAATCAGAGTACTGAGTTAATGGGTCATTGGTCGAACCAGTGGGTTACTGATTGAACCGGTTAAACCGATATATAAAAAATGAAAATATATGCTTAAAGTTATTAGATATTAATTTTTTTTAATATGCAAATACTTCATAATTTTTATTTGATATAAAAAATGACTAAACTAGCAAATTAGTCCTTGAGTTTGTAAGGGTCGGGCAGTTTAGTCCCTGACTTTACGAAACTCATCTCGTAGTCCTTGACTTTGCGAAACGTCAATCACTTTAGTCCAAGAGTGTTAACTCTGTTACTTTATGATGACGTGTCATGTTCAAATGACACATAGGATGCTGGAAGGGTTCAAATCGACGTTGTTTTGCGCCGTTCATCATCACCATTTCTGATTATGCATCTTCCCCTGTTTTGTGTGGGTAGCTGACCCAAAAACACAAGAAAGCTTTCTTGGAGCAGAAAAGCATAAACCTAGGGTTCTAAACTACTGTTTATCTTCCACGTTCGTCCAAGGATGCGGTGTCTCTGCATCTGCTTGGGATGGCTGAGATGGAGTGGATTCCGTCCCGAGTGAAGTAGCGTTGCTTGAGCGATGGAATGCGCAAGTTGGTTCCCAATCAAGGTTCTGCAGTTGTAGCTTCCAGATGCGAGAGCACCCCTTCCCTAATAGTAAGAGCTTCTGCTATAAGCATGGATGCCGCTCGGATGAGCATAGACGAAACTAAGAGGATGGTCCTAGCTGAATCCCTCGCAATTGCAGCTATGACGGCATATAGAAGATGAGGTTTGAAGGTTTCATCGCAGTTAATCTTAATCACATCTTCCCTGGGTGCTCTCCAAGCTTTAGATGTATGAAAATTCCTTGCCCCATTTTCTGGACTTGGGAGCCAAACCAGGTTGGGGTTTTCCATGGGTACTTTAGGATAACGTGCTCTAAGGTTTCAGGTTCTTCTTTACATATAGGGCATGTTGGATGAGGGGCTAGGCGCTTTCAGTAGAGATTAACAATCATAGGCACTGCATTTTGGCATGCTTTCCACAGTAAAGAAATGCAAAACGACGTCGTTTTGAACCCTTCCAACATCCAATGTGTCATTTGAACATGACAAGTCATCACAAATTAACGGAGTTAACACTCTTGGACTAAAGTGATTGACGTTTCGTAAAGTCAAGGACTATGGGACGGGTTTCGTAAAGTCAGGGACTAAACTGCCCGACCCTTACAAACTCAATGACTAATCTGCTAGTTTAGTCTATAAAAATTATAACCATTAATATAATATATATCTTATACGATAGATGTTTTTAAAAACTTTTTACTAATTTTGTAAATTTAATATTTTACATTAATTGATGAATTATATATTAAATTTAAAAAAATTAAAACAAAACATTGCTAAAGGAGCTAGCCCAAATACTTTGTCCGGCATTTGTAAGTTGTAAGAATATAAGTGTTGTAGTTTCCCATTTATAAATGTATTCTGAAGCCCATTTTGAATTATATTCATTGTTGCTGCTAGAAATCCATATATATAAAAAATGATATATATATATATATATAATATAATATAATATAATATAACGAAATACTCCATTAGCTTGGTGGTTGAGCGCTGATGATGTAACACCCCAGCCTTGACCTGCGACCCAACTTATGGGGCACAGGAATTTACTGAGCGTGTTAACTAAGCTTAATCCACCCCCTTAAGGTGGATTATTCCCCGAAGGGAACCTTATGTGGATTCGAACCCATGAACCAGGGACTTGGTCATAGATTCCTATAATCCACTACCAATTGAGCTAGTAGGAGTTTATGACCAAGTCTCTAGGTCATGGGTTCGAATCCACGGAAGGTTCCATTCCGGAAATAATCCACCTTAGGGGTGGATGAAGCTTATTTAACACGCTTAGTGAATTCCTAAGCCCCATAAGTTGGGTCGCAGGTTAAGGTCGGTGCGTTACATATGGTATTGTGCATTGACGCGGGTTCGATGCTTGCTGCTGGCACTTTGTGAAATTATTTTATTTAGTAAGAAGTCGTTGTTGCAGTTCAAATACCGGGCCACCCAAACCAGTTTGTGACTAGTTCGGCCTGTTCGTTGACATAACTGATCCTGTGACTGAACCATATCGATTATGGACTCAGTTTTTCGGTTGAACCGATTGGACCGGCCAGTACGATCTGGTTTTAATAACACTGGTCCGCAATGTACTTATTTAAATTGATGATTGAAAATCCTTTTTTCGGCTACCATACCTTGAGTAGCACAGCAAAGAGAGTCTTCAGCTTTTTCAGATCGAGCTACATCTTCCTTAGCATCCTTGTTCGTACATCTTTAATAGAATCATCAACTACCTCCACAACAACACCATCCAAGGAACCCTCAACTACCTCCACAATAACTTAAAAAGTAATCCTAGACTACCTCCATTACAATTTATGCCTCCTTTCCAAATAGATGTAAGAGTTCTGTACAGTAAGAAAAAAAATGCACTATATTAAGTTACTATACCATCAATCATGTTCATAAGACTCCGTGCATTCCATATGAAGAGGCAAAGTATAGGATAAAGACTACTTTGCCTAGCCATCTCCCTTGAGAGAGAGAAAAGGGTTAGTTTCATTAATTTTTCTACATTTATTATTTGTTAATTACAAAAAACGTTGACAAAATAAGGGTATTTTGTAAAAAATTAATTAATGCAATAAATAATTTGGATGGATCTCATATAAAAGACCAAAACAAAGTTCTCAAAAAGCTCCAATAAAAAGGACGAGAAGGAGTACCATATATACAAGATTGTCAATACTAACAAAAGCTTTTCCAATGGCAAAAACTAATGTGACCAATAAAGGGATATGTCCAATATTTTTTAAAATATGTTGCATCCACTCACGAATATTGCAACTCATAAACACCACTGGGACCAATTGGGATAGAGAAAATGAGCCCATTCCAATTTTCAATTGAAGCAAGTAATCTATTCTATTCTATCTATTTATTTTACTACTATTAATATTCTTTACAAGCATTCCACGTGTCATCTTTTTATCCAATATTTTCCCGCCTAAAACCTGTGTTGGTCTCTTTCAATTAAAAAAATTATTTTTGTTTTTATCTCATCAAAAGAAAAGGCCTCTTCTTCATCTCACCATACGATTTTGTTCTGCTTTATTTCAAATTCAAATTCTTCTTCTACAATCGACAAACACTCCCAATTTTCTCTTTCTTCGACACTATTTCCCCTCTGCCTCCACTCTCTCATCATTCCTTTCTTCTTCCTCCTCTTTGCCTACACAAGGGACAAATTCAAGTGCTCAAGAAATTTTTTTTCCATATATTTCTCCCTCAATTTGCTTTCTCAAACAATTTCTTTCCTTCTAAAAAACAACACATCATTCTTTTTACTTTCTTTTTATTTTTTTATCAAAATTATATCTCCATTTATTTAGCTTCTATTGTAGTGTTTTTTTTAATAAAGGGTAAAATATGTTTTTGATCCCTGTAAAATAGGCGAGTTTTGCTTTTGATCCCTGTAAAATTTTTCTTTAGTAAAGCGTCCTCCCATTTTGAGTTGGTTTATAACACGTTGACTAATACGAAGCTTGCGGTTGTGACTTCGGTGGTGAAATTGGAGTCGCAACACTTAGCGCAGATCGCGAAGCAAGTGCAGAAACTCACTGGGGCTAAAAATGTGAGGATCAAGACTGTGCTTGATCCTAGTTTGGTGGATGGTTTCACTGTCAGGTATGGGAATTCAGGTTCAAAAACGCATAATAGTGAAGGAAGTATCTTCTATTTCGGGTGTGTTTGGTTCTGCATTTGGAACCTTTGAACGTGAGTTTAGAGCAGTCAAACTTGAGTTAGGGAGATTTTGGTGTTGTTTGGATTGGCATCAATTACTCAAGTTTGGAGCTAAACTTGAGTTTCTATAGAAGCAAGAATTTGTAGCTTCTGTGTTAACATAAACTTGAGTTTGGTCGCACAATTTTTCTGTTTCATTTTTTACCCTCTCCACCCATGAAGCTGCAGTACGTTTGTTGTACCCAACAACCTCACAGCTGCACCCATGAAACGTTAGTCTGCACCCATCAAGTGAACCAATCTCTTTCTTTCTTTCTTTTGTTTGATTGGTGAACAGTGAACCGATCTAACGCTCATAGTTCCCTTGTTATTGATTCCGTAAATTAATCTGAACTTTTCAATTAACCTCACACCATTTAACGTGGGATATATATAGTTATTTAATAAGAGTTATTTTCATTCCAAATTAAATTTTTTTTCACCAGCATCTAAGTGAAATCTATATCTATATAACAAACAAAGACATGTCCTCTTTAGTAATTATACCTGCAAACGTGATTTATAAAATCTAAACCAAACAACATTCACTTTCTTAAAGTCACGTTTACAACAAACTATCCAAACAAAAAATCACGTTTATACAAACTCAAGTTCCCTTCAAATCACATTCAATAAATCACGTTCACCTAAACTCAAGTTTGCAAACTCTAATCCAAACACGCACTTCATCTCGTGCTCTGCTTGTTACATGAATTGAAAGTATAGTGGGTGGGTAGTTTTTACGGGAAGGCAGAAAGCGGAGGGGGAGAAGAGGGAGTGGGGGAAATGGTAGGGGTGTGTTTTTGGCGGTCACAATTGACATTTCTGGCGGTTTAAGACCCTCAGAAAAATAATTATGGACACCTAAGCCAGGGAAAAAGTGCCACGTCAGCACCTGGCACACGCCAATTGAAGGGAGAGACTAATTGCGAAAAAAATTGGGATGAAGCTTTACTAAAGAAAAAATTTACAGGGACCAAAAGCAAAACTCGCCTATTTTATAAGGACCAAAAACATATTTTACCTTTTAATAAATCACAGGTATCCTCCAGGGGAGGCAGTGTTAATCATGTCGTTTTCTTTTTTCTTTTATTTTTTATCTCACTTTCATTTTCTTTTTTATTATGATATTAAAATATTTTCTGTCATTTTTTGTTCTTATTAATATGTTTCACTATAAAAGAATTTTTTTAATGAACTGCGCGTATTATCCACCGGAGACAGACCTGTTCCTAGCATTTTATTTTTTTTCACACATTAATTTTCTTTTTTATTATCCTTTTTACTTGCTTTTTATTTTCTATATCTCCATTTATTTAGCTTTTATTGTAGTGTTTTTTTTATGAATCACATGTATCATCCACGGGAGACAGTCTTAATCATGTCGTTTTTTTTCTTTTATTGTTTATCTCACTTTCATTTTCTTTTTTTATTATGATATTAAAATATTTTCTCTCATTATTCGTTTTTATTAATATGTTTCACTATAAAAGAATTTTTTTAAAGAATTGTGAGTATTCTCCGCAGGAGACAGTCTTATCCCTACTATTTTATTTTTTCTCGCACATTATTTCTTTTATTATATCACATTTAACGTACATCAACACATTTATCATATTTCCTAATGTGTGTTTTTATGTAATAAAAAATCAGAAATGGATGATGACAAAAACTGTATCATCCTTTTTACGTTCTTTTCATTTTTTTATCAAAATCATATTTTCATTTGTTTAGCTTCTATTGTAGTGTTTTTCCCCCCTTTTTATTTGTGTTTTAATTAATCATTCACTTATAATATCATGCTTCTTCATTCTCACGTTAGTAAAGTGATTTTTTTACGAATCACATATATCATCCACAGGAGGCCGTCTTAATACTGTCGTTTTCCTTTTTCTTTTATTTTTTTTATCACACTTTCGTTTTCTTTTTTTATTATAATATTAAAATAATTTCTCTCTTTATTTGTTTTTATTAATATGTTTCATTATGAAAGAATCTTTTTATGAACTGCGAGCATTCTCCACGGGAGACAGTCCCGTTCCTATCATTTTATCCATTCTATTTTATTTACTCTATATTAAAATTGTTCCCACAGTACATGCATCGTGTTTTCAAACTTCCGTTTCTTTTTCTTTTTTTGGTTTTCATTCTCAATTTAGTAATGATTTTTTATGGAATGAATAACAGGTATCCTCCACGAGAGGTAATCTTGCTCTTACCATTTTTTCTTTTTTTTTCTCATATATTAATTTTCGTTTTTATTATTATATTAAAACACATTCTCTTAATATATAAGTATTTATGATAGCTGATATTTTATCATGTGTGAAGCACGAACAACATAATTCATACCATAAAAAAATGATATTGCCTACATGAGATAAATTCTATAAAGATTTTATTGATTTACTTTGAAATTTAAGTATTTATCATAGCTAATATTTTATCTCATGTAAAACACGAGCAACCTTAACCGTACCATTAATTTACCCGTGCGAGATCTTACTAGTGTTTAACCTAAAAACTGATCTCTAAAAAGAAAATAGTAACGAACACTTATTTCATTTCCATAGCATATTTGCAAGCTTCAAAAGCTTTGCTTTTTTTTTTGGTAAAAAAAAAGGAATTAACCCAGGATACTTAAATTTTTCTTTTGAAATTTATATGAGAAAAATATTTATTGAACTTGTGTTGAAAATGTTTACTTAAATCAAACATATTTTAAATATTTTATTTTTAAAAATAGAAAATAAAATGTCAAAATAATTATGTTTTTAAATCTTAAAAATAAAAAATGAAAATTATTTTAAAAAATTGTTTTTATAATTTTATGAGAACTTTTGTCTTTTTAGGGTGGGACTTATAGTTTAATGTATGACTCTTCATATAAAAAACATGGGTGTTGCACTAGTTAAGAAATTAATAGAGATATGTAAATTTTACAACCAATATATATATATATAACAATTCATATAATATTTTTTTTTAATATTTTTTTATCACATTTCACATATTCTCTGGATGTTGTATGATATTATTATACCTCTTGCCAATACAAATTCCATTTCTCAAATGAATATATCACACTATTGATTATATTTATAATATTAAATGAAAATTTTCTATTGTTAATTTCTTAAACAATACCTTAGCAAACTAGTTAACATCCCAAAAAATATAGCTAAAAGTCGCCTAAGCTTTTTTTTTTTGGATGAATAATAAGAATGTACCTATAGTATATTCTGAAGCTGCGAGAGCATCATTGCCTTCACTTCTCCAGCTTGAGCTGTGGCGTTAGGGTTTGCTGTTTGCAGAGTAGCAAGTTCCTCACACCCACAAGCGCCCATACAAAACCAGCTTCAAATAATGCAACTTTCAATCCATATTTGACCATTTCCAACCATACTGCATAATATCACAATTCCTCCATAGTTTCGATACGGAAGATATATCATAAGTATCCGGCGATTACGCACAATGTTCTTCTCCTTCCATTACCCCCCTCTAATTCACACTTTGCTTTTTACCTTCAAATGCAAATTGGCCCTCGTTTTATTTTATCTTATCCCCCCCCCACGCAATGATTAAGATTCTCGACCGTAGGAAAATATCACTATGCAAATTGTTGTGGCATGCCAAGATGTGCAGCACAAGTGAACCAATTCATGAGGTTGCAGATGTAACAGAAACAGTGTGTAAGGTTATGATGTCTAGTCCTACGGTGACACTTGATACTGCTCTTGATCAAACTGGGGTTAGGGTTTCTCCTGAATTGGTGGAGAACATCCTCAAGAGGTTTGAGAATGCGGGTATGTCGGCATTTCGGTTTTTTGAATGGGCAGAGAAGCAGCGAAATTACACACACACCATCAGGGCATACCACTTGATGATTGAGTCTTTGGCCAAGATTAGGCAGTATCAGATCATGTGGGACCTTGTCAATGCAATGAGGAAGAAGGGTATGCTAAATGTTGAGACTTTTTGTATCATTATGCGAAAATATGCTAGGGCTCATAAGGTAGATGAGGCTGTTTACACGTTTAATGTCATGGATAAATATGATGTACCACAAAATCTTGCTGGGTTTAATGGTTTGCTGAGTGCTTTATGCAAGTCCAAGAATGTGAGGAAGGCTCAAGAGATCTTTGACAGTATGAAGGGTCGGTTTGATCCGGACTCGAAAACTTATAGCATATTGCTTGAGGGGTGGGGAAAGGCTCCAAATCTTCCCAAAGCAAGAGAGGTTTTCAGAGAGATGGTTTCTGTGGGATGCAGCCCTGATATTGTTACTTATGGTATAATGGTTGACATTCTTTGTAAAGCTGGAAGAGTTGATGAAGCTGTTGAGGTTGTCAAGGATATGGATGCTAATAATTGCAGGCCAACATCTTTTATTTATAGTGTCCTGGTTCATACTTATGGAGTGGAAGACCGGATTGAAGATGCAATTGATACATTCCTGGAGATGGAAAGGAAGGGGATCAAGGCAGATGTTGTGGTGTATAATGCCTTGATTGGTGCTTTTTGTAAAGTAAACAGATTTAAAAATGTGCATAGGGTCTTGAAAGAGATGGAATGCAATGGTATCACTCCCAATTCACGGACCTGTAATGTTATCATAAGCAGTTTGATTACCCAGGGACAGACTGATAGAGCTTTTGGAGTCTTCCGCCGTATGATAAAGTCATGCGAACCGGATGCTGATACTTACACAATGATGATAAAAATGTTTTGTGAGAGAAATGAAGTGGAGATGGCTCTGAAAATATGGAGGTATATGAAGTCAAAAAAGTTTGTTCCAAGCATGCACACCTTTTCAGCTCTTATCAATGGGTTGTGTGAAAAGGGAAATGTTATGAAAGCTTGTGTTTTGCTAGAAGAGATGATAGAGAAGGGGATTCGACCATCACGTGTTACATTTGGGAGGTTAAGACAATTGCTTATAAAGGAAGGGAGAGAGGATGTGCTCAAATTTCTGCATGAGAAAATAAATCTTCTTGTTAAGGAGCCTTTGTGTGATTAAAAGCATGGAAGGCAGTTACAAGTACAACAGCCAAAGCCTTTTCCCATTAAGTGGGATCGGTTACATGGATCATATAACGCCATAATGTCCTGTCATAAATTAAGTTCAATAATAGACCATTAAACTCTAAATCTCTCTTAATGCTTTGACTTACAATTTTCCTTAGTTTCTCTCTACCTCTATTTATTGGACTTTCCTCTATTTGGTCAACCTTATTACAGATGCTTCCTCAGCTCTTCTTCATACATGCTCAAACCACCTAAGACAAAACTTTACCATCTTTTCTACAATGAGAGCTACCATAACTTTCTCCCTAATAATTTCATTTCTAATCCTATCCTATCTTGTGTAACCATTCTTTAATCCAATGGAAGGCAACTAGCAACTAGAAACATGTAAAACATGACATATGTAGCTTAGACTACTGAATTGGCAGTCAAGACAGTTGCGGTTTTATATGGCTCGGAGCTGCCTATTATGTAGCATAAAAATTAGCATTTTACTGGTAAACTTTCCCCTTATTTTTCATGCTGATGTCTGTTACTTCTTGCATTGTTGTGTTGCTTGTTTTGTTAATATTTATTATTTTCCTTTTGCTTTACAAGTTATCAATTTTTTTTCTTCTTGAAATCCTCAGGAGTGCTATATGCTGCTACTCACATCATTCCTACCTTTCAAATGATCGACATATTATATTGCAGGATGTTGCTGATGGCTGGTGATCTAAGGTCATTGCCCATTTAGAATTTAGAGTATGCCATGCTAGTGTGTAGAATGTATAGCTATGTTGCATGTTATAAAAGCGACAAATTAGCAACCATTGGTGTCATCTTTGACTTTAGGTAACCTTGCTCTGTTTTTCATTTCTTTGAACTTTCATATTTTATATTAATTTGAATATATTTTTTATTCAAGATTTGATGTAATTACTTAATGAGCAATTGAGTTCTATTGGAAGTGAGTGGGGAAGAAAAAAGAATTTGTTTTGAAGTTTGTCTTTGGTGCAGTCTGTTAGAACCCAGAGTCAAGATATGGGCCTGGTCTGGATATTGCAGGAAACAAGCCTAAAATGTGGCTTATGTACTCTAGGAAACATAAGGAAATAGCACATGAGAATTAGTAATAAGAAAATTATATGGTAGGACAGTTATGCAGTAGTTATTTAATTTAATTATGTAATAGGGTAGTTATATTATATGGTAGGACAGTTATTCAGCAGTTAATTAATTGTATGTAGTGTAGTTATTTCTGGTGTGCATTCAGTTTTTCTGTTGTGTAAGGATGAGAATTGTTTTCTCAGAGGAGCATTGGCTCTAAGGCTGGTAGGGAAGTTGTTCTACCAGTTTTGTGTGTTTACTCTTTGTGTGGAATTCAATACATTTCTGTTTTAAACCCCATCACAGTCAGAAAAGCCTGATTATCTTGGAGTGCAGAAAAATCCACCAACAATGTTATGTCTAGCAACTAAGAACTGCATATCAACGTCTGACAAATATCAGTGATCTTACCTATTATGTTTCCATTTGGTAAAGTTCCCTTTTACTTATTTTTATTGATTGAAGGCTTAGAATGATATCTATGCTTTTATTTTCATTTTTCCCCCTTTTCCGGCCTAAATTTTCAGTTGCCAAAATGCCACTTTGAAGGTCTGCATTTCATGGTGTCACTTCATTTTACTGGCATACTGTTATGTAGTATAACATAACAATGCTGTACATGAATATTGTGACAATCTTCTGCAAAAGCAGAACCAAATTAGACGTTCTTGTTGTAGCTATAAAATTGATTATATTAATTGAGTGACATTGGGCCTTAAACAAGACAATGGTTGATTAAAAAGTATGCACATACTCACATTGGATCTTGAGAACCGGTTTGTAGAGACGTGGGAAAGTCTAGGTTTAGTGGTAAAGTTAAAAGTAGAGATCAATTAGAACCATTGGAATATGGACTTAGCTAATTGCCTGGATCTTTAACTTAAGTATAAGAATTTGCCTACTTTGGCTATGGCCCTCTTGAACCAAGATAACTTGCCTACTTCGGCCGGATTTGCCTTGTTTTAATTATTTTTTTTTTCTCTGACCCCTTATATAGGAAGGGATCTCCTTATTCGGCTATTGCTGTGTGACTGGCTGCAATTAACCACAGCTTTTGCTCATGCACTGTTTTTGTACAAGCACTCAAGCAGGTATGGTCTTAAAAGTGGTGACTAATCGTGGGTTGATCCATATCTTGTGACTCTGCTGGCTTGGGTGCTCATATTCGTGCTAAAAATTGTAAATGATACAGATACAGATGAGAGACTTGTAAACAAGGGGTCCATGAGGCTTATGTACCTACCCATTAAAAAAAAGTCCAAGGCAGTCGCTTTCTACAAGAACTCAATTTGTGTAAATTCTATGTAAATCCTTAGGAAGTTAGGATTGTCATATTGTGGATATTATGGTGTCTAAATTCTGTGTCAACGGTCAATTTCTACAAGTAATTTTAATTGTAAGGACATTTTTGTCCTTATAACAATCTATTGCCATTTTTAATCTCAAATGAGGATATTTTCATTCTCTTATATGAAGAGTTATATGAGGAGCTATTCTGCACACAACTGGTGAACAAAAACGTTGGAAGCAGACACAACGTGAAGAATGTTGTGAAACTTCAAATTTGAAGACTTTAAATTGAATTTGTTGCATGTATTTCTAGAGAAAGTGGGAGCAAAAGAATAAGAAAAGATAGATGACGTATAATATGTTGTGGGCAAAGTAAAATGATAAAATAAATAGACTTCTTGTTTTTTCTGGCTTTTTTAGGGTGCGTCAATTTAAAAGTTGTTATAAACATAACTATATTTTAACCTTTAGATATTTTCAGAGTGCGTCCATTATTTAAATCCATATCAAATTTAAGATTTGCTTTGTGTAGAACCTATCTTTGACTTTTTCTTTCTTCTCAAAATTCTTGCATGTGTCAAATGACAGAATTCCTCCTATTCTTTTCCAAGTTCTATTTGATACATTTCTTTCTAACGTAAAATTACTTGATCCGCACAAAAGCTTAAATTTTGACACACTAAATCTAACCTTAAGGGATTCTCGTGATTACATTAAGATCAATCAAGATCACATAACAAACATAATGTGTTTATCTTGATATACTATTGCCAATTGCATGTTAGTATAGGTTACGCATCGTTAAATGAGGTTAAATAATATTTCTCTTTATTTATCATGAGTTATGAAATGAAATACATCAACCCATCTAGCTAAAAGTAATCATAGAAGAGTGATGTAGTGCCCGTTTGGTTTACAGTTGGGTAGAATTGATTCTAGAAATCAATGATTAAAATAAATGATGCACATTTTACGAAGCACATTGGAAAAGAGTGATTTAAATTCAATTCTGTAAAATCATGGTTTTGCACTGTTGAAATGCCAAACTAACGGAGACGTAGTCATCTATTACAAATGTCAGTTGCAAGACCTGTAACCAATTAATGGCTAATAGAGGATCACCTTCGTTTGGGTTAACCGATTTTACGTGGTAGGAAAAGTATAAAATGAAGAAGTGTAAGATGGAAAATAAATGGAAATTGGAATTTTACCCTATTTGGATCACACATGCAAAGAGAAAACCTTATGGGGTTGGCTCATGTTTAGAAATCGCTTCTTCTTAGAAGGCATAAAAATGAACATGCAAGACCAAAAATGCATTCCACTTCCACAAGTCAGAACCAATTGTATAATTCATACGAATTGATCAACAAAATAAAATAAACGTTAACTCAGAATGCCATTCAAAACAACCTTCCTTCTCCTATCTCCTATCTGCTTAGCTTAAGTTTGCCTTTTCCAATCGAGACCATAACTAGATAAAAGAAACACCCGTTTGTACAGCCTTTGCTGTGGCTTTGGACTGATTATCTTTTTCTAATCAGTGAATGTGGAATGTTTCATTCCCACATTAAAAAAATGCCATTTAAAACTGAAATGAGTGCATTAATCAATTCCCTACATTAGTAATTGATTACGGTGACAAATTAGAATATCTATAATATGTGGGTATTGATTAATAAATTAAAAATAACAATAATTCATTAACATATTATGCTTCAATTTTATGCAAAGGTTACAATGGTAATAAAATAATATTCTTTTGTCCCACTCTCAACCCAAACATATGGAGAGAAAAGTTTACTTTTCTTTCTTTCCATTTCATTTTTATTTTCTCTTTCATTTTCATTTTTATTTTCTTTCCTCCCATTTTCTTTCCACATTCAAATAGTGTAAGTGCATGTGCAATGGAGTTCAAGGCCGAAGTGTCAAAGGTTACCTTAGCGAGAACAAAGCCCAAAACAATTCATTTTATATGAAAGTGGGATCCATTAGAAGTTATAATCCCTTGGAATCCATTTTAGCATTCATTATTTGAAGAAGTAAACAAGATCACATGTGAGAAAAATTGACTGATTGTATTTTAGTTTGATGCACATCTTTCAAATAATATCATTGTAATTTTAAAATGAAGTATCCGATAATCATAAAACACTCTTCTTAAAAGATACTATGGTTGTAAAACTAATGCTACTAGGAAAATTTCTCTAAAGATGCTTTGACAGTAAGCATACATAAGATTAAGCTCTCCCACTTTGCTTTTTAGTTCTGGGGTCACTTGTTGAAAGAGCTGACCCGGAGATCTTGTTAACCTCATACAGCAATACAGCTGAGAACAGGAAACTGCGTTTATGCAACAAACATCAGAAGAACATCAACAATGGTGTCATCAGAAAATATCAATTGATACATTTGATACATTTTTAAATAATAAAGAATCCACATTTAGCTATCGGTTTGCTATGATTTAATATGATGTCATCTCTAAATGCCAGACAATGACAATATCAATAATCTGCTAGTTGCTATACTTGGTCATTTTGAATTTATTTATCAATAGGCTCCTTTATATTCCATCAACATAAATGTTCTATCTGAAATGAAACATCCTTCTGATTTTCTGCAATTTGCAAGGTCAGAATTAGGTTGCTAAAACCAATTTTGAATAGTCTATTCAAGCTACAAAAGCTTTAGATTGCTGTCTATCTCTGATATCATGATATTGCAAGTTATTTTCTTCTTTTACAAGAACTATTGGTTATATCACAGCAGCAAATCTAAAATTCAATGTACTATATAACAGCTTATCAAGGTATAGAGATAATGATCTACAATCCTATAGTTTACTATACACTGGGAGGCGACACATGAATACCGGAATCAATAAGAACAAGTTCAAGGATAATTAAGAAGCAAACTATTAGATCGGTCCTGACTTTTAGGGCATCATGCACTTTAGTCCATGACTTTTAACAAACTTCCTTTTAGTCCTTGATATTACTTTCCATCCAGCACTTTAGTACAAAGTCCTAACTTCTGTTAAGTTAGTGTTGATGTGTCATGTTGAGTGATAGTGTGACACATAGGCTACCTAGTAGGACAAAAAATGACGTCATTTTCCCCATTTTTTAAGTGAGACACCTAATCTTGACGGTCACTCAAAAAATGATGTTGGAGAAAATGAATGAAGAACAAAAAAAGGGAAGGTGAATCTTAGATTTTGGACCTGGGCCTAACTCAACCCCAAAAGCTAGCTTATAGGGTGAGGATTGCCCAAGGCTTATATACTTTAACTTGGCCTTATCACTAGTCAATGTGGGACTCTCCAACACACCCCCTCACGC
Source organism: Sesbania bispinosa (assembly GCA_026901365.1). NCBI lineage: Eukaryota > Viridiplantae > Streptophyta > Magnoliopsida > Fabales > Fabaceae > Sesbania > Sesbania bispinosa. Next base: position 469,563 of record QLOH01000551.1, on the reverse strand, counting down.
CCAAGGCTGGACATCTGGAGCGTGGACATCTACGAGTGGGAGCCCAATAACAACAGATCTAGGATAGGCTTTGATACCATCTTAAATTTTGGACCTGGGCCTAACTCAACCCCAAAAGTTAGCTTATAGGGTGAGGATTGATCAAGGCTTATATACTTTAACTTGGCCTTATCACTTGGGACTCTCCAACAATGAAGAAGTGACAGTTAGAGCTAGGTGTCTCACACTTAAAAAAATGCTGAAAACGACGTCATTTTTAGTCCTGCTAGGTAGCCTGTGTCATTTAACATGACACGTCAACACCAACTCAACAGAAGTTAGAATTTTGGACTAAAGTGCTGGATGGAAAGTAACATCAGGGACTAAAAAGAGGTTTGGTAAAAGTTAGGGACTAAAGTGCATGGTGCCCTAAAAGTCAAGGATCAATCTGTTAGTTTACTCGATAATTAACCCATTAATGTATTTGTGCATATTTCAAATATCAAACTGCTATTTAATTACAAGCTGACAGGTCATCTAATCAACACATTGTTTCTTTTTAAGTACTTGATGTCATGTTTTTTCTTAAATAAAAAAAATGTAAAATGGTCTTTTTAATATAAAAATGTATCATGCAATTATAAGTTGATGGTAGTTCAAAATCAGCCAGGTTTTAAGGAGGTTTAAGTAGAATATCCCATTTAATTTTTTGCACTACTTAGACCTGCTTCTTTACAGAAATATTGCATTTTTAACTTTAATTCCCAAATACCCCACATGCAACATTATTTCCCAAAATGTTCAAATTTTGAGGACCATTGAGAAGTCAGTTTTGGCCACACCGACTTCTCAATTAATTTATTTATTTATTCTAAATGTGTTAGGAAGTTGGTTTGGAAGAAAATGACTTCCCTACTTTTTTTTTGCATTTTTTCAACTAAAAATATTTAACACTAATTTCTTCTTACTATTCATTTATAAGGGGGCAGAGTATTGTGGGGGAGCAGGAACATACCATGTAGTGATGCAAACCCGGTGGACAGTGCTTGCAGCAATCAAAGCGACAGCTTCTGCTATTATGACTGCAAATAAAAATACATTGTCATTGATTTTTTTTTAAAACACAAAATGCAATACTGGAAGCTAAGGCATACATGATTTGTACATGGTAACACCAGAAGGAGTGAAAGAATTGAATGCCTCATCCTATGTTTCATGCAATTTGTAAGTATAGAAAACGTAGATGTTCTTCAAGTGTCACAACTTTTCATAAATAGAAAGAGTGACCTAGACGATAAAACATGCAGCTCTTCATGTGCTTGTATTGCTAGGATTGTTATTGCTAAAGATATAATATGAAGAGCAATGCTATTCGGCACAAGTTGTTAGAATACACCGGTGGCTTGTATATGTTAATGAGTCATTCTGTTATATAGTATCATTATCATGTTAAAAGATCCATTATACGCCTATAATTAATTCGCACGATTTTGTCTAAAATATTTTCTTTCACTTTATCATTTTCTTAATATGACTGAAAAAAAAAAATTGCAACTAGCAAAACAAGTATAGATAGATTGAAAGAGAGAATAACAATAAGGGGTTAAAAAGAAAATCCACAAGGAAGATTCTCACAAAATTAATTATGAGTGAAAACCATCAAGGGTTTAGGGTTTAGGGAAAGGGTATCACCAATTTTATAATATGGCAATCCTCTTTGATGAACCTTTGCTCTTATTTTTACTTCTTTATAATAAGAATTAATATGTCATTTTGCCTCCTAAACAAACATTATGAAATATAAATCCTCTGTACTAAGCTGCATAATCACGTTTTCCTTCTATACATATTGTGTAATAATGTGCATATATGAAACCATGTCATGCAGAAAGCCCTCTGCAAAACAACAAGCTTAGACTTCTTTCTACAATGAGCGAGTAAACTTACCATCGCAATTAGACACAGAAAGCAAATTCATAACTGCCTAAAATGCAGGTCCAATGTCAATAGACATGCAGAAAAACCAGGTGGAAACTATGATATTCGTGCACACAAGACAGTTCACAAAGTCACTAACAAATAAATGCCTTAAGCAGTATGTGTTGAAGTTCAATGTCAAAAAAGTGTGAAGTTACAATTAATACTTACTCTGTTTTACTTGATTTTAAATTCCATTAATATATAATGATACTGTTTGTCATCAACATTCATAATCAACATGTACTTACCGGCACCCCAACCAGTTCTTGCTCCAGCAGTTTCCTGAAAATTTCCAATGAACTGCAAGCAAAATGTAGATGTAAATACCTTAAATTAATTTGAAAGTTTTTACTTGAATGCAATTCTCGGAAGAGGTATATGTGGTAGAAGATATTAAAAGCAGACTATATGGATAAAAATAATATTCATGTATATCTTGTTAACATAGTCCACCACAGTCCACCTAGTATTAATATGAACAAAAGATCCTTTGTTTTTCTCACAGTAAGACTATATCAATGAGTGACCAGGGAACCATTATATGAACATCAACCTATGAACTCTGAATTGAAAAAATAGGAATTCTCTCTGTCTTCTAAAAGTCTGCAGGCTTAGGTTCGTGAAATGGTACTTCTCATAGGAACTAGGAAGAATTACACAGTACACAATTCGATGCTCTAGAGGCAGACTCTAATACAAATACAAATATAAATTATAATATATAATATATAGCCAATAATGAAACACTAGTACCAAAAGAGCTGTAATGAAAAAGGAATAAGTCATAGATATTTTTCATGTTCTGATATCACAAGAAATGTTTTTTCCCTTTCCTTCTAGTCTTTGATTTTATTACTCAGGAAAAGACATAATATCATAAGTAAAACCTCAAAGATGAGAAAATGTTCATGCATGTGATTGTGATTCATCAGAATGAGATGGATTCAGAACTCACAGTTAGGAGCACAAGAAATAGGAGGGAGCTGATGAACCCTCCAAGTATTGTGTATAATTCTGATGATGCTAGTTTCCCACGGTACATCTCTTGAAGCGAGAGGATAACGGTGAACAGAAGAAATGAATACAGCATGGAACTCCCAGACCCCGCCATGGCCTTCATATAGCAAGTTCAGCAATGACAAACACGCAAAAAAAAAAAAAAACCATAAATGAGTTGTATGTAGAAAAGGTGCTATAAATATAGAGTTCCTTATACCAAAATTTGAAATACATTTGCCATCGACTCAAGCAGCCACAAATCTCTAGTGGCAAAAGTATAATCTACTAATTTTTTATTAAAAAAATTTACTCAAGTTAAAAACTGGCTAATTGATGGCATGGTATTCAGACAATTTCTTTTTAAGGCTAGTTTTTTTAGGATTAAGCTTCTCTTCACGAAAAACAGGAACAGCACGTAAGTCAAGGTCAATAAACTTCAAACTTTCAGTAGAGCCACACCCGTCTTTAGCAAATGGAAACAAAGAAGCCAACACCATTCAGAAGAGACATTGATAAAATGACAGCTATTAATCAACCCCCGTAAACACAAAAGCATAATCGCCAGATTTCGCTTACAAACAGCCTAAGCTACGAAGTGCAAGAAAAACAAAAGTCAACAGCCAAAGGCCAAAGCTCAATGGATCAAACAATGTTATCAGGGCACATAGCATCAATCTCAACTGTAAAATAACCGACAAGAAACCCTAATTCCAAGCTACGTGAGCCAAGTTCCACCAAATCCAATTAACAATTCACTGTTCAAGACTTCAATTTGAACAGAAGTAGCAAGGGATTCAAGATCCAGTCATTTTGATTCCCTCTGAATCTCACATTTTCTCAAGAAACAAACAGAAAATAAGACGTCGACGAAGCGAAGAAAGATCGTACCTCACTCAGATGAGATCAGCAGCAGCAGTTTCAGTTCAGATCTCCTCCCTGCAACACGCGCTCGTGTTTTTAATGCCCGAGGGCAATCTCGGCATTAAAAATTCTAGCCGAGGGCAAAAGCGTCTAATAAAAGATAATTAAAAACGACGTCGTGTCTATGGCATCTGAGAGTGTTTCGATGGAGCCGCCGGAGTGCCCGGTGTGTCTCCAGTCCTTCGACGACGAAGAGGCAATTCCTCGGGTATTATCGTGCGGGCACTCGGTTTGCGAAGCTTGCCTTGTGGAGCTCCCACAACGGTACCCAAATACCATTCGGTGCCCCGCGTGTACCCAACTCGTTAAATTCCCTTCCCAACAAGGTCCTTCTTCTCTTCCTAAGAACATTGACCTCCTCAGACTCTGCCTCCAACACTCTCCTCCTTCTTCTGATCACTCGCGGAAACCGAATCAACGGTCCTCGAACAACGATGGCATTCATTGCTCTCGATTCTGGTCCGATGAGTTCTACGCCACTTGGAAGGATTGGATCCTTCCGCACGACGCCGTTTCGGTCTACGAGGACGGTCTTGGCCGTTTCGGTTCAAGTTCTTCTTCCAAAGCCAAGGGTAGGGTTTGCTTCGGAGTTAACCGTACCGTGAGTTTCGCTCCGATTGTTTCTTTGCCTCCTCTTGTGAATGATATCAAGTTCAGGTTTAGTTATGTTGCCCGGATTATCAAGTGTTTGGAGGGGATGAACGAGGCTGTGAGGGAGGGGTTAGGTTTGATTCTTGAAGCTTCCGTGAGGCAGGGTAGTAGGGTGTGTCGGGTGTATGGGTTGTGGAGTGAGAGTGAGGTGGTGGATGGGCCTCTCTATCTGGTGTGTGAGAGGCACCGTGGTGGTAGTCTTTTGGACAAGTTCAGTGAATTGAGGAATGGATTTGTTGGTGCGAATGGGGATAAAGGTGGATTTTTAAATTTTGCAATAATTGGTAAAGGTATATGTGAATCTGTGCTTGCTTTGCATTTGGAAGGTTTGGTTGCTGGCTGTTTGGGACTTTCTTGCTTCTATTTTGATGAGCTTGGTGGCATTTGTGTTGATTTGAATGAGGTATTGGTAATGGGAAAGAAGAGTATAGATGCTGTTTCTTGTGCCACAGGCAAGAAAGACAAAGGAGAAGCAATACGGAAGGATTGCCTGGAAGATGAGTTTTTCATAAGCCCAGAGGTTTTGTTTAGGTTATTGCACAAGGGGGCTGTTACTCTAGACAATGAGCATTCAAGATATCCAATTGGGTATGGCTCAGATGTGTGGTCATTGGCTTGTGTTCTGCTGTGGCTCCTTATTGGAAATGCACTCCCTCCGATTCCCCTGGAAATAAATGAAGAGAATGGCCTTGATGGTTCAGGTAGTTACATTTGTTGGGTGGAGAAAGTTAGTTCTATTTTGGAAGACAGAATAGGCTCTGAATATCCATCACTGCGGCAGACTCTTTGCAAATGTTTGGACATTAATCCAGGAAACCGACCAGAAATGGTGGATATAAGGAAATGCATTCAGGTTATGTTAGTCGAACCTCAATTTGATTTCCTGTGCAATTTGGAGGTCACAATAAATAGGAACGACGCAGGTCACTGTTTGATTCTTGCAGAGTTGTGTCAGTTGCCTAAGGAAAGTTCTAAGGAACCAAGAGAATGTGAGTTGCAGGAGAAAGAAGATGATGGTCAACCAGATTTTGTTCAAGATAGGGAAAACAAATCTGATGAAAACTTCGTTGCTGGTCTTTCTAAGGGAATGACTGAACTTAAAGATCTGAAAGGTCATCTTGATTGTATCACTGGATTGGCTATTGGAGGTATGAATTCTAAGTTTATATTCAAACATTGCAATCTCTCTCAATCATATTTCTTGATACTTATTTGTTTTTTTGCCTGGATGATAAGATACTTAGAAGTTAGAACTACATTTTTGGATAGCAGATGAACCTGAAGCTTTTGAATTGATTTGGTCACAGTTTCTAATGCTTTCCATGCATTTCTTTAAAATATTTTGAAACTAATATACAATTTGGTGTAGCACAGTTTAATGCAACTTGTAAGCTATTCTCTTAGTCAGCATCTGCATTAAGGTTGCTTTACCTATGTCATGGACAGAGTGTCACTTCATGCAATGGAGAATTATATTTCATTCTAACAAGAATTTGTTTAGTTTTGCAGGGGGTTATCTGTTTAGCTCTTCATTTGATAAAACCGTCCGCGTATGGTCCTTGCAGGTAACACTATTAAAACACAAATCACTTGATAACATTCTACTAGGTGCATTCCAAATAGCATAATCTCATTAATAATCTTGGCACAAGGATACCATCCTTATTGTTTCAGTAAATTGAAGCTGAATTAGAGATTTCCTTTGATATTTTCTGAAGAATAGTTCTTCAGTTTTTTTTTCTGTGACACCAAGTGATGGAGTTTCTTTGGAGGGGGGCATGGTCCCTCCAAGAAAAAAAATCCTTATAGGTATATATAATTTTCATGTATGGCCCCCTCAATATATTTTGAGTATATCACTTAACTAATTTGGCCCCTCAAAATATTTGGTCAAGCTCCATTGCTGGTGACATCTTCTGATAACTGTCTAACACCAATAGACAAATAAATAAAGGAAGAGAGAGAAAAATGGTTAATATATTTTCACCTTTTCTATTTCTGGTATACAGGCTACTCCTTTTCCTTTTAAAAGTTAAGACTTTTTTACAAAATGAAAAATCTAAATATGTTTGCTCTAGAGTTGTTTAACTGCAGTTGGCTTTCCAAAATTAGAATTCTATGACAAATTGCATTAGGCATATTTCCTTCAGAAGCACATTTTGCTCTTCCGACCTTGTGCTATGTAGGATTATTACACTCTTTGCTTTACAAGAATAACTGGAAAATAACATCTTGAATGCTAGATTGACATTGTTAAGCAATATCAAAGCATGAGTTATAATAAGGATGAAGTTGGAAGTCTACGGCCTTTTGCTATAGAATAGTGTTGTTGTTATTATACAAGGTCTTCCTCAGTTATTTTATTGATGCGTTTCACCCATGCAAATTTTATGTAGGACTTTTCTCATTTACACACATTTAGAGGTCATGAGAATAAAGTCATGGCTCTAGTTTATGTAGATGATGAAGAACCATTGTGCATAAGTGGTGATGGTGGAGGGGGTATATTTATCTGGGGAATTACTGCACCTCTCAGGCAAGATCCCTTGAGGAAATGGTATGAGAAGAAGGATTGGCGCTTTAGTGGCATCCATTCCCTGGCTGTTTCCAGAAATCTTTTTCTCTACACTGGAAGTGGAGATAGAACAATAAAAGCTTGGTCACTAAAGGTGAGTTTGTCATTTTCATTGTTTACTTATGTTGCAGCCTAAAACAATAGCTTCGCTATGAAATGCATTATTTGGGTTGCTGTACCTTTTTCCAGGATGGAACTTTGATATGCACAATGAATGGCCATAGATCTGTAGTTTCCACACTTGCAGTATGTGATGATGTTCTTTACAGTGGTAGTTGGGATGGAACCATTAGATTGTGGAGTCTTAATGATCACAGCCCATTGACGGTACTGGGGGAAGATATGCCTGGAGAGTTGAAGTCTATCATGGCTATTACTTGCAATAGGCATTTGCTTGTTGCGGCATATGAGAATGGATGCATAAAGGTTTCTTACTTAACTAGAATTGTGCCTCTTTAGAAGATTAATGAATTGTAGCCCACTCAAAATGAATTATGGACCTGATCCACATAATCATCTCCTGATATTATTGGGTAACGTCTCTTTTATCATTTGCTTGTTTAGGTCTGGAGAAATGACATGTTCATGAATTCCAAAACATTGCATAATGGTGCAATTTTTGCTATGAGTATGCAGGGAAAATGCCTCTATACAGGAGGTTGGGACAAAAATATTAATATACAGGTAGGAATGCAAAAATGTGTGCGCTGTCTATGGGAATTACATGGAAATGAACTTAGTGAATTCCGTTTTCTATGTTAATTGTTTAAATTTTTGAGAATTAATTATGATATTCTATTTAATATTCTTTACCCAATTAGCATAAAAAATCATTGAAATTTTTTTTAAAAAAGTATTGAATTGTAGGAATTATCCGGAGATGAGTTTGAACTGGATGTCAAAGCATTTGGATCCATTACCTGCAGTTCTGTTGTAACAGCTATATTATGCAGCCAAGGAAAACTTTATGTTGGATATGGTGACAAGTCTATCAAGGTATCTTACTTCCTCCAATTATATTAATTGTTACTTAAACTCAGACCTCAACATGTATTCATTTCTCAACATTAGAGAAAATTGTTTGTGTTGCATAAATTTCATATTGATATATTTGAAGTCACGCGCTTTTGTTTACATAACTTTTCCCATTGCACTTGTTTATGTCTCTGACTCTGTCAATGGAAAGAGAAAATTCCTCAACCTAGAGGTTGCTCTTTTCCCTCCCCTCCCCCCTCAGTAGAAGAGAATGCTTTTTCAAAACCAAACCAATTGGAGTATCCTATGTGGATGATCAACCAAGAGATATTACATAGTTCATGTAACATTTGTGACCTATTTGTCAACCTGCCTTGTTCTCATGTTCTAGAAAGAAGGTCAGTGTATGACAAACATTTAGAGTGCATGATGCTAGCTTAGCTGGTAGATGGTTGAGTTTTGATTTGGTATGAGAAATCCTCCAGTAATGTTGAAAGAAAATTTGATGAAAATTTATCAAATTTATGATAAATTTCTGCTCTCTCTCTCTAAATGTTTACCAAAAAGAATTTTCAAAAGTGTATGATCAACTGTGTGGGGATACCACAGAAATTGTTCCACCTTCACCAAAGGTGTAAATGCATTACTATTATTGAAACGTGTGCTAGATTCTTTACATGCACAAACAAATTCTAAATAGATAGGCCTTGACAGATAGTTGATAGAACCTAACAATATTTACAATTTGAATTTTGTCAACGTCTTCTTTTCTGTCTTTTTTGTTTATGCCTTGTGAAATCCTCAACACTCAACAACTATTATTGATTTGATTCCTCCAGGTTTATCATGGTAAATAGAGTTTTGCCAGGTGCATTTGTTCAGTTCACGGTTTGATTGCTCAAGTTTCAGCCAAATGTCTTCATCTATGTAATGCTCAGCTTTGGAGTGCTTGTTAATTCACAATTTTTACCCAGATGTAGATATCCGTTCCAAATCATGCTTGAAGAATGTCATGTACATATTTTCTTTTGGGGCATGATTCTTGGGGTTTGTATATAACTTAACTTGACAAGAAATGATTATATTGTAATGCACTATATATAATTTAGGTTATTTCTGCCTTGTGGTGCCAGGTTTATCATACATCTTAAGGGATATTTTTGGCTAGTTATTTAGTATTTAGGTTTTGAGCTTTTGGGATGGTAACCGAAAGGAGTATCCGTATACATGTAGATATTTATTTACATTTTTATTTGGTCCTTGATTCACACCTTCAAGGCTTCAACATTTTCATTAGGGAATTGCTTTTGGCACCCCTACTTTTTTTTTTTAACTTTCATTTTCCAATAGCAAAGGAAGAGAGACAACTGCAAAGGAAGATTCTGTTGAGGTTTCTAGCCGTGGTTACTGATAGAGGTGGTTGGGTTCGGTTATGTGTGGGTGGAGTAAAGTGGGTGAGCTCGAGGTTGTGGTTCACGGCGGTTGTGGTTCACGGCGGAAGAGGGAAAATGACGGTAATTGTTCATGCATGGTGGTGTGGTGCAAGGCAGCACCGGCAATTCAGGTTACTTGACTCGGCTCGGTCCGATGTGGATAGCGGATTTTTACGGGTCAGACTAAAAAATCCTGAAATTATTTGGACTTACAAAATAAAGGTTCAAGCCCTACATTTTTGTTGGTAACTCGATTTTTTTGCAGGTTTTGCAGGTAACGAGTTTTATCGGGCTGAACTAAAGAGCCAACAAGTTATTCAGGCTTCTAAAATAAAGGCCCGAGTTCTACATTTTTTGTGGGCTAGGCCGGTTGGACTAGTTCATTTTACTGACTCTATGCAAGGGCGATGATGCACGGTGGAGACGTTCATAGATCGATAATGGAAAGTTGGTGTTATGGTTTCGAGGTGGAGGAGGTGGTGGGTGAGTAAAAGTGGCTGGTTATGCAATGGTGGGATGATTTGTTACAACATGTGGTGAGAAAGAAAATGGTATCTATTTGATGTAGCTTCTAAGAGAGGTCACTCCTTGAGATCAATCTCTCTCTCTTCTCCTCTTGCCCTTTGTCTTTTCTTGCTTTCTCTTCTCTCAATTATGTTTTGATGTCCTTTGGGTGTGAAGTTTTCCTTCTTATACTCTACCACTTTGTTTGGATAATGTGAAAGAGTAGGAAAGAAAGAAGATTGATAGGGACAAGCACAATAGAAGAGAAAACAAGTAGATAATACGTATTTTTAGGTTGTTTGTTTTAAGAGAAAAGGAAAGAAAGTAGAAGAGAGATTTTTTTTATTATAGAGATAGTTTTCCCCTCTGAGAAATAGTAAATAAAATGTATCTCTTCTTTGCTGGAATTTGTGTTAAGTCTATTTGAGGTTTTTCAATAAAAGATATGTTTTTATTTGAAAATATATATTAAAATTTTTATAATAATTATAGAAATTAAAAACAAATTAACAAATTATATTTTTTCATACATTTAAAATCATAAAATTTACTAAAGAGTTGTGACTCAGTTAGCAATGCAGGTTGAGATTGTATGAAGAATTCTCGTGTTCGATTTCCATTAAACACACTCTTAGGGTGGTGTGATAAGTCTTAAATGTGACTAAGCCCCGAACAGTATTATCCCTGGTAATAGGGGATACCCTTGGTTAATATAAAAAATTAAATAAAAATGTATTATAATATTATTAGAAAATTTAAATAAAAACATTTACCATCAAATCAAATCCAAATTTATGGTGTAAGAAAGAGAAAAGATGCAAAAAAAAATGATAGAGATCACATAAACGCTCAAGGTAATGCAAAATAAGAGGGAGACTATGCAAAAAAAATGCATGTAGTATTTATGAACACGAGGCAACGTGGGAAATGGAAATAATATATTATCATTTTGTCAAAATCTTCGCTTTTGAGCAAAAAAAAACTTTCATGGACCCCACATTTATTTTGTTACTTCCCCCCTAAAATCTATCACCTCTCAAATGAGAAAAGTGGCAGGTTCGGATTCTCTCCCTTTTAGGCGCGAACAGGACGTCTAGTTAATGGGTTACTAGTCCTTCGATGAATCCAACGATTATTATAATTTTACCATAATTAAATTACAGCTAGCCTATTTTGATTAAGGGAAAAATACATTTCTAATCTCCTTTTTTACCCCTTTCTCTCTCTCATTCAAACTGCATCCATCTCTGAAGCTGGTTCTGCTTCATGAAATGCTGGAAAGTCAAATACACCACAATCAATAATGAAATTAAAGCACCTTTTTTTGTGTCCCTAGCAAAGAGAATGATTTGCGTACCTTAATCACATATCCTTATAAGGAGCAACCATCACCAACAATAATGTTAGAAATTACAACTCAAGTTCACCTAGAAATAAAAAATCCACCAGAACTTTTTACTCTCTGTAATAAATAAATAAATATTCAAACAGTATGAAGAACTAAATACAGGATTTATTTGTATTATTACACTCTACAATTGGAATTTTCCTTCATTATTGCTGCAACTAGCAACCATCCACACCACTAACCAAAAAGAAAGGTTTGAAAAAAGATGAGTGAAAGAGGAATCAATGAAAAAAAAGAGAGCCAAAACAAAAAATTACATGCAGCTCATGAAACAAATAAAATTAAGAAAGAGAGTGATAATGAAAGAAACAAGAACAGATGAAAAATTGAAAGAAACAGAGAGATAGAGAGACCACCACATGCTTCCTTGACCGCCATTGGAGTTTTCCACCTGGAAGCTGGAACCACCCCTTCCGCATGCTACACGCTGCTCCATCCCATCACCGACATGTTGTGCACCAGACCTTGAGTGGAGCTAGACACGTGAAGGGAGGAAGAACATTTTGGTGTGTTTTACTAAATTTAATTTGAGCTGTTGATCAAAATACCTTTTAATCTATGGTTAAAATATAACCAACTGGATACTCTCCAGTTTCATCCTCACGAGAGAGGATCTGGTTCCAGAAGTGACACTCTTCTTCGCCATTTCTCTCTTACACTTTGTTTGGTAGGAAAGAGAGAAATAGGGTAGAGAAAAATAGGGTGAAGAGAAATAGGTAAGAAATAGAGAAGAAATTGAGTTGTTTGGTAGGAAAGAAATAAAGATGAAATAGGGTGGAGAGAAATGATATTTATGTTTGGTAGGAGAGAAATAGAAAAGAGAGAAATTGAATTATAATATGTAAAGACTAAAATGCCCTTATTCTAGATTTGCCAAACCAGAAGGTAGCTCATAATTTTTTTTTCAACTCAAGAATCATCATTCCATTGAAGATAACAAACAATAGTATTTGCAAGTGTGACAGCAAAAATAGAAAAACAAGTGGACCAAGTTGTGGCAGTAGAGCACGGTTTTAAACGAGGCATAAAACTTTTGACAAAAAAAAACGAGGCATAAAACTTGGAACTCTGACCAGTGGGTGAGATGGTGACCAGTGGGTGAGATGGGGGCGTGCAGGGAAGGGAAGTTAAGGGCAAGATGGTCTTCAGAAAGTCAGACACCAGTTTTGTCTCTCGCTTGGCTATTTCTCCGCTGTTTTGCGAAGAGATAAAAACAGCCAGGGCCCACAACCTGAAAACTTTTTTCCCCTTTAATTTCTATTCAACCAAACACATTTTCCATTCCCCTTCCCCCTATTTCTCTTCTCTCCACTCAAATTTCTATTTAACCGAACACAATGTTAGCCACTTGCGTTGCTTCTAAAATCAATCGAAGCAAACAAAGTGACCCTCCTACATCACTTTTTATTGACAATCATTACAATGCTCCATGCCCTATCGCTTTGGAGGATTGTGTTGAATGATTTTTTATAATATCCCCACTTACCTTCATAATTTTCCTTTTTTGTTTCTTTGTTTCTTTTGTTTTTCTACTTTTGTATTTTTATTTTTATTAATTAATTAAAATTAATCAATTAATTAATTAATCAATTTTTTTAATTAGTGGGATAGCTAACCAATGTAAGGTACTTGATGAAAAATAAAGATTTGAACTTTTTTATTTCTATTTTTTAAAAAAATTTAAAATGTCTAAACAAAATTTGGTATTCACATTTATAAAGTGGAATATAAGTGATTGCATTTCATATGTTTTATATGTGGTTGTTACAAACATAAAAAAGAAGATTGTTACTCAAAATTTAGCTAAGAAATTATCTTATATGACTACCGCTAAGTTGAAGGAAAGGGATAAATACAAAAAGCCTTTTTGCCCCTAGATGTTAGTGCAATACAATAACAGAAAGACGAACATAAAAGGTTACGTGGATGCCAGTTACGAGGAATTTAGTGCAAATTGTACAAGAATTACCAATCATGGGAAGTAGGGTGGGTTAGGTTTTCATGCACTGGATAATGACGCGGTAGAGGAGGATCAATGATTTTCACATGGGGTACAGAAGATGGTACATAATGTGGACTCCAGTACTCCACCTAAGCTACTTCTAAGCCCAATATAAATCCTAAGAAATAGGTCTAGGTTCCTCTCAGTCTAAAATTGATTCATTATGTTTAGAGAAATTTTTTCAGTACTCTTGTAACTTTGTAGTACACATTACTTCCATTATAATATTGACATCTAGCCTTACATGGTTAGTTTTTACATTTTTAACTTTTTCTACATTAAAATGAAAAAATAATGACCACAATTAAGGTAGTTATTAAGACAGAGAGTACTTAGTCTTCGATATGATGACAAAGTGGGTTGGGTTCGGCGGACCACCCCGCCTAACTCGCCAAAAGTGGCAGGATTGGTTAGGTCCCTCCAGCCCACCAACCCACCCAGCCTGCCGGCCTCACCCAACTCGGTGTGCAAAAGTCCCCGTTGAGTTAGCTCGCCAGGCTAGCCCACCAACTTTAACATCTTTTAAAATAATTTATTATTTATTGGTATTAATTATAATTATTTGATAAAAATTGAGGAAAATTATGATGTAAAGCTAAAAAAATATTTTTTTTAAATTCAAATTTATTGTGTATTGTATTTATTTTAAATTTATTTTATTTTTTGGGTGGCCCAGGTCGCTAACCCACCATTCCTCTGCCTTAAAATGGGGTGAGTTATATATGTTGGCCCACTTTGTTTGGCGGCCCAACCGCACGCGCCCCTATTTTGGCGGGTCAGTCCACTTTGCTATCCATAGTCTTTCAGTACTACATGAGTACTTGAAATTTTCTCCATGTTAAGAAATTGGCCAAAGCATTTGTCCAATCAAACTAGGAAGTTTCTTCCACAATAGCCCAAAAAATCCATCAATAACAAGACTCGGTTATGCCTCTCAAATCAATTTATAATCAAAATATGGGAATATCTAAGTTAGTCGTTGCTTCACTAGTGTTGTGATCTCAGGCGCAAAAAAAAAGAGGTCAACAATATGATACCTCTCTTCCACCAATTTCTTTGCCATTTCTTGTGGCTAGATTGTGTAGAGCCCACTCACTTTTCCTATTTCTCTTGTATTTTACCGTTCCACCAAACAACGTAATAATTGTATTTCTCTCCCACCTCTCTCTTTTATCGTGTATTCCTATCCCATTTCAATTTGATCAAATGAATTGTAAATAAATAATAAACATAAATTTTCCTGTAACATTTTATGCTTGGTTGGTTACCAAAATAAAATTACTGAGGCCATGTGCATCTGTCGGATCTTTGAAAATATTGGTCTAAGCACCGATGCTTAGGAACGAAAGGCCGTTGGAGAGCTATGGGATGAGTTCTTAAATAAAGCATTAGTTCTAAAATAAGAATCAAAGCTTAACTTTTTTTTTGGTGGGTCTCAATATTTATGTAAGCATAGGTAAGATTATTTGTGGGGTCCATTTAATTGAATTTTTTGAAGTGTTGAGTTGGAGTAAAAAATGTGCTTAAAATTATACAAAATAAAAATAAATTATTTATATTGATGTGGTAAATAGTAAAAAAACAGGGTGTTTAAATGGAGATGGGTTGAGTATATGGAGATATTTAACAAATATTTTAGTAAGATAATGAGATGAGATGAGATATTTACAAATAATGTAAAATACTAAAATTCAAACGATGCTTTAGACAACAAACTGTTTCTTTCTCCTTCAGTCCAAGGAGTCTGGAGCTGGAAGTGGAATCAACTCAACTCCACCCAACACCATCGTCTGTTGAAGTTCTAAGCACGGCACAAAAGGCACAACCACTCCTCCTTTATGGCCACGCTCTCATACACACCACCATTCTTCGCCCTTCATAGAACCACTTCCAACGACGCCAATGCCTTCCTCATTCGGCTACGCCCTTCTGTGCCTTACTTCCCTCGCTTGCAACGACGTCGTTGCGCACCCGTATTTGTCGCCGTTGCGTCCGTGAAGGTGCGTTCTTTCTCCGCGCCCGTTATCTGTTCGACGAAATGCCCTAATAGTTTCATGTGACTTTCTTGGTTGCAGGAAAATATCGGTCACATTAGAAAGAGTTTCAGTGACTTCACGAGCTTGAATTACTGGGTTGTTCGTGATTACTACCGTCTCGTCAACTCCGTTAATGCCTTCGAACCTCGAATTCAGAAGCTCTCCGATGAACAGTTGGCTGCGAAAACCAAGGAGTTTCGACTCCGACTCACGCGCGGGGAAACACTTGCGGATATCCAAGCTGGTTCACTATTCTTTTACTCTGCTGTGTCGTTGAACGATTGATCTTTGAACCTTGTTTTGATCGAATTGTGATGAATGTTTCAGAGGCGTTCGCTGTCGTTCGTGAGGCTGCAAAAAGAAAACTTGGAATGCGCCACTTTGATGTTCAGGTCTCACTCTATCACTATCTTGCATATGTGAATATATACACGTGTAGTTTAGGCTCTTTCACTTAGAAGTAGGTCGCTGAGATGTTTAGTTCCTGATGAAAATTTCGTGTTGTTAGATTATTGGTGGAGCAGTGCTGCATGATGGGTCCATTGCTGAGATGAAAACGGGGGAGGGAAAAACCTTGGTTTCCACACTAGCAGCATATCTTAATGCCCTGACCGCTGAGGGTGTCCATGGTATTTATTATTGCCAACGCTTCTATAGCTTTGATAGTTTGAGCAAATGCTTCAGGTGCTAGCACTTGGCTTTACTAAAATTAGCTTAATCTGATCCTTGATTTCTTTGCAGTTGTAACCGTCAATGATTATCTAGCTCAACGGGATGCTGAATGGATGGGGCGTGTTCACCGTTTCTTAGGTCTTTCTGTTGGTCTTATTCAGGTAATTTTTTTCTTTGTCAGTACTCAAATTTGTTTTTATCTATGATGTGTTTGGTGGTGACACCATGTACAAATGGGCTGGGTCTGGTTTTGAATAATTTTTGTAGCAGTAAATCTGTAAATGCATAATAAGATCGAAGATTGTTATTAATTAATAATAATTAATAAGAACTCACAGCATGGCCTACTGTTAAATTTATTCTCTGCTGTTTGCATGCACAGAGGGGAATGGATGCTGAAGGAAGGAGATTCAACTATAGATGTGACATAACATATACCAATAATTCGGTAATTACAGTTGACTGTTACTCATATTCATTTCTTCTTTGTTGTATATTTATTTATTTACATTACTTGTTTCCTTTTGTTGTTCCCCCTTCTTACCTTAGGAGCTTGGCTTTGATTACTTGCGAGACAATCTTGCTGGAAATAGTGAACAGCTTGTGAT
Organism: Sesbania bispinosa; assembly: GCA_026901365.1. Lineage (NCBI taxonomy): Eukaryota > Viridiplantae > Streptophyta > Magnoliopsida > Fabales > Fabaceae > Sesbania > Sesbania bispinosa. The sequence continues at coordinate 452,820 of QLOH01000551.1, read as the reverse complement.
GAGATGGTATAGTGCATTACTTAGCTAGAACTTACATTTTTTTTTTGTTTGAAATATGTTTGGGTTAATAGTGACTATTCTACATGAAAGCAGGCCAAAGCCGTTTCATTTTGCAATTGTTGATGAGGTGGACTCTGTCCTGATAGATGAGGGAAGAAATCCTTTGTTAATCAGTGGCGAGGTAATGTTAACATTAATTTTTTTTGTTGTTTTCTGCGGTCCACTTCATCCACATCCTCATCAATCTCATTCAATATCTAGGTTGGTAGTATTTAAGAAAATCATTTAAACTGATCGAGCTCAATGATAGACTGTTTCTTGCTTCTCCTTCTGTATCACAGGCTAGTAAAGATGCTGCACGATACCCTGTTGCTGCAAAAGTGGCCGAACTGCTTATTCAGGGCACTGTGAGTACATTTTCTTGCACTTCATTATATCACTTACTCTGTCTCTCTCTCTAGCCATTTTGAGAACTTTAGTTCATTGTATAATTCAGGAAAATAGTTCTATATGCGAATTTTATTTTGTTAACAGCATTACAAAGTTGAGCTTAAAGATAATTCGGTGGAGTTAACTGAAGAAGGAATTGCTCTTGCTGAAATGGCTCTTGAAACAAATGACCTTTGGGATGAAAATGATCCCTGGGCTAGGTGAATTTTCTTATGCTTTAATTATTTATTAAATTAAAACATATTCATTTCACTTTGGTTGCTGTTTACTTGTTTTGGAATCCCAATAGTTGCTCAAGAAAAAGTAGTTGGGAATTATCTTTATTGATTGTTTCCATTATGTTCTTTTTTCGATGAATGGTATCACATTAAAATCACAATATAGGATTACATTTTTCCTTTCCTTTTTTATTCTGCTGAAACAGAAAAAATATCACAAAGGAAAAGGAGAGTAAGAAATCCTTCTTAAAAAAGAGAAAAGAAAAGAAATCAAAACAACTCAACATATTTGTGAAGGACACCCCTTTAAAAGATCACGTGCTTTTCATTTTTCTCTATTTTATTCCTATTTGTAATCATGTTCTTTTTTCCAGTACATACTTTGATGGAGATTTACACTAATAATCATTGTTATACTTATCAAGTACTAGCTGTTGTCTGGGAAAATTCTGGATACCACATTGGAATTGGAGTATTCCTGTCCAATCAATTAAACATGAGTAGTAAGAGTTGAATTGTTGCAGGTTTGTGATGAATGCTTTAAAAGCTAAAGAATTCTATCGCCGAGATGTGCAATACATTGTCAGAGATGGGAAGGCTTTAATTATCAATGAGGTAATAATTATCAATGTTTTTAATTTTGTGTAATTTTTATTTACCTGTGAAGCATAACATTGGCACAGGCATGTGGCATGACACGGAGACCCATCAAATTCAAAAAATTGCAGGACTCAACACACAAATATATAAAATTGAAAATTTAAGGAAAGGGATTCATAATTTATAATATTAACATATAAGCTTCAAAATTTACAATATCTTGGTTTATGTCAAATGTGCCAATATTTGCTATTTTATAAGTTCCTCCCCAAAAACAGATAGCATAATTTCTGTTGTCATTTTCCCAAAATTTCATAGAACTTATTAGATTTTGGACCGGGCCTAACTCAACCCCAAAAGCTAGCTTGTAGGGTGAGGAGTGAGGACTGCCCAAGACTTGTATACTTTTATTTGGCCTCATCTCTAGTCAATGTAGGACTCTAACACACCCCCTCACGCCCAGGACTGGACATCTGGAGCGTGGACATCTATACGGGTGGCGGCCCAATGACAATGGATCATCTAGGATAGGCTCTGATACCATATTAGATTTTGGACCTGGGCCTAACTCAACCCCAAAAGCTAGCTTTTAGGGTGAGGGCTGCCCAATGCTTATAAACTTTTATTTGGCCTTATCTCTAGGCAATGTGGGACTCTAACAATTAATAATAGTAATTTTGTAGTGGACAATTAATTGTGATAGTGGGGGGCAGGAATCAATAGGGAATAAAGGGAGATTGTAACTGTCCAATGTTAATTGTAATGGGGGCGGGGGGGCTGGTATAAATAGGAAGGAGGGATATTTAGAGAGGTACTTCAGATTTGTATTTGGAAAATATTGTGGTAGGAGAGTCCAGGTCTCTCGAATACCTGGAGGGATATTTTCTGTTTTCTGTATTTAACATCTCTATCTCATTTCATATATCAATATGATATTGAGCTAGAGTCAGAGGTCTAACTTGAAATAGAAATATGAAAACTGTATTTGATTGATGGAATTGGCAAATACAACAGGGTATATATATACATGCTATGAGGAAATCAATCCCTTGATATTTGGGATTAGGATCAACCTAAAACAGGAAACTATACAATTAAATCAAAAGAGAATAAAAGAGAATAAACAGAATATACAAAATATATTTTCATATCTTAACACTCCCCCTCAAGCTGGAGCATACATATCATAGGCATCCAGCTTGTCACATATATAGGTTATCCTAGGACCCCCGTAACGATTTAGTAAAAATATCTGCAAGTTGATCCTTGGAGCAAACTGAGGAAGTCTTGATGACACCGGAGAGAATCTTTTCTCTGATAAAATGACAATAAACTTCTATATGCTTTGTCCTCTCATGAAAAACTGGATTAGAGGAGAGGTATAAGGCTGACTGGTTATCACACATTAGTCCCATAGGGCCAACCTCGCAAAACTGCAACTCTTGAATTAAAGACTTTAGCCACAAAAGCTCACATGTGGTGTGAGCCATTGCACGATACTCTGCTTCTGTGCTCGATCTGGCAACAACACTTTGCTTTTTACTCTTCCATGAAACAAGATTACCTCCCAAGAAGACACAATAACCAGTTGTTGATCGTCTGTCACTTGCATCACCTGCCCAATCTGCATCGGAATACCCAACAATATTTGTATGTCCTCTATCACTGTAAACAAGTCCCTTTCCTGGTGACCCTTTGAGATATCTGAGTATCCGCACAACTGCATGCCAATGACTCTCACAAGGAGAGTTAAGGAACTGACTTACAACACTGACAGGAAAGGATATATCAGGTCTGGTCATGGTGAGATAATTTAACTTGCCCACTAGTCTTCGATACCTCCCTAGGTCAGAATAGGGCTCCCCCTGGTTAGGTAGAAGCTTCACATTAGGATCCATTGGGGTGTCAACTGGCTTACAATCTGTGAGTCCTGTCTCCTCCAGAATGTCAAGAGCATATTTCCTCTGAGAAATAGCAACACCGGACTTTGACTGAGCAACCTCAATCCCAAGGAAATAGCGCAGAGGACCCAAATCCTTAGTTTGAAAGTGCTCAAATAAGTGCTGTTTTAGAGCCTTGATGCCCTCCTGATCATCACCTGTAATTACAATATCATCCACATAAACCACAAGATAAATGAATTTATGGGTCAGTGAGCATCTAAAGAAAACAGAGTGGTCTGCCTCGCAGCGGATCATTCCAAACTCCTATATAACTTTGCTAAACCGACCAAACCAAGCTCGAGGTGATTGTTTAAGGCCATATAAGGACTTCCGTAATTTACACACAAGGGCAGACTCCCCCTGAGCAACAAAACCAGGGGGTTGCTCCATATAGATCTCCTCCTCCAAGTCACCATGTAAGAAAGCATTTTTGATATCCAATTGAAACAAGGGCCAATGTCGCACAGCAGCCATGGCCAAGAAGAGGCGAACTGAGGCCATCTTCGCAACTGGAGAGAAAGTGTCACTGTAATCCAAACCATATACCTGTGTGTATCCCTTAGCCACAAGACGGGCTTTCAATCTATCCACCTGTCCATCAGGGCCCACTTTAACATTAAAGACCCACCGACATCCAACAACAGATTTGCCGGACGGAAGTGGAACAAGTTCCCAAGTATGGTTAAATTCTAAAGCTGTCATCTCATCAATCATAGCTTGTCGCCATCCTGGATGGGTTAAGGCCTCCTGTACTATCTTGGGAATGGTAATAGAGGATATAGCAGAGACAAAAGCATAATAGGTAGGAGACAAACGATGATATGAGAGAAAATTATAAATGGGATGAGGATTAGAAGTAGAACGTTTACCTTTACGAAGAGCAATGGGCAAGTCAACTGGGAGAGGTGGAGCCGGAGTAGGTGAGGAGACTGGAGCAGAAGCGGAATCACACGGTGTACTAGGAGGTGGAACCAAAGTATGTGACCGACGCTCATAAGTTATCCCATATCGGGGTGGGAGACGACCAGACCCTGGTAGGGAAGGAGGAGGACACTCTGGTGGAGGCTCAGGTGTCTCTAAAGTAGCGGGTGGAGACTCAACAGAATCAAGAAGAGGAATAGGCAATACCTGAGAATAGAGATCGGAGTCCAGTGAAGATTCTGAGGTACTGAAAAATGGTGTGTCTTCAAAGAAGGTGACATCTGCACTGGTGTAGAACCGATGTGTAGTGGGAGAGTAGCAATGGTACCCCTTTTGGACACGAGAATATCCTAAGAACACACATTTGATAGCACGGGCAGACAACTTATCACGACCTGGGGAAAGATCATGAACAAAACAAGTACAACCAAAAACACGAGGGGGGACAGAGTAAAGAGAATCCAATGGATATAACAGGGAATGAGGAACTTGATCATTCAAAACAGAGGATGGCATCCGATTTATTAAATATCCTGCAATAAGGACAGCATGACCCCACAATTTTGGAGGTGCATTAGCATTCAATAGCAGAGTACGGGCAGTGTCCACAATATGTCTATGTTTTCGCTCGGCAACACCATTTTGTTGAGGTGTATGAGGACAACTAGATTGATGTTGAATGCCATGGGAATTCATGAAGGAAGTGAAACAATCAGAGAAGTATTCTTTAGCATTATCACTTCGCAAAACACGGATTACTTTGCCAAACTGAGTTTTGATTTCTAAACAGAAAGTTTTGAAAATTGTGAATAACTCAGAACGATTTTTCATTAGAAAGATCCAAGTACATCTTGAAAAATCATCAATGAAAGTAACATAATACCTATGTCCTAAAATAGACGCAACACGACTAGGACCCCAAACATCAGAATGAACAATATCAAAAGGAGACACAGCTCGACCATGAACGCTACTAGGAAAAGAAGTTCTAACATGCTTTCCTAGTTGACACGACTCACACTCTAAGGACTCCAACTGGGAGAGATGAGGTACCATTTTCTTCAGTTTATGTAAGCTAGGATGACCAAGACGACGATGAAGCAAACCGGGAGACTCAGTAGATGCACATATGGTAGAAGAAGAGGACTGAAGGTAGTAGAGACCATGTGATTCAGATCCTGCTCCAATCATCCGTCCCGTTCTCCGGTCCTGTATCAAGAAAGAATCAGAAGTGAAGGTGATGGCACAATTTAATGATTGAGTTAACTTGCTTATGGAAATTAAATTGAAGGGACATCCAGGAACTAATAAAACTGATTTCAAAGGTAGTGAGGGAACAGGTGAAATTTGGCCAATACCAGTGGCTTGGACTTTGGACCCATCAGCAAGGGTGATATGATGTGGAGTTTTAGGTGAGGATAAGTTAGGGAAAAGAGAGGCATTACCAGTTAGGTGATCAGAAGCACCGGAATCCAAAACCCAAGGTCCAAGAGGCGTAGAATGAGAGAGACAGACTGTAGAATTACCAATGTGAGCAACAGTGACTGAGGAAGAGGTCTGTTGGGCTGCCTTCAGTTGAAGGTACTCCTTGTAATCACCAGCAGACCAGGAGATTGGATGATTGCTCTCAGATTCAATCTTGGGCTCTGAAGTCAGAGATTGAGCAACATTAGCTGTCTTGCTCGGAAAACCATGCAAAGAGTAACACCTATCACGTGTATGTCCATCTCTCTGACAGTAGGTGCAATGAAGGTTTCCTCTACCCCCCTTTTCCACGACCACGACCACGACCTCGTCCCCCACGTTCAGTGGTACTGGAGACAAAAGCAGAGGACTCAGATGTTGTTTGAGATTCTGCCTCAGGTGAAGGAACCCGAATCAAACGATCTATGAGTTCTTCCACCGTAGGGATGGTAGGATTTGTCAAAATTTGATCACGAACAGATCCATAATCCTTATGAAGTCCATGAAGGATAAAGACCATGAACATATTATCGAGCTTACTTAACACTTTCTGAAGATCATCACTAACCAACATCAGCTTCAGCTCATCAATGGTGGATTGAGCATGATTCAAATAAGATGACAAATCATGATCAACCATTTGAAGTGTTGCTAAACCACGAACAGATTCATACAATCTCTGGATGTCATTGGCATAAATATTCCGAGCTTTCTTCCAAACATCATAACATGTCTTGTACGGGCGAAAATGCACCATTAATTTGGGCTCAATGGACTGCCATAATACAGATACAAGTTGATAATCTGCTCGCTGCCATTCATCACTCACGTCTTTATCAACCTCGGAAGCCTTCTTAACAAGGTGATCATAAAGACCCTGGCCTAAAAACCATATTTCAACTGCAGTAGACCAGTCTAGATAATTTTTACCATTCAACTTCTCAGAGGTAATAACCGGTGAACCAGAAAAAGCAAAGGAAACCAGTCCCCTTTTAGAAGACTCAATTTTTGGATCCTCCTTATCAACTTTGGGAATCTCCGCCATGTGAAAAAGAAGAACAACAACCAGAACACCAAACAGCTACTAAAAGACAGTCTTGCAGCAACAAGAAAACACCAAACAGCAGCAAGAACGTCAAACAGCCACCAAACAGTAGCAAGAACGCCAAACAACAGCAGGAACGTCAAACAGCCGCCGAAAAACGGTTTGGCAGCAACCAAAAACAAACAAACAGCCACCAAAGAGTGTGACCCACGACCTGAAAGTGGTCAAAATAGACAGAGGAAGAGCCGACGAACTCAACGGAACAAGCGGCGTCGCGAACGGAGGCCGGGAGGGCGGCGCGTGGACCCCACGCGCCGGCGAGCAACTTGCAGAAAAACTGCGCGTGGCAGAGGAGGCGGAGGCGACGCGCGGTGGGGTGGCAGATCGGCGACTTCTGAACACTGTGGCGGCGTCCACACAGGCAGCCGTTGAAAAAAAAAAAAAAGAGGTGACCTAGGTGGGTGACCGGAGTATAAACGGTTCCCCGGACCAGAAGAGCTCTGGTACCAACTTGAAATAGAAATATGAAAACTGTATTTGATTGATGGAATTGGCAAATACAACAGGGTATATATATACATGCTATGAGGAAATCAATCCCTTGATATTTGGGATTAGGATCAACCTAAAACAGGAAACTATACAATTAAATCAAAAGAGAATAAAAGAGAATAAACAGAATATACAAAATATATTTTCATATCTTAACAGTCTATTTGGAATAAAATTTCCAGTTTTTCCTATTTGTTCCGAACCAGTTCTATCAGTATCCTACATGCTAATTTACATTTCAAATTTAAAAGAAGAGAAAAGAAAAAAGATTATCAGCTGTGACATGGTTATGACATGGCAGGACACAGCCAGTTAAAACTTAAAAAAAAGAAAAACTAACCACAAAGGTTAAGTCTGGTCAAACTTTTAAGCAATTGTAAAATAGTAACAACAAAAGAAAGTAAGGCAGGAGTATTTTTGTTACATATCAATTTCATATGTTCATTTACCCCAACCTTTTCATTTTATTTTCCCCTCACCTGAACCAGAGTAGGAGTGTGTCCTCTTCACCAATGAAGGCAATAACAAAAATGGTGCTGAGCAAATTGACATTAAGATTAAGATACTTACTCTAGTTAAATTTTTTGGTTGTACATGTACTTGTCCATGGTTAGTTCTGTTAGAGTCTCACATTGCCTAGAGATAAGGCCAAATAAAAATTTCTAAGCCTTGGGCAGTCCTCACCCTACAAGCTAGCTTTTGGGGTTGAGTTAGACCCAGGTCCAAAATCTAATATTAATAACTCCATGTGACTTTAATATTTTATTACCACTCTTCCTCTCCTTACTGTAAAACTTCTTAATAGCGGTTTCTAACAAATACATTTGTCAAAATGTCGTACAAGAGTCTTGTCAGATGTGTCTGAGCACCAATATGGTGTGTCTGTGCTTTGTAGTTTATTTACCATTTCTTGCTTCTCAACATAACTTTCATTATTCTTAGATTTTGGATCTAGGCCTAACTCAACCCCAAAAGCTAGCTTGTAGGGTGAGAATTGCCCAATGCTTATATACCACAATCCGGCGTTATTTCTAGACAATGTGGGACTTTCCAACACACCCCCACACGCTCAGGGCTGGACATTTGGAGCGTGGACATCTACGGGTGGAGGCCCAAAAACGAATCTAGGATAGACTCTGATACCATATTAGATTTTGGACCTGGGCCTAACTCAACCCCAAAAGCTAGCTTGTAGGGTGAGAACTTCCTAAGACTTGTATACTTTTATTTGGCCTCATCTCTAGTCAATGTGGGACTCTCCAACACACCCCCTCACGCCTAGGAATGGACATCTAGAGCGTGGTCATATACGGGTGGGGGCCCAATAACAGATCTAGGATAGGCTTTGATACCATCTTAGATTTTGGACCTAGGCATAACTCAACCCCAAAAGCTAACTTGTAGGGTGAGCCGGTAAGGATTGCCCAAGGCTTATATACCATATTTTGGCCTTATCTCTAGACAATGTGAGACTCTCCAACACACCCCTTCACGCCCAGGGCTGGACATCTGGTGCGTGGACATCTACAGGTGGAGGCCCAATAACGGATCTAGGATAGGCTTTGAAACCATCTTAGATTTTGGATCTGGGCCTAACTCAACCTCAAAAGCTAGCTTGTAGGGTAAAGATTGCTCAAGACTTATATACTTTTATTTGGCCTCATTTCTAGTCAATGTGGGACTCTCCAACAATTATGTTCTCTTTTTTCTTAACAATTTATTTATAATTTGTTTTTTGCATGGTGCTTTTATTACTATGCAGTGAACTTATAGTGAAAAAAATTAATGTTTTTCACCTATAACAATGTTGCTTTCTGTGATAAGTTTAGGCTGTTGGTTTTAAAAAAAAATGTTTTGTTTTCATTTGTTTTTACATTTAATTACAAAAATGCCACCTTGTTTTTATTGTGTTTTCTGTTTTCAAATATTTTTATAAGAAACAGTGAAAACAACCCTTTTTTATTACTTACCACTGTTTCCTATACAAATCATTGAATACAGAAAACAAAATGAAAACAAGATGGCATTTTTAAATTAAAAAGAAATCAGGAACTCTTAAAGACAGTGTGTATGCTGTCAAAAGCTTTTATATCGTGTCTGACCTCCCTTTGCATCTTTGCAAGTTTTACCTTCACATACAACATGTCTAAGAATATGACTGTTGGATGGGTGTGTTGGCTTTCAATACAAGATTAAGCGGGCGTTTGGAATAATTTATTTGAGCTTATCTTATGACATAAGTACTTATATAAGTGTTTGGATAAACTTATGAAAAGAGCTTATGACTTGCTCATAAGTTGTTTTTAGCTTATATCAATAAGTTCCTCAGAGTAGCTTTTGAAACAACTTATGCAGAGGTTAAGTATCTCGTCTCCCCTTTAGTTCTCACCCATATTCCCTTAAGTGCTTATGACATAAGCTCTCATGTTATAAGCACTTAATTACGCTTTTTTCCCAAATGCACCCTAATACAGAAATGTTGGAAGCTATTTTTCAATCATGGTTTTGAATCTAGTAGATATTTAAAATTTAAAACTGGACATTTGGAGGACAAACACATAACTGTTGGGGCTACAATATCAGGTTTAGGTGCTTTGCTTTTGAAGATTGAGGGGGGGGGGGTGGGAGGGTTGGACGACAACAATGAATTTGTTGAAGTTGAAAAAAAATGTTCAAACATGCATTGAAGATGATATTTTGAAAAAGTTTTGCCTAAAATATTCATGCAATTTAGTCTTAAACTTGATAGTCTGACATTTGACTTGCTAATTTTGTCCTTATTCATTGTCTATGGAAGTGTGAAAAGATTTGATACTCTATTCTATTCTTTAAACTTGATATGTGTTGGAAACTCCCACATTGACTAGTGATAAGGTCATTTAATAACATATAAGCCTTGGGTAGTCCTCACCCTACAAGCTAGCTTTTGGGGTTGAGTTAGGCCCAGGTCCAAATTCTAAGATGGTATCAGAGCCTATCCTAGATCCGTTATTGGGCCCCCACTTGTAGATGTCCAAGCTCCAGATGTCCAGCCCTGGGTGTGAGGGGGGTGTGTTGGAAAGTCCCACATTGATTAGTGATAAGGCCATTTAATAATATATAAGCCTTGGGCAGTCCTCACCCTACAAGCTAGCTTTTGGGGTTGAGTTAGGCCCAGGTCCAAATTCTAAGAATATGCATTCACTTCACATGAGATATGTTGATTTCAAACATATAGTGGAAATTGTGCTAGCCGTTGGGCTTTTTAGAAGGGTAACAAACTCGACTAGGGACTACTGATTGCTGGCTAAAGTTAACTTTAATCTTCATACATGTCATATCTCCTCCATTTTGTGCTTACCCTGCTTTAGGGTTTATAGAAATTGACATGTTATGCTCTTGGAAACATGATCCATGGCCTAAATCTGGGTGATTTTGACTATTGAGCTTATGAATCAAATATTAAGGGTGTGTTTGATTCAGTTTTGTTTTTTAGTTTTTGAAAACTGTTTTAGTTTTTAAAAACTATTTTTTATAAATGAAATGAATTTTTTACAGCATTTTCAATTCAAAAACAGAAAAACTTAAACAGTTTTCCAAAACACCTAAAAGTAGTTTCAGAATTTAGTTTTTAAAAACTAAAAAACAGTCACTTTTCAAAATTGTTTCTAAAAACTATCCGTCAAACAAGTTTTTCAGTTTTCTATTTTTAGAAATAGAAAACAGTTTTTAAAAATTGTAAACAAAAAAGCTCTAAATTGTTTGGTATGTTATTTGAACCTTACATAAGTTGACATGCCTCATCCTTCTTTCATGGAGACTGTTTTATGAGTTAGGATAGTGGAGGGCTTATGATATGAATATATTAGGTTTCGGGTTTTCTGGGATGAACCGGGTGTAGAAAGATTAAAAATCATTTTTTTGTGGGTATATGAGAGCTAGATGATCAATTTGGAAGCAATAGGATGGGTTTAAGGAGGCTGTTTGGTACTTGCTGATTTACTGTGAATAGCACTTGCAATTTGGGATTGTGGCTTAATATGGCTATAAAGGTGGAGATAAGAAACTACATGGCACAATTAATGTTTGTCAATCTTGTCCGACGACATTGTCATTACAGGTAGTGATCACCATGACATTTCATAGATAAAACAACACCTTTGTCACCTTTTTTAGACGAAGGATCTTGGTAGTCTTCAATACTTCTTGGGGATTGAGGTAGCACAATCCAAGAATGGAATTGTAATTTCTAAGAGAAAGTATACATTTGATATTTTAGAGGAGACTGGGCTCGGCTAATGAATGCAAGCCCATTGACACACACCTGTGGATCAAATGCTAAACTTCTATCAAGTTAGAGGGAGCCACTTTCAGATCCTTAGAGATACAGGAGACTCGTTGGAAAACTGAACTACCTCACTATCACTTGTCCAGACATCTCCTTTATAGTTAGTTTGGTAAGTCAGTTTTTTAGTTTTCATGTGTAGGAAATTGGGATGTTGTCACTCGCATTCTAAAGTACATTAAATGGAGCTCCAGAAAAATGTTTGTATCTAGCGACAATAATCATACTCGAGTAGTGGGATACTCGGATGCTGATTGGGCACGTTCTCCTACTGATAGGAGATACACTTCTGGATATTGCGTCTTTATTGGTGACAGCTTGATTTCCTATAAAAGCAAGAAGCAAAATGTGGTGGCAAGATCTAGTGCAGAAGCAGAGTACAGAGCCATGGTGCCACTTGTGAGCTTATTTGGCTCAAACAGTTGCTTAAAGAACTGAGATTTGGGGAGGTTACACAGATGACTCTCATTTGTGATAACCAAGTTTCCTTCACGTTGCCCCAAATCCAGTATTCCATGAGAGGAACAAATATATTGAGATAGATTGCCACTTCATCAGGGAAAATGTTTTATATGGAGACATTACCACTCAGTTTGTCAATTCCAATGATTAGTTGGCAGATGTCTTCACCAAATCAATCATTGAGGGGTCCTAGAATTGATTATATATGTAACGAGCTTGGTGCATATGATTTATATGCTCTAGCTTGAGGGGGAGTTTTAATGTATTGTATGTTAGAGTGGTGTATTATATGTTGAAATAAAATATCATGGGTTTGGGTCTATCACTGTATATTTGTAAATCCACATAAATGTTTATATAATATTGTCCGCTATGTATAGTTGACACACAGATTCTATCAAATGTCTTGTTGTTTCTTTCTTTCAACAATTAAACTGTTTTTTGTTTTTCTGATACTTCTCCTAAGACTGATGATATGCTGGGAAAAATTTTGAAAATTTCTCAGCTGACAGGAAGAGTTGAAGAGAAAAGGAGATGGTCCGAGGGGATTCACCAGGCTGTGGAAGCAAAGGAAGGTTTGAAGATTCAGGTACATATTGTTCTTTGATTTCGGTATTTTGTTGATGACATTCATTTGATCATAAATTTAATTCTAACTTGCAATATTTTAAACCTGCATAGGCAGATTCTGTTGTTGTGGCACAGATCACATACCAGTCATTATTCAAGCTCTATCCAAAATTGTCAGGAATGACCGGAACTGCAAAAACAGAAGTAAAGATTTATTTAGTTCTGACATTGAATTTCAATTGTCATTACTATTATAATTTGTGCAATTTTGAGTTCTTGATGATCATATATATCATTGTAGGAGAAAGAGTTCTTAAAAATGTTCCAGATGCCAGTCATTGAAGTGCCCACAAATCTTCCTAATATTCGTAAAGATTTGCCAATTCAAGCATTTGCTGTAGGACATCTATTATTCATTGTTGTTGCTTCTTAAGTATCTTTGGATGCTGTAATACTTTTTCCATGATATTAAATCATTATTTTCTTTAAAGTATATGATTTTTCTATTATTAATCAAGACTGCTCGTGGGAAATGGGAGCAAGTGCGCCGAGAAGTTGAATATATGTTTAGACAAGGTCGTCCTGTCTTAGTCGGGACAACTAGGTAAGTGTTGTGGCTGTTCTAATGAATGTTGTCTGTTATTTCGTCATGTTTTGCATTCTTTTCATAACAAGTGGTCATTCCAAATACTTGTTTCTGAGCCTGTATATCCTATACATATTTGTTCACCATTTCTTCAGGGAAATATGCATAGGGATTGGAGAGTTTTGTTGTGTTTTGAACTTGCTTGTTTTGTCTTTTTTGTACCTCTTAAAAGGAGGCATTGTACTTTTAAATTAATCTTTGTTTTCTATTATAATTTTTATACAATCAATTAATTAAGTAAAATCTGTTCTGTATTGGCTATTAAAATTTATAATATTTTTAGGAGAAATCATTAAAAAACTTGCTCTAAATGCTTTAATGAAAATTTGTTTTTTAAATAGAGACCAATGACATCGATTAATTCCTGTATCCAATCCCAACAAGTGGAATAAAGCTTGGTTGTTCTTTTTGTTGTAGTGTGTCCAATCCATATCGCATTAATCTGTTGATCAATATTTAGCAGGCTAGAATTTTGTATTTTCATGGTCTTTTTGAGTTGAGTTCAAAATCAATCAATTGAAAGAAACTTGAATTTTGAAATTATTAATGATGGCACAGTTTTTGCAAGAAATTAAAGTGTTTATAAACCATTTCTGGATCTACTGCTAACAAATTAAACTTTGCCCATGCTTCAACCCTAGAAGGACTTTTACTTTTAGAAGCAAGGGCTTCGTCGGCAATTTTAGTGTCCCTATATGCAAGCTTTGAAGAGAGTTGGTTCTTGACAATTATCTTCAGTTTTTGTTATATTATTAATTATAGAATGAAATTTGATTCGATTAGGCTTTGACGATTACGTGTCTTGCCATTAGTGCATGTCTTTGTAGTGTTAAATTTAAATCACCGTGTATGATAGTCTTATGTAAATTTTGCTCTTTTTTATCCATCTTTGTTTACATTAAGCCACATGTTTCCTCATCATCATCATAGTCATTTGTTGTATCTTATCATAATGGAATCTTAAGCCTGGTTTCTTTACTTGTGTGGAATATATATTAAATATGTTTTTGCATAAGATCTTCAGTTATCTATGGTTGAGACTTGTGAGAATAGTTATTTTCCATTCTTTTTTCTATGCAGTGTAGAGAATTCTGAACTTTTGGCTGGTTTGCTTAGGGAATGGAACATTCCTCATAATGTTCTGAATGCTCGACCCAAGGTTTGTGAAAGTATAATCTGTTGGTATTAAGCATATGCTCTGTCTCTCTTTCATGTAACTTAGATAGCTCTTAAATTTTTTCCCAAGTTTTGCCTCTCACCATTTCCCCCACCTTCCCCCCTTGGTTTAATTCAGTATGCTGCAAGAGAAGCTGAAATTGTTGCACAGGCAGGACGGAAAAATGCCATTACCATCTCAACAAATATGGCAGGCAGGGGCACAGATATAATCCTTGGAGGAAATCCAAAAGTAGGTGTTCCACTAAGATTAGTTATTTGTGGCCAGTGTTCTGTGAGTACAATATGGATCTTATGATGTTTTGTTTATGAATCCTTGACTGTCTAGAAAAATGAAATCATTTGTATATCTTCTTCTGTAATTAGATGTGTCCTTTTTTTTTCATATGTCAGCTTGGCATGAGTTGGATCTTGGAAGTGACTTAATGCATTTTTTTCCTATGTTATATAGATGCTTGCTAGAGAAATTATAGAGGATAGTATACTTCCATTTTTGACGCGGGAGGATCCAAATCTTGAACTTGCTAGTGAGGCTATTTCACAAAAGGTAATTCTGTCTGCTACTTGTATTTTCATTTTCATTTTCATTGTTCAAAAGTTCAATTTTTTTCTGAATCTTTTGATATAGGTGCTTCCAAAGATAAAGGTTGGACCATCATCATTAGCCTTACTGGCTAAGACAGCATTAATGGGTCTGTGATTTTAGTTGAATTTTTTTTCTTTTTCATTATGGATGAAATTCTGTTCATTTTACATGTGTTTAATGTGAAGGTGTTATATTCTTTGCAACATGAATTATTCAGCCAAATATGTATCCAAAAGTGAGGGTAAGAGTTGGACATATCAGAATGCGAAATCTTTTATCTTGGAGGCTGTTGAAATGAGTCTTTCATATAGTTTGAAAGAGCTGGAGAAGCTTGCTAATGAAGAATCTGAGATATACCCTCTCGGTCCAACAGTAGCACTTGCCTATCTGTCAGTTTTGAAGGATTGTGAAGAACACGGTTTGCATGAAGGATCTGAGGTAAAAAGGCTTGGGGGCCTTCATGTGATTGGTACATCTCTACATGAGTCCCGGAGAATAGACAACCAGGTGAGTAATTAAGCATAGCAACAGTCTAAGTAGTAATATGTTAGATTTGCAATCATCTTTTGCTGTATCCCCTTGGATAGTTAGGGGGGGAGGATATTAACAAATATTCCAGTATGACCCTTATGAATTTCTTTATTAATTTATTAAGGGAGCAAAATATTAAATTGTTGTGAAAATAAGGGAAAAGCTATTTCCCCATGACCTGCCCCCAACTAAGTGTGTAGATTTAAGGAGGGAGCAAGGGGAAACAGTTCCAGTCCCTTGTAAAGTCAAACATGTTTGACTTTGTATATGTTAATTTGATTGCAGCTGCTTTGAGATTTAACTTACATACTTACATATATGGAGCTTCTGTAGACAGTTACATGTTAATTTGGTTTCAGCTTCTAAGATGTAACTCTGACTGGTTTGGCTATCCACAATTCCACATGCAAGGAATATTTTCATTTTTGTATTCAGTTACTGCTTGAATTAGGAATTATTTGAACTTGGCATCAAAATGTTATTTTGCTTGTATATAGAAAACATATAGGGTGCTGACCCCACCTAGTGGGACAAGACATAGGGGTAGTCACTAGTCACAATTCCAACCTTTGCTAAATCTTTCTCATTCTTCCAATAAGATGTTCTTGAGGCTTATTTGGAGTTTGGGGCATAATATATTAAAGTTCTACTTTGCCGTTAGATTTTTTACTTCAACCATAAGATGCTCATCTTCTTCTCCATTTATTAATGACACTTTATATATTTATATGAACCAACTATCTTAAAAGCTTAAGCTATTAGGTGAAAGCACATAAATAATTATAACTTGTCCACTCACGCAAGAGTCCTTTGGGCTTGAAGCGTGGACACCTTATGCTGAACTTTAACTTTTATTTAGAAGAATAGGAGCAACAAGGATCAAATTTTAGACCACTTGGTCATAAAAGCCTCTGATACCGAGGTAGTTAAAATCAAGATCTTACCTTGAATCGGGAAGGGGGGGGGGGGTGAAAATTGTAAATCGTGGAATCGTAACACATATCGTAAGATTTCACCAAATTCATATGTTATGCATATAAATTCATATATTTGCATGTAAAATAGTATAAATAAGAAAATAAAACATTTAAGTCACTAAAAACACACATTAACTAGAGCCATGACCAGTAGCCATGTTCGTTTCAGCCAAGAGGACACAGCAAGGAACAACAAGAGAGGATAGTAACAGAGAAAGACAGCACTCAGGAGATGAGTGCAGTCGCAGAAAAGAGAGGAAGGCAACGTCGCAGAACAGAGCAGGCGGAGGAGGAAGGGGAATAGTTTCTATTTGCAGAACATAGGAGTTTTGATTTAGGGTTCACTTAAGTCTGGGTTGGGTTTTGGGCCGTGCAAAAACTCAGCAAGGCAGCATCTCGCCGCCACGGTGAAATCGCACGATTTCACCATTTTCACCACTCCAGGAAGCGATTTTGCTTTGATTTTACCAGATTCCGATTCTGGTCACGTGTTGCATCACTCAAGGTCCCCTAAATTGTTAAATTCGAACAATTTTATGTTTTGATGTTTTGAATCGCGATTTTGACATGTCTGATACTATGTCATGAACAAACTATCCCAAAAGTTTAAGCTATTATGTGAAAACACATGAATGGTTTTACATCTAATAATTGTTATCATTATCCCAGACACATGTTTTGCTCATATTTTGTTAATTCATTTTTATATTCTTTTCTCTAGCTTCGTGGCAGAGCAGGAAGGCAGGGGGATCCAGGATCAACTCGATTTATGGTCAGGTAGTAATAGACTAGTATACGGCTGCTGTTACTCTTGCTACTAAATGATTTTTTTATATACATACAAACCTAAACAGGTCTTGTTAATCTATATTAAACAAAAGGGGGTGGTGCTCAGTCTTACTCAGATAAACTATTGCTTTGATTATTGGGTGATATCTTGGTTTTTGCCTGATGTTTACTCAGGATTAAAAATAGAAGAGATGATTCAATTGCTAACTTTCTATGGGTCCTTACTAGGTTTTGGATTCCAGGCTTTACACTGGCATGCTGATGGGCCTTAGACACATGTATAAGAGAAAAAAAATGGGGAGTGGGCTGGGGAGTTGTGGGAAGGGAAATAATGTGTATGGGAGGAGAAGTAGGATTTAGGGATGTCAAAAAAACCCGTACTCGTGGATATATCCGTAATGGGTACCCGCATACTCATTAAAACATATTTTTCTATTAAATATATTTGAATATTAGGACTTTTTATTATTTTATGATGAGATATAATTTATTTTATATTATTTTATGATGATATTCTTAATATATTAACATGTAATGGTATTATATAATGATTATTTATATATATAGTATGATATTATAATATATTATATAACATTTCCTCTCTTTTTTTTATAAAATTTAAGTTCTTAAACATTAATGGATACCCATGAATACCCACGAATACCCGTTACCCGCACGAGTACCCATTAATTTTAGCGGGTATGTATACGGGTAGGCACTACCCGCCCCCGCCCCGCCCTGTTGACATGCTCAAATAAGAATGCTGCTAGGGGCTAGGAGTAATGAAGACAGAGTTATGGGAGAGTGCAAGTAACAGAATATACAAGTGGCAGCAAGATAATGGAGACGAGAATTGTGCAATGATGGGAGAGGAAAGGAAATATAAGGGGGGGGGATAGTGGAGAGGATAACATAATTTTGGAGAAAGATTTGATGGCTTAGGCCACTGAGGGCCAAGTTTGTATATCAGCTTTGATTGTATTCTCTTTCGCTGTTATTTCTGCATTTCCTCTATTCAGTATTCGTATTCACTGAGTAGTGTTCTTCTCTCCTTTGTGATGGTCTAAAGGAGATGTCCTAACTTCTAATGGCAAAAAGCTTTGATTGTTGTTGTTGTTAAGCGGATTTCCTCCTTGAATACCATCAAATTTTCAGCATTAATACCAATTGCTATCAGTGTATCACATGCCCATATAAACCCTAAACTTTATTCTTCGGGGCTTTGACTATGTTGAAGGTTCCATATGTGCATTTGAATTTTCTATTGAAATACAAACAACATCACAAATACTAAAATCTTTTTGTTATTGCGGTTAATATATACACTTATTCATCGAAGTATAAATTGGATTGGGGGGTCCTGTTCTTTCCACTTAAAAAGTAAAAAAAGCTTGAGTTTTATGGCTAAACTGTTGAATACTATTTGCTTCTTTGTTATTTTGTTCGTCTTGTTTACTAATTAAGGGCTGTTAATCAGTTCTGACACTATCCCACAATGTTATAGCTTGCAGGATGAGATGTTTCAAAAGTTCAATTTTGATACTGAATGGGCAGTAAGACTTATCTCAAAGATTACAAATGATGAGGATCTGCCAATTGAGGGTGATGCCATTGTAAAACAGGTTATAATCTACTTATTTACATTATGATTGATTAGTAAATATTTGATTTTAGGAGAATGTCTTATTATCATCTGCTTTTCTATTCTTCTCTGTCTCTTCTATAACAAAATTTCTTCTTTCATAAAAAATACAGTAAACTATTTTGGTTTATGTTTGCTTTTTCCATGTGATCACTTTTCATAACTTCATTTATTTAATATTTTTTGTATGATGTGCTTAATGAATGTCTCCTTCTCACTACTAACTGGGATTATTTACATATTTATAGCTCTTGGCATTGCAAATCAACGCAGAAAAGTTCTTCTTCGGTATAAGAAAGAACCTCGTTGAGTTTGATGAAGTATTGGAGGTATGTTTCTATTATGAGGAGATATTTAAAACATGCTCCGATTTGATATGTAATTAGTTAGATGTTGTTTAAAATAACTACACTTTCTTGTCATGATATTCTAGCATGATTCAACTATGTAAAATTCTTACTTTGTAGAATGAAAGTTTATAGGCTTTTATTCTGTAATGAACTTTGTTCAATTATTAAGCGGCCTTGTCATCTGAAATGGGCACCAATCTAAACCTTCCTTAATAGGTCTACAACAGTTCTCATTCTCATAAAGATTGGAGTAGAAATGGGCAACTTTATCTAAATGTCTACATCGAATCTTATAAAATGCTTGTTAGATTAAAATTGAAGTATTAAGAGGACATGCTTTTTTCATGTAGTAAAATTTCACCATTCTTTCCAGTATTGATTATTGAACTTTTATGACTTTATCTTAAAGTCTGCAAATAATCTCTATCAACTAATTGGGTTTTGTATTTATTATTTAATCAGGTGCAACGAAAACATGTTTATGATCTAAGGCAGTTAATCTTAACTGGAGATGATGAAAGCTGTTCCCAACACATATTTCAGTGAGTACCTTTAAATCCTCAATCATGCCTGTTAGAAATTAAATGTTAGATTTAAGCACATGTATAGTGAGTAATATTAGCTGTTACTGACGCATGGGTGATTAGTACTGATTATTTCTAATTTAAGAGATGGTTCCTCTTGTGATTAATACTGTACATAGTATAAATATTAACCTGTGTGGACTGAACTGATCTGACACATAATTTTACCTCAGACCCTCTTCTAAATCTATAATGCCTACTCTCTTATGCCCATCCTATCTGACCATATCTTCCAGGAATTATGAATCATGTTCTGTTAGGAGTTTCAATTAAGATATTGATATTGTCCACAGTAGTGTATGGATACCTTATTTTTGTCTACTTTTATGCTTTAGCTGCCATTCAGGTCCTGTTATTTATAGTTTAATGGGCCTTCTATTTCATTCTATTTATTCAACCCTTTCAGCATTTTAGTCTTAGGGCCAGTTTGGATGCAATTCTGCAGAAGAGCTTCTAGGTGAAAAAAAAAATAGAATGAATCAAAGAGGTCAAATGCATTTAACTTCTCCATAAGTTGAAATTAGTCTTTGTAGCTCACCTTCTCCAAAACCTCTCTTATTTAACTTCTCCATAAGTAATTAATTTCAACTTATGGAGAAGTTAAATTCATTTGACCTCTTTGATTTATTCTATTTTTTTCTTCTGCAGAAGTGTATCCAAACTGGATCTTATTCTATTGTTCAAGATTGGGATACAATTCATGCAATGAATGATCATAATTACATCTTTCAAGCTGGATATCTATCTAAGTCTATACTATTTCTTTGGAGTTGTTGACATGAATCATGATCCTGGCCTAGAAACAGTTCTTTCTTTTCTATTCATTTTTTTAGTACCAACCTAATCCTTACTTTCCCCTAATCAATAAAAACTCCAAACCCTTGACCCTAATTATTAGAAATCTACGGTAGAGAGAAAATCTGAGGAAGAGAGACAATAGGAATTTTGATATGAACAGAGTATTTGTGTATTGATTATCTGAACTCATGCATAGGGTATTTATAGAGAATCACTTGGATTAACAGAACCCAAGAGTAGTCACAACTATCTAACAGAAATGTAACTAATCCTAACTGATAGTGTGATACAGCTGGCAGAAGGCGACTAAGATTGCTGTCAGAGTGAGCCAACCCGGGTCACCCGGGTTGGCTCACCACGGGTTAGGTTAAAAGTGGCTGAGCCGGGTTGGCTCACTTTTCTGGTGAGTTGAAAAAATACCAACCCGGCTCGACCCACCGCGAGTTGGTGGGTTAAGTGGGCTGGCTCACCTAACTTAAAAAAATTATAAAAATAATTAAAAAGGTCAAAAATTAGAAAAAAAATATAAAAAATTATAAAAAATGACTTAAAAAATATAAAAATTAAATAAAAATTAAAAAGTGAGCCAACCCACATAAACCCGGCTCGAACCCACTTTGGCTCGCGAGTTAAGTGGGTTGACCCACTTTTGACCCGCGAAAATATGAGCCTATATTTTACCAACCAAACCCACCGGTGAGCCGGGTTGGCTCACCGAGCTCAACCCAATTGACAGCTTCACTGCCGACTACTCAACACAATATATACACACTCCGTTACTAATACACTTTCATATGCCCTACACTAATAACACTGTCTATATAGTATGATATAGATTATAACTTTGCCTTCATAGTTTGAATCAATTTGGCTCAATAAGTAATATAAAATGTTAATAAAAGTATCAGTAAGTACTGCTGTGGCACGAGATACATAAGCATGAGCAGTCGTGGGCTCTTTCTTTCTGCTATAATAATTTTCATCTTTTATCCTGAAAAAAAAGCTCTTTATAATGAGTTTGACATGAGGTGTATCTGTCTATAATAGTGTTACTGTGTTAGTGTAATATGCGATACATCATTACAACTCTTGTAATAACTTAGCTTCAGTATAGCACAGTTAGTTAGAATTGCTGCCAGCTCAGCAATAGCTAAATTCAGCAATTCCCAACAGAATTGGTGAAAGCTTCTAGCACAAAGACAAGGCTCTATATATAGATCGTACTGTAATCAGATTGAACACTAGTAAAATCAGATTCAGAAAGCACAATTTACAGAGATTTCAGTCTCTTTTTTCTCTTTTTCTTTCTCTCTTTCTCTTGATACATCTCTGATAGTCTAGAAAAGTGTGCTGAAATAGCTGGGGCTTTTCACTTGCAAAATTTTTTTACTGTCAAGAACTGGAACAAAAGGTGTGGTTATATGTTGAAGACCATATGGATGGAAATTTTTAAAACATTGCAACTGGAGGACGACTTTGGTTGCCAAATATTGGCATCTTGTGGAGATTCGAGAATATGTGTGCCTAGCATGTGGATATGGAAATGCTTCATCTCATGGCCATTATATTTTTCTTCACATGGGGCAGCCTTTCTTTTTTTATATTTAGCATGAAATAATGCACAACAGTATATAATTTTTATTAAATGTATTATGTTGAGAAAAGGGGAAAAGAGAATCATATGCTGAAAACCCTGTGTCTCAAGTCTCAACCACACCACAGACTCGATTTATATAATGAATGTAATAAATAAAAAGAAACAATTTTCCTAATTATTATATTTACATGAAACACTGAACCTTGGCGTTTACATACTAACACACATTTCTACCATAATATTTACTATTATCTATGAGCAACTATATTTAGGCTAGATTTTTGTCCAGATTTTGTCATCAAGGTGTATTCTTATGCAGTTTTATTTCCCATTCTACTGCTCTTTCTTATATTCATGTACTGCTCATAGGTACATGCAAGCAGTGGTGGATGAGATTGTCTTCAATAACATTGATCCAGTGAAGGTGGTTATTCCCTCTGGCATGTTATATGTTTCTATCCACCAATTCCATTTATTTATTGCTTTGATTGGATTTTGTAGCATCCACGTAGCTGGGGTTTGAGTAATCTCTTGAAAGAGTTTATGACAATTGGTGGAAAGCTGTTGCATGGTAGGCTCTTTTGCAACAACTGTGGTCCTTCAATTCCATCTGCGCAAATATTTGATCTCTTCATTTTCTGTTTTTGGCTCAGTCAACTTATTATTATTAATATGCTCAAATGGATTCTAGCAGAATCATTTGGAGGAATTAGTGATGACACTTTACTAAATTCACTTGGACAAGTGAGCGAAGCAAGTTCAGTTGATATTGTCAACTTTTCTCTTCCAAATTTGCCAGCACCTCCAAATGCTTTCAGGGGAATTCGCAGGAAGAGCTCTTCATTACGAAGATGGCTTGCTATTTGCTCTGATGATTTAATTGAGTGAGTTCCTTGTTTTACTGTAGATATGAGAAATTTATTCGAGTTCTAAAACTCGCTGACTGTATGACTAATGTAGGAATGGGAAGTATCGGACAACTTCTAATCTCCTTCGCAAGTATCTTGGAGATTTTCTGATTGCTTCATATTTAAATATTGTTGAAGAGTCTGGTTATGATGAGAGACATGTAAAGGAAATTGAGGTCAGATATTCTTTTCAACATTTTTTTTCTTAATGAAAATTTTGGTTGCCATATGTAAATTTATAAATGTAGAGAATAACTGCAGAACTAGTGCTAGTACTACATGTTAATCATTTCTGTTTAAGTTATAGGGTTTTAGAGATAAGGAAGAATATAAAAGACTAAGAACTAATCCTTATTTATACTAATTCCAGACACCAATATGGGACTCTAACAATAATTACTAAAATCCTAATTCTACTTAAATAAGGAAACAGATCGTAAAATATAAAGAAATATAGAAATTATGATCCAAACTCTTTACTTGGATCATAACTTTTATTTGGTGATATTAGATTTACAAAGTTATGATCCAAACTCTTTACTATGGAGAAATGATACTGTAATAGTACTACTGTCCTGCACAGTCATTGCCTTGCCTTAAAAGAAGAAATAGAAAGTTTGAGCCTCATTATATAACTAATGAATATAATTATCTCAATAATTACTATTAGATACAATTTTTTGCTTTGGGAAATTCCCCTCTCCCTCTATTGATTTAAGGGGATTAGGAATTTTGGATATGAACATGGTGCTTTTCATTTGCTAATTTGGAAAACCTATGATGTATATTGTCCAACTGGTAAATTATGCATTGATACTCTTAAATTTTGGGCCTGAGCCTAACTCAACCCCAAAAGCATAGCTTGTAGGGTGAGGATTACCCAAGACTTTTTATACTATATACTTTTAATTGGTTTTATCTCTAGTCAATGTGGTACTCTCCAACACCCCCTCACGCCCAGGGCTGGATATTTGAAGTGTGGAGTTTTTGCAGGACTTGACATCTGCGGGTGGTGGCCCAATAATAACGGATCTAGGATAGGCTCTGATATCATCTTAGATTTTGGACCTGAGCCTAATTCAACCCCAAAAACTTCTTAGATTTTGGACCTAGGCCTAACTCAACCCCAAAAGCTAGCTTGTAGGGTGAGGATTGCCCAAGGCTTACAATACTATAATTTGGCCTTATCTCTAGGCAATGTGGGACTCTAACACCCCCACACACCTAGGCTGAACATCTGGAGCGTGGACATAATCATCTAAGATAGGCTCTAATACCATCTTAGATTTTAGACCTAGGCCTAAGTCAACCCCAAAAGCTAGTTTGTAGGGTGAGGATTGCCCAAAACTTTATATACTTTATACTTTTAATTGGCCTTACCTCTAGTCAATGTGGGACTCTCCAACAAATACTAAGCATTTGCATGTGGAGATTGTTGATTTCTATTATTTGTTTTTGCTCACGTATTCTAATTGTTTTTTGTTTACCCATTTCTTGGGAGGTTACAGTTTCTCTTTCTTACATAAAATTAGTATTTTGTGAAATACAGAGAGCTGTTCTTTTGAAAACTCTGGATTGTTTCTGGAGAGATCATCTTGTAAACATGAATAGGCTCAGCTCTGCGGTAATTTTTCCTTTTCCTCTCATGAATTTTTAGCTTTCTCAACAGCTAAAGGCTTATCTGAGTTGTGACAGGTGAATGTTAGGAGCTTCGGCCATAGAAATCCTCTGGAGGAGTATAAAATTGATGGTTGTCGGTTTTTTCATCTCAATGCTCAGTGCAACTCGAAGGTTAACTGTAGAGGCACTCTTGCAGCATTGGACATCTCCAATGGAATCCCAAGAACTATTTTTATAATAGACGTTGAATGCTGCTCACATTGAAGGTAGATAATTCAAGCAAAGGAGTTTCCAACTTGGACTGGATTTTTTCGTTCTTTTTCCCCCCAGCAAAGGCAAATTCTGCAAGGCCGGTGTTATTGGTTTTTCAATTAGTCAATTGGTTTGCATGGTGTAGCTATCATAAATGGGGGTCTGTAGAATGGTTTTGGGACTTAGGGTTACTTCATCTCCCAGTAATGTTATCTTTTCTTTTTGTGGTTTGTCTTAGTTACATTGAAGATACACGGAGATGCTTACAAAAATGATTTGTTATCATATGTGTATCCTATTACAGAGGTAACGCATGGCAAAATTTTGCACTATCTCCTTTGATTGAGGCCTGCAGAATGGTTTTAACGTGAGTTTTTTTTCTTCTTTGCAACAGGAAAGGTAATCAAAGGAGCAGATCCTATTTATTCCGGTGCTTTTGCTTGGACTACATGATTTTTATTGATTAATTGAACGGGGTTATCATGTTGATGGTACCTAGTGCCTAGAATAGGTTTAGCAAGAGCTATGCCTAACACGTCCAAGCAAATGTCCTTTCTGTCCTCTTTGTTCTGAAAAAAATATGAAGCCAATTACGTGTGCATAATCTAGTATAGTAACTTTCTGGTAATTGTTCTGTCGAGGTCAAGGGAGTTAAGGGCCATAATGAAAGCCGATCATGTATTCTCATGCTTGAATGTAATTTTATCCTTTTGTCAGTGTTGTAATTAATACATCATGTAAAATATGAAGCATTTTTAAGTAGTATACTATATTATGAATTACAATCGCAGCATCTTCCTCTTTTCAAATTTCTCTTCTACGCCACCACTAGAGCACATTTGAACACGTTTGTATGATTGTATTTGTATATCCCTAAGTCAATTCATTCTTTGGATCAATTGATCAAAGACTAATAGTGTTATTGGTTTATCTCAAAATTATGTTTGAAACATGTTTTTGGATAAATTAAACACTTACTAAGAGCAAGTGAGGGCTGATGCATCATTCTTCCACTACCAAGGCTGGGTTACATGTTGACAAAAAAAAATCCTGTTACTGTCATGTTTGATCGAGCAAGTTTATACATTATATTTTAGTAGAAAATAGCTTCTGAGGTCAATGGTATTTAAAATTGAACGATCAAAGTTATGCATAATTGTAAGTGCAAGAGTTATGCACAATTGTTATGCAAGAGTAATGAAAGTAAACTTCATATGATTAATATTGGCTTCATTTCCATGCAAAAAGGAATACTTGGATTTAACTTCACTTCTTTTTCGAACTCAGTTTCTTAATTTGATCTTTTAAATGGATAATTATCAATTAATGTAGTCTATGGTCTTGATCTCATAACCCTCAATAACAAAATACAAGGATGTGTCACTAACAGTAGTTACCTAGCATTAACGTGGCTGTTATTTAGGTGGGTTGGGAGATGCAGAAAACGCATAGTTTAAGGTTGGTTATCCTTTTATTTTGTTTTACGCTTTTAATTTCTTTTTGATTTAGTCTTTTTACTCATAAAAAAACCCTAAACCTCCTATGGACTACCAAAATTGTTACTAAAGCGCCACAATAACGGTGCACCATAATTATCACATATGAGCAAATTTTCAGTACTCTACCTAGTCTCTAATAACTACGTAATTTATGGTCAGTATTTTTTATTTAAATTTAGAATAAATTTTAAAATGAAAAAATTAACCATGCAAAATCAGGTGTCAATATTATAGTGGAGGAAGTAGGTGCTACAAGAGTATTAGGAAAAAAAATTCCTCCCATACCCCCTTGCCTTGCTATTTCATTAACCACACAGTATTGAATCATCACGAAGTCCAACACCAGCCATTTGAAGGGTTGAGGATAACATTTTGGCTTGCGACTCATGCAATGGTGAACATCTTCAATTTCATTTTGTTTATGAATGGTGCTTATGTCTAGTTAGTAGCAATGTCTTTACCACTATCACATTTAGATTTGGGTTACTAGTTGTTGGTACTACAGGCGAGTTGCTTTTAATGCCCCCTTTTACTATTCGCACCCCCTACAATGTTTGTAACTTTTACATTTTCCATCTTACCCCTCTCTATCCCACCACCTCCACCACCACCACCACCTCCACCTCCACAACCCACCTCACCTCCCAACACCCCCTATAACTATAAAATTTTCTTTTCTCTTTAAAAAACACTTCCGGAAATTAATTTCCGAAAAAAAAAAACACTTCCAGAAAATAATTTCCGGAAATTTCCGAAAATCAACGATAAAATAACTTCCGGACGTATATTTCCAGAAAAAAGTAGCTTCCGGATGTATATTTCTAGAAATATATATTTTTTTAACAAATTTTCTATTTTGGAGACGGAACATAATCTGTCTCTAAATTCCGTCTCTAAATCAGAGACGAAATTTTTCCTAGCGCTGTGAACGAGGAAAAATTTCATCTTTGATTTATAGATGAAATTTAGAGATTGATTCTGTTCCATCTCTAAAATAAAAAATTTATAAAAAAATATATATTTCCGGAAATATACATGTGGAAGCCACTTTTTTTCCGGAAATATACGTCTAGAAGCTATTTTTATCGTTGATTTTCGGAAATTTCCGGAAATTAATTTCCGGAAGTGTTTTTTTTCGAAAATTAATTTCTGGAAGTGTTTTTTACAAAGAAAAAATTTAATAAAGTTATAGGGGTGCTGGGAGGTGGAGGTGGGTTGTGGAGGTGGAGGTGAGGTAGGGAGGGTTGGATGGTAAATTTAAAAGTTACAAACATTATTGGGGGGCGTTAAAAGCAACTCCTGTACTGCAGGGTGGTTGGTAGGGGGTTAGGGGTGAGAAAATAGACTTTAAGTGTGACTCATTTTTCTTTTTCTTTTTTTTTTTCTCTTATGAGTAAAGGACCAAATGAAACCAAATCAAAAGTAAGGAACCTAATTGAAAATAAGAACCAAATAGAAGGAATTGCTTTTGGCACCACTTTTTTGCTTTTCAAACTTTTCTTTTTCATTTTTTACATTTCATTTCCTAAATTACCCCTCTCTCCAACCCAAATCTCTACCAACCCTCCCTCCCACCCCTCTCCACCATCAACCATCCTTCATTACCTCAACTCTTTCCTTCACCTCCTCTTAGTTTTTTCCTAGCATTTGTTGCTTCCTAAAACAAGTATACGGAAACTTATTTGGCTTCTAAACTAAAACTTGCTTTCAGAAGACATTTTTTTAAAAAAAAAATAGTTTCCGTTTTCGAAAGCTAACCTTTTAATTTGGCTTTCAAACACTTGGTTCCGGAAGCCAACTTTTTTGAAAAAAAAACAAAGACTCTAGAAACAACTTTTCAAAAACCAAATTAAAAATGGCTTCTGGGTTCGGAAACAACAATGCAAAGAAAACAAATAAGAGGAGGTGAAGGAAGAAGTTGTTAGTGGAGAGAGGTACGAGGGATGGGTGAGAGTAGGGTGGGAGAGATTTAGGTTGGAAAGGGGGTTATTTTGGGAAATGAAAGGTGCAAAACAGGGGGTTGTAAAAAATAAAAGGGAGTGCCAAAAGAATTTCCTCCAAATAGAAGTGTCACTAATCTTAAACAACATTTTTATCTCGTTTTATCCAACTAAGTGTCTGTTTATGAATTTGTTTTGAAGTCGGATTTCACGAATTCTAGTGGCCCATTTGTAGAGATGCAACAAATACTTGCATCGGGTTGAATATATGATCAGATAGCCACTGAACAGATTCACAAATATTGTGTAAAGGCAACTCCAATATAATAACTCAGGTGAGTTGCTAATCTCAAATCTATATAATTGTTCTCATTTTCCTATAGTGCCACATCATTTTATTATTTTAAAGTAATTCAACTACTTTTTACTCAAATCCAATAATTATGGAGAATTTTTAAATGAACCCTACAATCTATTTCACCTTTTAAATATGTTTTTAGTCCCTATAAATATAGGTCATTTTGTTTTTAGTCCCTGTAAAAAAAATTTGGTTTTTCATCCCTACAAAATTTTTCGTTAGCCTTTTTGGTCCCTGCCATTAACTTTTAGCTGATATGGCAAACGGCGTGCCACATCAGCATGTCACGTGTGTTATTTC
The DNA here is from genome assembly GCA_026901365.1 of Sesbania bispinosa. NCBI lineage: Eukaryota > Viridiplantae > Streptophyta > Magnoliopsida > Fabales > Fabaceae > Sesbania > Sesbania bispinosa. Next base: position 423,718 of record QLOH01000551.1, on the reverse strand, counting down.
TGCTCAATTTAAATTTGTTTTTAGTTCCTATAAATATGATTCTTTTGGTTTTAGTCCCTATATTTTTTTTTATTTTTCCATCTCTATATTTGTTTTTTATATTTTTCACCTTTATCTCATTCTCATCCAACATCATTATCCTTTTGTTATATTGCATTGTTACACTTGAAATTCTTGAACTCCTCTTGGATTCAATAAAATAAATTCTTTATGTATTCAATTATTTGAAATTTCAATGCACTTGGATTCACTATATAAAAGGGGAACCTGTAATGACCTTTTTTTCTCTACTAATTCTTTTTTTTTTGTTTATTATTGACTAATACAATTTTTATTTGATTTATGTCTATTACCTTGTAACTTAATGAGATTTGTGTTAACTAACAAAAAGGCTTGTAATTGTATATCAAATGAAAATTTTGTCAGTCAATAAATATAAAAAATAATTGCAGAGAAAAATGTCGCTACAGGTTTTTCCCCTATATACAGTGAATCCAAGTGTTATGAAATTTCAAATAATTGAATACATAAAGAATTTATTTTTTTTAAACCCACGAAAAGTTTCAAAATTTCAAGTGTAACAATGTAGTGGAAGCAAAAGGACACTGTGATGTTGGATGGAGATGAAATTGAGGTAAAAAACAAAAAAAAAATTATAGGGACTAAACCAAAATGACCATATTTATAGGGACTAAAAACAAATTAAAATTGGGCAGAAGAAATAACACACATGGAATGCTGATGTGGCACTTCATTTGCCACATCAGCTAAAGTTAACGGTAGGGACCAAACAGACTAACCAAAAATTTTGTAGGGATGAAAAACCAAAAAAATATTTTACAGGGACTACAAACAAAATGACCTATTGTAGGAACACAGGGGAAACACTAGAAGAGGGGTTGAATAGTGTTTCTAAATATTTTAGAAAGCTTTTCGAAACAGATTGACAAAAACAGACTTTCAGACAGGTTGTTTGAGGGCTGTCTGAAGTTTTTCAGATGGCTGTCTGAAGTTCTTTTCAGACGGCTTTAAATGGTTCTAAATGAGGTTTTCTCCCTTTTAAAATATTAGAATAGATATTCAGTCCCCTTTATTAGCTTAAACTGAAATAACAAAGATAAGGGAAAGAGAAACTTAGCCACAAAATTTATCCTGGTTCACTCACTACCACTGTGAGCTACGTCCAGTCCCAATGCCAAACTAGGCACTTGGATTTCTCTTAATCTTTCAAGATTACAAGTATTCTTTTCTGTCAAGCCTCTTCTGGCTCTACACCCAAGTATTCTTTTACAGTCAAGCCTCTCCAGGCTCTCCAAACAAGTATTCTTTTACAATCAAGCCTCTCCAGGTTCTAAAAACAATACACAGAAAAGAGATGCTTAAGCTCACAAACTAAGACAGTTTTGAGTCTTAAACAGTTATGGAATACACAGGAAATAACTGAGGTATACTCAGAATATTACAATATGTGTGTATATGACTAAAATATAATCAGAGTGTTGCAGCAGAGAAATTTGCAGAGTTTCAGCTCTTTTTGAATTCGTCTCTCTTCTTCTTTCTGTGCCTTCAAATGATGGGGGGGTATTTATACCAAAAAACAGTCCGTTGGAGGGAAACCATCATTTGTGAATTGTATGAAAACCGTTGTGAGACAGCTGCTGTGCACAGGGAATATTCTCTGACATCTGACACATTGCAAGGTTTTGCTCCTGCCAAAAAGCTGATGTTTGTTGTTGCTGCAATGGCTACGTAGCAGAGGACGCGTTGTGGCAGAGATCGTGCTTGAATGCATGTGAGAGTGTCAGCTGTTGGAGCAGAGAACGGCGTAGTACAACAGTACTTCAGACGGGCCTTTCACAACTTCAACAACGTAAGCCACGTCATCAAGTTACTCAGACGACTTTGATGCTTCAGACGGGGTGCACTGCTTCAGACAGCTCTTGCTTCTCAGACAGTTTCACCACTGAGTCTTTTTAGAAATGCTTGTGATGGCTCTTTGCTGAAATCATAGACAAATGGTTTAGATATATATATGTGTCTATGATGAATATTCTAAGTTAAATTTGTTAACCATTAAAACTTGGGAATATATCTGTCTTAAAACATCATAAACCTCTTTATGATATTTTTGAGACTCAACACCTATATTTATAAGGACTAAAACATATTTAAGCCAAAAATAAACTTATTTTAAATGTTAAATAACTATAACACAGATTAGAAAAGGAAAAATTTAGATAAACTTCTTTAAGTGATTTGGGTGTTATTTTTTAGTAACAATATAATACATGCATTACTCTTTTTTTTTACGTAGTATATGTATTATTCTTTAATTACATTATAATCCTTAGCGAATTAATTGTTTAATAATCCACAAAAGTTATATAAGCTGTCTACATAAGTGTATATGTTTCCTTTTTATGAACTCATATCTAAGATTAATATAATAAATTCTTGGGTCTTCACAATCTCAAATTTGGACAAATGAAGCTAGGCCAGTATTATTTGAATCAGAACCCAATCTGCTATTCCAAACAATTTTGAATGAAATTACTATATGCTTGTTTGGTTTCAATTGAAAACAATAAGAATCAATTATATTAAATTGATTTTGAGCTTGTTTGTTTAAAATTGTTTCTTTAAAAAAATCACTTTTTTTTAAAAAAATCATTTATAAGAATTTTTAAGATGTTTGTCTAAACTTTTTTCAAGAAGCAGAATCAGAAAATAATCAATTTTCTGCTTTTTTTTTAAGAAGTAACTCTAGTTGCTTCTTGAAAAAGAAGTTAAAATAGAACAGAGAGAGAAAACTTTTTAACAATATGAAAGTATTTATTTAATAATGTGAAAACATTTATTATGATAATCAAAGTGTTTTTTATGATTGTAACCAAACGAAAATTTATTTCTGATTATACAAGAATCTCTAAATAAAAACAATCTTTTTAAACAAATTAAAAAAGTACATTTTTTAAGCACAAACAAACTGATCCTTTAAATAATTTTTATATAATGTATTTCATAAATAATTATATTATTTATTTTCAGTCATTAATATAAAATTATTAAAATTAATTTTACTCAACTTTAATCAAATGAATCACCATAATCAGTCTTGAGTTTTGTACGTAGTGAGGAAGAAGTGACCAATGTTAATGTCACTATTAACTAGTTGAAGAAGCAATCATAGTCATAACTTCTTTTGTCCTAATCTAATATATTCGCAATCAATATTGTCAATTAATGCTTAATAAAATTTCAAATAATTCTAGAAGAGTATATGCTAAATGTTCTAATTAGATTTGTGTTCAAAGTTTCAATCCAAAATATGATATGCTGTGATATTGCAACTCGTCATTATCAATTGTCATAATCAAATATAAAACTATAATAAAGGAATAAATTAAAATAAAGGAGTAGCTGACTTGAAATTAAAAAAAAAAAACAGTGTATTAAATTATATGGAGAATAAAATACCTGGGAATGATCGTATATATGGATGATTGTCAAATATGATTAATTAAAATAAGGAGTTCCGGATATTTTGCTGTTTTGTTAGAGTTCCGACAAAAAATCATTATCACATAATGAAAAATCGTTTCTCGGTGCTTGCTATCAACATTATTATTATTTTTTTATTAATTCAACATTATTTATAACGAACCTTTTGGACTTGTAAACACTTGTTATTTAAAAAGAAAAAGAGGAGTGGGTTTTTTTTTTTTGTTCAATTTTTTGTATCCGAAGCAGGGAGTTTAGTAAAAATACTATTGATGTGTCTCTAATTATAAGACTATTATAACTGTTTCACACAGTTTAAGAAAAGTTAATTAATGTATTAGTATTTTAAAAAATTATAGCATTCTAAATATACCTATATTTAAAAGTCACTATATTTTAGAGAAATTAATTGTTACATGGTGAAAAACTCCAAAAGTCACTTTCCAATGTGTTGTAGTTAAATATGTGGGTAAAATTTTATTAATTATTCACACTCGTCTCAATATATGGGAATTAAAAAAGAGTTGAATATTAATAAAGACCAAAATACTCTTTTTATTTAATGCAAATTTTATTTTCTAACAACTCTATTTATTGATCATGTGTTGATAAAAAAGAGTATGTCCACTTGAAAACAAATTTCAATAAAATTGAATACTAGTATAGGGTAATTTAGGACAATGCAATTCATTTTTATATGACAACAAGAAAATTAAATGTAATCAACCAATTTTCTTAATTTGTGTGAATTTATTTTTTTGGCTTATATTCAAGTTCTGACGAAGTATTACATAACGCTTATGGCACTGTGCAAAAATTTGTATATAAAATGGTGCTATAGAAGTTTTAAAGATATCACCTCTTTAAAATCAACTATCCACTTACCAACGAGGTTTAGTTCAAGTGATATACATTTGATTCCTCTTAAGCCCAGAAGTAGTTTATCTATATTTTGTGTTTTTTAAGTACTTTTTTATTTTAAGAGTGGTCTTTTAAGGGAATTTTAGGATGACCAACGAAAAAAGTGGTCTATAATAGACCTTTACTATAAAAAGTATAAAATTTTTATATTAAATTTATACTATGTATAGTAATTGTTCTGGACCAAGGCCAGACACGGCCAATGCCGATGTCAGAAGTATAATCCGAATATAAACTTGGAGATTCTGACGTACACCTCTGAGTTCTATGTGGTAGAAGCTCCTCGTTCGCTTACCCATTCAAAATACGTTCTGTTAAGTGCAGTCGTCATCGATTAGCCGGCATATCATCTCGGATTACCCAGGTTCTATCACGACGCGTTACACCCAATCTCGGCCAAAGCGCTGTGAGCGCAAATTTCAGGAATCTGTTGCAACGTCTAACGGACTTTCCGCCAAAATGTAGTTATAAATATGAAATGGTGTTGGCTTGCCTAGGTACACTTTCACTCTTACTTGCCAAACTCTCGCCCGAACTCGTTCTGATTAAGCATCAGAGTCTCTGCCAGGTACACCAACGTCCTCGCCGTGAAGATCGCCTCCCGCTGCCGTTCTGAGATTTCTAGAAGATCATTGGCGCCGTTTGTGGGAACCACCAAATTACCAAGAACACGATTCTTGCACTCTGATTCCCCCTATTTTTCTTCAAGATCTTCTATTTCAGTTTCACAATGGTAGGAACCAAGAGCTCTCCTCCGCTGCCAGAGAAATGCAAGCCCCTTCGTCACCCGTGCAACAACACCGACAGTCTTATCTGCAACCATTGGTCCTGTCTCAGCCACTGCCGAAATTCCACCACCGCGCCATGTTGCGCCACGTCCTCCACCTCACAGAAGTCGTAGTTCTCCAACGACTCCACAGATCAACCTTCTCGTGGAAGCTGCTTGATTTTATCCGTCGTCAAGGAGCTATGCTTGCGCAATACGCTCAGCCGCCTCGAAAACTTGAAACAAAGCAACAGTTGCAGCGTTTACAGCGCCGACTTGTTAAGCAGGAGGGAGGTTCTAAATGCCAAGAATCACCATGGCGTGTATCCAGAGTCTCACCCCAGCCATAACATCATTCTTCACCGCAGCGTGAGCATCAGCTGTCATCCAAGCATGAGCGTCTGCTTTCTCCACAACCTTCAGCGTAATCAGTGCACTCCAACTCCCGCCCTCGTAATCGGACAGTGCCAGTTCTTGATGAATCTCATCATACTCATGACGAAAAGGTAATATAGGTTGTTTTACCGTTTTCAGAACGCATCATGCTTTTTCCCGTGGATAAGCGTTTCGAAAAGATTCCCGTTCCGGAGTTATATGACGGAATGGGAGATGCTTTGGAGCATTTAGACATATATGAGTCCGCAATGTCAATAAAAAATGCATCTGGACCAATCATGTGAAGAGTGTTTCCGTTGTCCTTGAAGAAAACTGCCCTCAGATGGTTCCAGACACTCCCTCCGAGGTCCATTAATATCTGGGTCGACTTGAGGGCCAAATTTATAACCAGTTTTACTACCAGCAAAGTTCAGCCAGGAAGACAGGAGCGTCCTTGAAATAGATCAGACAGGTACCCTCAGAATCACTCCGGGATTACATCAGCCGTTTTACTAAGAAGGCTCTGTTGGTTCAGAGAATACAGCCCGGGTGCAATTGATGTTAGCCAAGGATGGTCTTATTCCACATTCCCCATTTTGGATTGAATTATCCAAAAGGAAGCTGCCTACAATGGAAGAGTTCCTCAACAAGGCCGAGGAATATATTAGTCTTGAGGATGAGGAATTTGCCCTCAAAGTGAAAGAGGTCAATCCCGGCCAAGCCTCTAAAACTCAGAGGCAGAAGAATGATAAGGGTGGCCGACAAGAAGGTAAAGGAGACCGTGAGGTATTGGGGCAGTACAACTCCTATACCCCCTTGAACACATCCCGAAATAAGATCCTGAACGAGATCTTAAATGTCGAAATGTGCGAAGCCGAGATGAGAAGACTAAAGCCTATGAAGCCGACATCCTCAACTGATAATCTAAGTATTGCAGATTTCATAAGTCCCAAGGGCATGACATCGACTGTTGTCTCTAGCTGAAGGATGCAATTGAAGAGCTAATCCGACGTGGCAAGCTGGACAGGTACAAAAAAGAAAGCGGAGAGGCCTCCCGCCATCCTGATCCTAATGTATGCAGAAATGAATATTGGCATGAGGATGACCGTCGTGAGACAACCCGACATGGGCGCAGTAGATCCCGGACCGGGTCACCTAGAAGAGAGAGGTCTATTTTAAGGCAGCTCGTACCTGATCGCACTCCGCCATCAACCTCCAGGAGGGATCACCATGATGAACCATCATCATCTCGGCGACAGTCTCCGGCTAGAGATGAGCGTCCACCTCCTGAACTCCTCGTCATTTATGATATCGCGGGAGGTTTTGTGGGGGAGGTGAAGGCGGAAATGCCAGAAAAAGGCACTTGAAAGAGATCCTCTCAGCCTCGTCCTCCTCACACCCGGAGCACAATTCTCAGAGGCGGAAGCTACCTCCTCCCAGTTTTTCTGAAGACGACTATGGCCCAGTCATCCCGGGACATGATGACCTCCTCCTGATTTAAGTTTTATGGCTAACCATGAAGTCCGGAGAGTTTTTGTAGATCAAGGGAGTTCTGCCGACGTCATGTTATTTAAGACGTTCCGGAAATTGCATATCCTGGAATCGGACTTACTACCTTATAATGGCGGTGATTTGATATGCTTCACCGGTGATAAGATACGCCCAGAAGGTTACGTGGAGCTTCTTATCACTTTTGGGTAACCTCCGATATCTAAAACAACCAAGGTTCGTTTTCTGGTAGTGGACTGCCCCACTACTTACAACGCGATTCTTGGAAGTGACATTGAATGCCATTGGCGCAATAATCTCCATCAGCCACCTTATAACGAGTTCTGGAGTGATGAAGGGGAAGTCATGAGCATCCGGGGTGAAGATAGCGGCTAGGGCTTGTTACAAGGAATCCCTGAAGATCACGAAGCCGGAGAAGCCTGAGCCTCTAGATCATAAGGTTGAAAGTCATTCGTCTTCCACCGGGGTAATGTTAACTGATTTGGATGCTAGGGAGAATTTTGTCGATTTGAGGCCAGTTCCTGAAGGAACCTTCCGTCCATTACAAATTGGCCCGAACCCGGATTAAGTCGTCCAAGTCGGAAGTGGGCTCAACGCAGAAGATGACGAGGCCTCTGCACACTGATCCGCCAAAATTCTGATTTGTTTGCATGGACTGCGGCCGACATGCCAGGATTGGACCCCGAGGTCATTTGCCATCGCCTATCTGTAGACCCAAGGACCAAGCCCGTCGAGAGAAACGCTGGAAGATGTCGGTAAAGCGAGCTGAAGCCGCCCAATAGCAGGTCTCCGAGCTTGTTGATTCCAGTTTTATTAGGGAGGTCAAGTATACCACTTGGCTATCTAATGTAGGTAAAGAAGCCAAATGGCAAATGGCGGACGTGTGTAGATTATACCAATTTGAATAAAGCGTGTCCCAAAGATTCGTACCCTCTGCCTAACATCGACCATCCAGTTGATCAATCTTCTGGTTTCCGTCTTCTATCTTTTATGGACGCTTATTTCGGCTACAATCAAATTCCGATATATCCACCAGATCAAGAAAAGACTGCCTTCATAACGGAAGGTGCTAATTATTGCTATCGTATGATTCCGTTTGGGTTGACAACTCCCAATCTTTCTCTTTCCTCGGTTCCACCCATTCTACATGTCGGAAGGCCAACTCTAACGCCTCCGCAGAGCTATATGCGCAGGATGTCCCTAGGGCCTCCGTATCCACCCAGGTCATAGACGCCAAACTCGGTGGGACTGGGAAATTTGTAGCAGGTGAAGTGTGAATTTTCCGCCTTCCCATCTCGGACTTGTCAAAAAGTCCATATGACAAGTTAAAATCTAAAGATGATGAGTCTGCACGGGAGTACTCTCGAACTATCCCGGCAGACTCCGCGAACACTACCTCGGGATAACTCCATCTTTGGAGGATGCGAGCAGTTTCAACTACTGCTTCGCATTGAGAATTCCCAACACTGGCCACCCCAGAGGAGCGCCTACGCCTTAAAACCAAGTCAAGGATACTTGGATCCTTGAGCTCCTCCGTAACAACGAAGCATTTTCGTCTATTTTCAGTAGCCAAAATCTTGGCTCTAGCCCTTGTTATCATGGCGCCCCCAAAAATTAGAAAATACAGAGAAGACAGAGACAGGGGGCAGAGCGATACCTTTCAAGAATCTCGAAGAAAACTCCTCAACTTCAACTTCAAGCCACTCAGCATCAACAAATTGCATACGATGCACAACAAACGGCTCGAGTTTTCCGGTACCATGGGGACAAAGATATGATGCACAATGGTCGCTTGAAGCTAGTTGCAGAGGAGGTTTTGGTTCGAAAGAGAAGAAGAAGAGGGAAACTCTTTGAGAAAACGAAAGGAGAAAAGTATAACCACAAAACAACTCACGCTTTTAAATGTTCAAAATCAATGGCCACGATCGCGTAAGGAATAAGGCCCATTGGCCCAATTCGAAAAGATGTTGCCAAGTGTTTAAACGGTTGTCAATCAACCATCACATCAGTTACATCAGAATACCAATCGACGCAACCTCAGATGGCACCTCGGATAACGACGGAAATACTCCCTACCCGGATTGACGAATTTTACCACCGACATTTGAAGTTCTCAAGTCGAATACTTTATGGTAAACTACCCGACTTGGGGGGCAACTATTCTGAACCAAGGCCAGACACGGCCAATGTCGATGTCGGAAGTATAATCTGACATATAAACTTGGAGATTCCGACGTACACCTCTGAGATTTATGCGTTAGAAGCTCCTTCGTTCGTTACCCATTCACACACGTTCGGTTAAGTGCAGTTGTCATCGATTAGCCGACATAACATCTCGGATTACCCCAGTTCTATCACGCGGCGTACACCCAATCTCGACCAAGCGTGAGCGCAATTTCAGGAATCCCTTGCAACCGTCTAACGGACTTTCCCGCCAAAATGTAGTTATAAATATGCAGTGGTGTATGCTTTCACTCTTACTTGCCAAAACTCTGTCCGAACTCCTTCTGACTTAAGCATCATAGTCTCTACAGGTACACCACCTTCCTCCGCCGTCTCTCCGCCGTGAAGATCCTCTCGCTGCCGTTGCAAGATTTCCAGAAGATCAATAATAAAGTTGAGAGTCTGGTGGACTCAAACTCCAAAGGGTCTATCCTAAAATCACTCGTCTTTCAAACACCTTCTTCGCAAATATTTTTAACATTCACTAAAATATCTCCCAATATCTTAAGAAATTGATATTTTTAAATCTAAATATTTATAATTTAAAAAAATTCTTTGCCTATTATTTTCCTTTCCAAAACTTTTTAATTCAAATTCAAATACTTATCACTGTCATTTAATAATATATAATATATATAATTTAATCACATATAATAATCAATTATTAATTACAACAACAAATGATCTAATTTAAAATTTTGAATATGATAATTGATTAGTATCTCAAAATGTAGATTATATATAAGGATATGATGATTTTAAAGTTGCATTAAATGTTATTGGTCCAATAGTATTTTTTTGGTGAATAGTAATTAATAAATAATAATTTAATGGGAATAAATAATAGGAGTATTATTAGTATTATTATTAGTTTTATTTGAAAATAGAAAAAAAGGGTGAGAATGGGCCCAAGCCCAAGTAGTTATTCTGTAAGGAGGGGTAACAGAGTACCCTAATCCTTATTCGTATCATTGTCAGTAAGCAATAGTCTAAGGAGGGGAGAACCAGAGTCTCAAGAGAGCTGCTGAGGAGTGAAAGTCAGAATCCAAGAAAGAACGTTATTGCTGTGATCAAAGCTTCGTTTAAGGTACGGTGGGGGAGAGGGTATTGCCTGTATTGCATGTAGGGATTTGGGTAGTGAGGGCAACCATAAGACCCTCCAAAGGCTCTAAAATTCGTATGGATTTATGTGGTAAATAAACATGAATGATGTATTATATGATTGTTGAGTGTATGGTTGTATCTTGATGGCTGATTGAATTAAATTGAGTATGATATGAGAATAGTGAAAAAAAGACGATTAGGGATTGAGAAATTGGGGATTTTGATGAATTGATGTTATAATATGTAATTGATTGATGATTTGCTGTGTATTGGGTGTTATTAATGAGTAGGAATGATTTTTAGACGATAAAGATTGATTGGAAATTGATTGGAAAGGTTTAGGGAGGTTAGAATCATGAAATCTGCGATCTGCTGGTCGTGTGTAATCGATTATCAGGTGTGGTAATCGATTACCAGGGAGTTCTGGGCACCAGGGAGTGATTTTGGGGTGCTGGTAATCGATTACAAGGGGTCTGTAATCGATTACCAGAGAGTTGAGTGCTGGTAATCGATTACATCAATGTGGTAATCGATTACCAGATTTTGACAGCTTTCTCTCCTGAGAAAGAATGGGTCGGTTAAGGGTGCAAACGGGCTCGGAACCCTATCATATTATATATCAAAATGAAGCCCAGGATCTTAGCTTTCTAATAGAAGTGGAATAACTTTAATTGGACACCTAGAACTCTAGATATTTCCAAATTAGTGAACCAAGGTCATTAAGCTTAAAGCTTAAAGACTCCAAAATTGAGTAACGGTCTCCGGTAATTGAGTACAGTTGTGTGGTAGTCAATTACCAGGTTATATTGTGTATGAGAGTGTTGTTTATGTGATGATTGTTTGATGTTGATGATTAATGATGTTTGTGATGATTGTGACGTGTATAATGATGATGATTGATGATTGATAGTGTATATCACTTATAATGATGTTTGATGATGAGTGTATTGATGCATGATGATGATGTTAATGATGTTAAGTGTATATCACTTTATGACGATGTTTGATGATGAGTGTATTGAGGCATGATGATGATGTGAATGATGATGAGTGTATATCACTTAATGATGATGGTGTTATGATGAGCATGATGATGTATGATGATTTTGATGATGGTGTATATCACCTTTTTGATGATGATGTTGATGATATAGATGTTGGTGTATATCACCTTTTTTATGATGATGTTGATGATATAGATGTTGGTGTATATCACCTTTTGATGATGATGTTGACGATATAGATGTTGGTGTATATCACCTTTTTTAGGATGATGTTACCTAAGTTGTGCGGGCCCATAGAGGGGGTACAACTTAGGAGAGATGCCTTGAGCATATGTGATAAGACCTGGATTGTGCGGGCCCATAAAGGGGGTACAATTCGGGAGTGAACTGAGTTGTGCGGGCCCATAGGGGGGGTACAACTCGGGGGATCAAGATGGGACGTTCGATGCACGGGCCCATAAAGGGGGTGCAACCTAGGAGTGATTGTACGGGCCCATAGAGGGGGTACAACCTAGGGTCGAATGTTGTTGTGCGGGCCCATAGAGGGGGTACAACCTATCGGATAGTGTGTGGTAACACCGATAGACTATCTTGGTACTAACTAGAGTGATTGACGAGGTTCACCCATTGTGTGGAGTTCCAAGTCATGATCTTTGGGTAGACGATGAGAAGAGTGTGATGATAGATGAATGATTTAATGATGATATTGAATATGATGATAGATGGATGATGTAATGATGATATTGAATATGATGATAGATGTATGATGTATGATGATAATGAGTGTGGCGCTATATGCTTGATGTAATGATGAGAATGAGTGTTGACGATAGTGAATGACGTATGATGAATATGAGTGTATGTTATGATGGTATTGAATATGATGATATATAAAGATGCTATGAGGACGAGTTTGGGTGAATGCGTGACATATATACATGTTATTATATATGATGATTAGATGTGAGTTTTAGATGAATGTACTTATTAGTGTTGATGATTGATGTATTAATGGCATGATGAAATGATGTTGTGGGTGAGGATGGGTATTCTCTATGTATGTGTATAAGTAGTATTCATTTTCCTCACCGTTTTTGTGGATATATTTTACAGGTGTTGATGAGGACACGACTGGTGTCGCTTATGATTAAAAGGTATGCTCTGATAGGTGTGACATCAGGGTGCATTGGAGTTTGTTATGTTTCTAGACTAGGGGTATTTTTATGTATTTTTGGATGCCTTGTGTGGCAGTAGGTTATTAGTTGTCTTTATCTTTTGAAGATTTCGTGCAGTTCCTGCCAGTTATGTCTGAGTTTTCTTCAGAGTTTAATTTATTTTAATAAAGTCGTTTTCAAACTATGGGATTTAATAAAGGCGTTGTGAACCTTTTTACCCAACGAGGGCAATTATCTTATCTAAAACCATTTTATTAAACATATAAGAGTATGGGGTAGTAGAAGAGTGTCACACTCTGAGTATTTAACACAGTTGCATCCCAAGGCTCGAACTCACGACACTAGTTTAGCTGGTAATCAACCCCTTACCAAGTTGATCCACGACCACGTGCTCGGTGATAGGGGGTCAAGAGTATGATGATAAGAATGATTGTTAGGAAGGTAAGAATGCAAAGTCAAACGAATGAGGAGGGGAGAGATACGACGGCAAGGAAAGCGCGAACACAAAGGAAGGCGCGCGGAAGAGGTCAGAGGGGAAGGGAAAGGAGCGACAGAAGTGAACGAAGGACGATACTTATTTACAGATCAAAGGGAAAGTAAGTTTTTTAAATCCACATAGACTTCATTTTTTTTAAGATAGATATATATATATTTATAATGAAAACTATATATATTAAAAATATTAATTATATAAATACACATATTTTCTGTACATGCATGGGATAAAATATTAGTTATATTTAATTGTTCTTTTCCAATTAGGTAGGATTAATTTTGCAATGCTGTTAAGATCTGTTGATGAAAAAACAAGCATTTTTAAATAAAAAAACTTTAATTCCTTTTATAAATTTCTCATAATCTTTTAAGTACGATTTTTTTATTAAATCCTTCTACAATTACAATCATGAGTGATTTAAAATGAAAATTATAGTATAAGTACCTTATTTAGCGGGGTTGAGACAGGATAAGAAAGTTGTGCATTAAAAGTAGGATGAGATGAATTAATGAGCTCTTATTCTATCAAAGTTTGATGGACATATCAAATAGCTTTATAGTATTTATTATTCTATCTTATATTTGAGATGATGAAGATAATGAAAGGGTATATAAATTATATTCAAATGGTAAATATCATATTACATGTAATATTATATATTAATCTATTTTTTAAAATTATAAAAATTGTGAAAGGGTGTGTTTAGCAATGGTAGGATGGAGGGTTGTTGAGTAGTGATAGCTTGAGATGGAGCCGTGGAGGGTACTCAATGGTGATGACAATAAAAGGTGTTGGGCAACAAAAACACCAATGAAAGATGCTAGAAAGTGGTGGTGATGTGGAAAGTATCGGTGATCATGGTGGCAATAGTTGACGGTAAAAGGGTGTTGGTGTTGCGCAAGGAAAAAATGCTAGGTAGCGTGTATATCGTGGAGAGTATCGAATAAGCGTGACGTTAGGGATGTCAAAAAAACCCGCACCCATGGATACCCATGAATATACCCGTGTAATGAGTATTCACATATTTATAAATGAGTGAGGATGAATATTATACTACCCGTCTCGCGGATACCCCTATATTTTATGAAAATATATTTTCTATTAAATATATTAAAATATTTAAATTTTTTATTATTTGATGATGATATAAAAATTATTTTTTACTATTTTATAATGATATTTTTTATATATTAACACATAATAATATTATATAATGTTAATTATATTATATATTATAAATATTATATGATATTATGATATATTATATGATATTTTCTCTCTTTCTTTTTATAAATTTTGAATTTCTAGATATTAATGGAATCCATGGATACCCGTGGATATCCGCTACCTGCATGGGTACCCGTTAATTTTAGCGGGTATGGATGCGGGTAGTGTACTACTCGCCCCCACTTGCTCCGTGGACATCCCTAGGTGACAGCAACAAAAGGGGGTGTCGAGAGACAATGGAAAGGGGTGTCAAATGGCGATGGTGATGGTGGATGGTGGGTTTGCGATGACAAAGGCAATGATGGTGGGTGTTGGTTTGCGGACCACGATGAAGATTATCAAATGATGACAACAACAATGGAGGATTTTGGAAGATGACGGGTCCGTTTGGTTTACAGTTGAGTAGAATTGATTCTAGAAATAAATGGTTGAGATGGATGATGCACGTTTTACGAAAGTACATGGACGGAAGTGATTTAAAATCAATTCTGCATAATTGATTCTGGATGCTCCAAAATTTAAACCAAACGGGCACTAACATTGACAATACTGAAAGGCCTTGGGAAATGATAGGGACATCAAGTGGCAATAATGGTGTTATATTCATTAAATTATCAGAGTTGACCCGTGGGGAGACTGGTAAAGTAATTGCTTTAGGCCTCCCATGTTATAAGACCTCAATTATATATATTTATTGAGGAGGGATATAATTACACCGGTGTAAGTTACACCAGGTGTTACACTGCTGAATATTTTTTTAACGGATCATTGTATTAAATAATTCCACCGTTGGATTGAAAGTTACTATCATATAGATCATACATATAAAATTTTACATTAATCCGAAATTATTTGATATGCCATTGAGATGTCTCAAGATTAACGATATATATACATTTGAAATATATGAAAAAACCAACCATTTGATTATCAAGTTATTAGTGTCAAAATTTTATGAAATTCGGCACATATAATAATAGATGATAAACAAGCATAATTCAACGGTTGGATTACTAAAAAACATATTCGATATGTAGTTATTAGCGGTGTAATACTTGGTGTAACTTACACCGGTGTAATTATAACCCTCCTCATATTTATATATATATATATATTAAATTAAAGGTAAAATATGCTTGTAAATTTCTATAAAATGAAATAATTTGATTTTGGTTCTCATAACTTCAAATTAATGTGTTGGGTCTCTCACTTTAAATCACCTCAAATTAATTTTTATCAGGTGTGTTTTTAGTCTCCAATATTTCTTATCAGATGTATTTTTAGTCCCTAGCGAGAGAAATGATAAGGATTAATTTGAGGTGATTTCAAGAAAAGAGAACTCAACATATTGGTTATAAATTATGAGAACCAAACCTAAATATGCTGGAAAATTTATAAGGATTAAAACATATTTTACTCAAAATTTAATAAAATTTTTACATCAAATATAAAAATATTAATAGATAAAAATAAAATTTTAATTTAATATAAGTTTTTTTCTTAAAAAACAACTCATATTTAAAAACTATATATATATATGGTGTGTGTCATTTCAGGTCTTAATTTTGTCTTAAATTAGGCCTCCATTTATAATTTCTTCAGGCCTACATATTTATTATAATTGTAATAAAAATAAACTGAATGTCAATCCGGATATTTATTTTCTTAAGTTATGAAAAAAAAAATTGTAATAGGAAAAAAGATTAACAAGTAGAATCATAATATTTAGATTTTAATATATTCAACTTTCAAAAGATTAAGATAGATTTAAGAAAATGTTTAAAATCTTTTGTGAATGAGGTGTGTGAAATACACATAAAAAAGAAGGAATATAGAAAATAACGTGGTGACTGTATAGAAGGGAGAGTAGAAAAAATGAGTTTTTCATTCTCCAAAATAAACTCTCAAAATTAATATATTAGAAAATTAAAATAATAATATATCATATTATATATATATATATATATAATTTGAAAAATGTTTGGGGGGGAAGCCATGGCTCCCTCTTGTCATTGCTATGGTCCGCCATTGGTCTGGGTCTCCAAATGCAAAAGACCAAATGTTTCTAATCAAGGTTGCAGGGGAAGATGGTTTTGCGATGAATATTCAAGAAGACGGGTGACGATAGTGAAATTGAGCTACGCGGCAGTTGAAGAAAATATACAATTGTGTGAGGTCCTAATACTAACAGTGGATGAGGGGACTGGTGTAGAGGTTTTGATTGCAAAACTTGTGGCTATAACAATCAAGAAACTACACTGCAGTTGAAGAAAAAAAGAGGTAGACCCGGGATGAAGAAAGTTTTCTCTGAGAAGGTTAGTGCTTTTGATTCTGAAACCCTACTTACTACTCTGGCTGTTAATCATATACCCTCCAAATAGCAGAGCGTGTTTGGAACACTGGTAAGGCCCTGGGCGTTTCTAATGATGGTGATAATAATAATTTCATTAAAATATTAGAAGGCATGGAAATAAGGGATAGGAAAGCAATTGGTAGGGGGGATGGGGATAATGTCTTATTTTCTTCATTTGAGGTTGGCTTGCTGGTTTAGGTGGTATGATTTTTGTAATGATAATTGCTTCTCTTAACATAAGGGGAATTGGGGGGAGGTCAAAGAAGACTGAAGTAAGAAATCTTTTATTGTCTGAATGTGCTGATTGTCTACTGGTTAGGAGACTAAAAAAGAACACATTGATGATAATTTGTGTGCTTCTCTATGTGGGAGGGAGGATTTTGGTTGGGCTTTTAGCCCCTCAGAGGGGTTGTCAGGAGGATTGTTAACATTGTGGCGAAATTCTCTCTTCACAGTGTTTGAAATTCAGAATGATGCTCATTTCTTAGCTGTGTGTGGGTGGTGGGGGGAGGGAAAAAATTTTTTGTTGTGTTGTAAATGTTTATGCGCCTTGTGATATCAATGGTAAGAAGGAGTTGTGGCTGAAACTAGTTGATCTTAAGCGTAGGTTTGGGGGAGATGTGTGGTGTGTTGGTGGGGATTTCAATGTTGTAAAATCAGAGTCTGAGAGACGTGGGTCTTCAACTTTTTGGAGGAGAGAGGATATGTGTTGTTTCCTAGACTTCATTGAAGCAACAAAATTAATTGATCTCCCTTTAATAGGGAGAAAATATACCTGTATAAAGTTGATGGGACTGCTATGAGACTGGTTCTTAGTGTCTCATGCTTGGTTGAATCATTGGTAGAATGCATCACAGTGGGGTCTTAAGAGAGGATTTTCTTATCATTGTCCTATTCTCTTGAAAAATGAGGACATTGAATGGGGGTCCAAAACCATTCAAAGTTCTTGATTGTTGGAGGAGTGACCCTCTTATAGAAAGTTTGTTTATGATCAGTGGGGGGAGGTGCAGATTGATGGTAGAGCCTCTTTTGTATTAAAAGAGAAGCTAAAGGCAATGAAGAATGGGCTCCGTCAGTGGAATATGGAATCTTTGGGTACTTGGATAATAAAATTATGGAGGCAAAAAACTATGCTAATTGGCTTGACCTTAAGGCTGAAGAATCTATTCTTGAGGAGTGTGAAATTAAGCAACAAAAGGAGTGGAGAGCTCAAATTTCCATCTTATATCTCTCAAGGACAGTTTGCTTTATCATAAGTCCAGGCTAAAGTGGTTACATGAGGGAGATGCTAATACAAAGTATTTTCATGGCTGCATTAATAGAAGAGGTTGCGGAATGGGATTCGATCTATAATAATAGAAAATGTGAGGCACTCACAACCAAATGAAATTAAAAATGCAGTGAGGGAGTTCTTTGAAGCACACTTTCAGGAGCAATCTTGGTTTCATCCCACCCTTGAAGGAAGGCTGTGTGGGATTGTGGAGGTTCAAAAAGCCCCGACCCATATGGTTTCAATTTCAATTTCATTAAGGATTTCTGGGATCTTTTGAAAGCTGATTTTCTGGCTTTCTTGCATGAATTTTATGTGAATGGTAAGTTTGTAAGAGGACCCAATAGTTCTTTCATTGTCCTAGTGCCCAAAACAGATAATCCTCAAGAGTGGAAGAATATAGACCTATTTCTCTGATTGGCTGTATGTATAAAGTAGTGGCTAAGGTGCTAGCCAACAGATTGCGGAAAGTGATCGATAATGTCATTTCAGAATGTCAAACAACTTTTGTTCCAGGAAGACTTGTTTTTTATGGGGTTGTGATAGTTAATGAAGTAGTAGATGAGATGAAAAGAAATTCTACAAGTGGTTTACTATTTAAAGTGGATTTTGGAGAAGGCTTATGATTCAGTCAACTGGGGATTTTTACATTATACAATGTGTAGGATGGGTTTTCCTTCAAAGTGGATAGCATGGATCAATGAATTCTTAACTACTGCAAGAATCTCTATTCTAATTAATGGTAGTCCTTCTGGTGAGTTTGGAGTTGGCAGAGGTTTGAGGCAAGGTGACCCCCCTAGCACCTTTTTTGTTCTTAATTGTTGCTGAAGGCTTAAATGCTATGATGTGTAAGTCGATTGACTCACAAGTGTTTAATGGTTATTTTGCTGGAACTATGTCGGTCATGGTGTCTCACCTTCAATTTGCAGATGATACGATTTTCTTGGGGTAAGCTTCTATGCATAATGTTTAGGCTATCAAATCAATTCTACAATTATTTGAGTTGGTTTCCGTCTCAAGGTTAACTTTCACAAAAGCAAGTTGTATGGTGTT
This sequence comes from Sesbania bispinosa, assembly GCA_026901365.1. Classification (NCBI taxonomy): domain Eukaryota; kingdom Viridiplantae; phylum Streptophyta; class Magnoliopsida; order Fabales; family Fabaceae; genus Sesbania; species Sesbania bispinosa. The sequence goes on along the minus strand of QLOH01000551.1, from coordinate 404,741 downwards.
AATGTTCCTCACCATTTATTAGCTATGATGGCTCAATTTTGAACTGTAAAGTTGATTCTTTGCCATTTTCTTATTTGGGTCTCCCTATTGGAGCAAATCATAGGTGCAAGAAGACTTGGGATCAAGTTATTCAGAAGGTGCAGAAAAGGTTGTCTAAATGGAAATCTAAAACCTTGTCTTTTGGTGGTCGAAGTGTCCTATTAAAGTTTGTTCTTCATTCCATCCCGATCTACTATCTTTCCTTCTTCAAGGCTCCGAAAAGGTATCATTTCTAACTTGAAGCTCTATTTAGGAATTTTCTTTGGGGAGGGGATGAGGAAACAATAAAATTGCTTGGGTGGCTTGGGAGGATGTGTGTAGGGAAAATAAAACATGGGGGGTTGGGAATTAGGGACTTGAGAGCTTTTAATCTTGCTCTCTTAGGGAAGTGGAGATGGAGGCTATAAAGGTTAGATTGTGGAATAGGGTGTTGAGCTTATATATGGGGAGGTCTTGGGTAGTAGTGTCAGAATTGGGGTTAAGGGGTCTAAGTAGTGGTCAGATTTATGGAGTATTGAGGCAGATGCAGGATTCTCTCATGAGTGGTTTTCTAGTAATTGTGTTCGAGTAGTGGGGGATGGGAAATATACATCTTTTTGGAGAGATATATGGTGTGGTCCGGTTGCATTAGTGTGAGCGATATAGAAGATTATTCTCTATTGCAGTCAACAAAGATGTGTTGGTGGCTGAAATGGTTGCCCGGAGGCATGGGGGAATTGTTTGGAATTAGCAGTGGCGAAGAAGTCTTTTTCAATGGGAGATTGAACAACTTAATATGTTACAGGCTGATTTGAATTTAATGGTTTTCTAGTAATTCCGGAAAAGTGTATACGGTGCAATCTGCTTATAGTGCTATTATTAACGATAGTATTTTTGTAGAAATTCCACTTTATAAGCTTCTCTGGTCAAGTTTGGTACCATCGAAAGTGGCTGGTTTTTCTTGGCAGGTTTTGTTAGACAGAATACCCTCAAAGCAAAATTTAATTAAAAGGAAAGTCTTATTACCTACTGCCGGTAGTTGTGTTTGGTGCGATACAGTTGTTGAAACTACTTCTCATCTATTGTTCGAGTGCCATTTTGCATACCATGTTTGCAACCTTGTGTTCTTTCTTAGGAGGGTGTTTTGAGAATTTCAATCAATATTGAGATCCCAACATTTGCAATGTAGGTACCAGGCTCTGGTATCGTCTCCACGAAACCTCTCCCTGTGTGCCTATTCCAGAAGCATGTTGGCTAGTAGGACTTTGGACCTTCTCCTAGCTCTAGGATTGTCCAAAACCCCAAACCCTAGTAGACTGCTGAAGAAGGCAGTAGCATCAAGAATGACGGTTACAGAAGCAACCTGAAGGGAAAAGCTAAAATGCTCAGATCTGAACATACAACGCTGCAAAGCAATTAGAAAACTGAGAAAAGTGAATGTATTTGTGTTTATGATGTAAATTCATTTCATTTTCAATAAAATGAGAATTTGTTCAAACACAAATTTTAACCCAGTTTAGAGATCTAAGATTGGCTTGTGAAATAACATCCTCTAGTGTGAAGTTAGGAATGACCAGAGTAAATAATGAATTGTTGAAGGATATTAGTAAGGCCCAGTTAGAGGATCCATTTTTAGTAAGTAGGCGAGAGGCTATAGAAGGAGGTAATGGTGGAGAGTTTGTAATTGGTACCGATGGGGTAGTGAGATTTGGAGATCGAGTGGGTGTGCCTAGTGAACCTAGCATTAAGAGATTAGTACTAGAAGAAGGTCATAGAAGTAAGCGTAGTTTCCACCCAGGATCGACTAAGATGTACCAGGATCTGAAGAAAGTGTTTTTGTGGCCTAGGATGAAAAGGGACATAGAGGAGTTCGTGAGTGCATGTTTAGTGTGCCAAAAGGCTAAGGTAGAACATCAAAAACCTTCAGGATTGCTTCAGCCCAGAGTAGGCAGAAGAGCTATGCTGATAAGAGGAGGAAGGAATTAGAATTCAAAGAAAGGGATCATGTATTCCTGAAAGTCACTCCGTTGACTGGGGTTGGTAGGGCATTAAAGTCTAGAAAGCTTACACCTCGATTTATTGGTCCTTACCAAATCCTTAAAAGAGTCGGAAATGTTGCCTACCAAATCGCTTTGCCTCCACATCTGTTTAATCTTCATAACGTTTTCCACGTTTCTCAACTCCGGAAATACGTTCACGATCCTTCGCATGTGATTGAGTCGGATCATCTTGAGGTTAAGGAAAATCTAACAGTGGAAACCATGCCGGTGAGAGTTGAGGATCGGAGGGTGAAACAACTTCGAGGTAAAGAGATTCCTTTAATGAAGGTGATCTGGGGAGGACCTACACCCGAGAGTGCCACTTGGGAACTTGAAGAGAAGACGAAGGAGTCTTATCCAGAGCTTTTCGCTTCAGGTAAAATTCGAGGACGAATTTTCTTTTTAGGAGGGGAAAGTTGTAACATCCTAAATTCTATTAGGATAAATATTAATTAAATTAAATAGATTAATTAAGGAGATGAGTAATTAATGGGAAATAAATAATAGGGTTATTATTATTATTAGTTTTATTTCGTAAAAGATAGTTTTATTTGAAAATAAAATAAAGGGAGTGAGAATGGGCCCAAAGCCCAATTAGTTATTCTGTAAGGAGGGGTAATAGAGCACCCTAATCCTTATTCGTATCATTCGTCAGTAAGCGAAAGGCTAAGGAGGGGAGAACCAGAGTCTCAAGAGAGAGATGCTGAGGAGTGAAAGTCAAGATCCAAGAAAGGACTTCCTTGCTGTGATCAAAGCTTCGCTTAAGGTACGGTGGGGGAGAGGGTATTGCTTGTATATGCATGTAGGGATGTGTGGGTAGTGAGGGCAACCATAAGACCCTCTAAAGGATCTAAATTCGTATGGATGTATGTTGTAACTAAGAATAAATGATATAATTTGTTGATTGATGATTTATTGGGTGTATATTGATGATTGATTGGGTGAAATTGAAGATGATATTTAGAATAATGAAAAATGGGTGATTAAGGATTTAAAGATTGGGGGTTTGATGAATTGGTTGTATAATCTGTAAAAGATTGTTGATTTACTGAGCTTTGGATGATATTAATGATTATGAATGATGTTTAGACGAAAAAGATTGATTAGAGATTGATTGGATGAGTTTAGAAAGGTTAGAAATCGTGAAATCTGCGATCTGCGTCGTGGGTAATCGATTACCAGGTGTGGTAATCGATTACCAGGGCTTTCTGGGCATCGTTGAGTGAGTTTGGGTTGCTGGTAATCGATTACAAGAGGTCTGTAATCGATTACCAGAGAGTTGAGTTGCTGGTAATCGATTACATCTGTGTGGTAATCGAGTACCAGGTTTTGACAGCTTTCTTGCCTGAGAAAGAATGCGTCTGTTAAGGGTGCAAATGAACTCGGAATACTATCATATATATATCAAACTGAAGCCCAGGACCTTAACTTTCTAATAGAAGTGGAATCACTTTAATTGGACACCTAGAACTCTAGATATTTCCAAATTAGTGAACCAAGGTCATTAAGCTTAAAGCTTGAGGACTCCAAAATTGGGTAACGGTCTCTGGTAATCGATTACAGCTGTGTGGTAATCGATTACCGGGTTATATTGCGTATGAGAATGTTGTTTATATGATGGTTGATGATGATTATGATGATAATGATGTCGGTGTATATCACCTTATTATGACGATGTTTAATGATGAGTGTTTTGATGCATGATAATGATGTCGGTGTATATCACCTTATTATGACGATGTTTAATGATTAGTGTTTTGATGCATGATAATGATGTCGGTGTATATCACCTTATTATGATGCTGTTTAATGATGAGTGTTTTGATGCATAATGATGATGTCTGTGTATATCACCTTATTATGATGATGTTTGATGATGAGTGTATTGATGCACGAGGATGATGTTAATGATGATAAGTGTATATCACTTTACATTAATGATGTTTGATGATGAGCATGATGATGCATGATGATGATGTTAATGATGACAAGTGTATATCACTTTACTTTAATGATGTTTGATGATGAGTATGATGATGATTTTAATGATGATAAGTGTATATCACTTTACTTTAATGATGTTTGATGATGAGCATGATGATGATGTTAATGATGATAAGTGTATATCACTTTACTATAATGATGTTTAATGATGAGCATGATGATGTATGATAATAATGATGATGACGACGGTGTATATCACCTTTGATGATGATGTTACCTAAGTTGTGCGGGCCCATAGAGGGGGTACAACTTAGGAGAGATGCACTAGGTCCAGCCATGGATCATTTCCTCTTCACACGTAGGTGTGCTCAACCCCTTGAGAGGCCGAGCTCTGATACCAACTGAAGTTGGCTGGACGTCTCTAGAAGGGGGGTTGAATAGAGACTTGAAAATATTTGTTCCTGAAAATACACACTTAAATCCAAGTTGAGACGTGATCTCAAGTTTGTCACTTGGAGTCTCAAATAGGTTAGATGAGATGTTGTCTCAACAATAATTTTGTAACCAAGTAGAGATGATTCTTAAGTTATTAAAACTTGGCTTTCTCTAGAAGAGTTCAATTTTAGCAAACAGATTTAAGATGTAAGATGAGACTTAAGATGAGACAGACTTTGTGTTATTACAAATAGATTTTCTTTATAAGTACTTAGTTTATTTTAACCAGCAGATTTGATAAATGAGATGTGCAGTGTAAATAAAGAGATAAGGGAGAAGAGATGCACGCAGAGATTTATACTGGTTCACCCACAACCTTGGGCTACGTCCAGTCCTCACCACCTGTGAGATTTTCACTATTGACAACTCGTCAATACAAGTATTCTTACAGCCTCTTAAGAAAAACTATATGTTGGGTCGACCCTGTAAATAATGTAACAATATATCTTGGTGATTGCTCCGGTCCCGTTTTAAATTTATGGGTACCGGTCAAGTCAGGACGTGTACCAATAATATTGAGCCACAAGAATTCAATTAGCCATCATTGTATTACATAAGTTTAGCATTAACTATTTTCGTAAATTGTAAAGTTGCCCTGCACCTTTTTCTTTTCCCATTTCTTCTCTCGTCATGCTCATCGTCTTCCACTCCATTTCTTTTCTGATGAGTTCTTTTACCCAGTCCAAGTAGTCTTGTCTCGGTTCCATCCTCTTCCTCAATCACTTGCTCTCCTTTAATTCCGAACATTCATTCCCATTATTGGAAACTCCTGTCCCCATTCCACTTTTTCTTTCCCCTCACTTTAGCCTCTCAAGTTTTGCACCTCACCGAAACAAGCACATACCTCTATATCATACATAGATAGCTCCAGTCCCACCTTTATCATTTAGTTCTTTTTTCCTATTTCTAGGGGTGAAGTTTACTGAACTTGTGTCCTGGTACACAAGTTTTTGTGGCTGTCGATTTAGTGTTATTCCTTGTCATCCGTTGACCATAACACTAAATCAACGGCCACAAAACTTGTGTACCGGTACACAAGTTTAAAACTTGTGTAAACTTGTGTACCGTAAACTTCACCATTTCTAGGTATTTTTTTCTTGATTTATTTTTACATTTATATTGTTAAAAATTTCCAACTTTCACACATTTTGGTATTAATAACTAGTTGGATGTGATAGTGGTGGCCGTGGAAAATCTCCAGCAAGACCACTGTACTGTTGGGAGGGGTCTTGCCTTTTGATTATTTGGGTGTTGTCCACTATACTGTTATTGTGAAATTTTTTATATATAAAAAAATGCTAAAAAGAAAACGAACAGAAAAAAGGTAAAACAACTAAAAATAGAAGGCCCCATGACAGTGTTCGTGAAGGTACAGAAACAACCTGGCAGGGAGGCGGGTGAAGTTCACTTCTCCAAATTCCAATTCTGGTCCGGGAATTTAATTGAGGTTGAAAAAAATTGAGTGTATAATTGCAAAAGATAAAAAATTTGTGAGTTAAAGTGTAATATTAATTATCACTGCTTATGTGTAAAAAGACTTAAGACTTGTCTCAATAGCATTTAAATACGTCATGATTGGATCGGTGCCCATAAATTTAAAACGGGACCGTAGAATCTACCTATATCTTTGGATGACAATGTAAAGTTTTTAATACTAATGATACATATAAATTAAACTCATATATATAGAAGCATAATATATAGTTAAGTTGAAGGATAATTAGCACAAGAAATTAACGTGGAGATTTTTAACTTTAAAGGAGGGAGAAAATCGTTTTGTTAATTATCTTTTTTATTTTTTCTTAAGTATGAAGAAAGAAAAGGAATAGCACATATCATCCTCATATCATCGATCTAAGTGCTGAGGAGTTTACACTTCTTAACATTAAGTAAGGAATTAGTCAAAATTCAATGTATCTTTTGAATACCAAAGATAAAATGGCACGCAAAAAAAAAGGATTGAAAAGGTTAATTATAACCAATCGTTTTCTTAATCTACTACATTAATCTGTTAAATTAGTTAAGATGTCGAATTGATAAATTTATTGATAAAATATATAATTAGGTGTCTATCAAAAGATATGACTGATTTAATAATACTAGTAGTCAACTAATAGTTTACTTTTTTATTGTATTGTAAACCGTCAATATTAAAATGTTTATGCAGTATTTTAATCATCACTAATGTATAATAGTACTCATAAATGTTATATCTAATTAATTATATGAATTTAATGGATATACACTTTGAATGTATAAAAGTTTAACACAAACATTCAATGATGTGTCACCACATTATAATGAATATGACAACGATACCTCATATGTAATTAAATTCAATAAATAAACACATTATTGAATATTTGTGTAAAACTTTTTACACTCACGGTTTATATCCATTAAATTCTAATTATTATATAATAGGGAAAATGGTATATATTCACTCTTTTGTAAATAGATGCCATGAACTTTTATCCTAATTAATCTTTAAACTTTTATCATTGTTGCAATAGGTCTTTTCGTTAGCATGAAGTTAAATAATTAACAAATCAATCTCAACTCTTCATTGTGTTTAAAATATTAAAATCATATAAAATAAAACTTCAAATATTAAAAAATAGAAAGAACCTAAATTAAAATAACACATCATCATCTTTCGCTTTTAGAATTTAATATACTTGAATTTTGACCAAATTAAAGAATTAAAATATGTAAATTTTACTCTATTACATGCTTATCATATTTGAAATACAAAATCTTGAAAGATGATATTAGTTATGTTAATTATTTAACTCCATATTAATGAAATGACCTATTATGATAATGATAAGAATTTAAGAATTAATTGAGACAAATTTAGTTCATAGTGCCTATTTGAAAAGGGACGACAATTCAAGGTGGTTTTATACATATTTCCCTATATTATACTACCTCCGGTCATATTTATAAGAACATTTTGGAGAGTTGTTCTTGGTCTTTATATAAGAACCTTTTCAGATTGTCCCTTACATTAATTATTTTTTTTTATAAAAATACCCCATTAGTGGAGATATATAGGTGCGTAATTAATGAATAGAGAGAGAATGACACGGTGAAGTAATTAAATGGAGAGAGAAAGATAATGAGTTTCAATAAATTCAAGGGTATTTATTTAAAGATGATTCATATTCATGAAAAAATTATTGTGATCAACTAAATTAACCAACTTATTTAATCCTTATGAGGTGGTTAAAAGGTTCTTATAATTAGGATCGAAGATAATATTATACTTGACCTTAAGTGTCAATGTATACGTACACGGAAGAAACCTACAATTCTCAATTAATCAAGTAGGGGTGAGCATGGGACGGGTTGAGACGGGTTTTGCTTGTCCCGCATCTAGCCCTAATTTTTATCGGGCCAAATTTTTAGATTTAAAACCCGTCCCGAAGAAACCTGACAATATATGAGACTAATTAAAACACAAACCCATCCACAAACCTGAATAAAATCATGTAATATATGTACGACTAAGATCTGAACACGTCTACAAACCCGAAGAAACTCGTCCAAAAACCCTAAATCTTATTTTTTTTACTTTCTTTTTAACTTTCAAATATTGTTAAGAGAAAAATATCACTATATCACAATAACTTTTTGTATGGAATGTGATTTAAAAGTAAATAAAGTCTCTATCATAGAGAAAGGTTAAATTAAAAAATACCAAAAAATGAAAATGATGTTAATCCTCTAAGTAATAGAAAATTATAAATATTAAATATTACATATATACACATATGGGACATGTTGGGTAACCCGAAGATTAACCCGAACATGTCCTCAACCAGCTACTGGGTTATTAAACGAGACCCAATTTAACCATAATCTTTCATATGGGACAAGGTCTAACCCGTCCCGAGTAGTTTGGGTTGGGACAGGTAAGTGGAACGGGTCCAGTTTTGCTCAACCCTAGAACCAAGACTAAAAGGTAAAAATACAAAGTATTAATATATTTGGTTTAAAGCACAAGTATCCTCCACGGAAGACAATTTTGCTCGAGCCGGGAACATCCACATTATGGTCGGGCTAACTTTCCTAACGATTTTTTCTCTCCATTTTTCCATTCATAAGACTCGAATATGAGAACTTACTTAAGAAGAATCAAACATGTATCACTTGAACCATTCCGTTGATTACAAAGGATTAGTATATGACAAGGCTGTAGAAATTAAATCACCCACCCCCTCCTTCACATGAGAAAATAATTAAAAAAAAATGCTATTGGTGTGCTTTACGCCTTTACCCCCTCCGCTAAAGAAGGGACACATATAGTGCCCCACCAGCGAGGCAGTCACGGAACCTAAATACGTACAGTTATCAGGTACTGGCAGTTACGCAAGTTTGTTTTAAACTTTTTTTTTATGTGCCGTTTGTTTAAACTTAAAAAAAAATATTAATTTTAAGATTATGTAAAGAAATAATTTATTTTTTAAAAATTTATGTAAACTAAAATAATTTTTATTTTAGCAGGAAGCTATACATTTTTTTTTTCAAAAGCTACTCAAATAGCTTTTAAAAATAATCAGGAATTTAATCTTTTATATTCTGATTTTTCTCAAAAATTTAAAAAATACACTAAATTTTTTAAAAAATAATTTTAAAATAAAAGTGAACTGTCATTAAAAGAAAGATAAAACAAACATGTTCTACATAAGGATGATTTAAATTTTGAATTTTCTGTCAAAAATAAATATTGAGTTTTCAAAAAATAATTAATAAATAAAAAAATATTACAGAATTTTTTTATAATATAATATTTTATATATAAAAATTTATTTTTTATTCAATAATGATTGTTTTTAAATTTTGAAAATTTATGTTGAAGACTTTTTTTTGGGTGTTATTATGTTAAAGACATTTAGTTCACACTTATTTTAAATATTTAATTGAGGGAGGTCCAACTCTTAACTTTGAAAGCAGTAATTAAATCAATTAAATAACAATATTATATTAATTTTTATAAGTGCTTAAATTAAGGGAAAATTGCACTCACCTCCCTTGAGGTTTGTCTAAATGACAAAGACATCTCATCTAGTTTTTGAAATGCAGAAACCTCCCTTCCCATTGAGACCATGAGGATTATCTAGGGATATTAACGGGGCGGAACAGATTATACACTACCTGCATTCATACCCACTAAAATTAACAACAACACATGCGAGTAACGAGTATTCACAAGTATCTATTAATATAAAAGAATTCAAAATTTATAGAAAAAGAGAAAAAATGACATATAATATATTATGATATCATATTATATTAATTTTATATAATATAAATTAACATTATATAATATTATTACAAGTTAATATATTGAAAATATTATTATATAATAATAAAATTAAATTTTATGTCATCATATAATAATTAAAAATCTTAATTTTTTTTATATATTTAATAGAAAATATATTTTAATGAGTATGTGGGTACTCGCGGGGTGAGTATAGTATAATATCGTCCCCGCTCATTTAATAAATATGCGGATACTCATAGCTGGTATATCTATGAATATCCACAAGTACTAGTTTTTTTATCATATTGCTTTAGGTAATGGAGGTGAGTGCATTTCAAAATTAGAGGGGAGGTCTTTGTCATTTAGACAAACCTCAAGGAAGGTGAATGCAATTTTTCCTTAATTTAATAACTAAATTGTATTTTAAAAAAGAAAATATTTGTAATGTATATACATCCTCTTATTTCTTAGTACAATTTTTATTTTTGGATAAAATTTATATGAGTTTCACTTAATCAAACATTTTCTGATTTATAAGGTGTGAGAGCTCCACTTTCTTATTAAGTTAATTAATGTCAGTTAATTAATAATAAAAAATTATAGTATAACGTATTAAAATATACTATCTTATTAACATTAATTTCTTAAAAATAAATACAACTCAACGGGTTGAGTAATGCACTCGTTGTTGAAAGTCATCAATGTAGTAGTATTTATGAAAAATATCCTCGATATTCATTAATAAAGCAATTGACCTTACTGTCTGGACCTATATTTAATTTGAAGTTATGAAAGTGAATTCTACTTGGATTTCCAAAGAGTATATACCTAGACATCTGTTCAGTTAAGAAGTTATTATCAACTAATCAAGTGGCAAAAAGTACACATCATATTCATATATATATAATCTCCCTGCTAAAAAGGTGGGTAACACCGACCAGGCAACGACTTTGCTAGCTAGATGTGAAATTTTTTATTATCAGAAACAAATTAATTGAAAGACATCATTCACCAATAAAAGTAAGACATATATCATGAAGATGAGATAAGCTTTTCTACAGTGGAAGAAGCGAAGTATAGCAACTAGCAAGATATGATTAATTGAATAGTAAACTACTACTAGTACATATTAAAAAAGAAAGAGCGCTCAATTAATCAAATTAATTAAGAGCATAAAGCGATCGAATCTATGTGTAAATTCAGGCACCCTAGACCAATTCTTTGTCATCCTCATTGTCGTGGGAGAGACACTATTACTCAGCACCATGTGTATTAATTGTTCAATTCTGCTATATATCACTAATAACAGTCAGAGCGACCTTGAAATAGAAGGCGTTGAAGGGAATCCAATCAGTGGAATTAATATATGGGATCAATGCATGAATATAAGCTTTAATTTCTGAAATCACCTTTCCCTAGACACGTATGCCCTCACGTCTTCCTCCTAATAATCTCTGCTAGCTGACATTGTCCTGGGGGAATGTATTCGACTTGATTCAAGTATGATTATTTTTTTATATTTATTTATTTTACACTTTTTTTTATATATTTTTTACTTTATCATCACATTAATTATCATATCTCTTGTTTTCTTTCTCTTTAATTTATTTTACTTTTTATCTCTCTTTTGGACATTTTTACACTTAATTTTTTTTTTTTACTTCTAGCGTATTTAGATATATCACCAATATTCACACGTTTCAAATGTGAATTCAGGTCAATACTATTCTGATTAGTGATTGACTGCATCCACGTTTGAGATGTAACTGGATTTAGAGCATGTTTTTTTGGTTTAACCACAGGTATCCTCCACGGGAGACAATCCTGTTTGAGCCGGGAACGTCCACATCATGGTGGGGCTAGCTCTCCCAGCGGAGATTTTTTCCATCTGCAAGACTCGAACCCGAGACCTTGCTTAAAGGGAATCAAGTATACAATCCTGTTTGAGCCGGGAACATCCACATCATGGTGGGGCTAGCTCTCCCAGCGGGGATTTTTTCCATCTGCAAGACTCGAACCCGAGACCTTGCTTAAGGGGAATCAAGTATGTACCACTTGAACCAACCCCCGTTGGTGATTTAGAGCATGTTAATTTGATTTAGCGTTAAAATATGATAAACTCGCGTTTCTCGCGCTAGAAATAGTTTTGTTTGGAGAATCGATCCAAACTTGAGTTTAATTAGTTTCAACGTCAAACACACACTACACATTTAGTGTATGTTTGGTTTAGCATTTAAATTAACCTGATTCAAGTTTGGATTTTCTAGCATTGAAAACGTGATAACTCACGTTTCAACGTTAAACCAAACATGTTCATACATTTGAAACAGAGGCGAACCTTAGTAGTGATTGGGGGAGTCACAAACTTTTTTCAATTTTTTATATACATATATATTGATATATTATAGGATGATTCTAGGGTGGACCAAACAAAACTTGGTCCACCTAGCCCCGTTTACTTTTTTTGCTAACAAAAGATGAATGGATAATTTTATTTTTTATTAAATAGTCTTTATATGACTATTTGAGTTCAATTTAAGGGAAAATATGGATTTACAATACAACTTATATTAATTTCATTGACGATATATCAATTTAAAGTTGAAGAACAAAATTTTACATTACATGATAATATCGATTTAAGTTTTTATTATTTTCAAGTAATATTTCATAAAAGTAACTGGAAACTATTTTAATATCAATCATTAATAAAATGAGCGTTGAATTTGGTGATTAAAAATTTAAATTACTATATTTCCACATTTTGAACCATGTGAACAATGGATCACTATAAACAAAACCTATATTATATTAATTATCTAAATATTAATTTTGTGACTTTATTTTGGAGAGTGTGAAACCCACTTTTTGTATTCTCTCATCTAGAAAGTCACGTGTTGTTTTTTTTATATTTTTCTTATTATTTTTCTTTGTGCGTTTCACACACCTCCCTCATAAATATTTTTAAATATTTCCTCAAATCTCTTTAAGGGAATTTATTATTCTAATTTTTAACCAATTTTCGTATTCACAATCTTTTTATTAATTAAAATTTGAATTTGTATTACTACCATTAAATAATATATAATCACCAATTAATAATAATAAATGATTGATTTTAAAAAATTACATAATATAATTGCTTATTGGTATTTTAAAATTTAAGCTATATAAAATGATATAATATATTATTTTTTGAATAATATGGTTGGAATAATGAATTTTTATGAATCAATAATTCAAAATTAAAATAATTATCCTTTAATACACACATTACATATTTGAATTAAATCCATTAGTCAAACTAATTATCTCTTAATATTTATATATTAAATCTAAATTATTTTATTTTAAATTTAACATATATTTTATTTTAATATATTTATTTATTATTAAAAATATATATTTTATAATATTAATTATATAAAATATATGTACGCATAAAATAAAATCAATTTTTAAAATTTATTTAAAGGTCATACACGACTCAAGCAGAATATGCATATTAACTGACCTAGGACGAGTATATTTCCTTGTAACTAGAAACAAACCCAACATACATGACTTTTTGATTTTGACACAAAGGCATCAATATAGTAGTACTCCCTCCGTCCCTATTTATAAGACCCATTTTAGAAGAATTAAGTGTCCCTTAGTATAAGACCATTTGCAGATTTTTAGATGAATTAATCATTTTTTCCATATTTTCTTTTCATTAATGTTTAACTATTTTTAAATCCCCATATATTGATCAATGTGAATAATTAATGAAGTTTATACCCACATGTTCAACTAAACCATTGGAAACTAGTTTTTGGAGTCTTTCACTACGTGACACTTAATTTCCCTAAAATATGGTGACATTTAAATAATGATATATTTGGAATGCTATAATTTAAAAAAAAAAACTAGTGCATTAACCAACTTTTCTTAAAGTGTAACCCATAACAATTAATACCCCCCGATCCATTTTATAAAGTACAACTCCGGACTTAAATATAAGCAAAAATAACTAAATTCACACGTACTAAGAAAGTTAGTTCAACTCATTAAATTTTATTGATATCATGTAAAAAGTACTTGCATGGCCTAAATTACCCTACATTCAGTTTTATTGAAAATTGTTTCAAGTGGATATATTCTCTTCCTATTGGCACATGATTCATTAAATAAAGTGGTTGGAAAGTAAAATCTGAATTTAATAAATGACATTTTGGGTTTATTTCATTAAATAAGGTAAAATTAGTTAAAATTTGTTTATATTGTAATCCACTAAATGTGAGTTTTTTTTTGCTTATATTCAAGTCTGGAGGGAGTACGTACTTAATCGAATTACACATACCAATAAAAGTGATTAAAATTAGTTATTTTTATTGAAATTTTAAAAACAGATTAACTTTCTAGTTTTACCCTTATTTAATATCATTAACTAATTCCACTATCATTTGATAGTTGGAACGACATTAAAATTAATAAGGGTAAATAAGAAAAAAGGTAATAATTGCTACCTTGAAATCGTAAAATGCCTTATAATAAAAACCACAAAACTTGTAAGAAGTGTCTTATAATAAGGCCCGAAGGGAGTATATATATGAAAATTAAGAAATCAATAGTCATATATAGTTAAACTAATGATCCCCACCACCAAATAGTGGTTTATCGCGGTGGAAATGAATTGTGACCCCGATATGAGGATTAAACCCATAACTATATCTGTATAAAAAAAAACTAATGGACCCCACTACACATCTCATGAAGAAGTGAGTCTTAACTATGACTAAACTAGAACTACTTCTAATTGTAAGAAATATATGTGGTTAATTTACAAAACTAACACTAGTTTTAGGGGTCTGTTTTACTGAAATTAATTATCTGGCTCCATCAAATTTTTCATCCAAGTTCCGTAACTGATTTGAAACGTTATTTTAGTGGTATTCATATTTTCATTCTATGCATTTAAAAAATTAATAATAAAATATTTTATTGAAAAACACTATCACTTGTGGTTTCTACTAACTAAAGTTGCTTGTACATGACGCAGCTATACTGAATTGCGACAGGTTAGAGACCGGATCGGCTAGAACATGGGCGGTTGAAATCGAGCATGCTTCTTCATTTGTTTCGTCTTGTCCCCTTTTATCCTCTCCCTTCATCTTAGAATTTATCAAAATGATTTATTTTCATTTGAGAAGTGCTATCAATACATTCTTTTTTTTATAAACAAAATATTCATTAAGAGAAAGTATAAGGGGTACTCCAACCCGTTACAAAGAAAGTAAAACTACTAATGAAAAGATTGGTCTGTTCAATAATACAATAACCAGAGAACAACTGATATTTAACAAATACCAAGACAAATAACCTATAGCCATCCTTTTAAATGAGAAAAGCTAACATCAACCAGAGCCGATATACAAATGGCACCAAAAAATAACTAACATCACCTAACAACAAAAATACAAAACAATGAGTTTAAAGAAAATTGAGACAAGATGCAGGAGCCGGTGAAAATTACCAATACACTCTCTAACACACTATTTCTAATAAACTCCATGTAATTGGTTAAAATTCACATGGGTCCCACCAAATTATATAGGTCCCACTCCCAATGTAATGGGGTCATATAACTTTTAACCAATCACATGGAATGTGTTTAAAAGAGTGTGTTAAACAGTGTGCTGCTATCACTTTTCTTTTCATTTTGATTCTTACGTTTTCCACCAAAAAATATAGATCGATCATCAAAACTAGTCTCAAAATTCGTTCAAGCATTCAAGACATGCAAATCAACACTTCAAATTACTCCCCTGCAAAAATAGTATGATCATAGTAATGTACAACATCAACTTACATTTGGTAACGCTAGTTAAAGTTGAGAATCTAGCTAACTTGATTAAAAGTATTTGGTAAAATTAGAGTTGTTGAATTAGTTGAAAATGATAAAATGACATATAAGGATATCATTAATTATTAAATAATGATGGGTAAAAGTTATTGAGAGATAGAGTTGTAATAAACTTTTACCTAGTGACAAAAATGTGTTTTTTTTTAAAAAAAAACTACCTCAAATAGTTTCTAAAAAACTACTAGAAATTAGTAGCAATCTTAAAAATATTCTTACCAAACACAACTGAAATAATTTTAACTACTAATTTTAGATTTATTTAAAATTCGATTGGTATAACCAATATATTAATATCACATTGTTCAACAATTGAATTTTTTAAGTTTATATTTTATAAGAGTTATTAATATATATATATATATATATATATATATATATATATTACAGGGGCGGAGGGCCTTGGGGGCAAAGGGGGGCCATGCCCCCCCCCTCAATTTTTTTTAAAAATATATGTATATAATATGTGTATATGTATATTATTTTATAAATTTATATGTTATATACTATTCAATAAAATTATATAGTGGAAGTTTAGATAGAATGAGACATGATTTACTATATGATAAATTAATTGGAAGCTAATAAGATAACTTATTGAATTATAAATGTTTGATCTAAGTAAATAATTAATTTAAAATTACATAAAAACATATTTACATAAATTTTATGATATAAATTCTAAATAAACAAAAGTATAATATTAGATAATTATAGTTTTAGTTTTATTTAAAAAAAATTAAATTCTTATTAGCTTTTTATTGATAAAACATTTGATTAAAAATAATTAAAATAAATTATAAAAATAAAACAATAATTCAAAAAATTCAAAAAATTTAATTTACATAAAATATGTATATGGGTGGAGATCAACTTACTTCAAGAGTGACGTACTCTTGGTAAAATTATTCCGTTTATAACTTTTTGTAGAATACAAAGTTAACAAATCTAACTGTTAAATATATAATATGATAACAACATGATGATTATACATACCAAATTTTAGATAAATTGGACATTCATAGGTATTTGATTATGTATCAAATGATTTTAAAAATTTATGAAATTTTACAAACTTGATCTATTTAATGAAAACGTTATTAAACGAGGCAACTTTACCAAGAGTTACTCCAGATTTCAGTGGATCTCCACCTATAATATATATAAACCATGAGGGTTGATCTTAATTCACTATCACTGTATATTCAATTTAGTTTTATTTTAATTATATTATAATTTTATAATTATATATTTATTAACAAAATATTATTTAAGATGGGGTATTGATTGAAAAAATTTATATTGTTGGCCCTCCTTGACATCATTTGCTGGTTTCGCCCCTATATATATATAGAGAGAGAGAGAGAGAGTGAGGGGTTTTTTAGGTGCACCAAAAGTTATTACAATATCATACATAACTATATTTTAGTTATTAAAGGGTCTACCATCAATTGTTTTAGTTAAAATATAACTGTATAAGGTACAATATATAATTTTTAAATTTGTGAATCATAAACTTAGCCCCTCTCCGGTCCTCTCTCTATATATATATAAAGAAAAGAGTGATAGCCCGAACATGTGCATTTTGTAATCAGTTCAGTTATAGTGTAGCACGGGTGAGTTTTGTGCTGGGCCACACATAATAATTGAGCACGCGGCATGAATATTGTGGGAAACAAAAAGAATAATAATGTGAAATGGATCCATGGAATCCTCTCCAGCATAAATAAGAATTCTATATGGGAAACTTCTAGCTTAATTACAACGCACATATTTCTTCACGTACTTTTTTTTCCCTCTCACGATGCTAAGGATGTGAATCTATTTTCCATTTAGTTTTCAATTAGACACTCTCTAATCACAATAAACTAGTTTGTATTAATTTCTCTAAAAAATTATAGAAAAAGAAAATAAATTGAATGCAAGAAAATAAAATAAAGTTAATTTCTTTTATAAATTGAAATTAGTTTTTTTAAATTAACTTTTTCACAAGTTAAGTGAGAGAATTTATGGAAAAGTTGAGTTGTAAAGATTAATAAAAAAAATGGTCCAGAGCCTGTGAAGGTAGTGGAGCTAATCAAATTAAGATCATGAAAGTGGTTGAAGGTTAAGAAACATACTTTTCGATATCCATTAGCATTATGGTCAGCAGAACCTTTTTCTTTATTTGAATTTATGGTGGTCATGTAGTTCTCCAATCTTTAACTGGTCTGCGATCTTCCTACATTACATTGGCAGTTTGGTCCTATTTTACGCTAATTTAATTGGCTACGTTGCTGGTCAATGGAGAGCAATATTGCATTTTCTTAGTAACTATAAAAGCGTTGTTCTATATAATTGGCTCATTTGCTAGGTACTGTAGTGATGTGTGTATTGCACTTTGGTTTGTGTGCTTAATCATTTGGCCATTATGATGGTATTGGGTTGTTTACTGTTCTGTTAGGCATGTATTCGTTTTGTCCTTGTTCCTCTTGAGTTTGTATTGGTTTCTTGGTTAAGGATATTAGTGTATTTTGTAATGGGTTGGAGTACACATTGTACTCCCATTAATTCATTTTCTTTACTTATAAAAAAAAGATTTATTTCAATGTATAGAAGTTGAATTCATTTTACCATTTTGATTCATTTTATTTTTTTCCTATAAGTTTTTCTTAAAAAGTTTATTCAAACTAACCCTAAATATATCACTGAGCACGTGAATCAACTAGGTGATTGTTCCAACTTAACCAATGGTTTCGAGTTCGAGCCCTGATTTTGGTCCCTTATTTATTTATTTTCTTTGGTTTTAGTTCACTATTTTTTAAAACCACGTGATTTTTTTTTCGGTTTAACCACAGGTATCCTCCACGGGAGGCAATCTTGTTCGAGCCAGGAACATCCACATCATGGTGGGGCTAGCTCTCCCAGCACGGGTTTTTTCCATCCACAAGACTCAAACCCAAGACCTTACTTAAGAGGAATTAAGCATGTACCACTTGAACCAACCCGGTTAGTGTCTACTATTTTTTAAAATCACATTATTTTAGTTCTCATTATTAGTTATGTTCCGCTAAATGATGACATATCAATGTTTCATTTAGATTTTGCGATAAATTTTCCTTCAAAATTTCTTGCGAATTTTAAAATTCATAGAAAATTTCATTTAGATAATTCTAAAATTTTCTAAGGATTTTTCTACAAGAAATTAAAGCATAGAAATTTCACAGCAACACATATCTTTATATAAAAATGGTGGTTTTTTAGAATTCTTTTATAGATGGATTTTTTTGTGAATTCTTATTCAAAAAAAGTTGTAACATGACTTAACAAAGTATAATTAAGTACAAAAAAAAGTATAATTAACAAGGAGGATTAAAGATATGTGATTTAAAAATAGAGGACCAAAAATATATTTAACTCTGAAACAAAAGTAGCCACATGTAACAATTAAGACGAATTTGATTTTTTTTTCAATTAAAGTGGTGGAGAGAATTTGGGTGTACGGGATAAAATAATCAATGATTAACATTTTAAAATGTTAATTATTTATTACATATGCATATATCTTTTGAGTTTAATTATTATACGCTGTCAGCGTAAAGAAATTTTACACAGTTATTTAATGATATTTTGTCACATTAATTAATGAATATGACACCTCATGTGTCTTAATTAAACTCATTAAATAATGTGTCAACATATTATTGGATTAGTGTGTAAAATTATTTTACTATAGTTATTAAATCCATATTTTAATATATATCTTATCATAAATTTAACCATTAATTTTTACTTTATCCTATAAAATATATCGTTGGTATTATATTTTGGAGGAGCTAAATCCCTAATACACCCTTCATGATTTCTCTTGATATGACATAAACTCATAAAGAACTAAATTTTGCTTGAATTTCTCTGTCTCATCTCATTCTTAATGGTTTATTTCTCTTTCCTTACACCTCAGCTGTCGCCTTGAGTTGATCAGTTGACCTTGGATAATCAAACCCATGTTCCGATCAACATGCTGAGTGTTTTATAATTGCTACTTTAATTTGTGATAGAATATATATAGCTAGAGTACAGTGCTTATGGTTGAAGATTGTCAATCTTTGTCTCAAGTTCGATCGCATAACTACTAGTTCTTACAAAAGCTCCTGGATTTTCTCAAAGATAATTAGCTTTGACTGAATTTTCAATCAAGCTCTAATTAAATTATTACAATTGGTTGTTGGTTATATTCTTATTCTCAGTGTAAAGGAAGAATAATCTAAAGCAATCAATGATAAGTTTAAAACTTGAATGGAAATTAACTCTTAATATTATCTAACAACATTTACTTTGAATATATAAGAGAGTAAATCAAATAATCCAATTTAACTCACGAAAAGATGGTTTCATTGGGTAAATGAATATATATATTCGAGGTTAATTACACTAAGTACTTGTTTGGTTCAGCTTTTTTTTTTTACTTATAAAAGTGTGTTTGGTAAGGTCAATAAATAACTACTAGCTTATTTGACTAGCTTATACACTAATTTGACTAACACATAAAAGTGTTTAACAAGGTACATGAAAATAACTTATTTTAAGAGTTTATAGCTTATAAACTATAAGGTACTTTAGCTAACTTCTAACTTATAGCTTATTTATTTTTCATTTTTATCTATCATATTTTAATACAATTTCCTTTTACCTTTAATCTTTTTATCTGTTTTTTTATGTTTCTAATAAAACCTTTTCTTCTTTCTCCTCTTTCAATTTCTCTTCACACTCTCTTCTTATTTAAAAACTTAAAAATTATTTAAATTATTATTCTATTTTTACTAATTTTTAAAATTATTTTTATATTATATAATTTATTTTAAATTTCTACTATTTATTTTAATTTTAAATAAAATATTTTATTATTAAAAATATTAATAATTAAGAAATTAAAATTTATAAAAAAAATAAAATTATAATTACCTAATAATATATTTTTGTTTTAAAAAATAAAAATTATATAATAAAACTCATAAATGTGTCCTTTTACATTTATAGCTAGCTTATCAGTTAGTTTTACCAAACATTTTTAATTCAACAAGCTAGTTTATCAGCTAGTTTTACCAAACATAACCTAAGCCTCTTTAAAGCAAAAGCTAGACCAAAATGTGTTTTATAAAAGCTCTTTTAAAAATTAAGGGCTCGTTCGAGGTGGTTGTGAGTTTTCAATTTTTTTGTTTTTAAAAATGTTTAATCAAGTTTTTACAACTTAATTAAAATAAAAAATTGAAAACCTCTTTTTGTTGTTTCCAAAATTTCTGCTTTGAAAACCACAAAAAGAGGTTTTCAGTTTTTTATTTTGAATTGTAAAAACTTAATTGAAAATTTTTTAAAATACCAAAACTGAAAACTTGTCACCACTTGGGTCTAAATTAGTTAATTTTATTAAAGAAAATTAATTTTTTAAAAATCTAAAAAAAATGAGCAAGTTTAGGCGGAGCTTTTAGAAGAGGTTACCTCTTCAACTCCCAAATTTGATAAAAGAAAAAAATTATGTTCACTCCCTCTCACGAGTTCCCTCTTTTTTCTTTATTAATAAAACTAGTGTACAACCCGTGCGTTGCACGAAATCATTGAAAAGAGCAATTATAATAACTGAAAATACTAAAAAAATGATAATGTGTTTCTAAATAAACAATTTAATAAAGCTAATCTTCAAAATTCAATAATAGGAGACTTATGACAGAAATCCTGCAAAAAAAATAAAGGGAGTTGGTTAATTTAAAAATAGATAAAATGTTGTATAAATGTAAATAAAAAAATTAATAATGGAATGAAATATAGAAAAAAGTGTTGAATAAATACCTGCTCAGAATACTTTGAAATGATCAGATGTATTGAAATAAATACATGTTCATGAAAGTTTCTGGAATACTTCTCTATAGACAACGTTAATTGTGCAATTCTCAGAAACATTATCATGATTTTTCAATAAAATCTTTAATCCATGGATAGATTTCACTCTTGACAAAGCAACATACAACTGACCATGTGTAAATACTGGTCTTGGAAGAAATAATCCCACTAAATATTTCAAAATTCAAATTTAAAATTTAACAACATAAAGTATAACATTGATTGCATTAGAAATCTTAATGGCATCAGAAAACTAAATAAACCATTAAAATAAATTAATATTTAAATATTTAAACTAAATAAACCATTTCAATTTACTGATCAGATTTTTATTTTTATTAATAATCAACGTGAATCTTTATTTAATAAAGTGATTTATTATTAAAATATTTTAGGCAATATCATGATTATTTAAAACATGAATACAAAATATTTAAAAAATAAAATTTTTATAATAATAAAATGGGATTGTACACGTTCCAAAATTATAAAATCTGATTCTTAAATCTTTACAGATCATCCTTCAATCATTAATAAAACGTGAATTATGGGATTCTTAATATTATCATAGGCTACAGTTTCCAATCCCACTAAATATTTCAAAATTCAAATTTAAAATTTAACCTCATAAAGTATAACATTGATTGCATTAGAAATCTTAATGGCATCAGAAAACTAAATAAACCATTAAAATAAATCAATATTTAAATATTTAAACTAAATAAACCATTTCAATTTACTATACAGATTTTTATTTTTTAATAATCAACGTGAATCTTTATTTAATAAAGTGATTTATTATTAAAATATTTTAGGCAATATCCTGATTATTTAAAACATTAATACAAAATATTTAAAAAATAAAATTTTTATAATAATAAAATGGGATTGTACACGTTCCAAAATTATAAAATCCGATTCTTAAATCTTTACAGATTATTATTCATTCATTAATAAAACGTGAATTATGGATTCTTAATATTATTATAGGCTACAGTTTCCAATCCCACTAAATATTTCAAAATTCAAATTTAAAATTTAAACTCATAAAGTATAACATTGATTGCATTAGAAATCTTAATGGCACCAGAAAACTAAATAAACCATTAAAATAAATTAATATTTAAATATTTAAAAAAACAAACCATTTCAATTTACTGATCAGATTTTATTTTTATTAATAATCAACGTGAATCTTTATTTAATAAAGTGATTTATTATGAAAATATTTTAGGCAATATCCTGATTATTTAAAACATTAATACAAAATATTTAAAAAATAAAATTTTTATAATAATAAAATGAGATTGTACACGTTCCAAATGAGATTTTATTCATTGTTTACTTTCATATAATACTGTTTTGGAGGGAAACTGACATCACGAGAGGGTGACACGTCACATAATAGGACCTGTCAGCAACTGTGTTTTATATAATATATTGATTGATATTGATTTAGAGTTAGGGGATGGTGCCTCAGTTCAAGGCAAGGAAGGCCTCCGGCTCAAAGAATACTTATAGAGGTATTTACATTTACCTCACCCCATACGACCTGTTAGATGTAAGACTCAATCTTACTCCAATTGACCAACCCTTGAGGTTTTACACGTTCTCTCTTTCCATCTATGTAGTTAAGCCCGTTATTATTCTATGTGGAAAAAGCTATAATCTATCATTTGTCTTTTCTCTTACTTACACGAGAAAAGATATTAATTGATGTTAAAAGTGATTAAAAAAATCCTCTGTGATTAGCCTTCAAAATAATTACTTATGAATTATTTATTAAATTTTATTATAATTTATGATGCTATTGAATTTTTTAAAGAATTTATATTTTTTTAATTTCATTAGTTATTAGTATTGAATTTTATAATTACATACCGGTTTTATGGTAATTTTAAATAAAATAATAGATTTTCTAAAGGATTTTTGTGAAATACTACTTATACAATGTAAAACTCTAAATAAATCTTTTTCTTTTATTGATAGTTTTTTAAATAATTTATTAATAACAAAAATTTTAAAATATTTGAAATATATACTCTTCATGTTAATTTTAAATAAAATAAAAATATTTTTTAAAAACATTTTATCGAACAAATTTTAATTTAAGAGTATTTTTTAAATTAAAAAAAATTGAAAACCGTCAAACGATTATTACTTTATTTTTTAAAACTCTTATTTTTAACTGTAATTTTAAAACAACTTATAAATAATAAAAAAACTAACTCAAACAAAGCCTTAGTATTTTTTATTAATTTTGGGACTTTTGTGATTTTTAGCTTTCCGTGCAAATTTAAAAATAAAATATGTTTGGTTAAAATAGAGTTAAATAGATTTTTGTTTCAATTTAATTTAAAACACTTTTAACTTGATTTTTAAGATAGAAAAACGATCTTTAACCATAGTTTTTCATTTTAAAATCATACATGTCACACCTTTATTCTCATCATTTTTATGCATCTCCTTTTTATCTTTCGTCGCCATTTTCTAGCACTGTCTGCCACCTCCAACGTCTAACACTTTTCACTACTATTGTTCGACACCCTCTATCTTCACTGTCATAAAACACTTTTCACTACCATCACTTAACACATCCATCATTGCCCCAACCTAGCTAGCACTTGACATCATCTGTTGTTGCCACGATCCACCACCATCTGACACCTTCCCTGGCTACCACTACCATTGCATGACTCCCTTCATCGTCGCCATATGACACCATTGCTCGTCACACTCCACCATTGTCGTTTAACAGTCAATTTCCACTCAACACATTCCATCGTAAAAGTAAGATGGGTTGGGATAGTTTATCTCATCATATTTATGTTACATAAGCCATTAAAACAAGCTCTATAAGATTCACATCAACTTTTTAAATTAGCAATTATTAAAATTCATATTGAATGAGAGAAAAGAGAGAAAGCTAAACTCAGAGAATGTTGAATGTGTCGATTCTCATTCATTGCACAAAAAAGATGAAGGGAATCTGTTTATATACAACTCACATTCTAGAGGGAAAAAGGGAAATCAGAAAACTAACTAATAGCTAGGTTCTAACTGACTAACAGCAAGCTATATTAGAAACTAATTCTGGTAGAAAATAAATAAACTTCAACACCCCCTCTCAAGCTGGAGTGTGTATGTCACACAATCCAAGCTTGGAAGTCAAATGAGAAAATGCACCAGGAGCCAAAGCTTTAGTTAGTATATAAGCTATTTGTGTGGAAGAGGACACTGGAAGCAGATGAATCAATCCCGATTGTATTTTGTCTCGAACAACATGACAATCAAGTTCGATGTGCTTCGTTCTTTCATGAAAAACCGAGTTGGAGGCTATGTGAATTGTTGATCTGTTATCACAATAAATTAAGAACAATAGGATCAGTGGGAATAAGATTAAAATCTTGCAGCAAGTACAGAAGCCATTGAGCTTCACATGTGGCATGAGCTAATGCCCTGTATTCAGCCTCGAATGATGATCTTGATACAACTTGTTGTTTCTTGCTTTTCCATGAGATTAGTGCATCTCCTAAGAAAAAACAATAGCCACTGATGGATCTTCTGGAATCAGGACATGAACCCCAATCTGAGTCACTGAAACATGTGAGCTTTAAATTTGACTTAGTAGGAAAAAATAGTCCCTTGGCTGGTGAGGACTTAATATACTTGAGAACTCTGTGAGCAGCCTGATGATGAATATCAGTGGGGCAATCTAAGAATTGACTTAATTGACTAACTGCATAGGAGATATCAGGTCTAGAGTGAGTGAGGTACTAGAGTCGACCAATAAGTCTTCTATAG
Source organism: Sesbania bispinosa (assembly GCA_026901365.1). NCBI lineage: Eukaryota > Viridiplantae > Streptophyta > Magnoliopsida > Fabales > Fabaceae > Sesbania > Sesbania bispinosa. The sequence continues at coordinate 379,390 of QLOH01000551.1, read as the reverse complement.
GAAGTAATGTCTGTTAAGGGATTGCCAACATTTTTCTGTAATTTGAGTGAAGAGTCCATTGGAGTAGTACAAGGTTTGGAAGCAAGTAATCCCGAATCAGAAAGCAAATCCAAGGCATATTTTCTTTGATGAAGAACAATTCCTTCTTTAGATCTAGCAATTTCAAAACCAAGGAAAAATTTCAAGTTTCCCAAGTCTTTAATGCTGAATTTCCTGTCCAGTGTTTGCTTGACAGCAGAGATCTCGTTCATATCATTCCCTGCAAGTACCAAATCATCCACATACACCAGAATTGTAGTGAAAGAAGAAGAATGAGTCTTGGTGAAAAGAGAGTAGTCAGCCTTTGATTGTGTGTAACCAGATTCCAGCAAGGTGGCAGTAAGCTTGGCATTCCATTGTCTACTTGCCTGCTTCAGTCCATAAAGTGACTTTGTTAGTTTACAAACAAGATTAGGACTAGGTAAAGTAAGTCCTGCAGGTGGAGTCATGTCGACCTCTTCTTCCAGTTCCCCATGTAGAAATGTTGTATTAACATCTAATTGGTGAATGTACCAATTATTGGTAGCAGCAAGACTCAATAAGGTTCTGATAGTGGTGGACTTCACAACTGGACTAAAAGTCTCTAGATAGTCAATTCCAACAGTCTGTGTATATTCCTTGGCTACCAATCTAGCCTTGTACCTCTCTATAGATCCATCAACATGATGTTTTATCTTGAAAACCCATTTACAGCTAATCAACTTTTTGCCTGGGGTAAAACAGTTAACTACCATGTGTGAGTCTTAGCTAAGGCACTAAATTCTTATTGTATTGCTTCTCTCCAATGAGCTTCTGTAACAGCTTGGTGATAAGTAGATGGTTCAATGTTAGATGAAATGGCTAAGGTATAGTGTCTGTGGGTAGGAGACAATCTGTGATAAGAAATAATAGAATCTAAAGGGTATGGTGATTTGGAAGTATGTGAAAGAGGTGTGGTTGAGGTTAGTAGAGAACAATAATAGTCTTATAGGTAGGTGGGAGTTTTTCTGATTCTAGTAGATTGTCTCACATGTGGTATAGAGGTAGGTGAAGGGTCAGCTGTATTAGGTGAGGGATGACGTATGGTGGGTGAATCAAGAAAGGAATAAGTGTCTAGTGGTGAGGTTATGGGATAAATGGGGTCAAAGTTAGAATTTGGTGTATGGGATGGTGTTTGTGAGAATGGAAAGATGTGTTCATAGAAGGATGTATTTCTGGATAAAAAAAAATTCTCTATTTTTAAGGTCATAGAGAATAGAACCTTTAGTATGTGCCTTATATCCAAGATATACACAGCTTCTAGACCTTGCATCCAATTTCTTCCTTCCTGCCACCAAGGTTGAAGCATAGCAAAGGCAACCAAAAATTTAGTAGGTTTTCTGTTAATCAGATATATAGCATGACTCACAGCATAATTCCAAAAATGCTTTGGCATCTTGGACTGAAACATAAGTGCTCAAGTGACAGCCAAAATGTGTTGGTGCTTTCTTTCTACTACACCGTTTTGCTCTGGTGTCTCCACACATGTCCTTTGATGAAGAATTCCCTTAGATGCATAGAAATTGGTCAGGAGGAACTCAGGTCCATTATCAGACCTAATGCATTTAATTTTCACACCAAATTGAGTATATATCAGCTCTACAAATGACTAGATCAGAGTAGAAACCTGTGACTTATGCTTCATGAAATAAATCCAAGTAACTGAGTGTTGAGGAATCCTTAGAAACAGCTTTGTTCATACCTTAGATCTTGCTTGGAGCAAGTTGTCTGGTTGAGATTTGATTAACTGAGTGTTGACTTGGCTGAATCATTGCAAGAATAGTTTTGTGCTGCTCAGGTGTAAAAAACATATTGCTGTCTGCAGTATCACTTCTTTCCTTTTGACTATGGGAATTTTCACTCATCTGATCATCATCATATGCTTCATTTTCTTCATTTGCACACATGTTAATCTGCACTCCTTTCTTGAAATGAGATGGAAAACCATGTTTCCTGTAACACTGATCAACTGTATGTCCACTTCTATTACAATAAAAGCAAAACCTTTGTGTTCTACCTCCTCTACCAAAACTTGAACTGGAAGATTTATAACCACCTCTCCTACCTCTTCCTCTAACAGAAAAATTTCCTTCAGCAACATTAACAAGAGCCTTTCCTTCCTCTGGACTAAATTGTGTCATAATATGTCTCTCTTGTTGGATTAACAAAGAGAAAGCCTTAGCTATATCAGGCAGTGGTTGCATCAACATCACTTGCGACCTAACTTCTGAATAATCATCATTCAATCCTCTCAAGTACCTTATCACATATTCATTATCTCGTTGTGTCTTAATTGCTGGAATCAAATTACAATGACATGTAACCTCACAAGTACATTTAGGAATAGGTCTGAAATTTTCTAGTTCTTGCCACATGATTTTCAATTGAGTGTAGTAGGAAGTAATGGTTAAATCTTTCTGTTTAAATGCATAAATCTCCTCCTGAAGTTCAGAAATTCTGAATACATCACCTTGATAATATCTAGCATGAAAATCGTTCCATATCTCTGCAGTTGTGTCCATCCATAAGATACTTTGAGCAATTTCTGTGCTAACCGAGTGAATAAGCCAAGCCATAATCATTGTGTTGCACCTCTTCCATGCAATACTCAGAGGATCTCCAGTTTCAGGTTTTGTAATGCTTCCATCAACAAATTGGAGCTTGTTCTTCGAATCTAGTGACATTTTCATAACTCGCGCCCAAGAATGATAGTTCTCCCCTGTCAGCACACTCGACACTAATGCAGAAGCTGGATTTTCATTGGGATGAAGATAATACGGATCCCATGGATCAAGATTATTCGCCATTTTAGCAGAAACAAGAAGGAAGAAGAAGAAGAAATCGAACAGAGAAAAAATCAATCTGATCAAGAAGAAAACACAGAGCGACGATCGCAGAAGCAGTGGCAGAGCTCCTATTGAAGGAGCTCTGATACCATATTAAAATTCATATTGAATGAGAGAAAAGAGAGAAAGCTAAACTCAGAGAAATGTTGAATGTTTCGATTCTCATTCATTGCACAAAAAAGATGAAGGAAATCTGTTTATATACAACTCACATTCTAGAGGGAAAAAGGGAAATCAGAAATCTAACTAATAGCTAGGTTCTAACTGACTAACAACAAGCTATATTAGAAACTAATTCTGGTAGAAAATAAATAAACTTCAACAGCAATCTCACAAAACTTTAACTGAAATATTATAAAATTGAAAAATAGTTTTGATTTTAAATTTCAAAACATAAAACAAAAACCAAACAAAAAAGCCCTCTAGTAAATCTAAAGATTTATGTGCTTGCTATTAGAAGTTAGTTGTTAGTTGTATCTTCAAATTCTTAGTTTTAAAGAGTAAAATCTTATTTCATCCTCCAAATATTAGGTGTCGCTACATTAGTTTTTTATTTTATTTTATTGCTGAATTGGTCCCTTAAAGAGAAGTATCTTCACCATATTATCCCCCAAAGAACTTTTTATCAAATTAGTCCTTCAAATACACATAATTATCACCATGTTTATCCATATAGAAAACTAAAGTGATAATATAAAAAGATGAATTTGGGGAAAATTTTGTACATTTGAGAAATTATTAATTTGATGTCTTTAAAGGATTAAAATGGTGACACATTAATTGTTAAGAGACTAATTTGATAAAAAAAAATTAATGAACTAATTAAAATTTTTTATAACCAAATTAAGGTTTACTCTTTAAAAAATTATCTAAATCCAATATATAGGCTATGTATAGTTTTTTAAGCCTTTGACTGTAAATCTCCCCCATCATAGTTTTGAGATTTACCCTTGGGTTGAGAGTTTGGATTAGGTAAAATCCTCCCAAAGTGATGATTTCAAGATTTGAACCCTTAATATTACAGATAAAATTTGATTGGATCATAGTCTATAGTCATTGTGATCAATCACTATTGGGTCAGTGAGTTATATTTTAATATAAGGGTAATCTTTCATAGATAAAAATTTTATAGAAAAACTTTATGTAAGATAATGTGTCAAATTAATTTGTATTAGAAATTTAATAAGATTATTTAAATTACAAGATAATTATCTTAAATTTGAATTATTAATTCATAAAAATTAATTATATCAACCATATTATTTGACCAAAAATATTTTATGTAATTTTTGAAATCATCATATTGTTTTATATAGTTTAAATTTTGAGATACTAACCAATTACTGTATTATTTAAAATTTTAATTTAATAATTTGTTTTTATAATTATTAATTGTTGACTATATAATATTAATGATAATTATGAGAATTCAAATTTAAATTGAATAAATATTCAATCTAAAAAAATTAAAGATTTAGAATCATAAATGTTTATATTTTATAATATTGTTTTTTAAGTAATTGAGAAATGTTTGGGGGAATATTCAAAAACTTTTACAATGAGGTGTATGAAAGACACATTTTAGGGAGAATAAGGAGGAAACACAAAAAGTAACATTTCTTTCTAATCGAGAGGGCGGAAAGAGTGAGTGTCTCCCTCTCTACGCAAAAACCTCAAAATTAATATATAAAGAGTTTATTAATAAGAATTGTGTGAGATTCTAATTATATAGAATGCAAAAATCAATATAGTTTATCTAAATATTGAGTTAAATATTTCTACACCATTTCTGGGTCAGTTCACTAGTTTTCCATCGGATTTAACTCCTATAAAGTGAGAGTGTCACTTTAAATTAAAGGTAAAGTAAGTAATTCAAACCACTCATTAAAAAATCAATGGTTTTGATTTAAATAATTATATAATTTATTATTTATATGCATGTATATGAATGTAATATTTCAACTATTGATTTTTAAATCCATGGTTATAGATACTTTTTTCTTCTTCCTAAGATGACTATCTTACTTCATTTGGCGGTCAACAAGATATGATTATGTTATCTTGACTTGTGTTTCAGGTTATCAAGATAATGAAAGGATGTGATATAAATTTTATGCAAATGATAAAATTACTCTTCTATAAAAATTACATGTAATTTTTTTTTTCAAAGTAATTTTTAATATATTTGTTTACTTATATATAATTATTTTTTTAATTATAAAAATTATAGAGGTTGACTGGAAAAGGTGAATGTGGTAGTGGGGGATGTAAAATGACAGTAGTAGTGAAAAGTGTTAGGAGGTAGTAATGGAGAGTGCTCATTAAGATGCAACAGCGGTAGAGGGTGTCAAGTGAAAGTGGAAAACAATGTTAGGCAGTAGTAGTGATGACACTGATGAAAGGTGTCAAGCGACGGTAATTGTGGCCATGGTGGAAGGTGTCGGGTAATAATAGTGCCATCGGCGGTGGAAGGTGTCGGGTGGTGAAGGATGCATTAGTGGATGTTGTCGAGCTTAGACACATTGGAAGGTGACGAATCGTTGTGGTGGTAATGGTGGATGGTGCGTTGGTACGTAAATCCACAATATCAATGCATGTTTATAGGTTAGTTTCAGGTATTTTTAGTCATGTAGAATATTAAGCATGTGAAAATTTAGTTAAACATATTTAATAATACATGTGTGTGTTGTTTTAGGTGGAAGTGGTTCAATCTTAGTATATATGCTTTAAGTGATTACTAAATTGGTGTTTTTGTATAAATTTTATTGAATGGAAGCAAATGAATAAAGGAAGAATGTTTCTGGATTATTTTGTGGGGATAAGAAAAGTGTTTATGAATATATTAGAGTATTAGAAATGAGGAATGCATTCTTCCATGTAATTTGTGTGGACGTCCAAACTCATGTGGGGTGAACACACAAGCACACCAGAACTTAAAGACACTTATTACTGTAGAATTCGTCTGAAGACATTCATAGTTTGTTTGCAAGGACGCGAGCATATATGAGAATAAGGGACTTGTTGTATATAGTTCGCGTAGGGACATTAGGAAGTTGTTTATGAGGACACGAATGCACTAGAATGATAAGGAGGTTCCTATACATGTGTGTTAGGCATCTAGAGTTGCAGTGTCCTCACACGCACTTGACAACATCTATAGATAGGCTCTTGTAACTGTCATAAACAATTTTTGCTCATTATTTTACACATTTTAAGATTGAAAACACAAAATTCTCTCTTTTTTGGGAGCTAGGGTTTTAGGTCTAATTATTCCTCTTTAGAATTTGCTTATTTTTTTCTCTACTTTCTTCTTTATTATAATGGAATTCTAGATCTCTTCGGTTAGGGATTGATGAGTTTTAATTCAAACTCTGTGAATATTTTTTGTAATTCCAATTTAGTGAGTTGTAATGCAATTGCATATATCCTTAATGCTTCATTGACTTGATCATGAATTTAAAGTGATACTTGCATATGGAAATTAAATTCAGGGGAAACTTGAAACTGAAGTAAATAACATAAATAGCTAATTACCTAGTGATAGGAGTTACAGGTTTTTTTATCTTCATCAATTCTTGAACTTAATGCAATTCTCTCTTGGATACACCCAAGAGAAACCAAATTCATTCCTATTCATGCATAATAATATCTTATTGGACCCATAATTAATTTGTCTCGGTTACTACAACATAAAAAATATCTCCATTACATATAGGTTGGGACTGATCTACAAATTGCATTGTGGGCACTTGCCCCACAAGAATTTTGTTTTACATACATACATATAGCCTAATTATTTCATAGAAATATTTTTATTATCACTTAAATTTTCATGCAATAAAAAATTAGAGGAAAAAATAATATTACTCTATATGAATTTCTTTTATCTCAATTCATGAAACTAAATGTGAAAATTATCAAATATTGAGACATTGATTAGAGAAACAATTAAAAATATCATATGAAGTCAAAGGCCATTGCTAGTAATAAAATTTATGATATATATATATATATTCATACTTTAAATAATATTATGATAACATATCTATTAGGTGGATCCCGTTTGATTTCCAGTTGGGAACTGTCAGAATCAATTATGTGGAATTGATTTTAAATCACTTTCATCCAACGTGATTAGTAAATCGTGCATCATTCATTTCCTGCCATTGATTCTATAAATCTATCAAAATCAATTCTACCCAACTATAAACTAAACGGACCCTAAATAGATGTTACTTTGAATATATAAAATAAATTAGGTTTTGATTTTCAATCTACTAAAAAAATGTTTTCATGGGATTTTTTTTAATTTTTATCCTATTTTTTCAAAATTTATAATCTATATGATTCAACTTACATCATCCACGACATATTTAAATAAGAAAAGAAAAAGAACCGTACCAAATTTAACCTATATATAATAACAATTTTTTTAACTCAAGTAATATTGTACATGATAATAAATCAAAAATAGAAATATTTTATTAAAAAATGTAACATTTCATATTATCAATGCATTGAATGTTGTGATGGCTATAATTTTCAATAAAATATTTCTACTTTTGATTTATTAATCAATGCAACATTGCACATGTTAGAAAAAACCGATATAATAATATGAATGATTGAAGTTTGGGATCAAAACTTCAGTGCTGGCACTAGAAAGTTATTCGTCTTTATATAATAATGCTGTGATATAATCCATGCGAGGCTATCTGAAGAGTGGCCCCATATGTATTGTATACAAAAACCATGCCAGTAATGCAATATATCTCACCCAAATTTTGATTTTTGACATGGTTTTGAAGTACTACAAGTACAGCAATGGATGAGTTAATATTGTAAAATTTAAGTCCTTAATCAGACGCCAATATAATCTGTTTGCTCAGAAATGTATCCTGACATTCGGACAATTGGAATCAAATTAAAGGCCAATAATTCACTAAAGTATTCATTACACAATAATACTAGTTCTGAATAACAACAGATCAGTGACCACCGCAAAGAGGAAACTAAAATGGCATGATGTTGCCATGTTATGCTTAATAATTAGGCAAAAAGCAAAATATCAACAAAATTCGAATGTCAATTGGAGAAGTTGACAATGTTTTTTAATTTAGAGGTAAATGATTGTGTTATTATATATTGAAGTCTTTACCACCGAGCACGTGGATCAACAGGTAAGGGTTTATTCCAGCTTAACCGGTGGTCTTGAGTTCGAGCCCTGGGTATGCAACCTGTGTTAAATATTCGGAGGGACCAAAGAGTTGTGACTCAGTTGGCAACGCAGACTGAGATTGTGGCAAGGGCTGCCGAGTTCGATCCCCATTAAACACACTCTCATGGAGGGGTGATGAGCCTTAACTGTGACTAAGTCCCGAATAGGATTGCCCCTTGTAACAGGGGATACCTATGGTTAAAACAAAAAAAGAAAAAAGACAAAAAATGCTCGGAGGGAGAGTCTTGTCGTCCACAAAGGTCATACCCAGCTCGATCATGATTGTCTCTCATGGATGATACATGTGGTCTTACACCAAAAAAATATTGAAGCTTTGACCATGCCTTCCTTAACCCTAAAACTATGGCTTCAAATCTGTGTATTAACAGTATATAGTATTGGAAATGGCAATTGTAAAGAAGGAGCATGTCATGTGTGAAAGTCAAAATATGATTAGATTAGTCGGCAGAGATTTAAACTATACGCAAAATGATCAATTTCAAAGTCTACTAAAGGATAAATTAATCATAATCATAGTATTATTAAGAACATAACAATTTCACAGGAACGATGCGCTTCCTTCATCCTTGATGCAAATCAACACCAAAAGAAAAGTAGATTGTCCCGTAATTGATGATAGAGGAAGTCATATTCAAATCATTATATGGATTTATACAAGTGTGTAATGTAATGTAATGCTCTAGTGGTTTAGTTGGTTATAGAGCATGGCTTGGGTTGGTTTTGAGACTACAAAATAAAATATAAGTCAAGCACAGTGGTTTGATACGGATTAATTTGAGATCTGTTACCAATTAATAATTAAACCATGGAAGTGAGAACCAAGTGGCTTGTGTGATTAATCAAATGAATTAATTAATGGTGGGAAAATTAATGAGATGTGTCACCTGAAAAGTGAGTGCTTGTGTTGTAGACTTGTAAGGTACAAACAAGCAGTTACTCTCAAAGCAAGCATCAACATAAGAAATTTTAATCAAATGTGTCACCGTCCGTGACCTAACTCTAACGGCTGCTTACTCTAAAAGGGAACCTATACTATTGGATGAGTATCCAATATGGTGGGATGTTTTGTTATAAATAGGCAAAGGTACCCCTCAGAATCACATCAGAACAAAGCTAGCCAAGCTCAAACTAAACAACTGTGTTATCTTTCTTTCCCTCTTTCTCTCTCACACACACTCCATCTCTTATCATAACTTTTCTGTACCTTCTGATCCAATGGCAGTCCCAGTGATTGATTTCTCAAAGCTGAATGGGGAAGACAGAGCCAAAACTATGGCACAGATTGCTAATGGGTGTGAAGAGTGGGGATTCTTCCAGGTACTTATATGCCATTTACATTTACAATTAATGGTTACTAATAACATGTTTGGATAGCAGTTAGTTTTCAAATTCCAATATAAAATTTATCATCCCAAAGCACATTTTACCAAAGCAACTACCAGTTGCTTCTAAATAAACGTACTTTTGGAGAGATGTGGATGACTAGCCAAACATACTATAATATGTTTATAATATCAGTTTAAAACATGAATGCATTCCTTTTCTTACTTGTGAGTTTGTTGTTGGTGTTGTACACTATATACATATCAAAGCTCATACTTTGTTTTACAGTTGACCAACCATGGAATTCCAGAAGAACTCCTTGAGAGGGTAAAGAAGGTTGCCTCTGAGTTCTATAAGCTGGAAAGAGAGGAAAATTTCAAGAACTCATCAACAGTGAAGCTACTAAACGATTTAGCTGAAAAGAAGGGCAATGGAAAATTGGAGCATGTGGACTGGGAGGATGTTATCACTCTCCTGGATGATAACGAATGGCCAGAGAGAACACCAGGATTCAGGTATAAAGCAAATCAACAGACAACAGTTCTTCATACTAAAAGATAGTTAGACATTGTATACAAAACTGATATTTCATATCAAGAAGAATACCACACCACCTATCAGTTCATGCACACTATTATTCTTGCTCTTATTCACAAGAAATTTATGTTCTAGTATAACTCCAAGCAAATTGTGGTTAATCAGAATTTAGTCTGTGTTACTCTTGATGACTAAAATAGATTATTTCTAAGATAGGAAAACCATGGACAGCACAATAAATCATACTAAGTGGTGACATGATATCACACAATAGATAGAGTTTCAACATGAATGCATAACTGACTTCTCATATGGATAACAGGGAAACCATGCTAGAATATCGATCTGAGTTAAAGAAACTGGCAGAGAAGGTCATGGAAGTGATGGATGAGAATCTGGGCTTACCCAAAGGATACATCAAGAAGGCACTGAATGGTGGAGATGGAGACAATGCCTTCTTTGGAACTAAGGTCAGCCACTACCCACCCTGTCCCTATCCAGAGCTTGTGAATGGTCTGCGAGCTCACACTGATGCAGGAGGTGTCATCCTACTATTCCAAGATGATAAGGTGGGTGGCCTTCAAATGCTCAAAGATGGGCAATGGATTGATGTCCAACCTTTGCCAAATGCCATTGTCATCAACACTGGTGATCAGATTGAGGTCCTGAGCAATGGCAGATACAAGAGTTGTTGGCACAGGGTTCTGGCCAAACCAGATGGGAACAGGAGATCAATTGCCTCCTTCTATAACCCATCACTCAAGGCCACCATATTTCCTGCACCACAATTGGTGGAAAAAGAAAACCAAGAAGTGGATGACACTTATCCTAAATTTGTTTTTGGTGACTACATGTCCATCTATGCTGAGCAGAAGTTCCTCCCCAAAGAACCAAGGTTTCAAGCTGTTAGGGCCATGTGAGAAAAGCACTTGCTTTCTTGTAGAAAATACATTTGCTACCCCCCCCCCCCCCCCTCCTCCTAAAAAAACCTTTTTCCTTGGTCTTTTACTTTGTTTACAGGTCTTTGTACTGTAAGCCATGCGTGATAATAGCAAAGAATCCCATGTGGTTGCCATTCACTTCATAAGTTTCTCCATGATGGGAAACCACAGTGGGTGTTAGTATTCTGGTTTTATTTTTAGAATATTGCTTCATCTTTCAATGTCATTGTTGGAGCTCGTATGCATCCATCTGGGCTTGCCTTGTATTGTACAATAGTACTATTACATAATTCTACTCTGAAGTTGTCCTACATAAATTTCTCTCTTCACTTGTACACTATTGCCCTTTTCCGGTTTCTGTTATCATTCACATGAAGTAAAATAAATGCAAACATCTCCTTAATCCTGAAATATTTTCTTAAAGGTCATCCATCAAGAGCAAATACCTTCTTTTTCAACACAATCAATTACAAGAAGTTTTAGGACAAGAAATTGCCAATGACCCTAAGCAATGTAATGGAAATATCCAAGTACATTTTCCATTTCATTAGGTGAGGCATTATAGTCACTTTAATAATTGGTTCAAGTTACACTCTCTTTTGTTTTTAAGTAGAGAAATACAGATTTTATAAGCCACCAAATAGCTAAACACTTTTATATCTTAAAATTCTTACAAGAAAATTGTAAATAATCTGTAAGCTTGATTTTCTATTTTTCTTCTTCCTACAACATAGTTGCAAAAAAAATATGCATTAGATAGCAGAAAGCATGTTCCAGAAGGAGTATACTGAAATGGAAAGAGAAAAGATCCAAGGAGAATGTGAATTGGCATCGTTCTTTCTAACCACTATCCCTTTACGTCTGTGCTATTTTTTATTATCATTATTACTAAATTGAGCCTATATACATACAGCCAAATAGTACTAGTAGTACAACTATCTCAGTAACTACAAAAACTATGAGAGCTACTATTTCAATAGAGTACAATAACGGGAAAAAGAAGTCTGCGGTCTGGCAGACCCAGACTGATAAATTTTGAGCACCAATGAGCTGCTTCTAAGATCAACAATTTACAGCTTTAAATGTCAGTGTACAGCAGCATCTTGCCTTAATTATGTGGAGGAACCATTAGCAAACCCTATTTCTCATGGGAAGCCAATGTAACAAATTGGTAGTAACTGGTATACTATATCAAAGTCCTGAATTTCTAAGTATAGTCTGTACCATAATTACACAAGCCTTCACAGGAGAATAACACAATATCTGATTTTGACTTTCACGTGATTTATAGGGCCTTTTGGTCAAGCCTTTCATTCCAATTTAGGCAACGGATCAAGCTATGAAACCAATCACCTGTTTGGTCAAACTTGTTAACAGTTGGAAGCGGATGTGGACTCATAGAAATTCGTACAGAATCTCCTCTTGAAAGTTGCTGCCTTCTCTTTCCATCAAATGAAACCCAAGCATTGCTTCTTGCATCCTCTGGAATCTGTTACAATAAACTATATGTAAATCATATAATAATTACAAAACCCTAAATCATTAGTTAACCGCTAAATTCCAAATCACAAGAAATAAATGAGTCAATACAGTGATTTTTATTACCATGTGATCTTAATCATGTAGCTTTTTCTAAGACATGCCTAAGAGTGTATTTGGTAAAACTAGCTAAAAGCTGAAAAGCTAGTTGATTTAATTGAAGGTGTTTGGTAAAACTAGCTAAAAATGGTAAAATGACATACAAGGACATCATTAATTATTAAATAATGATGAGCGGAGGTGGTTGAGGGATAAACTTGTAATAAATTTTCAGCTAATAGCTGAAAATAGGAGCTTTTTTAAAAAAGCTAACTCAAGTAGCTTTCCAAGAAAAGCTAGTAGCTACCCAAAACAACTACCTTACCAAACACAGCTAAAATGGTTTCAGTTACTAATTTCAGCTTTCAGCTAGCTGAAATGGCTTACCAAACACACTCTAAGAGACAACTTAGCATGGCTAAAGAAAGGAAACATGTGTTGGAATAGAAGACGTGTCATAGGCAATGAAATATGCATTTTAGTAACAAGAACATCCAATATGATACATAGAGAATCACTAACTTCACCTTTAATTCAAGTTGAGCAGAATCCGGAAGTATAACTGGTCTAAATGAGAGTGAATGTGGACATATTGGGGTAAACAGCATGCAAGGAACGTTTGGATGGACCTGCAGTTTTCTTTTGTCATTAGATAAGCATCAGCGAAAGCAGTGATTAATTCAGGTCAATTTCACACTGATATAGTGCAGGTACCATGCCATTAGAAGATGTATACATAGTAGAATTTAAGAAGTTATAATAAAGGAAATTATACAAGATGGCTTCTACGAGGTTTCTAAATGAAGTAAGAGTAGGAAGACGTCAACAACATGTTCAACTTCTACAACTCTGAGCAGAAAGTGCAGACGAGGAAAGCATGGATGAACCAATAATAGCTAACATTTATAATCATTGTTTGATAAAGTATTCCAAGCCAAGGTATCAAGCCAATCCATCTCATTAATTTAGTAATCAATACACCTCAAACCATGCTCCTAAAAAACACATCTCTAGAACAAGCTTACCATGGAACCTCCAGCAGCAGTAGAATAGGCTGTGCTTCCAGTAGGGGTGGCCACAATGACTCCATCACCTTGTACCTGAAAGACATGACAACTATCATATATAAGGCATGACACTGCTTCAAAAGGCTGTTTGGAGATATGAAAGTTAGAATAGCATCAGTGCTCACTTCTCATCACAGAACAGAAAAGATGTATAGAAGTGCAAAAAACAAATACACAATCAAACTCACTTTGGTTATAAGTCTATCATGTTCATAACATTCAATCTTTGAAAGGTATGGATTAGAACCCCGATCAACAACAACTTCATTGAGAACATCAAATATTTTCCCTGGCATAGCTTTACCCTTACGATAAATTTCACATCGTAGACGCATTCTGAGAGTAATGTACACACCATCTCGTGTATTATTTCCATGGATGACTTGTCGTAAGTCCTGCTTGTAGTCTTCAAACTAGAAACACAAAACAGAATGGAGGTCAAACAAATGAACAAAGAGATACCTACATTCCTTTATGGTGAAATATATGATGGGTTTGAAAAGCATACACTGTGAGAAGTCAGAAAACCAAGTGAACCAAGGTTAAATGACACAACAGGGGGAACAGCTCCTCTGAATAGATTTGAAGCATGCAGTATAACACCATCTCCCCCCAAACATGCCACAAAATCTACATTCTCATGTAGATCACTGCATCAACCGCATTAGATATGTTACTTAACCATTTAATGAAGCACAGATTGTATATAAGGGGAAAAAGTGAAGAGAAATGATAATTCTACAACAACTTTGTGCAATAACTTTATACGACAACAATGAGTGAGATGGGAATAGAAGAGAAAAAAATGTGGGATGTGATGGGTGATGTGATGGAGAGAGAAAGAAAAAAAAAAGTGTTGTATGAAATGTTGCAATTGCATAGATTTGCTATATGAATAATATATCACTATCTCCAGTACCGTGTATCTTGACTATAGAAGGTCTGAACAAATCCAAACCCAGGAATTCTTGCAAATATATCGTGCACATCAGGTTCCACGAAAACGTTCATCTTCTCTTGGTAATATAGAAAAGAAGCAACCTGCAGATTAGATACAGAAACTCTACTAAGAATGAAATTAGTCAAATTAATTACAGAAATTCAGAACAAATGTATATTTTCCGTAGGAATCACAAGAGTACCAAATTTGTTCCTAAATATCATTGTTAGAAACTCTGATGTCTAGGACATTGAAAACCAAATAGGACCATTTTTTAAAGGCTTGGATGCCTCTTAAAGTCTAAATATATTACCTCTTTAGCTTCCTCCATGAGTTGTTCCCCCGGCTTTTTCAGCAACAACGCAGTCTTTGGTGTAGATTTCCACATCAGCATCTGTTGCTGGGTGCTAGGATGAGTGAAGGCCAAAGAAGATTCCGTCACTTTTTCTCTCACACAAGAAAATCCATCTGTTCTTACAAGGAACATCTCTGCTTTCTTTCTTGACTGCACCCTTACAACTCCCGTTGAAGATGCACACATGTCTCCTTCAAAGAATCCCAAGTCTTCCCTCGCCTTATTATCATCATCTCCAATCCTTTGAGAGTTAGTTGTGAGATTATCAATGTCATTGGTGTTAGTCATGTGATACATTTCCCTTTCACTAAACCCATTAACCGTTGTCATAAAAGAACTGGAAGTATTCACATTCACTAACTTCCACTTACTACCAACTGTAACCCGGGGCTCTCCAGATTGATAATCTACATGAGTTGACCCATTGGAACTTTCTGCTGGACCCACAATTTTAGGTTCAGGATTAGTACCACTGCTGATCATCACTCCCCCATGGAGCCTTCTACTATGCGTATTCCTTGAATCTGGCAAGCAGTCTAGCCTTTTAACCTGATAATTGAAATAAGAAGGTTTTGAGATCTTCCTACTTCCCAAAAATCTAGACATCTCTTTTTTGGAAAAGACATCATGAGGAGGAACTTGAGCTTCTAAAGGGCTAGTTTTGTTGAAGAAACTTGGACAAGATCCTTCCCCATCAACAGCAGTGGCTCGTGATGAAGTCCTATCATTAGGAACAATTCCACTTAAGGCCCCATTACTTTGTGCTTTTTCACTATTCTTCTTTGGAAAGGTACTTTGGTCAAATGAGTCAACAGAACTCTGTGGTGCACCCAAACTCTCTTGCAACAAATTAGTATCTTTTTCCAGGGAGGATCTCTCAGCAATCATTGAGTCCTGCAGTTTCCCATATCCATTTGTATTATCTGATAACATGTCATCAGAAATAACTGCTTGATTAGAAACATAATGTAATGTAGAGCGAGTCATGTACTGCTTCCATCTGGAGACCATGGCAGATGTTCTCCAAACTCCTTCCTTTGCGTGAAGATATATTGGCCTTTTGCTGCAGTCTGAAACATAAGATGCAAACCTCTCAACTTGTTCCATTGTAGGCGCAGTCCTAACTTCAACGGGGATTTTGACCAATTCAATACTTCCAGATGAAATAGCATCATGCACAGCTGCTTGATAGAAATTATCTCTTAC
The DNA here is from genome assembly GCA_026901365.1 of Sesbania bispinosa. Classification (NCBI taxonomy): domain Eukaryota; kingdom Viridiplantae; phylum Streptophyta; class Magnoliopsida; order Fabales; family Fabaceae; genus Sesbania; species Sesbania bispinosa. Next base: position 363,301 of record QLOH01000551.1, on the reverse strand, counting down.
AGTCTCTTCTCTAAGATCTACTATAGTTTTATAACCTTTATCCAGTAACCACTTTAGCCCTTCTTCTGTTACCTGCCCGCCTATCCAAAAAGCTGGTTCAGATTCTTTGGACTCTGCATCCTCTTTGGAAGTGGATAAATATACAGGACTCCAGTTTGCAAATAATGCAGGACATGGATAATCCTCCCCGCGAGGAAAACCGGAATCATAGCAGACATTCTTCAGTCTTTGAAGTTTCCTCCACACATCCAAGCTTCTATCATCACCAGGAATTAAATAGTTCTCAAGAGCAACATGCAAGCTCTCACAACACCTTTTCATCTCGCTCCTGAAAACAGCAAGTGGGGGGAGGTTTTCATCCATCGTGCTAACCCCAGCAGCATGGAAGTGAGTCATAATGGAAGATCTTCCAGAAAGAACATCCTCCCTCCCATTGTTCACAAGGGCAACCATGCATCCCAGGACAGAAACTATTTTATCTTCTAGAAGTGGTTTCTCATCAAATGGAACCTCATATGAAAGTGAAACACTACATTCACCAGTGAATGGGTTACACAATGCATCCATTAATGCAGAATGAAGCCTTTCATAATTCCTAAAGATCCTACAATATGCCTCCACTTCAGCAATATCACCAGGAACTGGTCCCATCCATGGTAACCGTGAGGGATCGTGGGACTGAATAGACTTCAAGCTCTGCAAACAGAAGCATTAAAAGAATAAAAATTAAGAAAACCAATCTATGACATAAAAGTTTTCCAATTGTCAATTCAATAATGGATTTAAAGCCCTAATTTGGTCATCAAAAGAATTCCACAACATCAAATTGGTTCTCATGACATCAATTCAGTAACTTTTGGAGTATTGTGAAGTAAAAAGATCAATTTGACGTAGCGATCATTCGATTCGACGATGAAAATTGGGGTTTACTCAAATTTGTTAATACTGGAAACACTAAAGCTTCAGTTACTAAAACAGAATGTGGTGAAAGAAAGTCTGAAAGTTGAAGAAGGAAGAGAAGGCAAAGAAAAGAAGAATTGAGTTGATCAAAATAAGAGATACCTGAGAATCCAATCCGAAATTTAAGGAAAAGGAGTTGGAAAGTTGGGCGGTGACGAAGTGTGTTCTCCTCCGGGGATAAGCCTTTCTCTGCAATTCGAAGCGGAAAGCCAAGATTCTGGCATTGCCCAAGGTGACGGAGAAAGCCATGTGGCATGCGCAGAGACTACATGCCAACATCAACATGGGACTTCACAAACTGAAACAAAAGAGCTTCATCAGAGACAGAAATGTTGCTGTTTGTTTGGATTTGGATGCGCCCCACATGACATGACCATTTTTTTCTTTGATTTTGGTGCACGTTGCCATTGTTACTATGGATGTTATTTGTTCTTTTTTTTTTTTTGTCTTTAATTATTTTATTTTATTTACTTAACTTAAAAATTGTTATTTTAATGTAGGTCTCATAAATTAAGTTGCTTAAACATGGGTAAGAGACTAGAGTTGCTAGTAACTCTTACCCATCTTTAAACAACTCAACTTGTGGGACCTACATTAAAATGATAATTTTTATGTTAAACAACTCTTCTAAGCAACTCTCATTAAAAATGATCTTATAGTCTTTTTAAAAAGTAAAAATAACTATTTTTTATTTATAGTATAACTATAAAATATTGTGGGAATAATTTTATATTAAAATATATAAGGATGATTTTATATTTTTAAAATTATAAAGAAAATCTTATATAGTTTTGAAGTATAAAATTAATTTAATTTTGTAGTAAAAAATATAAGAATAAAATCGTGATTTTAACCTACAAAAATATCTATATGATTATTTGATATTAAAAATTCAATGAAATATAATAAATATTTCTTATGCTATTTCATTAATTATATGTAATAGATACAACATTTAATATAGCAATAATCATATATATTAAGGTAATTGTAAATTGTAACTGATGTGTCTTATAATACTTTATACATTATAATTAATAAATAATAAATAAACCTTATAATACTTTAGATGTTGTTTGAAAAATAACTTAATTAAGCGCTTATAACATAAGTTCTTATTTGATAAACGTTTAATGAATAAGCTCATAAGAAATTGGATAAAAATTGAAGAGGTGACTGTGTATTTAAACTCTGCATAAGCTATTCCATAAGCTACTATATATGAGGAGCTTATTGAAATCCAAACATCTACATAATTATTTATGTCATAAGATAAATTTAAATAAGTTCTTCCAAACACTCCCTTAATAAATAAGTTTTTAAGAAAGTGGATGAAAATTAAAGAGGGGTCGGTGTACTTTGCATAAACTATTACATAAGCTACTTTGAAAGTCGGACTTATCGAAACAAGTTGAAAACTGCTTATGAACATGTCATAAGCTTACTTGAACACTTACATAAGTGTTTATGTCATAAGATAAGCTCAAATAAACTCTCCCAAACATAAGTATTGTTTCATAAATTGTTGAAGTTAATTGTATAGAGAGAGAGAGATACATAGAATATAGATATAAATATGAATACCAATATTGAGATTTTCATTCCCGGTCTTAACCATGTCTCTTACAATTTTCCTGGCTTTGTAACACATTATTGGTCCATTCTATTCTATTTTATATACAATGGTGTTATGATTTAATTTAAAACATTTGAAATTTCTGTTTGAAAAACAGTGCAACTAAATTTAAATTCATGATTTCATCTCTAATAAACTAAATTATATAATTTACTCAAACCAAATTTATACTTCAACGCAGGATAGTTGTTGATTGCTATCAATATTGTTACTAATTTTTCTAAAATTTTTAAGACTTAAAATCTTAAATAAGTTTTTAATCCTTATTAATACTATTTTAATTTTTGTTTCTATGTATTTTTTCCTGTCTTTTTCAAACTGTGTTTTTTTATTCTCAGCAATCAGCATCACCTATTATTTAATTAGTGTTGACGTGACCTAAAAAAGTCCAATTAAGTTTTATCATGTTACCAATTCTTTATTTTATTATAAGACTAAAATATATTTTGCAAAAATATAGCATATTTTGATGTTTGATACTTTTGGTCTATGCTAAAGTGAAAATATAAATATTTATAACTAGAAAAAGTTAGGAATGGAATTGTTAAAAAAAATTACAATGACAAAATCAAACATTTTATATATGTTTACAATGATAAAAGCATGTTTTAACCAAATCTTAACCATATTTCATACAATTTTCCCTAAGAAATTAGGCAAACATTTTATGTTTACAATGGTAAAAACATATTTTAACCAATTATTAATCACCAACAAAGTTTGCTACAATTGACAAATAACTAGTTAGGTCTCTTAAGCATCTTGGTAAGTGTTCAATTTCTAGCCGTGTGTATGAAAAAGACTTTATTGGAAGAGATAAAGTCCATTTCGATAATCTCTACGCCTCGAATGGAATTAATCTCTAACTATCAGTTGGGGAATGTCTTGGTTCAAAATAAAAAAATCAATGCTTAATGTTTAAAAATTGACAAAAATATATTAATTTAAATTTGTAATGAATAATAAAATAATATAAAGAGGGGTAGATTGTGGGGTTTATTTAAGAAATTTTTTACAGTTGTTGATTGGAGAAAAAAATGAGTTGAGTTTCTTAAAATTATAAAAATGATATGATATTACAAGAATATGTGAGAAATTATAAATTTATAATTTATTCAATGTAGCAACCAACTTAAGAAGTTACCAAACGCGGTTGGTCGCAGTGGAAATGGACTGTGACCCATACGGATTTTACCTCAACGTTTCGAATCCTGGAGTCGTCACTCTTGAGAGAGTTTTATCTAACCATCACCCCCGGAGCGAGGATTAAACCATAGCTATGCCTATGCCTGTGGGGAATTCCTGGTGTAACACAAAAAAAAAACTAACTTAAGAAGTTAAACTAGCATGACTCACCAAATAATAAACACCAAAGGCTATCGAAGGAAGCTTGTGTATTTCCACAATAGGCGTCGTGGAACAAAGTTTAGCTTAGTGGTTGTATCAAATCTATACTTGATATAAAAAATACATCTAGGTTATTGGTTTAATTTTAGTTAATTAGAGATGAAATCACCAATTTAAATAACTAATTTACTTGCAAATTTTTTATTCTAAAACAAAGCTTTATGATGTATTGAATCGTATGTAACTCCTGCATGGATTATAAAAAGAGTGCCTAATTTCTTACGGAAAATTGTATGAAATATGGTTAGGAATTGGTTAAAATATGTTTTTACCATTGTAAAATGTTTGCGTAGTTTCTGGCGCGGCATTCACAAGGCTTTTGGGGAGTTACACCGTGGCTATTCTTGGAGACTTGGCTCAGGTGATGTCCCCTTGTTGGTATTAACGCTGTTAGCTTCCTTGCGGACATTTGGGAACAGTAGTGTTGGCCAAATGATAATGTGATTGGAAGAGTTAATAGAGATATTAACTCAGCTCATAGAAGCTGCTAAGTTTGGGTCCAACACTTTATTACTAAAATAAATAAATTTAAATTAATAAAATATAGTATTAAATATTTTAATATTAAATTTATATTATTTTTAGTAAAAATTTACCGTAGACCTAAAAAATAGGAGTCCATACTAAAATTTCCCACTTAAGATAGTTTTTTTATTCTGTTTTCATTGTTATCTTGTTTCTTTTAATTTTCCCATTCACCAAAAAAAAATAATATTTACAATTCAAAATTTATAATGCAAAGACATTAATTCTTGAAAAATTAAAATAAATATAAGAAAATTTTATATTCAATAACTATTAAAAATACATCAAGATAATAAAAAGACAATGTGCTTTTAAAATCATCGTTCAATTTTGGTTATTTTCACGTCCAAAATATTCCCAAAAAATCTCTATTAAATCTGTTTAAAATGATGATGTACTTCCTTTTGACGAATATGTGTTCTCCTTTGTAAATAAACATGTATTGCCCTTTTTATAGGAAAAAATTTAGCCGTTATAATTTTTTACCGTTGATATAGTCATTTCCCCGTTGATCAATATCAGGCTTCAAATATTACCATTGCAGGACTCCAAAATTCTTTTTACAATTTATACGCATACAACAATTCATTTTCGACATATATCTATCAATTCCCGAAACTCCTCCTCAAGGTCCTGCCTACATCATCATCCTCCTCTAGGGTAACTCTCATTTGATGCAACTGAGATTATCTCTCTGCTTGCATCATTATCCTCCTCTAGGTGACTCTCATTTGATACATATGAGATTATCTCTCCATGAAGTTTAATAGCCTTTTCATTACATAGAGTGTATTTGATAAGACATTTCAATTAGATGAAAGCTAAAATTAGTTGATGAAATTGATAAGGTAGTTTTTTTTTAGGTAATTACTAGTTTTTCTTGAAAAGTTACTTGAGGTAGTCTTTTTAAAAAACTCCAATTTTCAGCTATTAGCTAAAAATTTATTACAGGTTTATTCCTCTACTACCTCCATTAATCATTATTTAATAATTAATTATGTTTTTGTATGTCATTTTACCAATTTCAATTATTTTTATCAAACACCTTAAATCAAATTAGCTATTTATTCAGTTTTCATCTAGCTTTTCAACTAGTTTTACTAAATATACTCATATTTACAATGCCGACAAAGCTGGTCAAGCCAAAAATAAAAAATAAGAAAAAAAAGGAAGAAAATATTTTAATTTTCACTTAATTGTTAGCCGTTTAATTCTGATGACAAGACTTGCCACAATAAAAACTTGGAGTTTATTTTTTTTAGTTTTATGTATATTTTGAACATGTATTTTCAGCAAGCATGTTGTGTGTTATATATATAGTATACATTTAATAAAACATAGTAAAATCAATCTGAGGCTGTCATTCCCATTTACTCATTTACCGAGTAAATATTGTTTGGCTGTCTTTTAATCACATTATCTTTGACGAAAAAAAAAAGTTTTTTTTTTTCGGTCAAAAAAAAAAGAAAAGAAAAATGCTAGTTTAAGGGCCGTTCGGGATGGTTACAAGGTTTCAATTTTTTATTTTTAAAGATTTTCAATCAAATTTTTACAACTTAAAATCAAGAACTGAAAACTTGATTTTGTGGTTTATAAAACATATATTTTGAAAACAAAAAAAAAGTGGTTTTCAATTTTTGATTTTGAGTTGTAAAATCTTAATTCGAAGTTTTTAAAAACCAAAAACTGAAAACCCACGACCACCCTGAACGGCCCCATAATTTCTTCAATTGCATGCGGGTTGCAGGGTCCAGAAGGACCATTACCGTAGAAAAGCCTCAAGGCCATAAAACGGTTTACCAGAGCCACTATCACTGATAACAATTAACAAATCTATCTATATTTCGACTAATATTGCAAGGACATTTAATTACAAAAATAGTAACAATAAGTAGGAAACAACTTAATAGAGGGGGGAATGGGGAAAATATTGGGGAAAAAATGCGACAGGCATTCTGCTATGCAGACCTCTCCTATTCATGTTAGCTTGACTGTTCAAGACCAGGGAGAGACGTTGGCTGATGATTTGATTTGGTGGGAAGAGCCGCAGACTGCTTTAGGGACCTGGGCCTTTCTTCTCCCGGCAAAGAAACTAGCTTCTCAGGACCAAAATGTGCTCCTTCCAACTCATGTTCTGGTTTTCTCTTCACCTTCTTTGTTAGAACGCCATCTGCAGCCCTGACATCATCTAGAGAGCTGCTTGAACTTCCCTTTGCTTTTTCTTGTTTTAGACCATTCATAGGACTCGGGACCCGGACAGCTGTGCTCGTATTAGAAACTGCCTTGTTCACAGAAGTAAAACCACTAGATTCTGGAGCTAATCTCTCTCGCAGGTTCTGCTGTGAAGTAATTGAATTAGTATCAAACCGGACGCTCTCCTCTTGCTTAGGTGCCAGCAACTTTTTCCTCTTAATTTTTTCCTGATCCTAATAACACAAGTAAACCAATGAGATTAAAAAAACAATATTGTGTTGACAAATATCAGATCCCGGTCATCATCTTTGCTTAGAAACAATCAAATGTTGTATTCCATTATTAATTAGGTCCATTCAATGTTTTTCCCTATCTTATGGGAAAAATAGAAATTATTCATAAATAAAATTTCTACATTAAAAATACCAAGATGATTTAACTCCTTTGTCATGCTATTTTGCTTTGCACAAAGTATAGAGTCTGAACTACAAACTACAAAGAGAGACTAAGGAGAAATCAACACTGCGGTAGCTTCATGGGAACAAAAAGTCCGAGGGACCTAATTTTGGAAGCATGAACAGCCTCGGCTGTTTTGAATAATATCAGTATTGATGCTTGCAAAGGGATTTATCCTTCTAATAGACAAAATAGACAGATACAACAGTGATGTAATTCAATATTAAAACCAATGGAATAAAAATGGTGAAAGAAGTTTCCACTATCTACGTCTGTACATCATTGCTCACTTTTATTTGTGCATTTCATCATTTCTAACGCCTACAATATGAGAAAAAGAATATCCAACAATAGGAAATGTCCACCCAACATACATGTGTCTGATATTGTGATAAAATATAGACATCCTTCTATATTTGAACAAAAAGTAGGCTGTCATTATCAGGATATGAACAAACAAATACCATGGGCCTTGCGTTTTGAATCTCTATGTTCAGAAGAGCCAAAACTTCATCATAATTCATACAGTTGCATGTTGGTTTTCATTTCAGTTTAGTTTGGGGTTTCAATAGGGTTCACCTGCTATGTTTGGGTCTGGCACAAGAATTTCTCTCTTTCTCACACAGAAACACCTATGTTTCGGTTCACAATTCCCAACATCCAAACATGCCTCCAAAATTGGGTGAACTTTGAAATGTTCATAAAAGTGCACAAGGAAGTATTTGGGAGGATCACATGAAAATCCCTCATTTTCTTCCCCTACTCCATTATCCATATAATACTCTTAAACATATAGGAAGGTCTACCCAAAACCTTCCTTTCCCCTGCACTTTCCTCCATCTATACATTTCCCTAGAGGTGGGATCTTATGATCCTAATATTGATCCTACAATCCACTATACTTTGGCCCTCATACGATCTAGGATAAGATCTATGACCTTGACAACCTTGATTACCACCCCAAGCATATGTAGTTTCCAATGAAGCAATGTCATATGGGTAGTCTGGAGCACAGACAATGTTTATGAAAATATCTTTCCATGACTTTGTTAAAATTGAGAACAAGGGAAGATTGATCTTTTACTTAGAAAAATAGGGTAAGGTTTGAATAATGCCCCACTGATATTAAAAATCACTATTCACAGCAAAAGGCACACCTTATGTTTGTTGTACGATGCTCTGCGCCTCTCTTTTGCCCTGCAAATTCCACGTTTGATCCCATGGTTGTCCATGTAACCATTTGGCCATAATTCTGCAAGCTGATAAAGACAAGGAACTTGAAAGTGTAAAAACATAAATACATTTGTTAATAGAACACAAACGAAATAACTTGGACATGACAAAAACTACACATTCAGTACACATGCGCACACACATAATTAAGTAGCATGAAAGCTCTTGAAAGAAGAGAAATGATTATTTGAAGAAAAACAATAGAAATGGAAGTCAAGAAAAATTCCATGAGTGAGTACTTCTATCACCAATAAATTCTCAAAACAAATTGCAAACCATCTTATTTTCAGTGTCTTCTAGGGATAGGAGGGGTTTAACAATTAATAGCACGGTCTGTTATAATAATTTATATGGAAATAGTATGTAAGTTTAGCTTAAATAAGAAGGCATTAAAAAACCAAGTCAAATAAGCTACTAGAATTAGGCTAGTGGTGAGGGATTTGGGTAGTATGCATGAGGTCATAGGTTCAAACATCATTGTACGCTCAGCAGTGAAAAAAGAAACCAAATCAAACTTAGAGAAAGCAAGTGAAAAAATTAAAAAATCAAGTAGATTAAGTTTTTGGTCATCAGCCAGAAAAACACAATACAAGCAACCCAGCAGCTCTGCCAAACCAATATTGAGAATAAGATTTAGAGAATTTGAACCACCTCAGCATACAACTTTCTGATTTGAGGACCTGCATTTTCATCCAACCCCTGCAGCAATTGCAAACAAGGTTCAATAAGAAAGCTTTATCACAAACAATAGAAATTTCAAAATAAATATCTATAGTTCAAACCCATACATCAACAAAAAGGTCATAGAGATCACAAATCTTGTCCTCCAATGCAGTGTCCATAGTAAACTTCCTTTTAGTTATTGCTTTTCCATCAGGACCAAATTCTTGCAAATCACCAGATGCTCCAGCTTTCTGCTGTTGCTGATGTGCCAAAAAAACGCCACACATCCCAGATTAAATAGCCAAAACTTTAGTTAAGCAAAAATGTGATTGAAAATTTCCTGATAAATTGTTACCAATATACAGTGCAAAACATGAAATATATAAGGGAAATATGATCAAGTATCATAATTAGAAGCAATCAAATCTCTTTCAATGAAAATGACCCATTAGTAAGCATGCCTTAACTAGCATTCGCACCAGAAATACAAAACAGCATTGGAACCATTAAGAGAAGCACTCAATAGAAAGAATGACAAGTATGAGTAGGATGAGGAACAAAAACAGTAATAATGAAACAGAAAATCTGAACAAAGAGGGAGTACATTACATGAAAAACATAAGACCACCAAAGAACATATCATATGATCAGGGGCGAGGCTTCATGGAGGCAAAAGCATTTTTCTTTGTAATTTTTTATATAATATATATTATGAGTAAATTTGTATAATGAAAGTCAAAATTTAGCTGACAAGCTAATTTATTGAATAAGAAATATTTGGTTTAAATAGTTAATTAATATTAAAATGGCATAAAAAATATATTTACATAAGTTTAATAATATAAATTCTATTTTTGTTTTCTAGTAAAATATATAATGTTTTTTGGTGATTTAAAACATAATGTTAGGTAATTATAACTTAATATTTTTTTATAAATTTTAAAAACTTATTAATTTTTAGTGATAAAACATTTTACTAAAAATTAAATTAATAGTGAAATAAGTAAAATAAATAGTAAAAAAAGAATAATAAATAAAATTTATTAAACTTTTAAATCACATATACTATATATATAAACTATGAGTGTTTATCTTAATTTGCTATTTTATATTTGGTTTATGGCTAAGTCTAGGGTGCAGAAGTTTAAAAATTATTGCACCATACACAATTATATTTTAGTCCTTAGAAATGAGCTTAAAACAATGGATGATGGACCCTATAAATATTTAATGATTAAAATATAATTATGTATGGTACAACAACTTTTAAACTGGTACACCTTAGAAAAAGCTTTTGTTTATATTTATAACATAATAAAATTACATTTGAGGTGAGGTAATTAATTAAAAAATTATAATATTGGCCCCCCTTACCTTCATTTTTTGGCTTCGCCCCTGCATATGATGCTGACAGACAACAAACAATTTATATGTGCAACCTCATGCAGTAACTTAGGAGGCATTATGAGCTCATCAGAATTGAACATGAACAAAATAGGACACATGTAAGCCAGTTTACCAATCTTTAATAAGGAATGCAATAACTAGGGAAACTAAAATAAACCTTGGAGTCCAGAGTTGGGGCCTGCATCTTAATCATATCAACAACTTCCTTTTTAATTTGTTGAAACCTATCATCCTCCTCCTGCTTTGCTGACAGACCCATACTGATCATTATTTTTAAGTTTCTCTGCAGTAGGAAAACATTGTATAAGAAGATAAGTAGTTTCAGGAATTAAGAGAACCTAAATATACCTAAACTACAATGAATAGAAACAAAGAATAACAGTTATAGAAACCGTCAAGGGTACTATGATATCTAAAATAACCAAGGTAAATTAGAGGTGGGATTTCTAATCCTCATGGGAGAACAATTTCTATTGACATAAAAATTGGCAAAGTACTACCATTTATTTACAGATTATAATGTCATAACCTCATTGTCACATCACGTTAAAGTGCTCAAACAAATGTGAAAGGAAAATTTAAGCATTCTTTTGAAAAAGTCAAAAGTTAGTAAGTCTATGAAGATTGAATCCACAATCTAAACTAAACAAGCATGAAATTAGGTCAAGAATGTAGTCAAAGCATATCTCCATTACTCTTAAATTTATCCTCATAATTAAACTAACAAAAGAAATTGTACAAAAGTGCCGCAACAGTGGATAGAGGACTTCATAGAAATACAAGCACACTCAAGTCACTCCACATAACTTTTGGGTTTCAACTATATTCAGCTGAAAGAGGGGGAGGGGGAGAATAAAATTGGAACTGACACAACTGATACTAAAGGGTTATCTGTTGATATTTAACAAGCTGCAATACCTTTAATGTTCTAAGCTGAATCAAGTGCCCAAGAATACTCATAAGACGGTTAATTAACTCTTTTGATACTTTCCCTTGGCTTGCCTGTTGCAACAAAAAACATGCAGTTAATATTATAATGTTCAAAACCCCTGAGCTGAAAATATAAAATAGCATATATATTAAGAAGCATAAAATCAAGAAAGCAGCATTACTGCTAGTCTAGCAACTTTAGCAAGCTTTAGCTTTACTTCTCTGGGCAACCTCCTTTTGACTGCCTGGGGTGTATTATCAGCCTCCTGATTTTCCACTGCAGGTGGTCTTGCTGTAATATTATTCAAAAGGGACAAAAGGAAAAGCAAAACTTAGAATTGGCAACAAACTTCCAACATTTCCTATCAATGATAAGTGTGAACATAACATTTTCAAAGCTTACATTCTGCGACCATTTTCTCTAACTCACGAATAGCCTTTTCAAGCATTGAAGTTTTTGGCCTAACACTAGGACCATCTTTCTTGAGCCCGTATTCAGATTTCTGCATAACATTCAAATAAAATCACAGCTAAGACAGGAATTAATAGAACAAATATAGTTTCATGCATACCACTACATAATCTATATACCTTTCATCATTTTTGTTCAAAGTAATTGGACCAAAAAAACGTATAGTTTACCAAGAGCATGACATAAGGATGGTTTGCTTTTCCATTGTCATGAACCAGCTATCCGCCAAGCTTAAGTTATTGGGTGAAGACATATGTGTGGTTTTATTCTAACACGCCCCTTCACGCAAGAGCCAATTGGGCTTGAAGCATGGACAATGCACAAGCCCACCTACCTTGTGCGCAAATTAAACTTTTTTTATTGGAATAATGGGGTCAACAAGGATCGAACTCTTGACCACTTGGTCATAGAGGCTCTAATATCATGTCATGAACCAACTATCACAAAAGTTTAAGTTATTGGGTGAAGACACATGAATGCTTTTATTCTAATAACCCTTTCAATTCTTTTTCAAGATAACACACCTCGTCCCCATGTATGTCAGAATCCTTTAAATTAAGTAGCTATCATTTTAAATGAAATACCATGCCTCTCAACAACCAATATAACTAGTCAAATGACAGTTCTGAAGCAATAATGCTACGAAACTACAAAATCATGCTTAACACCCACATAGCATCATGATATTTCACATGGTCGTTATCCTTCATGCAAAAAGAAATGAAGTAAGCAATGCATATTCTTTTGCCTTATTAATTGGTTCATTGTTGGGGGGAGTTCAGATCTCATTTCATCTAGCACAAAACATGTAATCCCAGAGTTTCAGTATAGGACTTGACCTCCTAGTCACAATGGAAAGTGGTACTACAAAGATAATGCCTATAAGGTAGTTGTTGATAGCATCATGGGGCACTTATGGTCAGAGTGGGAGAAGCCTTTTGTTTAATGGCAAAAAAGAATTTATGAAGGCACTGCAATGCAGAGGACCTCTTTTTCCGGTATCACTTGTTTCTTTAAAGTATTTATCAAATTTGAAATTATAAAAGGGACACACAGAAAAGCAACATGAATAAAAACTTACTATTGCTTGTGTAGCAGACTTTCCCTCAGACAAGTTAAGATCTGGCAGTTCACGCATGCCATTTTTTTCTTTTGATCGACTGATACTTTCCAAATCATCAATATTACTTGATGGTCTTCCAGGTTGGGATCCAATTTTGGAATGTGTATAAGCACCTTTTTCATGGTACTTCTGATGTGATGCATCAAATGATCCACTTGAATCTTTATATTTATCACTTGGGTTCTTAGATTTAAAAGCTCCTATCTTCTGCTTATCAGCATCTTTTGCTTCTGTAACAGAAGCAGGAACAACATCACTTGATGCCTTCAAAGAGACAGAAGGGTCCAATGTTGGTTTGATATCAGCAGTTTTCTTTTTTGAGCTAATTCCAGTGACATCCAATTGATTCCGAGGCTTCAAGTCTTCATAATGTTCACCAGGTGCAACCAAATTTTCTGAGGAATTACATATATTCTTTGCTTGTAGTGATGTTTTTCCCGATGCTGGCTTGCCCACTTTTACGTGTTTATTTGATCCATCATCATTATCTTTTCGGCGCCTTTTCTTTGGTTGTTGGTTAGGTAATACAGGAGGTTCATTTCTTGTAATAAAACAACAGAAAATCAGTAAAAATAATTCATAATTTGTTAGACTCGATTTATTTACTCCTATCTTCAACTAAATACATTCATTAAATCAAAGCAAAATTTGTAGACAAGTGTCAAAGGAAAGAGTATTTAGCTGTAAAAATAATAACGATAAAAATGTTGTTAAGAACACAAAGATAGAACTTGCAACACTGGCTTATCTAGTAAAGACAAGCATGTTGATAGGAATCCTAAAAAAAAGTTATAGCTAATGAATAATCTGAGCCAACTAAGAAGAGAAGTTATTTGACAGCAAATATAATAATATAATAAAGTGATAACAATAGACCAACCTAAGCAACAAAAAATGATCAACAATTAAGTAAATTGCAAAGAAACCTTTTATGATTTGTTTTAAGTTTTAACCTTTAGTGATTTGCCAAGAGGGAGAAAAGGAAATACTCAGAAGATTTTTAAAACAAAATAAAACTTACATGCGTTCCAATTTCCCCCGATTTACAAAGAACCCATCATGTTTGATTGCAGAATTATCAACCTCAAAATATTCATCCTGCAGAATGAACAGTTTTAAGATCATAAGAAAGTAGTATAAAAGCAAAAACAAAAACAAAGGAAAAAAAGAGCATCATACAGAAATTGAATAATACTCTTTCTGTCAGCAATCAAATGTCAAGAGAGTCATAAATAAACCAAAATAATATACAAAGATACCCACCAACTCAGCATCATCTATAAAAGAGTCTTCGGTATCATACTGATCATCATCAGGAACATCAAGCAGATCTTCATCATCACTACTATCCTTACCCTGAAAATGATTCAGCGTCCCATTTATTCACAATATAGAAGCTGCACATTAATACTTAAACACATATCTACAATATGAATCACTGATTTCAGCTAATTCATTTTGATTCAGAGGCCAGACCATATAGCAACAATCTCAGCAAGCAATATATACATACCATGTAAAGGCGTTCAATCTTCTCTATTACAGCACTGAAACGGTTTGGTTGAGAAGCATCTTTTTCTTCAATCTCAACAGGTTGTCCCTGAAGAAAGATGGGCAGAGACGTGTAAAAATAGTGAAGCATAAGACTACACACAATTTCAAAATGAAAATGAAGGAAGAACAACACATAAAGTACAAAAAATTATCAGATGCTTTTTAAAAGGGAAAAAAGAAATTCTGTAAATAATACTGATTAATGTTTGAACCAATATAATTGCCTTAACCTAAAGGGAGAAAAAGGCCCAGGACCTTACTTCCAATACTAGTTTCTAAAAACATCAAGAATCACGTTAAAGAATAACTGCTCCTTTTGTCAAATTTCATACTTCAGTCCTATTATTAGATCACTTTTCATCTATGTAACTCGTACAACTTACACCATGTCCAGTAAACACCCAAAAGGAACAAATATTAAGTCAAACAGGTACATACAACACCGTTCAAAATAATGAATTTGAAGTCAAATAGGAAAGGTTGATAAACAACAATTCCAGTTTGCCACAAAACCCTTTCAAACCCAAAATTCGATCGAAAGATCACATTCACACCCCACCTACAATGCAGAGTATCGCGGTGAAAATATAAACAGCCAAAACTGGGCGAAAAAGAAAGAAAGAAAAGAAACTCCACGTACGGCTCTGAATTAATAATGCTCTCGGAAATTACATCTAGAAAAGAAAACAGTAAAATTATTGAAAAATTAGTCTAACCGGAGCGATTATGGGTTGTTGAGAGGCCGAAGTGGATCCGTTAGGCTTGCTGTTAGCGTCTTTCATGAGCTTCTTCCATGACACAATGGTGGTCTCTCCCGGCCGGAGCTCCACCGTGAAGATTTGTCGGTCGCCTTTCTTCACGAACGACGACGAAGCCCTCTTCTCCTCCGCCATGATTCGAGAATTAGGGATTGGAGAAACTAAAGTGTGAGCCCTAAACAGCGGACAAGGGAATTTCTTGCTTCGTGACAGATTGCGCGGGATTCCATAATAAATTAACGAAAATAGAAAGACATTAATATAATAAAAAATTTTGAATAAATCGACTCTTCTCTCTGGGCCTCGAGGTTTTAACTGCAATTCGAGTTTGGTCGTGAAAATTTTCCTGCTCTTTCTTTTCCGAGAAAACGTCAGGGAGGGAAAAGGAAACCGGGGCGGGTAGTATCGAATGGATCGGGTCTTATCCACCCCGAAATAAAAAACTGGATCGAACAATGCAATCCAATGGGGACTTCAGTGATAGTGACCTCAGTTTCATGCAGCTTCCAAAACGGTACCTACATGAATTGTTGACTGGAAAGTATATTAAAATCGTTCGGGTTGGGAACAGTTCTTAAACGGATTTGTTTCTTCTGTTGGGCCAACTTACTTGACCTAAAGAAATATCTTGATCATAAAAATCTGATCCAAAATGCAAATATTTTATTTTTAGTCAAACTTCCAAAAGTTGACATCTTGTACGTCAGATCGCTGTTGTTTTTGTTAAGCATAGATAGATGTCATAAAAGCACACGATAGAATATAAATATTTTATTATATTTTATATTTAGTATTTATAAGATTATAATAGAATTTCTCATCATATTTTTTAGTGTAATTTTTTTTGTGGAATTTGGAGTTAAATATTAACAAAATAGAATAAATTTTTTTCTTTCTCCTTTTATTCTAACCTCTTAATCTTTTTCTTTCTCAACCCCTTATTATCTTGTTCTTATATATTCCCCCCATTCAACTCTCTTATATTTTTTTAAGCAAAAAAAAAAAAAAAAACTCTTAGGAATTTTAGAATGGACTACAAAAAAATGGTTTATGGTAAACTTTTATCATAAATAGTATAAATTATTAAAAAATTTATTAATATATATTATAAAATAAAATTTACTTTTTATAGTAATAAAATTTAGGGTCTACGATTGACCCAAAGTCAAGAGGGTTCATCTTAAAATCACCCTCTCTATCATATTCAATTCTATTATGCCCACCAATCGAGACGTGAGCATACCAATTTTAGCACAAACACATTATTCATTAAGTAAGAGCATATAATAAAATATGGATTAAATATGTGTGTAGTCTTTGAAAATATATGGGAATTTGGATTTGATTTCTTTTTTTTCAATGGTTTTGATCATCTATTTTTTAAAATCATATGTTTTTAGTCTTTCTTTTTTTGTTGATGTTTTTTTGTCTTTCTTGTTCACATACTCTATTAAATCATGTTTGTAGCTCTCTTGCCATTTTTGCAGGTACAAATTTACTAGATTTTTTTATGGATTTCTTTTCTCTAAAAACATTATCTGCAGTAAATTTTCAATAAACCGCCAACTTTTTACATGTAAATTTTGGTAAAAAAAAATCTCTACTTTGTTATAGACAAATCCATATGAAATTTCTGATAAATTTTATATGATTTTTTAAATCCGCTAAAAATTCAAATGCAAATCCATAAGAAAAAGCAGCAAGAAACTTTACTATATCATCATTCATCACTTAGCATAATACAATTAACAATAAGGACTAAAAGTCTATGGTTTTAACAAATAATACTGAAGCCAAAATAAAAAAAAATGAGGGATCAAAACCAAATTTTACTATATTTTCAATGACCAATAATGTATTTAACCCCAAAAATAAATAATTGAAATAAAAAATACGTGTAGGAAATATTTGTCTACAAAATAAAAGATTTGAGACTAAAAAATAATAAAATTAAAATATTTGATCATTAAATAAAAATATATAAGAGTTTAAAATTAACTAAAAATCTAACAATATAATTACAATAATTTTTCAATAAAATTAAAATTTATATTGAAGTGGTTTTTTTAACCTGTGCAACATTGCACATGACAATAAATCAAAAGTGGAAAGGTTTTATTGGAAATTACAACTATCGCAACATTCAATGCATTGGTAATATGAAATGTTACATTTTCTAATAAAACCTTTCCACTTATGATTTATTATCATGTGCAACATTGCACATGTTAGAAAAACCGATATTGAAATACTATATAATATGTCTTTTTATGTCATTTTACATTTATCAACAACTTTTTTTTATAACATTAGGGCCAAAAAGGCTAAAAAAACCAAATTAGAACTTACAAGCCCCTCTGATAACTTGTACCAGAGTGATAAAAAATGTATGGTAATACAGTAAAATGGGGAATTGACCCAAAAAACTGATCAATAACCTCTAGACCATGCTTGGAAAAACTATCTGCCAATGAGCTAGTTTCCCTATACTTGTGAGTCCATTGAACTTTTTCAAATGATAGAGATAACCTTCGGATAAGATCAAGCAGTGGAAAGGCAAGTTGTGAATCTAGGCATCCATCTTGAATGAATTTGATTAATACCTGAGAATCGGCCTCCAATATAGCATGATTCATTCCTCTCTAACTCGCTAATTGCAACCCCCGGAACATGCCCAAAGCTTTGCAACCATAATCGAACAACGAGCAACATTGGCGGAGAAACCCAACAAGAAACGCCCCTGATGATCTCTTAAAGTTCCAATATAGAACGCTAGAACATATTTTACTGAGTAAGCCCCATTAGTGTTAATCTTAATCCAACCAACTGATGGGGGTTCCATTTGATGATGGGAAGGGATTGTAACATCATAGCAATAGCAAGACCATTTCACAAAAACCTTTGCATTGCTGCATAAACCTGGGAGCATATTTTGAACTTCAACGCTTCCATTGATAGACGAGTATTATTGAAGATTATATCCTTTCGAAATCTCCAAATCTCCTCAACAACAAATCTAAAGAATAGATCTCTGCATAGAAGATCCCATCTGGAGGACGGAGAGTCAACGCTTACAACAACCAACTATGGGTGGATTGCATAGTATATACAAGGGATGAAGGAATTCCGTGGAGAAGAGGTTGCTCCGAATTGGGTAAATTTATGGGCAATCTCTAAGCAGATGGTGCAGGGTTTCAGATTCTGATCTACAAATGGGGCATTATCATCATAAGTCAAATGCCTAAGTTTACGAGGCACGATAGTCAACAGTCTTTCTGAAGCAATCTTCCATAGAAGCACACATATTCTATGAGGACTTTTCCATTTCTTTCATCAATCTATTTGGAGATAACATCCTAGCCGAGGTAATTTCTTCACATGCAGAACTTATTGAATAACAACCATCTACATTTCCTTTCCAAACTAATTTATATGATCCTGAACCATTCATTGGTGGAGCAATTCTTCTAATTTTTGCGCAAATAGCTTCAGGGAGGAGGTCCCTAAGTTTAATTTCATCCCAATTCCTTGTATCTGTAGTGTAGTTAATTAGTGTAAGTTGAGCATCATTTTTTCTGTCACGTGTCCAGTGGCATGATGAAGAATGGGCCCTGAGCCTGGAAGCCAATTATCACTCCAGAATTAAACAGAGGCCCCATCCTGTAGCCTCGAGATACAATTTTTTTAAATTCTTTCCAAACAGCACACATTCCATATCAAATATTTTAAGAACTCGATTTTGATCATATGACAGGAAGAATATCATTTCCACAATTATATTTAGCTTTGAGCACTTGGACCCATAACTCTTGTGGTTGGTTCGTAAGCCCCCAAAATATTTTCATCATGTAGGCAATATTCAGATCATTACTCTTTCTAAGTTCTAGCCCCCTACCAATTTAGGACAACAAATCGTGTCTCATCCAATTAGGTGATTTTTTTCTCTTGTCCTTTGTATCTCTCATTGGAAATTCCTGTTGATCTTGTCCAACTCCTCAAATGTGGAAATAGGTAGAAAAGTTGTCTGCATTAGATAAGTAGGGATAACATTGAAAAAAGACTAAGTCAGTGTGAGACGACCAACAAATGATGATGTTTTGGCTTTCCACAATGAAATTCTATTCTTAACTCTAGTTAAGACTGAGTTGAAAGTTGATATGGTGACTCTTCCTTTTAGAATAGGAATCCCAAGGTATTTTTCCAGATCCTCTGTTCTTTGAAAACCCAAAGCTATAGATATTTCTTCTCTAATCCGCAAGTCAACATTGTTAGAAAAAATACTCTAGTTTTTCAAAGCTTACCTTTTGGCCCGAACTCAAGCAAAGCAACTCTAAAACCGTGTTTATTATTTCAACTTTATCCATACGAGCTTCGACAAACAAAATTAGATCATCAACAAAAGTTAATTGACTAATTTTAGGTCTAGACCTGACAATCTTAATAGGTCTCCGAAATTTATGATTAACTACTGTATTAATGAGGTGAAATAATCATTCTATGCATAAAATAAAAAGATACGAAAAAATAGGGTCACCTTGTCGTATACCTCTAGATTGATAGAAGGGGTCAAGAGCCTCACCATCAAATAGAAGATGCATTCTAGGAGTAGAAATGCAATGTTGAATCACATCTCTTCGTTGAACTGAAAAATCCAATATCTTACGGGGTATCGGAAATGAACTCTTACTTAAGACGATCGTATGCTTTTTCAAGATCAATCTTGATTGCAGTCCATCACTTTTTACCCTTTTTTCTCATAAAGTGAAACACTTACTGTGTAATCATAATGTTATCTATACTCTGACGTCCATGAACAAAACTACTTTGGTTAAGACCTATTAAGTGTGACATAATACTTCTCAACTTTAAACAGGTAATTTTAGTGATAATTTTATATGACACGTTACATAAACTGATTGGATGAAATTGTCTCAAATTAAAAGCACCATCCACTTTAGGGATTAAGGAGATCAAGGTATCATTGATAGCAGCCATAAATTGAGGATTAGAAAAACTGGTTTTACTAGTTGACAAACATCCTTACCAATAGTAGAACAATGAGTTTGATAGAAGATTGCATGAATACCATCAACACATGGAGCTTTAAGGCCACGCATAGAAAAAATTGCCTCCTTAATGTTTGCATCGGAAATAGGCTTCTACAGTAAATTCATATGACCATCGTGTAGAGTAGGAAAAGAATGATTAAGACGGAAAGGAATCCGATTTCCATCATCATGGAACAGCTCCTTATAGAAAATAGCAATCATATTTTCTAACACTGATTTTTCAAGTAACATAAAAGATATTGTCTCCACATGGACTATATTGTTGACTACCAATTATTTTCAATTTTATTATCTAAAAGCATCCAATTAGGTTTGAAATAAATAAATGGTTTAGATAAAAAAATAAAATAAAATCTAAAAGTAAATCTAATTATTAAACGAAATCAAATCAAATTTAAAAGCTTCTAGGAATTAGGATTCACCACAATGAGTACTAACAGGTGTGCAAATATTACCTCTTTTATTAAGTTATTTTATTTTGAAGGTGAATCATCCTAAGGTAATTATTGGTTCTTTTCAGAATCTCAACAACGTATTTGATTAGAAAAACTTCTACTTTCATGGTAATTGAATCGCCTTAAACTCATTAAATTTTATGATAATCCAGTGAGCTCTTAAGGGATCAAACCTACTTTCGTGATTTAGAGTCTCATGTTCAACTTTAGAGTTTCCAATCTTTCAGTTCTTCCTTAATATCTAAAATCATGTGAATAAGAGGCCTAACAAATTCACAAGCATTAAGATTATCTAAAACTAAATCAAATAAGAATAACATTAATAAAAGGGAAGAAATCAAAACATAATTATCAATCCTACATTGGGCACTCCCAATTACTAGAATTAGAGATCTACCCAGTCATATTTAAATCAAAGTCAATAACTATGAGTTCCAACATAGTAATTCAACATAATAGAAAAGAATAGAGTACAAAACAGAAAGAATTCCAAATTCGCTCTCTAAAGTTCCTTGTCTTGTTGAATCTGGTAGAAATCCAATGCCTTGCTCCTGAAAGATTTTGAACTTTCGCTCTTGATGCTCAAAGAGTGAGGTCACTCTTGATTTAATTTCAGAACTCACTAAATTGTGACCTTAATTGGCTTTTATAATTGGGAAATGAAAATTTGGTTTTTTGTTTGGGTGCAAGACCACAAGTATCCTCCAGGGGAGGCAACCTGTCGAGCCAGGTAGGACCTCTATGGGCGGCAAAGCTCTCCCTCCGAGTATTTAACACAGCTGCATGCCCAGGGCTCGAACTCGAGACCACTGGTTAAGCTGGAACGGCTCCTTACCAGCTGATCCACGTGCTCGGTGGTAATGAAAATTTGGTTTGACCTATAACCAATTATTAGTAATTAAAAGTCAAATTAAGCCCAAAATCCTCCACCTACAAAGTAAAAGATCAAAAGCAGTCATCTAAAATAAAATGAATAAAAATCCACACTATAAATAATTAATATACATGATTATGTTCAATTAAAATGTCAAATTATCTATAAATAATATGTAATAAATGCACACATCAAGTTTGTAGCTGAGTTGGTTGAGGGGTATCACCTAAACCCAAGACCTACTCCTACAAGGTAGCGTCTGCCACGTTAAGTTTGTTATGAGGCCAACTCACCTAGCACATATCCTCTTAAATCTTACACGAGAAAGAGTGTGTACTCCAATACAACCTTTGGTTTTACCGCCAGTCATACATGGTGCATGCTATCTAGATTCAGGTGTGGTAACACGTCTCAATAACGACGTCATTAGGTACCTTTCCTAGAGCTATATTGTATCTATCATCATGAACTTTCTTAGCGGGCCTTATTTTTCTTTTTGGAAACTTTTGGTCTGTTAATGTTTGCATCTATGTTGTTCGTGTTCCCTTGGTTAACACAATCATTAACCATTATAGCCTCCTAGACAACATAATCATTAGTCGTTATAGCTTCTTCATTGTGTATTATCGGAATTTTAATTGGTTCATGAAAAGGCAAGGCTTCCTTGTTTTTCAGGATGTTGATTTGTGATCTCACTATCATGTGTTGACCCTCACCCTTCACTTGGAAATCATGATTTTCATGATTGCTCCCTATGATGATGAAATGTGATCCATTTCCTTCATTAATAATTGATTAATTCTCGTTCCCCGACAATCTCAGGGATCCCCCCTTTTAGTGAAGTTTGATTGTCTTCTCTGAATACTTTTTTGCACCAACATCCATAAACCAAATTGCCCTTTTCAACCAAAATCTCTTAACAACACCCTCATTAATTGTTGTCGTTTTTTGTCGGTGCTCCTCTAGATGAAAAACGTCTTTCCTACGACCATACCTCCCATAAAGAAAGCAAACCAAATGAAAACATTCACATTCGACAATATATATTCCACCATTTAACTTAAATCTATAGACTAGTATATTCCTTATATCTACTTCAATGCATATTCTATTATTCTCGCAAATTTAGCCATTTCTATGTAGAGCTCCCTCGTCGAACCTCATTTCTCCCTTAAGGTATTGTTGTCGATCTTCACAGTGTGGCCCAATGTTATTAAAATTGGAC
Source organism: Sesbania bispinosa (assembly GCA_026901365.1). Taxonomy (NCBI): domain Eukaryota; kingdom Viridiplantae; phylum Streptophyta; class Magnoliopsida; order Fabales; family Fabaceae; genus Sesbania; species Sesbania bispinosa. The sequence goes on along the minus strand of QLOH01000551.1, from coordinate 340,361 downwards.
TCGTCATCAACTTGGCCAATATACTGACTCACTGGTTCAACGAGTGAGTCATTGGTTGAACCTGTTAAATAAAAAATATATTAATATATATATAATGAATAATTATATATGTTAAAATAGATAAACTTATATTAATTAATAATCATGGTAGAGTGAAGTGAATGTAATCTATTTTAGAAATTTTGGGTTCGAAACATATATAAGAAACTTTGGAATTTTTGTATTATATAAAAGTTTTTAAATATATAAAATTAATTAATTAATATGAAAGATTAGGCATCAACTTAGAGAAGGAATATATAAAAAATCTTACACAATTGTTGTTGCAGCATTAGGTCTCACGTTCAATTCCAGGGGGAGCGTTTTTATCACGCCAACATTTTACCTGATTACCCCACTAGGTTCGACTCACCGAGTCACGCATTGACTCGTCCAATTCATGACTGATTTTCACCTGTAGTAACATAAACTCTTGTTCAACTGCATAACTAATTTGATTAGTTGACTAGATTAGTCACTAGTCCATTTTCAAGTTGAATCGGTTGGTATGGTTTTCATAACACATTTAACACCGATGTGGCTAATGGTATCTTCAATTTATCACATAATCTGGCTATCACAGTACTTTACTTGCAAAGTTGGAATTTGTATCCACACTGCAGCTCATTTCAAATCATCCTCAAAAAAGAAAAACTTAGGTCTCCATCTGTATACTATTTAGTAATGATCAATAATCAACCACAAACCCCTCTTTAAGCACTTGTTGAAGGCTATCAAGGTTGTTCAATCTTACTAGGAAGTAGTCATTCTCCAGGTCGATGACTTCCATTAAGCGTTTAGACTGCCAATAGTTTTCACTACTCTTCCTCGCAAGAATTTTAGGATAACCTTTTCACCTAACAACTTAATAATCATCGCTCTCTTCCATGGTATATGAATATGTTTCTCCTCCTCCTTTGAGATCTTGACTATACGACAAAGGATCATCGGGCATTATTCCTTCCTACATATTTTTGTTCTCTATATCCTCATCGCCAAACTCGGAATAGAATACCTCCTCCTTGAACCAGTTATCTAAAAAACCCCCGCCATCGCCCTTTTCCACTTTCCCATTGACTCCCAAGCAGATATCCTTATAAGATACTACTTTAGTCTTTAGGGCCATACCGGTGGCAGTTTGGAACAACCTTAATTTGTTTCATTTCATTTTCCCTTCACTTCATGTCTGGGTCTCCTTAACAATGACATCTCCCTCATAATCTTCTCTAACGCATGCTTATGCTTTTTTGTCCTCCGGTGCAATTGGTCCTTCTCCTCCCTTGAGGGCTTTTCCGGCACTAGGGCTCTTCATGGTTCACTTAGGAAGTGTGGTTTAAAAATTTATCTTTGATATTGAACATGAAATTATATTCTTTAATTGAGGGAAATGATTCATATAAAGACAATAGAAAAAAGAAACAAAAAAAGTTAAAACTTATTTTTAAAAAATATTAAAATAAGTATATAACAAAAGAAAGAGTTATAAATAAATAACACTAGAGGATTTCTAAAATATTTAAATAAAACAAATTAAAAATTGATAAAATTTTTCATATGAAATCCACACAAATAATAAAAAATTAGAAACTTTGACGGGTCATAAGCTGTCAAATCATAGGCCTAGTCACCTTATCTTTATCTTTATAATAAAAGTAAAGTGGTGGGATTGCCCTAAGGGGAAATTTCCTTCCTACAATGACTATGAGAATAACTCTTATGTTTTGTTTGGTCAAACAAAATTGCAAAGAAGTGGAAGAGGGAGGCATGAAATGAACGAGAAATGCATTCACACTTCTGTTTGATTGATCGAAGAAATGAGCGAGAAATATAAAAAAAGCAGTGGACCCTACATCAAAACCATTTCTTCACTGATGTGAAGAGAAAAGCGAAGAAATGAGCGACAACAATTATGCCTGCACCACACCTATGGACACCAGCCCGGAGAAGGAGATAATAATTGTTCAAAGACAGAGAACATGGAGTCGCCACTAATTTTATTTAAGGAAAAATAATATAAAACCTTCAAAGATGTGGTCTGCGTAAACCGAGTAAGGTTCGAGAGTCGATTATGCACAGGGAATGGTGGAAACTTAATCCCACAACACCCCTGATACATCCACTAGAAAAGTGGTTACCTTAATTTTAATTGTGCAAATTGTTTATGAGCTTTCCAATATTTATTTATCCGAAAATTAGAAAATTATTTACAAGAAAGGATCAAATTAAAATTTATTTACAAAAAAAAAGAAGTGAATTATTTACAATAAAAAAAAACTAAATTGCAAGTTATTTACAAGGTTAAATTTTGAAAAATATTAATTTGACTTGACAGGGATAATCCTTGCTCCTACATATCCCCTGGTGCAATGGGGAACTCAAAAGTCACGTAGTTCTTCTAAAAAAATATTTGATTGATTAATAGATTTTAATTATTTTTTTAAGAAAAGATTTGAACGCACAAGGTAAAAGAAAACAGACTGAGCAATACGTTTACCCTTACGATAATTTTAACAAATGAAGACCTCGTAAGCGATCATCAATCATTGAAAATCCTTGTGTGCAATTATTATTATTTGGTCGATATTTTTTTTAATTACCCTTTTTTTGACTTTTTTTTATATTAAACTTAGAAAAACGAATGAACTACACAATATTTACAGGATAATTTTTAGGTAAGATAATATTTACAAAAGGACATTAAATTAAACCAACAAAATATTATTTCTTTAACATTTTCAAAGACGATGTTTATATACAAGATAAATATTTAGAAGATCACAATTTTTAAACAAATAATATATTTACAATAAACTGTATGAATTTTAAATAAAAAAATGTATAAGAAATGAGATGAAATTAAATCACACAAATATTTATAATGACATAGTTAACACGTAAAAATTATAATATTTTATATTCAAACAAATATTGAATTTAAATCACACACATGTACATTTTTACAATGATGTAGTTAGCACACACAATTATTCTACATTCAAAAAATCTTTTTAATTACAAAAAAAACTAAATAATTTACACATGATTCAACAAATATTTAAAAATGAGATACAAATTGATGGATTAAAAATGCATGAAGAGAAATGAAATATGGAATGAAACACACAAATACAATATGTGTGCAATATAAATTGAAATATTGAGATCGACATCATTCATCAATACGTAAAAATGAAATATATTTTTTTTTAATTTATTTTAACACTTTCAAGAGTTAAATTTAGTAATATTAAAAATTATATGAAACTTTAATTATAATGAAACAAGATTTATATCTACACAAGGAAATATTTACAAAAACCATTTTTTTTTATTTTACATGAAATTGATCTCATTATTTTAATCGATATTAAACAAATATTATTTTTTATTTTTTTAAATAAAGCAAATATGAAATTCACACACCAATTATATATAAAAATACATGATAAAATAAAATTGGCCTCAGGAACATAATTGGCCTGACCAAACAAAAAGATACACCAAATAAAATAGGATCAGAATTCAACTGCACACACAAATAGGGAGTTGCTTTTAGAACCCCCCATTTTGCTATTCGCACCCTCCATCATATACCCACTTCCTAAGATACCCCTACCCCCACCCACCACCACCCACCCCCCCACCGCCCCCTCCCTCCCCCTCCCTGTAACACCCGCATTTTTACCGCTTTGCCGTATTGTGTGTTTTATTAAATTTTGAGCGATTAAAATTATTTTTAATCATCAAAATTTATATTTTGGATTTAGGAATAATTTTCCTATTTTTCTGGAATTTCTGAGAATTTTTGGGATTTTTCTGTGAAAAATCACCTTTTTGCCCCTCCTGTCTCTTGAACTGGGCCCGAATACTCTTGATCCGGGCCAGAAAAATTGCATAAACCCTCCCTTGGCTTCTCATGCAAGTCGTGCATGTGTAGGCATGGTGCATGAGAGACACTTGTCTTTCTTTTCTTTCTTCCAAACCATGTGTCAAATGTAGGCATTTAAAGCCTTGAAACACCAAAACTCACCTTTACTCTTTCTTTTCCATCACATGCAAAGCTAAGAATTTCTCTCATTTCTTCTTCCTCTCCAAGAACAGCCGAGAACTCCCTCTCCATTTTCTCTCAATCTCCATTTTTCCTTCCCACATTTTCAAGCCTAAGGTTCCATCTTTGAACCCTAAGCTTAAACACTAAGCCTTCTAGCCTTGCAAAGCTCTTGTTGGTGACCAAAGGAAGGATTTTGGGGGCTGTTTTGTGAGCTGTTTCTGCACCTCATTCTTAAGGAAATTTCTTAGGTAAGGGGGGAGAACTTGAACTCTAGTAGGATTGGTGACTAGAGTCAAGGATTGTGTTGAATAAGTCAAAAGAAATTGATGGTTAAAATTTCAATTTCTGAAACATCGTACAACAATTTGTGAAGCTCCTTAATTCTAGGAAAAGAAATGAGCGGAAGAAATTATTTTCTTCCACTTATAAATATGTTGTTTTCTTTTGTGTTTTTTAATTCATTCCTACGAGAAGAAAAAGAGAGTGAGAGAGAGAGAGAGAAATAAAATTATATTTTATTTTCTCGAAAATATTTGGGTTGCGAGGAGTGTTTGTAAACACTATTTATATTTTCTCCTTTATCAATAATATATATTTGTATGCTATTATTCCGCATTTATATTATTTCTCACAAATCTCACGAGAAATTTTGCGTAATTTCTCAACAACTGGTATCAGAGCCGGTTGTTATTATTATAATAAACGGTTCAAAGGGAGTGAGATTTGAGTGGGAGCAATGGCTGCAGATGAAGGAAAGGTAAAAATTGAGAAGTTCGATGGTGAGGACTTTGGCTTTTGGAAGATGCAGATAGAGGATTATTTGTATCAGAAAAAGTTGTATCAACCTCTCTCAGGCAACAAACCAGAAGGCATGAAGGATGAAGACTGGGCTCTTCTTGATAGACAAGCCCTCGGAGTTATCCGGTTGATGTTATCCCGCAATGTTGCATTCAATATTGCAAAAGAAAAGACCACGGTGGGTCTTATGGCGGCTCTTTCTAATATGTATGAAAAGTCGTCGGCCTCAAACAAAGTTCATTTGATGAGGTTGTTATTTAATTTGCGGATGACAGAAGGCGCATTAGTAGCGCAACATCTCAATGAACTCAATATAGTCACAACCAAATTGAGTTTAGTTGGAATCGAATTCGATGAAGAAGTACGGGCATTGATACTTTTGTCTTCTCTACCAGAAAGTTGGAACGCTACTGTCACAACTGTGAGTAGCTCATCAGGAAGCAATAAGTTGAAATTCAATGATGTTCGTGATCTGGTTCTTAGTGAAGAGATTCGACGGAGAGAGTCGGGTGAATCTTCAACCTCTTCAGTTTTGCATACAGAGTCAAGAGGAAGAAATTTAACCAGAGGAAATGGACGTGGTAAATCCAAGGATAGGAGATCCAGGTCCAAAAATCATCGTGGTTTCCATAACTTGAAGATAGTTGAGTGTTGGAATTGTGGAAAGACTGGGCACTACAAAAACCAGTGCAGGAGTCCACCGAAGAATCAAGAGGTGAGGGCGGAAGCAAATGTTGCTTCCACCTCGGGAGGAGATGATGCATTGATATGTTCCTTAGAGAATAAGGAAGAGTCTTGGGTGTTAGACTCCAGAGCATCATTTCATGCCACTTCACAGAAAGGATTCTTCGAGAATTATGTCCCTGGAAATCTTGGTAAAGTTTATCTTGGTAATGAGCAATCTTGTGAGATTGTTGGCAAAGGTGTAGTGAAGATTAAGTTAAATGGGTCTGTATGGGAATTGAAAAATGTTAGACATATTCCCGACTTGACCAAGAACTTAATCTCAGTAGGCCAGTTGGCCGGTGATGGCTACACAACAGTCTTCCATGGCGACCATTGGAAGATCTCAAAGGGTGCAATGACAATTGCTCGTGGTAAAAAGAGTGGTACTCTTTACAAGACTGCAGGAGCATGTCATTTGATTGCCATTGCAACAAATGAAAGTCCCAATCTATGGCACCAAAGGTTAGGCCATATGAGTGAGAAAGGAATGAAGATCATGCACTTAAAGGGTAAACTACCAAGTCTTCGATCAATAGAGATTGACATGTGTGAAGACTGTATACTTGGAAAGCAGAAACGAGTTAGCTTTCAGACAAGTGGAAGAACCCCAAAGAAGGAGAGACTTGAGCTAGTTCACTCTGATGTTTGGGGTCCAACGACTGTTCCATCCATTGGTGGAAAACAATACTTTATGACTTTTATTGATGATCATTCTAGAAAGGTATGGATATACTTTCTGAAACATAAGTCTGAAGTATTTGACGCTTTCAAGATTTGGAAAGCTATGGTAGAAAATGAGACAGGATTGAAGATCAAAAAGCTTAGAACTGACAATGGTGGTGAATATGAAGACACCAAGTTCAAGAAGTTTTGCTATGAGCACGGGATCAGAATGGAGAGGACCGTGCTGGGTACGCCTCAACACAATGGTGTAGCTGAGCGTATGAATCGAACGTTGACTGAAAGAGTCAGAAGCTTGCGTTTGCAGTCAGGCTTACCAAAGCAATTCTGGGCAGAAGCAGTCAACACAGCAACTTACTTAATCAATCGAGGTCCATCGGTACCATTGGAGCACAGAATACCAAAAGAGGTATGGAGTGGGAAAGAGGTAAAACTCTCACATCTTAGAGTTTTTGGTTGTGTAGCATATGTGCACATTAGTGATCAATGGAGAAATAAACTTGATCCTAAATCGAAGAAGTGCACTTTCATCGATTATGGGGAAGATGAGTTTGGTTACCGCCTATGGGATAATGAAAACAAAAAGATGATTCTTAGTAGAGATGTGATCTTTAATGAAAAAGTGATGTATAAGGACAAAGACAACACATACACTAGCAATTCAGAACAGAGTGGGAAAGTGTATGCAGATGTGGATGATGTCCTAGAAATTCCTATAATTGATACTTCTCAGCCAGAGGAATCAAACAATGACCAACAACTTGACACACCAGAGCCTTCTACTCCAACTCCTATTTTGAGAAGGTCTTCTCGGCCTCATGTGCCTAACAGGAAATACCTTAATTATATATTGTTAACTGATGAAGGGGAGCCTGAAAACTACGAGGAAGCATGTCAGACTACAGATGCTAGTAAGTGGGAGCTTGCCATGAAAGATGAGATGAAGTCTTTAGTATCCAATCATACATGGGAACTAGTAGAGTTACCTATTGGGAAAAAGGCACTTCACAACAAATGGGTGTATCGGGTGAAGGAGGATCATGATGGCTCCAAGAGATACAAAGCTCGACTAGTTGTCAGAGGATTTCAGCAAAAGGAAGGTGTTGAATACACAGAAATTTTTGCTCCAGTTGTGAAGCTCAATACTATCAGGTCAGTCTTAAGTATTGTTGCTAGTGAAGGGCTCTACCTTGAGCAATTAGACGCAAAGACTGCATTTCTTCATGGAGACTTAGATGAAGAGATTTACATGCATCAACATGAAGGTTTCTCAGAGGAAGGAAAAAAGAATATGGTTTGCAGATTAAAGAAAAGCTTGTATGGTTTGAAATAAGCTCCGAGACAATGGTACAAGAAGTTTGAAGGCTTTATGCACAAGGAAGGTTTCCAGAAGTGCAACGCCGATCATTGTTGTTTCTTCAAGAGATATAAGTCCAGTTATATCATTTTGCTACTTTATGTTGATGATATGTTAGTAGCCGGTTTAGATGTGGACGAGATCAAGAGTTTGAAGAAACAATTGTCAAAAGAATTTGACATGAAGGACTTGGGTCCGGCAAAAAGGATCCTTGGAATGCAAATCATGAGAGATAAGCAAAGAGGTAATTTGCAGTTATCTCAAGTAGAGTACATCAACCGTGTTTTGCAAAGATTCAACATGGGCGACGCCAAACCGGTTAGCACACCTTTGGCTAGTCATTTTCGCCTATCGAAAGATCAGTCCCCTCAGATGGAGGAGGAAAAAGAATTCATGGCTAAGATTTCGTATGCTTCGGCCATCGGAAGTTTGATGTACGCGATGGTCTGCACAAGACCAGACATTGGCCATGCAGTGGGAGTTGTTAGCAGGTTTATGTCAAATCCAGGTAAAGCTCATTGGGAAGCAGTTAAATGGATTTTGGGGTATCTACGAGGAACTACAGAAAAGTGTTTGTACTTTAGTAAAGGAGAATTAAAAGTACAAGGCTACGTAGATGCAGACTTTGGAGGTGAAGTCGATCACCGAAGAAGTACCACTGGTTACATTTTCACTCTTGGTACTACAACTGTTAGTTGGATGTCACAAATACAAAAGATTGTTGCTTTATCCACTACAGAGGCTGAGTATGTAACAGTAACTGAAGCTAGTAAAGAATTGATATGGCTTCAAGGATTATTAGCAGAGTTGGGATTCATTCAGGAGAAGAGTGTTTTGCATAGTGATAGTCAGAGTGCAATACATCTGGCAAAGAATTCAACATTTCATTCTAGAACAAAACACATTGGTCTCCGTTATCATTTCATCAGATCTTTGCTTGAGGATGGGGTGCTAACATTGATAAAGATTCTCGGAAGCAAGAACCCAGCAGACATGTTGACAAAAGTTGTAACCATTGAAAAATTGAAGTTGTGCTCAACTTCAATTGGCCTGCTAGAATAACAGACAAGATAAGGCTACTGCATTGATCGAGATGTGAAGACAAATTGAAATTAGTCTTCAAGTGGGAGATTGTTGAATAAGTCAAAAGAAATTGATGGTTAAAATTTCAATTTCTGAAACATCGTACAACAATTTGTGAAGCTCCTTAATTCTAGGAAAAGAAATGAGCAGAAGAAATTGTTTTCTTTCACTTATAAATCGAGAAGAAAAATAGAGTGAGAGAGAGAGAGAAATAAAATTATATTTTATTTTCTCGAAAATATTTGGGTTGTGAGGAGTGTTTGTAAACACTATTTATATTTTCTCCTTTATCAATAATATATATTTGTATGCTATTATTTCGCATTTATATTATTTCTCACAAATCTCACGAGAAATTTTGCGTAATTTCTCAACAGATTGCCCTTGATCCTTGTCTTGATCATCTTTTTCTCTTGAAAAAAATCACTTTTGGAACCTCTTTTTGAATGAAATATTTCGGATTTCTTGAGCTGGGTTGTATGTGTGTTTTGAAATTTATTTTGATGCTTGAAAAGTGCTTGGATTGTGGTTGTTAATGCATGCAAATTGTGAAATTGGTTGAAAAGAAATTTTTCCCGTTTTTACATAGAGCAGCGACTATAAAATGGCGACTGCAGATTCTTTCACCGTTGGATCGATCTGAAATTTTAGTGGCTGGTTTATAACACCTGAATCTTCATTTTGAACGGTCGGATCGTTGATACGATGTCTAGGCTAGGAGATATTCGATCTGCACAGTGGCTGTATATTTGGAGTTTATATATAAAAAAAAAGACTTGCTTGTTAATGTGCTTGTGTGCATGTGGTTCAAAATTATTTTGATGCTTGGAATGTGTTTATATGTTAAATTTAAGAACATGCATGAAGTTGTTTGAGTTTATGAAATTGTTTGGATGTTTGATCCTTGAAAATGGTGCTTATGAGCTTGAAAATAAAGTTATGAACTTGAATATGTGTATGGATGATTTTGGATGAATTATCATGATATTTGTGGTTTATATTGCTTGTTGATAATTGTGTTGAATTTTGGTAAAGTTTGGATGTTGTTGAAAAATTGGGGTTTTGATGAACATTCAAGGTGTTCTTGATGTTCTTGATCAAACTCATCAAGAACGCTTTTTGATCTTGAAAAGATCAAGAAGTTTTGGAAAACATGTTTTTGGGCTTTGGTGGCCCAAAAGGACTAAGGAAAAATTTTACAAACAAAAAGGGTTAAAGTGCAAATAAGGAAAAACTTTTAAAATAATAAAAGAACTAAATTCGGATTCCAAGTGTAATCCAAATAAAAGTCAACACAAAAGTCAACATTTTGACTTGTTATGTGTAAAAATGGGCTCCTAAGAGTCATCAAACCTTTGGGCCCTTGGTTCAGGCCCAAAACCTTCAAAAAAGAGATTCAAAGACTCATTAAAAGTCAACCAAAAATAATTTATGAAATTGGGCTTAGATTAGAGTTGGACTTCAACTCTAATCCAAGTTATCAAAATTAAAACTTAAGAATTAATTAATGGACTTAGCTAATTTAATTATCTAAGTTAATTAATCTAATCTACTTAAGTTAATTAAGTAAAGAATAATTAATTAAGGTTAAAATTAATTAACCTTGATGAAGATAAATTTTAATCTTAATCACTAGTTACTAATGAGGTATTAATTAGGTGATTAAGCCTTGATGACGACTGTGAATTAATTAATTATGATTAACCTTAATCAAATGTAATTAAAAGCTTAATCCAAGATTAAGGAAAAGGTTAAGGGATAATTAGGAATTAATTAGGACCTTAAGAAAGGATTAAGATTGATTATAGTTCAGTTAATGAAGACTAATTATAATTAAGGGTTAAACCCAATCTTAATAAGACATACAAGACAAATTAAGATAGGAAATTCTATCCATAAAACAGAATCATAAGTCTTAGTAAATTATAGAATTCAAGTGGAAATGATTATTGATTCAAAGAAGAACATTAGTACAAACTACCTTAAAAGATTATAACCAACACACTCTTTTTGCATAAGACTTGAGAAGCTTAGTGAAAGAGTGCGGTTCCAACCCAAGATAGGGTTTGGTTTTCCTTGAAGGAAAGACATTGAATCGGGTCGTACCACGGGTAAGTGGTGACGTTGAGTGATTCGATGGGCTTTGCCAGTAAGGATGTGAATGTTGTAGGCATTGTTGTGTGACATGCATCATAAAGCATTGTTGATGTTCAAGGTTGAAAACCTTACGACCTATATGGCAGTGACACTTTGGTACAGTGTGAAACTGGTTGGGAAGGGTGCACTCGGTTTTGCAAAGAACGCCAGCGGGTCCTCGAAAGGGACGCCAGCCCTGAGGATAGTCGAGTTCTAGAAAGGACATCATGAGATGTAGGCTAGCTCCCCACTGTCGAGTCCGAAGGGGGCAAGCTTGACTATCTTGTCGCTCTCATGGTTTCGGGGTCAGTGGAGATTGTCTGGAAGGACGCATAAAAGATTTGGCCAAAAGAAAATGAATGAGCAATGCTCCTCGTACTGATTGCTAGTACAGACTCTAACTCCTGATACGTTGTACATATATGGTCGGGCAGTTGCTGTGTGCACTGTGGATGGTGATGTTTCCCTGGGCCCTCATGCATTAGTCATTGCATTATAGTTGCCAGGTCGCACTGACATGCATGTTATGATGATGTGTTTGTGATTGCTTGTTGATTGAATTGTGTGGATATTCTGTGTGTGCTCTAGTTCATTATATCCTACATGTTGTGAGTTCATGCGATGTTCTCACCCTTCCTTTTCTGCTTCTGTTATTTTCTGTTATTATTTCTCTCGCTACGTCGATAGTTCGCATTGGAGATTTCGAGTATGACGACCATGAGGATTCAGCTGTGTTGGATGTCGCGGGGCCAGTGGTGGGTGACAGACGTTCCTAGCCGATGCGTGTTCACGGGGGAGGTCCGTCTCACCATCACTCATCCTAGCTAGTGATGTAAAAAAAAACCGCACCCGCGGATACCCGCAGATATACCCGCAATGGGTACCCGCATATTTATTAAATGGGTGGGGATGGATATTATACTACCCGCCCCGCGAGTACCCGCATACTCATTAAAACATATTTTTCTATTAAATATATTTGAATATTAAGATTTTTTATTATTTTATGATGAGATATAATTTATTTTATATTATTTTTTGATAATATTTTTAATATATTAACATGTAATGGTATTATATAATGATTGTTTATATATATAGTATGATATTATAATTTATTATATAACATCTCCTCTATTCTTTTTATAAAATTTAAATTCTTAAACATTAATGGGTACCCGTGAATACCCGCGGATACCCATTACCCGCATGGGTACCCGTTAATTTTAGCGGGTACCTATACGGGTAGGTACTACCCGCACCCGCCTCGCCCCGCCCCGTTGACATCCCTAATCCTAGCCTCCCCTCGATTCCAAAATTAGATTTTACAGTTCCAGTGACTCTCGAGTTCGCTACACCACCGGGACTTGTACGTTACACTACTTTCCGTCGCTCTCGTCGTCGTCCCACTCCTTCGACGTCATCTCAGTTGTCGCGGATGGCAACTACGATTGGGCCAGAATCCCCTAGGTACTCCCCCACTTTCGAGGCATCACCTTCTCAGTCTAGGCGTGCTAATGCGCGAGAACTCTCTGATGAGATGGAGCTGATCGTGATTGATGACACTTCAGAGGAGGACGGGGAAGGCACGGAGGAGGACCCTTCCAGCGAGGAGTAGTGTAGTGTCATTTTGAGTCTAGTAGTACAGCTCTGGTCTAGTAACCTCTTTTTCTGTATTTTGTTTGAGGTCTCATGTATTTCAGTTTACTACTAGAACTCCTATTCCGTTGGTACCTTTTGTATTGCTCAGGGAGTACACTACTTATGCATATATGACTTTATGTATGGTTTATTTCTATGTGTTAATTCTGCAGTCTTACTTATGATGTATGTTGACTTATTGTGATAACTATATTCGGCGTTTCGAAAATCAGTTTCACTATTAAGGAAAGAATGTTTTATAAATACCTAAAATGAAATTAGAGATACGGCAAAATTGGGGGTGTGAATAGTAAAATGGGGGGTTCTAAAAGCAACTCCCACACAAATATTACATAAAGACACAAATTGGGCCTCAGCTTGATCTCATGAGCCCAGACAAATAGTCTCAAACACCAAAAATGGCTCACCAGTATCAAACATAAACTAATTTATTTACTAATGTTATAATATTAACGCCGACAATATATAAAAGTAGAGAGTAGAGAGAAAGAGTAGAGAGAAAGATAAGAGAAGAAGAGACCGAGAGTTGGTCGTGTCTTATTCCATTCACATAAGGGAGTATTTATACAAGTAAATGAGATTTAATAATGGAAACTAAGTAACCTATAATTGAGGAAACTGTGTAACCTACGATATACAATATCTTCTCAAGATCAATCATACCTATTAAAGGAAATAGGTATAGTCATATCATATCAGAATAAATCTGATGGGCATCCACCATATCATAATTATTCATAACACTCCCCCTTGGATGTCCATTATTTCAGAATGTGTCTCATTAAAACCTTACTAGGAAAACCCTGTGGGACAAAAACCCAGTGAAGGAAAAAGAGTACATCATTCTTTAATACGTTATTGGATACTGCCTCATTAAAAACCTTGTCAGGAAAACCCAGTGGGAAAAAACCATGACGAAGGGAAAAAAAGTGCAGAACGTATTTACGTCTCCCCCTCATTTGGACATTCATGTATAAGACGAAGGAGACCAGTCTTCTGTACTAATTGCTCAAAAACTTTAGTTGGCAACGACTTTGTAAAATATCTGCTGTTAGATCCTTTCATGAGCTTATTGACGTATATATCACAATCCTTTTGAAGATCATGAGTTTATTCTATCTCTATGAATATGTCATTTTTTTAACTGAAAATACATGTGTTGTTATCTTCATATAAGATCGTCAGAGTGAATTTTCTCGAAGATAAACCAGAAGTTTCTTGCGCATGTTGAATCGCATATGTCAAACAAAAGCATTCTCGACTCGCCTCATGTAATGTTAAAATTTTGCATGATTAGATGATGTGACAACTATAGTTTGTTTCATGGATTGTCATAAAATGGTAGTACCATTACTTGTAAACAAATAGTTTATTTGTGATCGATCATTATGAGAGTTGGAGAAATAACTTGCATTTGCATAACCAAGCATGTTTGACTTTGGTCTATTTGAGAAGAATAAACTAACATCCAATGTACCTTTAAGGTAGAGAACATATGCTTAATTCCATTCCAATGCCTTGTAGATGAAGAACTATATCTTGCAAATATATTAACAACATATTATATGTCGAGTCATGTATAAGTAGCAAGATACATTAGTGCCTGAATTTCACTAAGATATGATATTTCAAGACCAAGCATTTCTTCATCATTCCTTTGAGGTCGTAAAGGATCTTTATCCACATCAAGTGACCTTACAACCATTGGAGTGCATAATGGATGTGATTTGTCCATATAGAATTCTCACAACATCTCTGTAGTATATGCTTCTTGATGCATCATAATTGCATCTTTTAAATATGCAAGCTGTAATTCAAGACAAAACTGTCTTTTCGAGATCATTCATCTCGGATTCTTGCTTTAAGCAATTTACATCTTTTGGAAGCTCTTTAGGAGTTCCAATAATATAAACACAAGTATGACATACCCTTTGCCATGTATTTTTATAAAATTCATGGACAAATAGGATCATTATACCACATATGTCCATATTACTTTAGTCTATACAAGGATTTATTCAATTTAATTGAATATCTTTCTCAAGAACTTGGACTAAATATTTCTATCAAATTAAACCCTTCAGGGAGTTTGATATATATATATATATATATATATCATTTTCAAGAAAGCCATACAAATGGATCGTAATAATATTCATCAATGTTTTCATGTAGTGCAGAAAATAACAAAAAGTACTCGCATGCACCACAAGTGAATATATTTATTCAAAATCAATGTCAAGTCTTCTGTGAAAAACCTTGGGAAACAAGTTGTGCTTTATACTGCACATTTTCACTTTTCACATCTCGTTTTTTACAAAAACTCATTTGTATCCAACTGGCTTTACACATTCAAGTGTGTGAGCTATAGGCCCAAAACTTTGCATTTTGTAAGTGAATTTCATTTTTTTCACATTGGCCAATCATTTCTTTGTCAACATTCTTTAACCAATTTCGGTTCATGATCCTCACTATCATTTATAATATCAAGCGCTACTTTCAATGTAAAAATGTTGTCAACGTTGACTTCATGTTGGTTCCACTGTATTTCATTCAGGATATAATGAGATCTCTTTATTTTCATGAATTTCAGATACCTGAGTTTCTTTTGAAACTGAAATAATAATTATGTCCAAGGACTCTTCTAAAGTCTCTATATCCTCGATCACGCCATCTAGATTCTTAGCTCCTTTTCTTTTCTGAGGATATATATATATTTTTTTATATATATTTGGAACCAACAGGTCCGCCACGCTTCATGCGTGCTTCAGACTCATTTGAAACTGTAGATTGTCCAACAGGGACATCTATTTTAATTGGAGCATTAGCAGTTGGTACATATTTTTGGGTCAGTAAATACATTCGATAATTGGTTGGCTAAACTTTGCTGGCGAATTATCCTTTGAACTTTTAGTTCACATTGTTTTGTTCGAGGATCAAGATGGATAAGGATAATTCATTCCAACCAATTTCTTTGTCCAACTACTTATTTTCTCCCCCTAATATTGGGAAAACAAATTCATCAAAATGGCAATCGATAAATCAAGTCGTGAATAAATCCCCCGTCAATTGTTCAATATATTTTATTATAGACGGGGATCGACAGCCAATATATATTCCCAACCTTCTTTGAGGTCCCATTTTAGTGCATTGTGGTGGAACGATAATAACATATAATGCACATAAAAAAATTCTTATATGGGAAGTATTAGGTTCCTGACCAAAAACCATTTGTAATGGGGAGGACTTATGATAATTTATTGGCTTGATGCGAATAAGTGTTGCAACATGCAAGATTGCATGTCCCCAAGTAAAAATTTGAAGTTTTGATCTCATTAGTAATTGTCTTGCAATTAATAACTGATTATGCAAGATCATGAACATACGTTATAAGATGTTCAACATCAATTTTAATGGACATACATAAATTCACCTACATTATCAAAGTGTATTGTCTTGATTGAGCTCTTAAACAAATTTATTGAGCAAATAATCTTGCAAACTCATGATTGCAAGTTGACAATAAACAAACATGTGGTCATCTAGTTGATGCATCAATTATAATAATAAAATATCTAAATGGCCCACATGATTGGTGTATTAGTCCACAAATATCACCTTGTATACGTTCCAAAAAAAACAAGGTGAGAGATTTACTTCCAATTTTTGTTGGCGATAGTCAAATAATCATTTTTCATTGAGAATAAGCAACACATGAAAAATTGTTGGACTGAATAATCTACTGGCTCTTCATAAGGTGTCCATATGAATTTTCGCAGCATAATTGAAACGGGATGGCTCAACCGTTCATGCCAATAACAATTTTATCATGCTTTACTATAGCATTTTATTTCAATTGTACTAATATAAGTGTAGTACAACCCGGAGGAAAATGAAGACAAATTTTTCAATACACATTTTTTTTAGCATCATTCTCGTGATGTATAGACATTCATCATTTGTTGTCTCTATTTGATATCTATTTTTGCGGATAGCCTTGAAACTTAATAAGTTTCTATGAGACTTGCCACAATATAAGGCATAATGAATGTGTAATTTTATTCCTCCGGGTAACAGAACATTTAGCTCTGTACGAACCTTCATCTATATTTGTACCAGATAGGTAACAAAAAAAACATTAGCTATGTCAAAGCCTTCAATTATATCTGTATTACCATATAGGTAACAAAATAATAGCTTTTGCTCATACGCCCTCAAATATATAATCTTGGCGCGCACACCATTAAATACATAAACTTGGGGCACACACCACATTTGGCGGAACTGAGCTTTTGACATAGTCCTCAAACACAATCATGTTCACATGCCACATTTGGCGAAACTAATTAAGCTCTCGACCTATTTAAACACAATCATGCTCACACGCCACATATGGCGAAGCTGACCTCTCGATCTATAGGTCCTCAAACAAATTCACAATTATGAAAAATTCATAAAAACGTTTACGAAAATTTATACATCAACCCTCTTACTTTCTGCGCATATCTCATAAACTATTATTCATGACAACGGATAATAATAATAATTAACATAACATCGTACAATTAGAACTTATTTCACATGCCTCATACATTCTCTTATTAAATTATAGTCAATTGGCATCTCCTAGGGTATGCAAAAAGGAATGTTATACATTGAGTGAAGAGCAAAACAATACTAATAGGGGTATATTATTAGATCATTCACTTCCTCATTTTATGAGGAATCATCATACATTGTCCATAACTATATAGAATTTCACAATAGCAATTTAGGACAATTAACCATCAAATTTTTCCAAAATGTAATATAATATCTCAAATTATTTAGAGCAAATCATATTAATTTGACAAATGAGATATTATGTAATGAATTGTACTCATTTTCATTGATAAAAATATTACGATGTTATGTTAATTAATATGATAAATTATATGATATTGTTGTGTTATAATAACAACCATGAAAAATAATATTATAATACCATTAGTTAAATTCCTTAAAGGAAACCAAACATGTCCTTATATATCAATTTAATTTAAACATGTCACACATGTAATATAATAATTTGAAATACTTCTAATAACAAAATATCAATGTAGCTCATCGTGCAATATATTCAAACCAACATTATATAGGATCATGTATTATCTCATTTACTAATTTAACCATGTAAGAAATATCTCATAAATAAAAATCATATCTCTTGAACAAATACATGAATCCACATATACATATCAAATATTTTTTTCCATTAAATTCCTCTAACAATTATAATAATAATGATTATAATTATCACTGATTCAAAATGGTTAGAATATAATGTATGACACATATTTCTCACGATAACAAAAACATGAATATCAAAAAATTCAATACATCTTAAATATTCATGACAAGTTTTTTTTTTTTTCGAAACGTCAAGAGAAACAAATTACATTTTTGCAATATTTGATATTTTTAAGTACTATAGAAAAAGAAATATTAGAGAATAATCAAATAATATCTAATAATGTTTCTTGGAATAGAAGAATATAAACATAATGATGTGAAAACGCAACGTTTATCATTAGTTTTAATTGTACCTTTTTTCTTGTAGGATGGTAGTACCTTCTCCTCCAAAGGGATGTAAGATGATCAATCAATAAAATGATCAATCTCACCTTGTCCTGATACTTCTTGAATGTATCTGCACAAGTGAGAAATTTTGCAAGTAGAAATTATTGAAGAAGTGTTGAAATTTTATTAATGTATAATTTTTTTTATGTATCAAAAAAGGCTCAAACATCTATAATTATACAATCCTCTTAATTTTTTTATTAATTTGTTCACTATTCACTTAATTTATTATAATATTTTATTAGTTATTTTTTATTATTATTATTACTTTTTGTTATAAAAAATCGTGTCATCTCTTTTACTCAAAGAAAAATTATTTAATTTGTAGACATTGATAAACATGAGTACAAATATATTTATGCAGAATGATACTAAAGTTTTGATGTGATAATTTAATAAAATATGTTGATTTACATCAAATTTATTATGTATTTTTCTAATATATTATTTACATTAAAATTGTTTAATTCGTAGATATTGATACACATAAGTACTATTATTATTACTGCTACTTTTTGTTGTCAAAAGTCGTGTCATCTCTTTTATTCAAAGAAAAAATTGTTTAATTTATAGATATTGATACACATGAGTATAAATATATTTGTTCAGAATGATACTAAAGTTTGAATGTGGTAATTTAATAAAATGTGTTGATTTACGTCCAATTTATTATGTATTTTTCTAATATATTATTTACATTAAAATTGTTTAATTCGTAGATATTGATACACATGAGTACATATATATTTGTTGAGATTGATACTAAAGTTTGAATGTGGTAATTTAATAAAATGTGTTGATTTACATCAAATTTATTGTATATTTTCATAATGTATTATTTACATTAAAATTGTTTAATTTGTAGATATTGATACATATGAATACATATGTATTTGTTGAGATTGATACTAAAGGGTTTGATTTATTATTCTTTTTTTACGTGTTATCTATTTTTGAGTTTTGACTGTTATTTGAATTATTATGTTAGGAGTAACATATTTTTTTAGGGGAAATAGTTCAACTATCAATGTCGATGTTGTTTTCTTGAGGTTATTCTTTGTAAAAACTTCCCAATGTAGAAATGGGGATTTTTTTCTCTTGCTAATCTTTGTAACTTTGGTATAATTCACTTCTTTTTCATCATTGTTTTAAAAAAAATTATCACTAGTACAAAAAACACAGTTTACATCGGTTAATTTACATCGGTTCTTCAACCGATGTGTATAGAGCCGATGTAGAATGTCAAATGATCTACATCGGTTATTCATAACCGATGTTGAAAGTCATATTTTGACATCAGTTGCTTTCAGAACCGATGTTAAAAGTAGCTCTTTTAAGTCAATTATTAGAGACGGAATATTTCCGTCTCTAAATTCCTTCTCTTAAATAAGACCACTGTGAAGATAAATTGTCTAAAAGTAATAAAAAAATTTAGAAAAATAAATTGTCTAACCCAAACAGAGAGGCAATATGTACGTATTAATCTAAAAGTTCTTAACTACTGGATGTAGACAAATTCCATAAAGAAAATAAATTGTCCTAGTCATCAAGTCATGCATTAACTATAACATGTACTGTAATTTAACAGATATAAACTGAACTCATATTCATCCTCGAATAGTAATTACCTATAGAAATAGAATAGTGTCAATACATAACCCTCACTTTTCAAGTCTAATACTCCCTTTCAAAATAACTTCAGCACCCCAGTATAGACATAACCAAACAATGATTAATTCAAGGGATTTACTTTGGTAAATGGGAGTGCCATACTTTATTTCTATTGTAACATTTGACAAAAATTCTGCAATTCTGTAAAAAAAAAAAAAGATAAGACAACACTCTAATTTTTTAGGAAGTACTGAAGTGGACCACACATTCAACGCATGCAAATAAACTGGGAAATTTAATAGCTAACTGGGCTTGACATGGTGAAAGGAAACAATAGTACTACGGAGGAGGAATCCAACAAGATAATATGAAAGAAGGTTATAAGTCTGAGAGTGACGTCACGGTTTCAATATTTTGCATCAAAATTACAGCTCACATACTTAACTCAATTCATAGTTAAAAAACAAATGGATAAAATATGACTACTGTAAAAAATGACATTAAATTACATAGAAATGAAAACATCAACCAATTCATGCAAAGTACCTCTATATCTTAGCTTTCTAATGGGTCAGGTTTTGCATTAAATGGATATGTATAACTCAACTTCTACTTGAATGAATGAATTCTGTCAGAACTCAGTGCATGCAGAAATTTTATTAACTTTGATCCAAAACTGGTGTTACACATAAAGGAGAAAAAATCTGAAATTTTACTGGTTGAGAGATATATCTCAGGGTTCTAACAAAAAAACGACATTCAAATATAATGTGTTTAGCTCAAGTTATGAATGAATGAGTGAGGACTAGTCAAAGTATTACAACATGCAAAAATGAGTTCTGAAGTAGAGTTTGGTGCACATTATATTCAAATGAGTTCTAAAGTAAACATAAATTAACCATAAATAAAGCCTATTTTCAAACACGTAGAATTCAATATAAATTTTTTCCCTCTCTTTTGTAACATCATTTTTTAGATTAGGACGAAAATATGTCAAATACGTATATAGAATTCAAGATATTAATTTTTCCTATTCAAGACATTGTGTAGTGAATGTGAAACTAAAATCTGCATGATATAGCAACAAATGTGACAAAATAAAGCCTATTCAATTAAATAGAAATTAACCATATAAATTACGTGTAACTGTTATTGGTACCATTGGCTGCAGAAGACTTCAGCTCATTGATACAGGACAGTGTCTTTGTAGCATATGTTGTGCTCAGATTTAAAGCAATCTCAGCAAGCATTTTGAGATATGATGTTTTGATACTAGGAACTGATCTTAAGGAAGAAACACATACTTGAAAATAAAGGGTGTTGCAGTAACCAAATCTTCTCCCTCTTCTGTGCTCTGCAGCCTAGGCCTAACACATTGACCCAGCAAGACAAAGCAATTCATTAGCAGGATTGCAGAAGTATGTATTGATTAAAAGCTTTTCTTGATGCCATTTCTGCCCCTTGTTGTTTAGAGGCTATGCGGGTGTTATATATATATAAAGACAAATTTAAAACTTCAACAAATTAATGTCCATGAGCTACTGAGCCATTTAATTATTAATAAATAATGTGGATGCCATGCTTGATTGCAAATAGAATAACACTTATTTTTGGTAAGTGGCCTTTGAATTATTTTGGTAGTTTTCTTTCATTGTTTGTCATGTGTGGTTGATAGATCAAGTCAGCTCTCTGCATTAATTTTTGTCTTATGCTATAAACTAATATCAAACCTTCGGCTACAAGTACTTACCTTATGTTTCAAAAGAGAATATAACATTTACTCATGGCAACTACAGAAAATTTGATTCAGCATGGAGTGATTTTTAATTCACAGGACTAGTAGTCCTCATTCGGTAGAACTACTTCATTAGAAGCTACACTGAATAGTCGTCATTAATAACTTGTAGTCTTATATAAGATTGAGCCCTTAAGTAAACTTCAATTTTACCATGGTTACATGAGATAACTTTTTTTAATAGTGACAAACTGAAAATCCTATCCTAATGACTTGCAACTTTGAATTGAGAAAATTTTGCTAGAACAGGTATTGCAATACAAATTATGAAAGTTAGATATATAAGCATGTTCCCATAGCTAATCCAACACTAGTTGTGAGTTTAATTTTCTTGAGACTCAATTGCCTTTCTCTCTTTGTATTACAACTACAAATGACATTTTATGAGACTACTATCTTGAAAAACAGTAAAAGACCATCAAGCAGCAGGCAACTCACAAAACATAACAGTTATTATCAAGGCATGGAAAGCAACGTTACTAAATCTAAATCTGGTCTGAGAATATTGGTTAAATACCTGTAATATAGGCCAAAGAGCCTCAAGTGGTCAATCCCTTGGGCTTTCACCACCTTGCTGTTTCATTAAAAGGCAAGAAGAGTGTCAGAAAATTCACTATATGCAACTATTACATAGGCATGTTTTCCAGAAGTAGCTTTCCCAGAGCCTAATCAGGAAAATTGAAGTATGCACGCTCATGGTCATAGCATAAAGGTTAAATGTTAAATGAAAAATTAAATGAGCAGTTATCACTGAATACTCATGGGCATTGACCATCCTGATTTCATAAGTTACAAACAAACACACAGAAAAGCACAAGCACATACCTTAGAAATGAGTGGTGGTTTTTTAGGCATATGGCTCATAATTCTTTATAATACATAGCTCAAACAGCAGGGTTAAGATGAGTCAGCAAGACCAATAGAGTTAGCACATCCAATCAGAGTCTCAGAGCCTTGTGTCTTTTGGTTCACAATAGCGGTTGCTGTCCCAGCAAATATGAGAATGAATGTCCCTATAAACTCAACTCCTACCTTCAAGTTTTGAAATCAAAATAAAATTGTAGTGTAGTGATTAGTGAAAGCACATGCGTATATATTGAAGCTATGATTAAGATGTATCAGTTAAAGATAGATAAATTCAGGAATTGGTATGAGGAACAGGAAAATAGTAGACTCAGGGTGTCCATGTGTGAACGAACCAAACTGAACTGGTTTGAACAAAACCAAACCCGAAAACTAGTTCAAACAAACTAAAATGAACCAGAGGATTAATAACTAATACCTCTTGTAGACTCAGTCTTGGACTCTCTGAATTAATAACTAATTCCTCTATTAGGTTCCTAAATAAAGAGGATTAAATTATTTAAATTGAAACAATTACATAAATTTCACATGCTGAGAGAGTTTCCTAATGGAAACTAACAAAATCTTGCCACTGTGACTACAGAGTTACACTGAAAAAGGGGAGATATTATGGAGCTTGACCTAACACTTCAGGTCCAGTAAGCTACTAAACTTCATTACATAATAAAATGAGACCAATCATCTCCATTCCACCAAACTTCATGTGTGTCATCATGCAGCAACGCATCAAAGCTCTTTCTAAGCATGATGACAATATTTAAGCTTGTCCATGTACCCTACTTAAACTTTAAATCTATCCAAAGATTTGACATATCCAAAGATGCTAACAACAGGATTCAAACAATATTTGTCCCTTATTATTATTATTATTTGATAAACACTTAAAAATTATAAAGATACATGGGTAGGTTCAAAACAATAATAACAAAATTGAATGCAAAAGTAGAATATGATGAAAGAAAGCAAAATTGGAGATGAGGAGAACATGCAGAGCACCAGTAATGGTGGTTCAAACCTATTCGGCATGTTCATTGAACTTAATAGATAAAAGGGAATATCAGATTATTGGGGGATGAAGAAAAAACATACTGGTTCAACCCACTAAATTCATGTACAAGTAGCAATTTGTGTAGGATCTGAAAACTACAAAATGATGAAAAACCTACCACTGTTCGAAGTTGTCCTGTCGCTACTCGCGCGCCGTTTCTCAGTCGAAGCCCATCGCGGCTGCAAACCGCGTCGTCTCCCAACGCCGCTGGCGTCCTATTTCTCGCTGTTCAAGTCTCCCAAGCCACCGCCTCTGGTTGCTGTTCACTCCCCATCGCGGCGGCGCTCCGGCGCCACTTCCTTTGCTTCCAATCAACCCATCACTCCATTCCCATCTATATCCATGACAAAAAAAGAAAGAAATCGAAATATGCCAGAGAACCAGAGAGTGAAATAGAGAGAATAAACCAGATACAAAGACAAAGAGGGATCAGATTTTAAACGAAGGAACAGAGAGATTGAGGGAGCAGCGATTCGTGACGCTGGAGATGGATGGTCTTATCTGAGCTGCTGGAGGCAATGACAATGCCGGAGATGACAACGAATTTCATGAGGGAGATGTGGGAAGGGTAGGAGAAGATAGGGGTTAGGGTTTTCTTTGGGGTAGAGAGCCCGGTACGAAACTTGTTACTCCTCTCGCGTTTTTTTATTTTTTTCTCGGATAAAATTCTTTTCAAAATCGGTTATATGCTAACCGAAGTAGAAACAAGTCATTTTATTTTCAAAATTGCCACCGCGTTTTATTTCACATCGGTTATATTGTAACCGATTTAAAATCCTGTTGTGGAATCCATTTTTTGTACTAGTGTATATCCTATATATTATGAATGATATTGTCTTATTATTATTATTATTATTTACTTCCTACATATATGTTATTTTTTCGGATTAATGTCACAATCACATGTTATCATTTTGTTCATTTATTTGCTTTTAAAAAATGGCTTTCTATTAATAAAATAATAATTTTAATAAATGAATTAGTTTTAAGTAATATGTCATTTAATTTACTGATTGAAACATAAATTAACCACCAATTCAGGTAAATAGAATTTAATGGATATACATTTGGAGTGTGAAAATATTTTACACTATTATCTAATAATGTGTTGTGACATCATTTATTAAATTCAATTACAAATAAGATGTTATATTTATTAAATAATGTGACACTACACTAACAATGTAAAACTTTATTTTCTTCTATAAGATTTTTTTTTACTTTTATATTTGGTGTCATATAAATACGGTCATAATTAAACATCATTAAGTTAAATTAATATATCATATTCTTAATAAATATTTTAAAAAACATTAAACTAATTAATAGTAAGAACATATTAAATTTTGTATATAATTTAATATAATTTTTTCAAAAAGTAATAAAAAATTAAACTAAGTCTGTGCATAGCACGGGTGTAAATACTAGTTTGAGACAAAGCCTCTTACAAGTGTTTCATCATAATTGAACTCCTTGTCTCAACTCTACGAGGGAGCAATTGTCCCGCCAATAGATCCTGTTTTTTTAATATCTTTCCATTATTGATAACAAAAAATTTTCAACTTTTTCAATTGCACTAGCCATGGCAACGGGGCGAGTCGGGGCGGGTTCGGGTTCAGGTTTAAAGAGAGCGGATATGACATTAAGAAACCCAACCCCATCCCCGCGGGTCCCCGTCGGGTTCAGGGAAACCCGTGGGGATTTCACCCTCTCTATTTTTTTTTTCATTTTTTCTCTATTTTTATAACTCAAATACATGATTTTAAATAAGTCACATATATCTAATATATTCTAATTCAAATAATAAGTAAATATAGACATGATAATCGAACTTAAGAACTATATTATATTTTAAGGAAAATATATAAGTTAACCCTTATTATTTACTCCCTCTGGACTCATTTATAAGCAAAAATAATCATATTCACACTTATTAAGAAAGTTGGTTAAACTCATTTAATTTTTTTGATTTCATCTAAAAAGTAGTTGTTTTGCCTAAATATCCTACATGCAATTTTATTGAAACTTGTTTCAAGTGGACATACTCTCTTTCTATTGGTACATGACTCATTAAATAGAGTGGTTGAAAAATAAAATATTAATTAAATAAAGGGTATGAGGTGAAGTTAGTTAACTTTTGCTTATATTTTGGACCAAAAAAAAGAGTTGATTTTTGCTTATAATTGAGTCCCGAGGGAGTAACTATTAGTATACTAAAATTGTTTAATTATTCTATCGGGGCGGGTTCGAGTTCGGGGGTGGGGCCGGTTCTTGCATCCCCAAACCCGCCTCCGTCCCCATTAAAGGCGGGTCGGGTTCGGGGTCGAGTTTTACTTAAACCCGGTCAAAACGGGTTTTCCCCGTCAAAGTTAGGGCGGGGTGGGTCAATACTTGCGGGTTCGGGTTTAATTTCCATGCCTAAATTGCACCACACTCACCTCCTTTCCTTTTCTTCTCTCTCTTATTTTTTTTAATTAATCAATTAATTGGTTAATCAATTAATATAAATTAACCCATTTACCAACCGATCAATTAATTAATTTATTGATTTTCATCTTTTATGCAAACTAAAAAAAGACTCAGATTTTAAATTATTTTTTTCAATTCTTAATAATGTGAAGGAAAATTATTAACAAATAAAATATGTATATTTGAAAATTACCCGGACAAAATTGGGTGCTAACAACACCGCTTGGGAATGCTTGCTGCGAGGATGATTGTTGCACGGTCTGAGCAATACTGTATAGCACCACACGACCATCTTCTTCTCCAACCAGGCCACCTCCGTTGTCATGGGCTTCCGCTTCTCTCGCTCCGGGGCGCCACCGCGCACTCTCAATGAACCACACAACCTTGATCATCACACACTCGTGCATTCTGCCACGGAGCCGCTGCAAACGACTGTTCTAAATTGTGATTTCACACATCCGCCGCGCGATCGATGGCGATGTCGCGACGGCATCTGCGCTGTTACTTACCCACCATCGAGCTCGCAGGTTAAAAAAAATTAAAACATATAAAATCGATTTTCTTTTAAAAAACAATTTTCACCACATTATTATTTACAAAATTAATAAAAATGACATCTCTCTCATATCTCTTCAATTCAATCAAACAACTCAATTTCACATTTCTCTTCTATTTCTTATGTATTTCTCTCACACCAAACAACCCATAAATCATCCCTATCTCTTTTTTATTTCTCCTTCCCACCTTTCTCCTTTCCATTTCTCTTATCTTTGTTTCCCTAATCACACCAAACAGAGGCTTAATGATTATTGTATAGTGATTATGAATATATCATTTTTTAGTACGTAATTATATTATTATAGCAACAATAATTTTTATATTATAATTTTGAGAACTCACCTTGTAGAATGGGATACTCATTCACCATACTTTCCCTTTCAATGACTCTTAAAATTTTCTCTCTTTCCTCTCAAAATTATCTTAATTAAAATCTTACTTGAATTTTCAAATGTTAAAAAATGATAATTCTTATTTTTAAAATAACTTAAATTTTCTATTTAAATATTTAAATGTTAAATTGTATTTTTAACATTTTAAAAAACCCAAAAATGTTACTTTATCATTTTATATTTTAATCATTATTTTTAATATAAAATTATATTATTATTTTATAATTTTAATTTATTTAAATATTACTTATTATCAAATAATAATTTAAGTTAAATTTTAATAATAAAATATAATATACTATTATAATCAATTTAAGATTGAATAAGCATAAATTATTCTATTTCTCATTTTTAAATTTTGATAAATTAATTTATTATAAAATTAATTTTAATTACGTAAAAAATATATCTTTCTTTATATATTATATGAGTTAATATACTAGTTATCACTATATCATTTCTAAATGGTGATTGAACAATGATTATACTATGATTTCCCACATATAACTTTTAGAAAGTTGAAACATTTTTTCCTGCCTATAATTTCAGGCTTTGTCTAGGGTGTTTCACCCTATGAGTGAAATACCAGTGTTTCACCATTTTATAACCATTAAATTTATTATTTTTTAATGAAGGATCAAGATCTTTTACTGATTACCTGTTGAATGTTTATTAACAATATTGCTAGTTAGTCCATCACTCATTTTTAAGGATTGTTGTTTTATTTTTTTAATTAACCTAATTTATTATTAATTATTCATTTGATGTAAATAATCACAAATTTCTTTTTTTCTAAGCAAAAATATGAATTAAAAGAAGTAAATAAACATTCTAACCCATTATATAATTTCAATATGTAAATTCAAAACCAAAACTAAGCATATAATAATACAAACATACCAAACTCAGGAACTAAATTATAAAATAAAAACAAAACCTACAATTAAGATAAACCAAAGTAAAACAAAGCTCGCGGCAGGAAAAAAAACAACAGCGATATACATACATAATACAGTGCTCCCACATTCTATCATGTGGGAGCACTGTTCATCCCTTTTTTTTTTCTTTTTTTTCTTATTCATTTTCTAATTAGTTATTTTATTTTTTTAATTTATTAATATATTTATTATTTATATACTTATTTTAATAAATAATAATATAGATAAAAATACAATAAATGTGTGTTTTTTGAAGGGTTAACATAAGTTTTTTATCATAATTATTCTATTTTGATGTTATTAACCAAATGTACTACTTCATTCACCGTTTCTATGCACACAATTAACCGCACAAAATCAATTGACCAAATATCTCATTCTGTTACCTATCAATCTATACATCATTAACCTCACTTAAAAATATGTTCACCGTTTCTTGACACAGAATTAACCCCGAGTTGCAATTAACCAAAAATCCTATTCTGTTAACCACAAAGGGAAACACTATTAACCACATTTTTTAAATTGTTTTTTATTTATTTTTGATTTATTAACCAAATGTACCACTTCATTCACCGTTTTTGTGCACACAATTAACCGCACAAAATCAATTGACCAAATATCTCATTCTATTAACCACCAATCTATACATCATTAACCTCATTTAAAAATATGTTTACCGTTTCTTGACACAGAATTAACCCCGAGTTGCAATTAATCAAAAATCCTATTTTGTTAACCACAAAGGGAAACACCATTAACCACATTTTTTTAAATTGTTTTTATTTATTTTTTGATTTATTAACCAAATGTACTACTTCATTCACCGTTTTTGTGCACACAATTAAACCGCACAAAATTAGTTAACCAAAAATCTTATTATGTTAATCACAAATGGATACACCATTAACCTCATTTTTTAATATGTTCACCGTTTCGGGACACATAATTAACCTCGTGTTAACAATGATTAACACAAATTTTATGTGATCATTTATTGTATTTCTTGATCTATATTTTTGTTTAATAAGATAAATAAATAAAAAAAATATAATAATAAAATAAAAAAACTATTTTTTTAAAAAAGAAAAAAGATAAATAAAGGGGTGGGGCTAAAAAACGTGTAAAAAAAGGGGAGGGGGGCAAAAAGAAAAAAAGCTAAAAAATCACCTAAAAAAACGGGGAGGGGGGGGGCAAAAAGAAAAAATATCATTGTGGTAAGAATGTTGTACGTATAGCTTTATTGAAAAAAAAAAAAAAAAACTCTTGCCAGAGTCGCCTGCAGCATGAAGTGAAGTAATAATCACAAGTTCTCATGACCATTAAGGGTTTGTTTGGTTTACGAAAACATTTCTTGTTTTCATTTCCTGTTTTCATTTTGTTTCCTGTTTTCTGAAATTTTACAAAAGAAAAACTGGAAATGCTGGAAACAGCAAATTTTTGTTCCAGCGTTTCCAGTTTTTCCTTTGTAAAATTTCAAGAAACAGGAAACAGAAAATGGAAACAGGAAACGAAAATGCAAACCAAACAGACCCTAATTAAGCTTAAATTGATTATTTAAGACAAATTAAATTTATATGTTAATGATGAATGAAAAAAAAATCATATGTTAATGATGACCATTTATAAGGTTAAATATATACACACATATATATATATATATTAAATACTGTAATAATTAATTAAATGATGAAATTAATAACTTTGAATTATTAATTAAAACCAATATTTTTCATTAAAAACTGGATTTGGAATAGTTATTTGAATTTCACAAACTAAACAAGAAACACAAGAAAAAAAAGCTGACCAACTCTAGTATAATAAAAAAATAAAAAAAAAACAAAATATTTAGTATTTGTAATGAAATGTTGTTTAAATAAAATTCCATTTGTTCGGTTCATTGTCTTAAATCAAATATGACACAACAAACAGGCGCTCAAAAAGCAATTCTATCAATTTTATATAACAAATTAATGAAAAACTATTTAATCCTTCAAAAACAAATATAGTGTGTCCTTGTTATAGCAAATATCCAAATATAAGATAGAAAATAACTAACAGATCACTTTACCTGTAGTAGCAGGTTATTACTCTAAAAAAAGGTGAAATACCGGTGTTTCACCCGTGAGATGAAACACCCTAGAATGACCCATAATTTCATAACAACCGGACATAATGGTTCCAATTATGACAAAAAAAAGTTGTTGGCTACCATAAACCATGGGAAATATATACCATCGTTTAGAAAACCAGACCGGACCGCCCGGTCTGATCGGGAACCGGTCTGGTAACTGGTCCATTGAACCCTGAATATGGTATAAAACCGGTCGAATCGGTCATTTTCTAAAATTATTTATTTATTTATTTTTCAATTTTTTTAAATTTTTGTTTAATCTTAAATATTTTATAATAAATAAAGACATATATTTAAGGATTACACATAGATATCTATTATTTTACCAATTATTATTAATCTTGTTGGTCTTATAAGACTTATAATAAGGTTATTTATATTAATTTACGACTTTATATATCTTAATTTCTTATAATTTTACGTTATCTCATTATTGAAAAATTTATATAATATTTAAAATATATGTTTAATTTATACCGGTTCGACCATGGTTCAACCACGATTTAACCATTGAACCGTGAACCAGAGGCTTTACCGGTTTAATCACTAGTTCGATTTTTAAAACATTGATATATACAAAGAGAACTACTTTTTATAACAAAAAGTTTCATGGGTAATTTTAGAAAAGACTCTTTAAGTTTTAGTCAACTGTAAATTCACATTTGATTATTATAAAAAATAAATTTAAATTAATAAAAATATTATAAAAACTTAAATATTTAATTTATATTATTTATAGTAAAGGTTTTCTATAGACCTAAAATATAGTGTCCATCCTAAATTTTCCCGAGTTTCATAAATGGATTTATGAAGAATAACTTACACTTTCAAAATGACAAAAACAAAATCCCTATCGTATGAAATCAAGCACGTGTAATCTTTCACAAAAATCGTGTGTTCAAAATTTTATAGTTTAATATATAGCTTAATTTGTATATGCACTATATTTTAAAAAAAAATTACATAGGGATTCAATGATATATACTACTAAAAAAATTGATTTTAGAGAGGGATAAAAATCCGTCTCTATTAAAATCCTAGAGACGGATTTTGTGACGAAACACTATTCCATGTAATAAATGCTTATTTTTGAAAGTTTGTGACGGAAATAGAGAGGGAAAAAATCCCTCTCTAATTTTCCGTATCTATTACCTCCTAATCCCTCTCTTAGAATATTTAGAGAGGGAATTTGTGACGGAATAAGTCCCTCTCTAAATAATCCGTCACAAATTCCCTCTCTATGTTAACAATAATTTTGAGAGGGAATAATTCCCTCTGTTTAGGGAGGGATTTGTATTTTCCTCCCTAATTAGAGAGGGATTATTGTTTCTGTCACTAATAATAGTTTCACACTCTTCAATTAGGGAGGGAATTTTTCCCTATTTGTTAAGGAGGGAATTTTTCCCTCTCTAATATTTTTTTAAAAAAATTAGTTAATTATATAATAAAAATAGTATAATGTGAAGAAATAGCGTAAAGTTATTTATTATATTATAATATTTATTAGTATATTAACTCATGTTATACGCCAATAAAGATATAATTTCAAATAATTATTCAATTTTAATCTGTAATAGTATTTAACTATTTATTAGCATTTGAAAAATTAAAAAGAATAGGGAGGATATTAATAATAAGGAATAGGAGGAAAATCTCACTCTCACAAGTTATATGTGAAATTCACCTTCAAAGGAAAGAAAAAAAAATGTTAAAAATCATTGAGAAAGAGATCATAGGGTGAGTGAGTGTCTTACTCTTCAAAGTGAGGTTTTAATTTATAATAGAAAGAGTTGATTATTATTATTCCTTTTATTTAGTATAAAAATTAATATATTTAAAATATTTTTTATATAAAATATTTTTTCTGCAAAGTATAAGATAAAATAATATTCTCTTCCATCCTTTTTATAAAAAATAAAAAGATATAACTTTTATCCTAAATATAACAAAAATAATATTAATTTATGTTTTATTAATTGGTAAGTTTTTTTTTATAAATTTAATTTATTAGGAAATGTTAACAAAATAATCATTCATTCCCCATAAAAAGGACGTTTAATATCTACTATTTCAATTATTTAATATTATGAGTATTTAAAAAAAAAAATTTATGATAAAGTGAATTAAAATTAATATTTTTCAATGTTTTTCTTAATTGATAATTTATTTCTTATAAAAAAGATTAGAAGAGTAATACAAACACAACTTAGTAACTTTTCACTTAAAATTTTAATTCTTTGAATTTTAAATGAATTTTTTCCTTGAAAAATATATTTAAATTCTTACTGAATAATTAAAATGAAGAAAAATTTAAGATTGAAAAAATTAAAAAATATAAATTTTTATAATAATAATAATAAATGGAAGAAGTTCTCATTCTCTGTATTGTACTGATTCAAATATTTTTGTAATTGTGTTACTATTAATCCAAATCCTTAGACGTCAAGCATACAATGTTACGTGGCAAGCATAAAATATTTGAAGCACATAAAAATACTCTTAATGCAATATTTTGCAAAACCAAACATTTGTTTATGTGTCAACTAATTTGCAATTAATTAAAAAATTTATGAATTACTTACTCCGTCCCTTAATATAAGTCACTTTTAATTATATTGATTTTTTTAAAAAAATAATAGCATTTTTAATATGCCCTTATTTAAAAGTTACTATATTTTAGAGACATTAATTGTGACACGGTGAAAGACTCCATAAGTCACCTTTCAATGGTTAGTTGAGCATGTGGGTAAAATTTCATTAATTATTCACACTCATCAATATATGGGGAATAAAAAGAGTTGAATATTAATGAAAAACAAATATGGAAAAAAATAATTGATTTACTTAAAAATCTGCAAATAGTCTTATATTAAGGGACACCCAATTTTTCTAAAAGGGTCTTATAAATAGGGACGAAATGAGTAATTTGTAAACTATTTTTTCAAAAGGCTCAAACAAACTAAATTTCATCTTTTTAAATTATTTTAAACAAACAGGGAATGCCAATTATAAACAAACAAATTTAGTCTTTGTCTTCTCTAATCCCTTGCTGCAAGTTATCGTGTGGCAATTCTTATAAACTTCAAAAGTTTTAGATAGCCAATGTACTGTGTGAGGGTGTCGTCTACGGTGGGTTAACCAAAATGTGTCACACCGGTGAGACACATGTTTATTACCGTCAGATTTATTGTATTTTTATTTAACGTTGGGGATTGATTACCTGTAACTTGTACAATGTTTGATGTCTTATGTTTCTTAAAAGACCCTCCTATGAGTGTAAAATGCAAAGGTAGTCCCTGTAACAACAACCCTGCTTTTTTTATCTCCGGTGACTGAAACAACTTCACCAGTAGCTCTGTTTTGTGTCATTG
Organism: Sesbania bispinosa; assembly: GCA_026901365.1. Taxonomy (NCBI): domain Eukaryota; kingdom Viridiplantae; phylum Streptophyta; class Magnoliopsida; order Fabales; family Fabaceae; genus Sesbania; species Sesbania bispinosa. Next base: position 307,029 of record QLOH01000551.1, on the reverse strand, counting down.
GCAGCGTTTGTGGTTGAGGACCAGGTGAGTTTGCTTACATGACCGGGACCGTAGTGATGACTTGCGAGCTTCGGTGTGGCTTGAGGGCAATGTTGGAGGCGCGACGGACATTGCAGGGGGTTCGGGACCAGGTGCAGTTGGTCTTGCGAGCTCGATAAGAACCACTTCGAAATGGTGGTTGAGGACAGATTTGTGGCCACAAGACCAGCACCGCAGTGACGGCTTGTGAGCTCCGGTGACGGAGAGGCACATGAAGAGCTTCTTGTCCTACATCTCAGGGACATCGGAGACGGAGCCATAGCTTAGGTTCCGGTGATTAGGGTGTCGTAGTAGACCAATTGGTCCGAGTGGTGGATATATGAAGGGGCTTCTAGGTGAATGCTGAAAAAGCCATAAGAGATTAAAGATGAGAGATTGTAGGAGTAGGAGAATACGTTGTTCGGGATAAAGCACATTGCAAAACCGTGCTGAGGGAGCAAATCGTGAAGGTCTTTGGGAATGAGAGTGGGGATGGTTATCACTTAAGAATGGAATGCAAATGTTGAGCACAACTACATAAGATCAAGATGAGTGAAGACATTGGGATAAAGACTAGTTGAATGTCAATTTTGTAATAAATTTGGTAGAATATCAATTTGAAATTTGCTGGTTGGAATGTCCTGTAGAAATAAGAATCGTAATAGCAGTTGCAAGTGCACAATTGAAAAGGTCCTCATCTATATTAGAGAGAGGAGTTTTAACATTAAGGCAATATTTCATTTTAACACCAGACCCTTATTTACAATTTCAAAAAACTTACTTCTTTGTACATTAACAGGCTATAGAAGGTGAAAAATAGTGACTCACCCGTGTTACATACTTTTTATGACTGACCGCAGTCTTCACCCTGTATGAGATGGTATTAACACTTACACTTTTAAAGTTTTATGTCGTGTGGCAAATCTAAAATTCCTAAACACTTACACTTTTAAATTCATTTTCCCCCAAATCTAAAATCCCTCAAATCCGAACTCAGCTTCTCCGTTGTAGGTCCCTCAAATCCACTCTTTGTCTTTTCATCTTCCCTTTGTTGCAAGTTCTACACTGCATCGCGAGTTCCACGATTCAGCTGGTAATCTCTCACTAACTCTCCCCCTGTGTGTGTTGAACAGTGCTAGACTCACAATCTAGGGTTTTTACATGGTTATTATAAAGATTTTGACTACAATCATAGCGCGATGTACTCTGGTAAGGGAATAGGCTCGATTGTTGGTATATGGAAGTGTTTTCTGATGTGCAGTTAGAAAGATGAGTGATATATTGTTGTGGCTGTTTGTATCTGCATATTTAAGCTTCGAATTTGAATATATTGTTTCATTGAGGTTATTTCTCACTTTCCAATTTTTTTTTGCGATTAGGCCCAATTTTTCTTATTTTCCAGTTGATACTTAATAGGTCCAGAATTTTTATTCTCTAAATAATTACGCACTATGATAAATAATCACCAAGCAACTTATTTTGCACAGGTGTATTTGTGTGTTTGTGGCTTGTTCTGCTGCGATAAAGATAGTTGGGTCAGAAACAGAGAGATAAAAGCCATAACAGGTGCCTTTCTCTCATTTCTTGTTTACTTCTCCTCATTAAACTAATAAAAGTTGTGAGAGTTTGCACTTAAGCTGGGCTTAATTATATATATATATATACACACACATATATATTGGAATTGGAATCTAACAATAAAGTAGTTTGGAAATTATAGACAACAAACTTCTTCCTTTAAAGATAGAAGCCTATATTGGGGTTTAAAAAATATTTAGTAGTATTTACTCAATAGGAAAGCTTATACTAAAGTATGCAATATACATATTGGGTTTCACTTCCTACTCTGCCTCTGGTACGTGGGATTGGGCAATGCAATGAGTCGTGTACAATTATCAGAAATTTAGAATGTTTAATCACTAAGACAATTGTGAAACTTTAAGTTTTAATCTCAAAAGTTAATGTTGTATTGTGGAGAATATGATTCATGGCAAATATTCAAGTGGAAGAATGATTAAGAATTTGAGATTAAACAATATGGAGATGATTGTTTATTCTGTTTTATGCAAGTGAGCAAGGTTTAGAAGAGGAAGGTTGAAGTTTGATTTATCATGTGTATGTTAGCTATTTAGTTTGTGTTGTTGTGCCTATACAATTCAATCCAACATTTGATTTAACATAGTATAAATATTTAAAATAAAAGCCACACCTGCTTAATATCCTACTTTCTCATATGACTTTTTGATGAAGCTTATGAAGAGACTGATTCAGACTAAGACATTGAGCCAATATGCATTATTCTTGTGTTCTATTTGTGACCTTGTCATATGTTATGTTTAAGTATGTCAATGAAATATTCATGCTTGCTTTTATGTTACTTTTTCATGCATAGTATGTGGTCTTATAAAATGTCCTTTTGAGCTTTTGTGCAATGCATGTTTGCTATTATTGAACTTTTGATTTGCTATTTTTAAGTGTATTAATGAAACATCCAAACCATTTTTATAACTACTTTTTTTTATAGTTTTTCATGTATTTTTTCTCATCTACATTATATGTTATTTATTATTTTAAATATATAGATGGCAAATAATGATAGCATGAGAGGTAGAGGGAGAGGTACCGACAGAGGAAAAGGGAGAGGCAGGGGTGCCACTAATTTGCCACAACCTTCTTCTGGGCAACCCTCAAACCCTTCTATTGGGCAACCCTCATAACCTTTCCCATCCCAAACACCTATAGCTCCACAAGTCCATGAATCTATTCCTAGCCCTCATATTTCCTTTGCAGGAAGCCCACATGTCCCTTGTACACCTAGCCCATCACATCCCCCAACGGATGTTGCGTCTGGTAGCAGTCCACATATAGGAACAACATCCTCTGTTATTTCAACTCCACAATTTGGGAGTAGAGACATCGATGGGCGTGTATGGATTCGTCCTGGTCCACAAAACACGTAAGTATTTACCATTTTTTTCCAATTATTCAATTACATAATATGTTTATCACTTGGTTAAAATGCTTTTTTTCATAGGTTTGACCCTCATCATCCCACACGAGATGTTTTAAAAATTATAAAAGGTAAGTTGGAAGGGTGTTTTGAAAGTTATGGAGAGGCAAAGAAGAAAGATGAACAATTGGTGAATATGTGGTATGGAGAGTTTAAGGTATAAAGAGGAAACACCTTCATTTGACTAGCTTGTTTATGTTGTTTTTTTATTAAATTGCTTTCACTCTTATGATACTTTTATAATGAGCTTACAATAATTAAAAATCTAATGCAGAGGAAGTATAAGTGGCTTCCTGAGCATGAGAGGCAAATTAAGAAGGCTTTTGATCATAAAGCCTCTGATGGGCTAACAAATGCAATGTATAGAGTACGAAATAAAATTGATAACGGAAGTTGGATTCCTCCGGAAATTCGTGAGCAACTAGAACAAAAATGGAGTCAGGAGGATTGGAAGGCAAAGGCAAAAGTTAACACTGACAATAGAAGATGCTCTGACAGCCCACTACATATAGGAGGATCCATTCCTACAACTGAGCATTTTAAGAGATTAGTATGCAATATTTATATTAACTTTTACATTTCTTATGTAACCTATTTTAATTAACACTAACGTATACCGCTTTTTCAGAAAACATCCCCCGATTTAAGTCCAAGTTACTAGGATCTATTTCAGAAGACCCATAGAATAAAAAGTGATAGTACCAAGTGGGTGTCCTCCAAATCAGAGATGATTGTTGTAAGTTCTTACAATGATTGTTGTTTTATTTCTATATTTATCTTTCATCAGAGATGATTATTTTGTAATTTTGTTAGAAGCATGAAAGTATACAAACTTGTAGTGTGTACCAATTTATTTTGTAATTTTGTTAAAAGGATGAAAGCATACAAACCCTGCTTCTAACAACTTTTATGGTAGTTTAACTAGTGTCTTTTATAATAATGTTGATTAATTGTTGCAATCTTGCTAATATGTTATAGGGTGGTGGTGGAGACTTGTATTTGTAAAGTGGTAGTTTAACTAGTGTCTTTTATGGTAGTTTAACTAGTGTCTTTTAAAAGGATGCTTATTTTTGCTAATTGTACCATAATGTATGATTTTCATTTCTTTTTCTAGTATAAATATTATATTAATAAAATTTTATTTGTTAAGGCTGAATATCAGAGACGAGTTGTTGAAAGGGACTCACATGAGACACTACAGGATAATGACTCGTCCAGCCATCAATATGACAACATCTTCTTAGATGTTGTTGGGGGTGTGAACAAGAAGGGACGAGTATATGGCTTAGGACCCGAGGCTGGGAAATACCATTGCCTCATCATCATGCAGTGTCTCACCATTTGAATATGACCAAATGAGGGCCCTAGTTTCAAGTTTGACAATTGAAAACAAGAGCCTTCAGGATCAGTTGCAAACTCATGAGGAAAGGTTTCCTTCAAATGAAGAGTTGTTTCGTTCATCTCAGGAGGAGTCACCTTTGCTTCGAGATCATCTATTTCAGTTTATGAAGAGTTTTTCCTTGGGTCGTCCATCTTTACAACATCCATGTCCAGATCAACATCAGCCTCCATTTACTGATCAACACAATGGGGAAGATGATCATGCATTAGATGATGAGCTTGACTAGTGATGTATTTAGCTTTGATAAATTTGGTTGTTGAACTTATATATATGTATGGTTTAGATATGTATTTGGATATATGTATGGATTTCAATATTTTGTGTTTATGAATTTAGTAAATATGTAGGGTTTAGATATGTATTTGGATATATGTATGGATTTGAATATTTTGTGTATATGAATCTAGTACTTGATGTTTATGAATGCTATTAGGAAGTTTATGAAATTTGTGAATATTATTTATTTTTAATTATAATTTGTTTAGTAATTTTTATGCTTAAAAAGGTTATAAATAACTGCCTTGTAAATTAGAAACGAATATTTGGGAGGGAAAAAATCATCTCTAAACTAGATAGGGAAATTGGAGTAGAGAGAGAATTTTTCCCTCTATAATTAGAGAGGGAAAAATTCCCTCACTGTTAGGGAGGGAATGTATTCCCCAACTATTAAGGAGGGAATAAATTCCCTCTCTATTAGGGAGGGAAATTATTCCGTAACAATTAGTGACGAAACTTCATCCCTTTTTCACCATGTCATTTGTTACGGAATATTATCAATTAGAGAGGGAACTTTTCCCTCTCTATTTGTGACGGAATTATTCAATCCCTCGCTAACATTTAACGACGCCAGTTTTAGCGAGGATTTCCATTCCGTCTCAAATTTCGTCACTAAATGTTTAGCAAGGGAATTTTTCATTTTTTGTGAGGGATTCTTTCCCTCTCTAATTTTCAAAATTTTAGTAGTGATATTCCGTGGCGGATCTTGAACAAAATATTTATGGGAACTGAAATAAGATTTTAACATATAAATTAAATATATAATTAAGTTTTTATAAATTTGAGACTTCGGTCACTTTAGAAAATGAGACACTCATTCACCTCATTTTCCCACTTAGTAACTTTTCACATGCTCTCCTACATCATTTCATGATAAACTCCATATACAACTCTTAAGAGTGAGATTGTCCCTCTCAATCTTAAATGCTAACCTTTTCTCTCCACTCGATCTCTTTTCCTATTTGAATTTTATATATTAATAAATGCTAATTCTTAATCTTGAAATTTATTAAGATTCAAAATATTATCCTATCATTTTATATTCTATCCTTATTTTAATTAATTACAAATATTCATTCTTATTGTTATGATTCTAATTTACTTAATTATAACTTACTATTAAATAATAATATAAATTAGATTTCTATAGTAAAACATAATCTATTATTACAATTTAAAATTGAATAATTGTCCAAATTTATTTCAAGTTATGATTAAAATAAGTTTGTTTGATGAAGTGTTAATTAGTTTTTAAACAAGTTATGACTAACATACACATTATTTCTCTTACATCTTTTCCACCTCCATTTTCTTTCTATTTGTCTCTTCCTTTTCGATCATACCATCCATCTCTAACTTTTCGCTTATTCATCCATTTTATTTTTAGGTGTATTTCCTCAACACGTATACACCAATATAAAATTTAGAAAAATGCTAGCAACACACTCTCTAACACACTCTTCCCAACACACTCCATGTGATTGGTTAAAATTCACATGGGTCTCACCAGATTATGTGGGTCCCACTCTCAATGTGGTGGGACTCATGTGACTTTTAACCAATCACATAGAGTGTGTTGAGAAGAGTGTGATAGAGAGTGTGTTGCTAGCACTACTCTAAAATTTAAGGGTAAAATGTGTTTTTTGTCCTTGACTTTTAAAATATTTGTTTTATATCCCTATACTTTTAAAACACTTTAACTATTGTCCTTGAAGTTAATTATTTTTTGTTAAGTTAATGATGAATTCAATTGTTTAATAATTGGACTCACCATCTACATAAATTAAATGAGACTCAACATTAAAATCAGTAATTTAATAGAGCTAATTAATGTGAGAGACTATAATTAAGGTGTGTAAAAAGTATGAGGATATAAAACAAGTGTTTTAAAATTAAGTCAAAGAGGAAGACCAAAGTTGAAAAAAAATAGGGATGAAAAATATATTTTATCTAAAATTTAATAACTATATATATACCTAAAAATATTTTTCAAAAAGTTTGGGGGCTCCCCTTGTCTTGACAAAGTTCTGCCCCTTGATATATTGTCATATCATTGGATATATGTGTAATTATTTTTTACACCATCAATATGTACAAATTAAATTCATTTAGTATAAAAATTTATACGGTCAGCAAGTGATGTGTTGTCGTATCATTTATTTAGTTTGATAACAAATGATGTGTCATATTTATTAAATGACGTAATAACACATTATTAAATGAAAAAGTTAAACTTGTTTACACTAATGATGTATTAATTAAGCCTTGGCTTGGATGCTGCGAAATAGCATATAAATAATAGGAAGAGAAGAGAAGTAGGATAGAAGTAGCCCACTTTTCTTGTTTGGAGGAATGAAGAAATAACAGAGAAATTAAAAAAGTTGTTCGAGCCCACACACTTTATATTTCTCTGTTCTTTACTGTTATGTTTGGTAGAGTGGAAATAGAGGGGAGAGAAGAGAAATAGAGTAGAAAAATAGTGCTTCTCTTGTTTGGTAGGGAAGAAATTGTGATGAGAGAAATAAAAAGTGGTGGGTCTCCCGTGTTTTTATTTCTCCCCATGATTGAGTGGAAATTCTTTTCACTTTTCTCTCTCCTCTATTTCACCTATATTTCTCTCATACCAAACAATTTTATTTCTTCTTTATTTCTTATCTATTTCTCTCCACTCCATTTCTTTCTTCTCTATTCTCTCCACCCTATTTCTTTCCACTCTACCAAACATATACCTTGTTTCCTACCCCTTAATTTTGCGCATATTAACTGGTGATTGATAGGAGTTGTGTTTACGATGAGGTGACATTCTAGCACATCCTTGAGCTGCTTGTTTGCCTTGCTCTCTCTCTTTCCAATTTCTTTCATTTTGGATTTATAACTCTTTTATTTTGGTGGAAGTTGCGAGATAGGGGGGGAGGGATTTCAAAACAACCGTTTTTTTAAACTTAAAATCGATTATGTGTGGTGGTAGTGGTGACATATTATATAAAAAAATAGTTTAATATATATACATTGTCGGTGTAAAGAAATTTTATAAAGACATCCAATGAGGTGTTTCCACATCATTTAATGAATTTAATAACACATGAGGTGTCATATTCATTAAATGATTTGGCGGCATACAATTGGATGTATGTGTAAAATTTCTTTACACTGACAGTGTATATTAATTAAATCCTAAAAAAAATCTCTTTTATCAATTCCATCAAACCAAACAACTAAATTTTCTATTTCTCAAATGTGTTTATATATATATATATATATATATTTCTCTCACACCAAACAATTTATAATTAAATCATCTTGATCTCTTTTCCATTCTCATCTTTTCTATTTATCTCTTCCCTATTTCCTTCTTCCATATTTATCTCCTTTCACCAAACAAAGTGTAAATGTTACTTTTTCTTTAAGACACATATTTCATTTTATGTTTTGATAGGAACTTATGAGTTTTGTTATGTATTGTCACCCCTACTTTTGATATGTTTTGGGAATTTAGAATTGACGACTAATGATTTGGACGCTCTTTTTATAATCTTGAACGGTTTAATACAGTTATATTCTTACGGGGGTGTGCATGGGACGAGTTGAGATAAGTTTTGCTTGTCCCTTACCTAACCCTAATTTTTATCAGACCAATTTTTTAGACCTAGACCTATTCACAAACCCAAAGAAACTCAACAATTTATAGGATTAATTAAGTCTAGATTGAAGTACAACAAGACTGAGTTGACTCGTCGCATAGTTTGAATAAATTCATTAAATAGTTACATTGCAATGATCGAATAAAAATAATTCACATAATTAGTAAATGTATCACATATATGAGAATTTCTCTCAATATATGCACTTTGTTTTTACTTTCTTTTAACTTGAAAACATTATTAAGAGAAAAATATCAATATATGACTATACAATCTTATGTTTTAAATGTGTTTTAAAAGTAGATAGAGCATTTATCATAGAGGTAAATTGAACTAAAAAACCCATGAATGATGAAATGATGTTAAACTTTTAAGTAATATAAAATTATAAACAATAAATATTATATATACACATATATGTAGGGATGGCAATGGGTAGGGTACTATAGTACCCGTCCCCATACCCGCGTTTAAAAAAAATACTCGTACCCGGACCCATACCCGCATGGGTAGTGATTCTAGTACTCGTACCCTTACCCGCTGGGTACTCAAGTACCCGTACCCGTACCCATTACCCGCACTTTCATTAACTATAAGAAAATAAATTGATTAGAAAATAAAAAATAATTAAAAAGTAAATGAAAAATAATCCATAGATCATCCAAGTTTAACCTATAAAACAACTATCATATGTGAAAGCAGATGAGAGATTAAAATAATGGGAGGGGAAATGGAAAATAGTTCATGTTTTTCTATTTTTAGTGTGTAGGAAAAAATTATAACATTTAAATTAATTAAATTAGTAATATATATTAATATTTTTTTGTGACTATAATATATATTAACATTAATTATTTTTTTAAAAAAATACTAATTAATAATATAAAAATATATATATTAAATTAATTATATGTATATAAATTACATTAATTATATATATTATATAAGTGCGGGTATGGGTAGGGTAGGGTACCATAGTACCCGTACCCGCACTCGTACCCATTAAAAAGTGCGGGTAATTACCCATACCCGCACCCATACCCATTTGATGGGTATTTACCCTACCCATTATGGGTAATTTTTGCGGGTACCCATTGGGTCTGGGTCCAATTGCCATCCCTACATATATGGGACAACTTGAGTAACATGAAGGTTATCCCAAACCCGTTTCTCAACCTGATATGTTATTAAATGAGACCTGCTTCAACCCCATTTTTTTTTCATGTGAGACAGGGTCAAACCTTGTTCGAGAAGTTTGGGTTGGGACTAGTCTATGAGACGGACTTGGTCTTGCTCACTCATAAATTTTGAGATAAGATCAGGCTTCAAGTTAGCTAGGTTTTTTTTTCTAAGTGGTTCGGTTAGATAAACCAGCGAATGACAAAGCCCAAATATTATGAATGGGAATTTGGGCCATAGCCTACTGAACACCCTCACCCCCACCCCCACCCCACCCTCACCCCCACCCGCATCGTAACCACCCACCACTTCCCATTCTCTCCTCCCCCCATTTCTTTTCTCCCTTTCTTTCATTTTTCATTTGGTAAGTGCTTGTTTGATTCAGTTTGGAATAATTATAATCAATTATGTGGAATTGATTTTAAATCACTTTCATCCAACGTACTTCATAAATCGTGTATCATTCATTCCCTGACATTGATTCTATAAACCTATTAAAATCAATTTTACCGAACTATAAACCAAACGGACCCTAAGTTGTTCTAGTTGATTGGGTTTAGAGGCGAAATTAGAAGCAAATTTTTTCCATTTCTAACACTTGTAAAATTTCATGGTAAATTTTTGTATTTCTAGAAATTAATTTTAAGAATTTTTCATGAACTAATTTCCGGAAGCAATTTTTAATTTTCGGAAGTAATTATTTTAACATGGTTCTAGAAATTAATTAATACCCGAAAGTTTTTTTGATAATTTATCATCTAGAAGTTAATTTAAGGAAATAGTTTTAATAAATACAATTTTGGAAAGGAGATTTTTTTTTATAAGATTGTGTCCGGAAAGTGAAATGAAATATTTAAAAAAAGAAAAGAAAAGGAGTGATAAAAGTAAAAGTGGGGTGGGAAAAGTAATTCCCTTTGATAGGTTGGTCTCTAAACGTAATCCGTGATATGTCTTTTTTTTTTTATTATTTTGGTGTTAACCACAAGTATTCCATATTACCGGTGGTTTGAAAATTCGTCCCATAATTTCAACTTGCGTTGCCAACTGAACCACAACTCATATTGGTATGCGTGATGTCTCTTACAGCCCAATATAAGAAAGAGGAGTACTAGCAATACACTCTTTTGAACACTCTCTCAAACTCACTTCATGTGATTGGTTAAAATTCACATGGGTCACACCAAATTCGTGGGTCCCACTCCCAAGTGGTGGGACCCATGTGAACTTTAACCAATCACATAGAGTGTGTTAGAGAGAGTGTTCAAAAGAGTGTGTTCCTAGCATTTTTCATATAAGAAATTCCGTTTTAATGAATATATAATGAGACAAAATAATATTGACAACAAAAAAAGACATTGACCTAAAAAACAAATCAGACAAAAACAAAAGGTGGTAATGGGTTCAATTATGATAATCTTTTATATTTTTGCGCTTCCCTAAATAATTTGAAATGTATACAAATTCATATAAAGTCTCTATACATTTCTCTCCTTTTTCCACATTTTAAAGCGTCTTATTTTAATTAACCAGGTATGCAACAACACCTACATACACGATATTGTTATACATATTTATTAAATGTATATATTTTAGGGATAACTTTTGTCAATATTACTCCATTTAATAACTTTTCATAAAATATAATTTTAACAAATCTAACTGTTAAACTCGAGTTTGGGTATTAAGCATAGAAAAAAATCACCGTTGAAAGAATTAGCCTCACCATGATGTTGATGTTCTCGGTTCGAACATAATTACCTCTCATGTAAAATACTTGTGGTTTAAACAAAAAAAAATGATGATAATACATTATGCACACCAAATTTTAGAGAAAAAAATTCATAATTTTATAATCTTATAGTCAATATTTACCCCACAAAGTGTCAATTAGTTTTAAAATTATATGAAATTTGATAGACTTTTTTTAAACAAAAAAAATTCATGATGTTGATGTTCACGGGACTATGGGAGGCACTCCAAGTTTGGTTCCTCCATATTAGATTTAATGAATGGTAATAATTTTACTAGAGAGAGATATATATGGAGAACAATTTAGCGGAGGGATCCAAACTTAAGGCAATCTTACTTGATCTATTCATATATAATATTTGATTTAATGGTTGAATTGATAAAATCCAACTTTCATCAAAAGTTATTAAATGGAATAACATTGTTATGAGTTACTCCGAGAATAACTTGATTCCTAATATGATTTTTTTATATTTTAAAATTATTTTTATTTATGGATGTAATAAATAGTTTATATGTTGAAATAATTATTATATATATATAATTAATTGATCAATTACATAAAATATTACAATTTTAATTTTATATTTTGAAATCATATTATTTTCAAGCCATTAAGTCTTTTGTATTAAAAAATAATTTTTTTAAATAAAGTAAATTTTATACAGGTGTAAAATTATATTTTTATTATATATTTTTTACTGAAAATTATTTTATTATAAGATATCTATTTTGTCAACTTTAATTGATTGATGTCAACTCTCTATATATTAATTTTGAGACATCATTTTAGATAATGAAACACTTATTTTCTCTATTCTCTCAATTAAAAGCGGTGTGTCACTTTTTAAATTTTCTCATTCTTGAAGTGTATTTTCCATACACACTAGACATAATACTCGTGCTATATTTTATAATTATAATATTTTATAAGGTAAATTATTAAATAAATGTGTAAAAGTTATTATAGATTTAATATATTAAAAAATTGTTAAGATAATAACTTTATATATGATACTAAATTCTGTATTTTATTTTTATAATATTTTCTAGATAATATTCAAGCTCTATTTTTAAATTCAATTAATATATTTAGTCCAAATAATTCTTGTAACATTTAAATAATATAAAATTAGTTGAATTTATTGTTTTGGTATAATTATAAGACATCATATTGATGATTTTGTTTTAAAAATCATAAGAAATATTTTTTAAATTAAAAATACAATCATAAGTAGTTGTGACCTATATTACATTAAATTTGTAGTAAATTATAAGATCAAATAATTCATTAAACTTATGATTAATATAATGAATTATAAGTTTGGACATTTAAAATTTAATATTTATCACAATATTTAATGTATTATATATTAGTTATAATAATATTTAATATTTAATAATAACTAATAATATAATATGAATTAGTTATGAGAGATGTTTAGTATTCCATATGTTACATTTCATTAACACAACGTTAAAAGTAATGCTCAAGTTAATTTTACTATAGATAGATAGATAGATAGATAGATAGATAGATAGATAGATAGATAGATAGATAATATCCAAGGTCTATTTTTAAATTCAATTAATATATTTAGCCCAAATAATTCTTGTAACATTTAAATAATATAAAATTAGTTGAATTTATTGTTTTGGTATAATTATAAGACATCATATTGATGATTTTGTTTTAAAAATCATAAGAAATATTTTTTAAATTAAAAATACAATCATAAGTAGTTGTGACCTATATTACATTAAATTTGTAGTAAATTATATGATCAAACAATTCATCAAACTTATGATTCAGATAATGAATTATAAGTTTGGACATTTAAAATTTAATATTTATCATAATATTTAATGTATTATATATGTTTTAAAAAAATGAATTATATATAATAGTTATAATAATATTTAATATTTAACAATACTAATAATATAATATGAATTAGTTATAAGAGATGTTTAGTATTCCATAAGTTACATTTCATTAACACAACATTAAAAGTAATGCTCATATATATATATATATATATACACACATATATATATATATATAGGAGGGTTATAATTACACCGGTGTAAGTTACACCAAGTATTACACCGCTAATAACTACAAATCGAATATGTTTTTTAGTAATCCAACCGTTGAATTGTGTTTGTTCATCATCAAAATTATATGTGCCAAATTTCGTAAAATTTTGATACTAATAACTTGATAATCAAATGGTTGGATTTTTCATATATTTCAAATGTATATATAACGTTAATATTGAGACATCTCAATGACATATCAAATAATTTCGGATCAATGTAAAATTTTATATGTATGATCTATATGATAGTAACTTTCAATCCAACGGTGGATTATTTAATACAATGATCCGTTAAAAAATTATTCAGCGGTGTAACACTTGGTGTAACTTACACCGGTGTAATTATAACCCTCCTCATATATATATATAGAGTCGGGATCTGTTGACACCAGGTGTCAAACTTCAAGACTTACACCAATTAATAACTTTTTATAGAATGCGAAATTGACCAATCCAACCGTTGAATCATATTATATCGCCTTCATGATCATGTACATCAAATTTCAGATAATTTGGACATTCGTAGGTATGTTATCTAATAGTTGACTTTTACTTATATTTTAAAAACATATTATACGTTAAAATAAATTAGTTTGATGGAGTAACAATTAGTTTTCAATTTTTATGAAATTTTATAAGCCTGATCTACTTTATAAGAACTTTTAATTCAACGGTTGGATTGGTCAATTTCGCATTCTATAAAAAATTATTAATTAGTGTAAGTCTTGAAGTTTGACACCTGGTGTCAACGGATCCTGACTCATATATATATATATATATATATATATATATATATATAGAGGAGGGTTATAATTACACCGGTGTAATTTATACCAAGTATTACACCGCTAATAACTACAAATCGAATATGTTTTTTAGTAATCCAACCGTTGAATTATGCTTGTTCATCATCAATATTATATGTGCCAAGTTTCGTAAAAATTTGACACTAATAACTTGATAATCAAATGGTTGGATTTTTCATATATTTCAAATGTATATATAACGTTAATCTTGAGACATCTCAATGGCATATCAAATAATTTCGGATTAATGTAAAATTTTATGTGTATGATCTATATGATAGTGACTTTCAATCCAACAGTGGATTATTAAATATAATGATCCATTTAAAAGATATTCAGCGGTGTAACACTTGGTGTAACTTACACCGGTGTAATTATAACCCTCCTCATATATATATATAGATATATATATATATATATATGAGTCAGGATCCGTTGACACCATGTGTCAAACTTGTAGAGTTACACCTCTTAATAACTTTTTATAAAATGTGAATTTGACCAATCCAACCATTAAATTTAAAGTTCATATAAAATAGATCAGGTTTATAAAAATTCATAAAAATCGAAAATCAATTGATACTTTATCAAACTAATTTATTTTAACGTATATTATGTTTTTAAAATATAAGTAAAAGTCCACTGTTAGATAACACACCTACGAATGTCCAAATTACCTAAAATTTGATATACATGATCATGAAGATAATATAATGTGATTCAACGGTTAGATTGGTCAAATTCACATTTTACAAAAAAAAGTTACTAAAAAGTGTAACTCTACAAATTTGACACCTGGTGTCAACGGATCCTGACTCTCTCTCTCTCTATATATATATATATAGAGTCGGGATCCGTTGACACCAGGTGTCAAACTTGTAGAGTTACACCTCTTAATAACTTTTTATAAAATGTGAATTTGACCAATCCAACCGTTGAATCACATTATGTTACCTTCATGATCTTGCCTATCAAATTTCAGGTAATTTGGACGTTCGTAGGTGTGTTATCTAATAGTGGACTTTTACATATATTTTAAAAACATATTATACGTTAAAATAAATTAGTTTGATGAAGTTCCAATTAGTTTTCGATTTTTATGAAATTTTATAATATTGATCTACTCTATAAGAACTTTTGATTCAACGGTTGGATTGGTCAAATTCACATTTTATAAAAAGTTATTAAGAGGTGTAACTCTACAAGTTTGACACCTGGTGTCAATGGATCCTGACTCATATATATATATATAGATTAGTACCTGACACCTGCAAATAATTTCTTAGGCTAAAACAACCTGAGATAATGGTTTTAATTATGATATTTTTTTACGTGCTTCCGTAAATGTTGTGAAATGTATACAAATTCATATCAAGTCTCCATACATTTTCTTCCCACTGATCTTTCAACTGTTTTATTTTAATTAATTAATGTAGTGTTTTTGGGATTAACAAATGGTAATATTACCCATCATCTGCATGACTATGTGGAGTTATGCTAACGTATGCTCTCTGATTGTCAAACATTTGAGGCATGTCCTATTCTAACTGAGTATAATATCCGTTGTATTTGAAAAAAGAAAAAAAAAAGGTTTCCACAACATTCAAAGAAATCTTGAATGTTTTACCCGAAAAAATTAAAAAAATACTTGAAAGCATGAAATAAAATAACACACACACACACACACACATATATATATATATATTTATAACCCATGGGTACAAAAAATTTTAATCGATATTTGACCATACAATAATCATATCAATCCTTGTAATTTTATATTATTTTTATATGAGTTATATATGTTATTGATACAACAACTCTTATATAATACATTTTTTTTTCTATTTATCTTCATTACATTATGAAATAACATATTCATACAACATAAAACATATAAAAACTTATTTAACACGCACGCTTTTTTTTTTCTCTTTATCTCTCTCCATCACATCTCATATTTCTTTCTCTCGTTTCTCGTTTATCTCTACCTTTCTCTTTATTGTAAATGTTATCGTAATTATACAAACAATATTTCTGTTAGTTACATTACTCATCACATCTCACATTCTTTTTTTTTCTATTTTTATATTTCTCGATATAAACTATAAAATGATTATACAAAAATCATTTATCTTTTTTATAATGTTTACCATCACATCTATTAAACATAAAAGCATATCTACCAAATAGTGATTGGTCCGTTTTTTCTTGGGAGAACTTTATCTAATTATAGCTTACCCTGAAAATTAAACTCATGGTAGCACACAAGTTGGGTTGGGTTGAATTTGCACTACTTTTGGACCCAACCCGATTAACCATGTTCGGGTTGGGTTGGGTCGGTTTTGACATTTTTCTTTTATGGACCCAACTCAACCCAAACCAATCAAAGTCGGGTTGGGTTGGTTTTGGTGATTGAGTCATGATAATTAAAAAATCAGAAAAAAGAAAAAAACAAATTCATAGAAACTTTTTTTTTTTATCATCGTTTGGACTTCATAAATTATATAAACTTGTATTTCCATGATTTTGACACTTTTGGCCATATAACTATTTAAAAATTTATAAATCAAAACTAGAAAAAATGACATACACTTTCCACACACAATTTAGTTCAAATATGTAGCACAATACAATAAAAGGGATGTCCCGAATAAGATACTCTACAGCCATAAAAGTCTCCATTTCACAAATTAACAAACTATTGTTCTGTTATGACACCAATTTTTAATTGAATTTTTTTTTACTGCTATTAAATTAAATTTAGATAAGATAGTTATATATTAATAATGTAATAGTTTTTATATATATATGGGAGGTCGGTAGGGGTGGAAATAGGCCAGACCGCTCGACACGGGCCTACAGCCCAACCTACTTAAGGCCTAGTTTGACTTGGCTCGTTTAATAAAAAGGTCAGGTCTAGGCTTTTGAAAAAGCTTTTTTAATTAAATAGACCAGGCTCAGGCTTTTTAAAAATCCTATTTGGCTTGACAGACTAGCCTATTATAAATAATATTATTTTTAATAAACATATAAATATTTTATATATAATAAATAGTATAATAATATTTAATTTTTTAAATTCTTCTGTGGCCTATTTAGAGATAGGCTTTATTTTCCTATCTAAACATATATGTTAGTGACATATTTACATTATAAAAAAGTAAGTATTGGTTTGTAAGCGCACCGACCTATTTAGAGATAGATTTATTGACCTGTTTAAGGGTCATCGTATGAAATGGACTTTTAAACAGGCTAATAGGCCAGACCAAACCTTGAAACAGGTCAGACTAGACCTAAAAAATAGCCTATGACAAGTAACAAGCTAGACTTGGGCTACAAAAATATAATGCAGGTCAGACTTAGGCCCTGCAAAGCCTAATCGACACAACCTACTTTCACCCCTAGTTGTGAGTAGTGTTGCACATGGTCAAGCCAAGCGATTAACCCCATATATACCCAACCCAACCCGACCTCTAGGGGTGAAAGTAGGCCGAGCCGAGCTAGGCTTTGAAGGGCTCAAGTCAGGTCTGCATTATATTTTTGTGGCCCAAGTCTGACCTGCATTATATAAATATTTATTATATATAAAATATTTATATATTTATTAAAAATAATATTATTTATAATAGGCTAGTTTGTCAAGCTAAATGGGTATTCTAAAAAGTCAGAGCCTGACGTATTTAGTTAAAAAGACATTTTCAAAAATCTAGACCTGACTTTTTATTAAACCAGAGTTAAACTAGGCCTTAATTACGTTGGCTATAGCCCGTGTTGAGCTAAATGTCCTATTTCCACCGTTAACCACAACTATATATAGCTATCTAAAGTACCAAAAGAAGCAAAAGCATATATCTGACGGTTGGATGGAGGGAGCAATCCAAATTGGAGAAGCAAACAAAAGACGCCTTTTGACAATTTAAAAGCGAGACGCTTGCTCCATGTGATGTCTTGGCTGCAACTACACTTCCAAATACACAACAACTTTTAAAATCTAGCTTTATTCGCGGCAAAAAGCAATGGCGAAGTTGTTAGCCGTAGCCTGTCTTCCAAATGGAGGATGGCGCGCACTCTCGCCGCAACCTCACTACCCGTCCATGCCTAGGTACCCCAAGGGCGCTGCCACCGTCCAGGAGGGTTCAGAGACCAGTGCCCTTTTCTCCGTCCTCGGAATGAGTTGCTCCGCCTGCGCTGGATCCGTCGAGAAGGCCATCAAACGCCTCCCCGGGATTCTTGAAGCCTTCGTCGATGTCCTCAACAACCGTGTACGCGTCCTCTTTTATCCCTCCTTCGTTAACGTATCTTTATCCATTCTCATTCTCTTCCATTCTACACATCCTTCACATTTTCAACGCTAACCCTCACATTTTCATTTAGGAGGAGGAGATTCGTGAGGCCATTGAAGATGCTGGATTTGAGGCCGCGTTACTCACGAACGCGATGAACGACAAGTCTCTTCAAGTGTGCCGCATACAAATCAACGGGATGACTTGCACGTCGTGTTCCTCCACTGTTGAATCTGCTCTGGTAGCCATCCATGGTGTGGTGAAAGCTCGAGTGGCTTTAGCAACTGAAGAAGCTGAAGTTCACTACAATCCAAATTTCGTTACCTACAACCAAATTTTGGAAGGCGTAGAAGATACTGGATTCGAAGCCACGCTTATCAGTTCCAGTGAAGATTTGAGTAAGATAGACCTCCTGGTTGAAGGTGATTTCTCTAATCATTCCATGGAACTGATTGTAGAATCTCTTCGAGCACTCCCAGGGGTCTTAGATGTAGATATACATGTGGAATTGAATAAAATAACACTAACTTATAAACCAGACATGACAGGGCCTAGGAACTTCATCAGTGTGATTGAGGAAACTAGTTTTGGGAATTTCAAGGCAAAAATATTTCCTCAAGAAGGAGGAAGAAGGGATACTCATAGAAGGGAGGAAATTAAGCAATATTATAGATCTTTCTTGTGGAGTTTGGTGTTTACTATTCCTGTCTTTCTAACCTCCATGGTGCTTATGCATGTCCCTGGAGTAAAGGATTCGTTAGATGCTAAAGTCGTCAATATGCTTACAGTGGGGGAAATTGCAAGATGGGTACTTGCTACTCCAGTGCAGTTCAGTTTGGGGTGGCGATTTTACTCTGGTTCTTACAAATCATTACGCCATGGCTCTGCTAACATGGATGTTCTGATTGCCTTGGGAACAAATGCAGCGTACTTCTATTCAGTATACTCTGTTCTGAGAGCTGCTACCTCTCCACATTTTAAGGGTAGTGATTTCTTTGAGACTAGTGCGATGCTTATTTCATTCATTCTGCTTGGGAAATATCTTGAGATTTTAGCCAAGGGGAAGACATCCAATGCAATTGCCAAGCTCATGAACTTGACCCCGGACACTGCTATGTTGTTAACTCTGGACAGTGAAGGGAATGTTATCAGGGAGCAAGAAATTGATAGCCGATTGGTTCAAAAGAATGATGTGATTAAAATTATTCCTGGTGCAAAAGTGGCTTCAGATGGATTGGTTATATGGGGCCAGAGTCATGTGAATGAGAGCATGATCACAGGTGAGGCACGTCCTGTGGCGAAGAGGAAAGGAAACACTGTTATTGGAGGAACTGTAAATGAGAATGGAGTGTTGCATGTTAAGGCAACACGGGTCGGATCAGAAAGTGCTCTTTCCCAAATTGTTCGACTCGTTGAGTCAGCACAAATGGCCAAGGCGCCAGTGCAGAAGTTTGCTGATCGGATTTCAAAATACTTTGTGCCTTTGGTATTTAATTATTTATCGAATTCTTTAACTTGTTTCTTGATTCTTATCTGCACAATTTATTTTTATTAAATCCATATGTCTATAGAGGATCTGCTTTAAAAGGATATCTATCTCTTTGCAGGTGATCTTAATCTCATTGACAACTTGGCTTTCTTGGTTCTTAGCCGGAAAATTTCATGCTTACCCAAAGTCTTGGATACCATCTTCCATGGACAGCTTTGAGCTTGCTTTACAGTTTGGAATATCTGTCATGGTCATAGCCTGCCCTTGTGCTTTGGGTTTAGCAACACCAACTGCTGTTATGGTTGGCACTGGAGTTGGTGCATCTCAGGGTGTACTGATCAAAGGAGGGCAAGCATTAGAAAGTGCACATAAGGTGATCAAGATTTGATCTTAGATTAGCCCCTTGAAATCTGGATTTGCTTTATCAAGTGGCTCTTCAATGCCATTTCTGCTAATTAATCCAACACTAATATGTTTTAGGAAAGGAGTATTAATGTTTATATAGTTCTTGATATGAAGTAGTGGTGTTTATATTGTGCTGGGTGAAGGGGAATAGTGTTATTGGATATCGATAGGTTCATTCCTATCTTTCACAACTTCGTTGAAAGTTAAAATTATGGATAAAAAGTAAAAACATTCATGGTTTTATATGGATTTACCCTTGAATATATTTATGTCTTTCTTATAGGTGAACTGCATTGTTTTTGACAAGACGGGTACTCTCACTGTTGGGAAACCTGTGATAGTAAATACAAAACTATTGATAAACATGGTACTCCGGGAATTCTATGAACTTGTGGCTGCTGCTGAGGTAGGCATCTCCCCCGTCTCTTTCTAAGCCTCAGTAATAGTTATAGAAAATAGGACTTGATTTTAGTCTTTAGATAATTTTTTTGTAGGCATAGCTATGGTATCTCCAATTTAATTTTGTTAATTGATCAATTGCTTTTACAATACTTGGACTACAGACACATGTGCATGTCGTAAATAATTGCAATTAATGCTAATTGCCTGTTCAGGTGAATAGTGAGCATCCACTGGCTAAGGCCATTGTTGAGTATGCCAAAAGATTCAGAGATGAAGGGAACCTTTCTTGGCCAGAAGCACGTGATTTTGTTTCCGTTACTGGACACGGAGTAAAGGCCATCGTTCCTAACAAGGAAATAATTGTGGGTAATAAGAGCTTGTTGGCTGACCATAACATTGAGATTCCTAGTATTGCTAAAGATATACTTGCTGAAGCCGAAAATATGGCTCAGACAGGGATTTTAGTATCTATAAATGGGGAAGTAGCTGCTGTTTTGGCAGTATCTGATCCACTGAAACCAGGTGCGCAAGAAGTCATCTCCATTCTCAAGTCTATGAAAATTAGGAGCATCATGGTTACTGGGGACAACCTGGGAACTGCTAATTCTATTGCGAGGGAAGTTGGAATTGAAGATGTTATAGCCGAGGCCAAACCCGAGCAGAAAGCAGAGAAAGTGAAAGAGTTACAGGTACCAAAAATCACAGCTTTTCAACTTAAAAGTTAGTTATTCATTAATGGGATGACGCTGACCCACGCGGTAACTCATAAATCCTTATATTTCTTCTGCTTAGGTTCATTTGTCATTTGTCAGTACTAATGAATTTTGTTTCTGTCTCTGCTTTTCTCAAATATTTATGGTTTAAGTCATGAACTTCAATTCAACTTAAATTAACTTGAGCCTCACTTCTGCTTTTACACCTAGCTGTTCCTTTTCTACTTCAGAGGAATATATTACTTGTTGTAATATGTTGTAACATATTGATATTGAGTGCCTTTTTCTTTTTCAGGCTACTGGGTACACTGTGGCTATGGTGGGGGATGGTATCAATGATTCACCTGCACTTGTGGCAGCCGATGTGGGAATGGCAATAGGTGCTGGTACAGACATTGCTATTGAAGCAGCTGATATTGTCCTCATGAAGAGCAACTTAGAGGATGTCATAACTGCTATTGACCTTTCCAGAAAAACATTTTCCCGTATACGCCTGAATTACTTTTGGGCTTTGGGTTATAATATGCTTGGCATCCCAATTGCTGCTGGAGTTCTTTTCCCTTCTACAGGGTTTCGATTGCCACCCTGGATTGCTGGGGCTGCTATGGCTGCCTCTTCTGTCAGCGTTGTTTGCTGCTCTCTGTTGTTGAAATATTACAGGAGACCCAAGAAGCTGGAGAACCTCGACATACGGGGTATAAGGATCGAATAATAGAGTGGTATAATACATGATAGAAGGGGTTTTGATTTAGCTACTTTATGTGTGTTCTACTAAGATTCTAGGGGTCGTTTGTTTGTTTTGCATGTGTATATAAGTGCCACGGTGATTTTAATAAGTATATTATATTATATATACAAAAATGGAAATGCTTCTTTTATCTATGTAATTCTATTTTTTTTCTTGAAAAACTCACAAAGTACTGAATCCTGATACCATGTTTGGTAACAGATGAAATTTAAATTAATTATATTTTTAAAATTCTTTCGTATAAAAAACTATTGAATCCTGACCGGTCGGATTAATCCATTTTTTTAGCACTGCATGCTATGTAGGGGCTTCTCCTTATTATTTTTATTAATTTATATAAAACAAAATAAGGAAAAAAATATTTAATCAACTACATATAAATAAATATTCATTTTAATAATTATTAAATATATGACAAATAAAACACTAATCATTTTTTTAATAAATTTTGATACTATAAATATCAAATATTAAAATATAAATGTACTTTAATAATAAAATACATAGTTAAGAAAATAATTTACGATAATTTTAAAAATGATATTACATATTTTTAGTCGAGGTTTTGATCACAATATCTCTAACTTACTGAGAAAACGTTTAATACCATTTATTGAAAAATAAATAATTAAAGATAATTATATAACTTAAAGATTTTTTAACAATAATTACTGGTGACAATTGATAATATGAGATATAGAAAGAGCTACTGCGTGATTATTTAGTTGCTAAAATGAAAATTAAAATTAATAAAAAATAAACAATCATGTTTATCATACAATGCATTGTGTGAGCACCCAATTTTGTCCGGATCGGAATACTTTTGATCCACTCTCATCATCCACACTTGTAATTTTTTTTATCCCAAAGTTAAAATCAAATTTCCTAACACATTTTGATAAAAGGAAATTAAGAAACTAATAATTTTCCTTCTGACTTCACCATTTTCTTTTATAATAATTAATTAATTGATTTTCATCACTTTTTCCTCTTCCCTTTTCATGGGCTTAACATAGACTTCCCCCCCTTTTTTTTCGGGCTGAATCCATAGAGCCCATTTCCTTTGGGCTGAATCATCTACATAGCCAACTCTTTTTTATTTTAATTGTTGTAGAAACATATAGAAAGAGAAGAAAATTACAAAAAAATAAAGAAAAAGGATGGAGGTAGCGTAGCGTGTGAGTTGGTCTGAGTACTTTCCAAACAGCCATACCCTACCCCTATGGTGAGGGAGTTCAGCGGATTTTACTGAGTGAAAGCATTGGAGCAGTTAACATGGATTCATTTGCCTTTATAAATCGAGATTATACCAGAGAGAGGGGATCACATTCATTTTGAAAGAAAATACAGAGAGGAAATGAGAAGGGAAAAATCAAATAGAGAAAATTATTTCCGATGAGAATCATCTTCATTCTCATTTGGGTTTGAGTGCAAAGGATAAAATTTCTGTGAGTAGAAAACAGAGGGGAAACTACAGCAGCAGTTTTAAAACAGCCCGAGGAGAACGAAATCACAACTACAAAGGGGAGAAACGGTAAAGCATATAGGCAAGATCGCAGATTGGGTATCATTTTTTACTTTGTTTCTTTTGAATCATGCTTCAAGACCTACATATGTATCTCTTGTACCTAATCTGAAAGTGCTGTGTGTGATAATAAAAACATTCTACTAAACAAGTGCCAATTCAGAATCACAGGGTTCAAATCCAAATAATAAACGGTCCCAAATACACAGTTTTCATATTTAAAGCTGAGAGAATGAACAAAAAAGATAAAAACAGAGTCTTCCCCCTCGAGGCCGCCCCTGCTATTCCCTTCCCAGCCACCATGGCCTCCCTGTTTGATTGTCACTGCAGGTGTTTACTAGATTGAGAGAAAGAGGAGGGGCTGTTCAGATTGTCTAGAGTGTTTGAGAATGAGAGAAAGAAAAGAAAATGAATAGGGAGAGAAGGATTGAGTGAGTGAGTGAGCGTGAGGAAGGGAGTGAAAGAGATGAGGGAATAGAGAGTTAGGGAGTAGGGATTCTAGAACCCACCCTCCCACTCTCTCTTTTCTTTTTTTTATTCGTTTATTTATTTCTCTTGTAAATAATTGATTATATGTAATTTTAATTATGTGTTCTTGTAAGTATTGATTAATTCAATTTGTCCCTTTTATTTTTTACGTTTTTGACGTTAATAGAATAACATTTCTATCTTTTAACGTCATTTAAAGAAAATATTAAGTATAGTCATTTACTAGCTCAATAATGCGTGTAATCTCAAATCCTTTTTTAAAAGATAAATGACTTTAATCGAATAGCTTTTCTATCGATAATGTCGAAAATAAAATATTGGGTATAGTCATTTATTAATCCAATAATGCGTGTAATTTCAAATATTTTCTAAAAAAAATAATTTTCTCAAAAGTTACGTTAATTGAATAGCATTTCTATCAATGATGTAAAAAAGGAAAAACATTTAGTACAGCCATTTGCTAACTCAATAATGCGGAATTTCAAATCTTTTTCTCAAAAATGTTTTCTTCTCAAGATAAATGACGTTTATTGAATAACATTTCTATCAATAATGTCATCTAAACAATTTCAAGGGTTCGTTATATAGCCATTTGTTAGCATCAGCTCCGCCAAAAAATAAATTCCTTTTTCTTTGAATTAAAGAATATTTCCAAAATCAATTTCCTCATTTTCCTTTATTTTCAAAAATCAGAATCAA
Organism: Sesbania bispinosa; assembly: GCA_026901365.1. Lineage (NCBI taxonomy): Eukaryota > Viridiplantae > Streptophyta > Magnoliopsida > Fabales > Fabaceae > Sesbania > Sesbania bispinosa. The sequence goes on along the minus strand of QLOH01000551.1, from coordinate 282,090 downwards.
TTTCTTTCAAAAATAAAATTTCTTTTTTCAACACGTTTTTAGAACTACGTGGCTTTGATTTCTCCATTGCACTTGAGGATATGTAGGAGCGAGAACCGGACCCGTCAAGCCAAAATAAATAAAAAATATTTTTCTCATTCAATCCAAATTCAATTTCCTTTTTTCCCTCTCTTTGTATTTATTCCAAAAACACAAAAAACAAAAATAATTTTTATTTTTCATAAAAAAAGGGGTAAAATGAATATTTTCAAAGTTAATCAGTTTTGCACAATTAATTAGAGGTAACCGTTTTTTAAATGGATGTTGTAGGGTGCTAATACCTTCCCTACACATAAATGACTCCCGAACCCAAATCTGGTTTTGAAGACCATTTTTCTTTTTTAAAGGGTTTTTCCAAATGTTTTCCCTTAAAATAAACTTTGGTGGCGACTCCATTGAAACTCAATTTTTTCAATGTTTCGCCGACCCGTCGTCACCCTGGTTTCGACACATTGGACTAACTATTTATCATTCTTTATTTACTCGTGAAATTAATAAAATATAAATAAACAAAATAAATTGCATCATTATATCACAAATAAAAGAGTTTAACATGTTATAATGTTTCGAGTAAATGCTAATTTCTAGATCAAGAATAGTAAATATATCGAGTAAACTAGTAAAATGTTACTTAACTTTTTTAGGGTTATGCAGTTTAATCCCTAAGAAATAGAAAACCTCAATATAATCTCTGATTTTTTGTTTTTTTATCAGTATAGTCCAACTGTGTGTTTCCCGTTAATTTTTTATGACGTGTCATGTTTCGTGACACTATGTCACACTATTTGTCATTAGGATACAAAAATAACGTCATTTGGGTTGAGACATTCCAATGAATAAGGGGAAGAAGAGAGAAAAAATGGAGAACAGGGAAGCACACACGACTATTGGAGTTGAAGTTTTTCAAGCTATAAATTTGACAAAACACGTCATTTTTGTGCCACAGTGGACACTTTACTTTAGTAACAAATAATGTGACAGAGTGTCACTAAACGTGATACGTCGTAAAAAAATTAACGGAAAACACACAGTTGGACTGTAGTGGTAGAAAAAGTAAGAAGTTAATGACTAAGGGTCTGTTTGGTTTGCATTTTCATTTCCTGTTTTCATTCTGTTTCCTGTTTTCTGAAATTTTACAAAGGAAAAACTGGAAATGCTGGAAACAACAAATTTTTTGTTTCCAGCATTTCCAGTTTTTGCTTTGTAAAATTTCAAAAAACAGGAAACAGAAAATGGAAACAAGAAATGAAAATGCAAACTAAACAGGCACTTGTGGTTTCCTATTTCTTATGGACTAAATTGCATGACACGGAAAAAATCAGGGACTTATTTACTAGTTTACTTTAAATATATCATCATTATATAAAGGTGAATGTCAACTATAAAAAGGATAAATTATTCACATGTTTCATATTTTCCATAGTCGATAAGTAGCAAGAAATGTAATGAAAAAAGAAATATGATATTGTGTACTTTGTAGTATTAATTTTTTATTAATTTACTTAAATAGATATATTTAAACTATGTAATTAATTTAATATGTACAAATAAAAAATTATAATTTAATAATAAAAATATGACAAAAAAGCATACTTAATATACTTAATAGCATAGTTTGGCAACAATTTCAATGGAAGATATTAAATACCTTAAATTAAAATGTCAATCAAGATACTTTAAATCTAGCAGGAAAACATTTATCATAAAATTTTAAAACTAAACTCATCACCAAACATTTTAGGCTTTATCTAATTACCGTGCTTAGCGAGAGTTAAATTTACAATCATACGTGTGGAGATTCCTAATAAAAAAGTAAAACTAAATAATTGATGATAATTATTTAGCAAAAAACTGTCAACAAATAATTGAGAAGAATACATTTACATGAATTCTTTTCATATACAACTAATAATATATAGCACATGAAAATTTTGCATTTATTTTATCCATGCATATCATTATTGTCCTAAAACAATATTAATAAGAAAATATAAAATATAAAAATTAAAATTAAAATTAATAAAAAGGGATAAATTTCAATATAAAAAAATGATGATTATCATGTAATAACCTTTACCATTTATTATTTTTAAATTAAATCATATAAAATAAATAGCTTAAAATGATTTTGAAGAACTGAATGTTAATATGCAATTTGATATAAATATTTATGACCGTAATTTAAATCTTAACATATTTTCAAGTTTATATTGTTATCAATTTTTAAAAAACTGGACGGGTAATTGAACCGATAAAGACATTGGTACACGTTTCACGGTTTAATAGTGAATCGTGATTGAACCGGTATTAATTAAATATATAATTTAAATATTATATAACTTTTTAATTAATGAAATAACACAAAATTATAAGAAATTAAAATATATCAAGTTGTAAATTCGTTTAAATAACTTTATTATAAAGTGTATAAAACAAAAAAAATTAATAATAATTGATAAAATAATAAATATCTGCGTGTAATTCTCAAACAAATGTCTTTATTTATCTTGAAAGTATTTTAAATTAAATTAAAAAATTTAAAAAAAATGAATTTTGATTTTTTTCAAAAAAAAAAACCGGTTCAACTGGTTTTCGGATATCGATTTTTTACCGATTTTGATCAAGTTGACCGATTCTTTGCATGACCGGTTCTGTGATTTATTTGGATCGTACACGTGACCGATTCACAACCATGATTTTTATATAACGTAAATATCTATTTTTTTTTATCAAAATGAGGCCTTTCAGTAAATTTCTAAATTTTTATATTATGAAATTTATAATTTTATTAGTTTTTGTAAGAAAAAGTATAACACCCCATATATAGCTTATTGCCTTATTCAATCTATCATTTATACATTTATGAAAAATTTCTTTTTCTTATGGACCATAGATATTTAAAAACTTTTCTCAATATATATATATAGGAGGGTTCAACTTACACTAGTGTAAGTTACACCAAGTATTACACTGCTGAATAATTTTTTAATGGATCATTGTATTAAGTAATCCACCGTTGGATTAAAAGTTACTATCATATAAATCATACATATAAAATTTTACCTTAATCCAAAATTATTTGATATGTCATTGTGATGTCTCAAGATTAACGTTATATGTACATTTGAAATATATGAAAAACCCAACCATCATGATTATCAAGTTATTGGTGTCAAAATTTTATGAAATTTGACACATATGTTCATCATGATGAATAAACATAATTCAACGGTTGGATTAGTAAAAAACACATTCGATTTGTAGTTATCAACGGTGTAATACTTGGTGTAACTTACACTAGTGTAAGTTGAACCCTCCTCATATATATATGAGGAGGGTTATAATTACACCGGTGTAAGTTACACCAAGTATTACACCGCTAATAACTACAAATCGAATATATTTTTTAGTAATCCAACCGTTGAATTATGTTTGTTCATCATCAATATTATATGTGCCAAGTTTCGTAAAAAATTGACACCAATAACTTGATAATCAAATGGTTGGATTTTTCATATATTTCAAATGTATATATAACGTTAATCTTGAGACATCTCAATGGCATATCAAATAATTTCGGATTAAAGTAAAATTTTATATGTATGATCTATATGATAGTAACTTTCAATCCAACGGTGGATTATTAAATACAATGATTTGTTTAAAAGATATTCAGCGGTGTAATACTTGGTGTAACTTACACCGGTGAATTATAACCCTCCTCTATATGTATATATATAAAGTGTGTTTAGTAAAATTAACTGTAAAACTAGTTGAAAGTTAAAAAGTTAGATGAAAGCTGAAAAACTAAGGCCATGTTTGGGATGGTTGTGAGTTTCCAGTTTTTGGGTTTTAAAAATTTTGAATCAAGTTTTTACAACTCGAAACCAAAAACTCCATTTGGGGTGGTTGCGAGTTTTCAGTTTTTGGTTTTAAAAGGATTTCAACTAAGTTTTTACAACTCATAACTGAAAAATAAAAACCATTTTTTGTGATTTTCAAAATGGACGTTTGGAAAACCACAAAAAGTGTAAAAACTTGGTTGAAATTTTTTGAAAATAAAAATCTGAAAACTTGCAACCACCCCAAACGGCACATGAAAAACCTCTTTTTGTGGTTTTCAAAATACAAAAAATGATTTTCAATTTTTGGTTTCGAGTGTAAAAACCAAAAACTGAAAACTCGCACCCACCCTGAACGATCCCTAATTAATTTGATTAAAGATGTTTGATACAACTAGTTAAAAATGGTAAAATGATATACAAAGATATAATTAATTATTACAATGATAAATATAGATATTTAAGGGAGTTTTAAAAACACAACCGCGGTTACAAAATTTTGAAAATAGTCCCGTCCGCGGAGCAGCATTACCTAATCTAATCCACTTTCAATTTGCAACTGTGAATATCTTCTTCTCTCGTCTCGTGTTCCCTTGCTTTGCTTACTGCAGTCTTCACTTCTCAGTGCTTTTCTTCACTCAACCAACCATGTCCATGGCCATGTCAACTTCCTCTACCTCCCTCCTCTTCCTCTCATCGCCATCATTACCTTCTCTCTCTCGAAATCACCAACCTCATTCCCTTGCTTTCAGACCCAAACCTATTTTCAACCCTTGCCTTCTCTTCCAACCTCCCTCTAGGTCCAGACACAACCCTTTCTTGACTCGCGTTGATGACGCCGACGTCGACGTCGAAGCCGGTGGCCCCGATGACTACGAAATGGACGAAGACGAAATCGAAGAGGTCGACAACAAGAGAGACTTCGACATCGAGTACGAGCCGGTGGCAGCGGCTGCCGCCGCAGCAGCAGATTCCGGTAGCGACTTCGACATTGCGATGGTGCAGAGCAAGAGCTTCGTGTCCACGCAGGGTTGGGACCCCGAGACGGTGGTGGATTACAGAATCAACGAAGATGAGTTTCACAAATTTAGCTTGTTCGATTGTGACTTCTTCATACGGAAGCCCCCTGACCCTGACAACGATGTCTATGATTTCAGAGAGGTTGGTACTTGGTAGCACCCTTTGAATCAATCTCTTGTTATAGTTGTTGTTTTTCTGCCTTTCATGGTTGAATATTTGGTTGTAGATGTATGTTACTCCTCCGGATACAGATGTTTATTCTATCCCCAAGGTTCTCGCTCCAATGCCTCAGAAGGTAAATTTAATGCTCATTAAACACATTTTTCTTCAATATGCTTATGCCACTCTAATTCCTTAACCCTCTCCCACATTGCCATTTTGCAATTCGGTTATATGAAGAGAGGTATAGATTAAAAAACCTTACTTACCTAGGGCCCCACTTATTCTTCTTGTTTTGTTTTTTACCGTGTAAAATAAAATGTTGCTTCAACTAATCTAATTGTAGGTATTTTATCAGAACTCCAGGGAAATTTTTGCTTATATGCTCATAGAGCTTTGTTTCCCTATAAAATGTTGCTCCAACTAATAGCATTGTAGGTTTTTTCTTTTTATTTCAATATTAATTGTTTGAGTGCTTCTTTCTGTTTGGGTATCATGGTGCATTAGGAGATGGTGGAATCCATCCATATTTACAATATATATTGATTATGCTGGGAAGTTTGTGAAGCTGTCCAAAGCATACTTAGAGAGTGATTCATTTCATTCAATTTGTTTGCTGTTTCTCCCTCTGCATATACTTATCAATTCCGGATTTAATGGTTGCTTACTTTTTGCCCAAATTTGTAGTACATTAGATGTGCACAAAGTGATTATGGATACAATAATGTGACAGAGCCACCTGTTGACGCTCGTCGAGATCCTCTATATAAATCTGAAAGGGAGATCATGAAGGTATGGACAGCTATTGTATTTGAGACTTCAAGTAATATGTGAATTACTGTGCTTCTTACAATTTTGTCTTCTAAGTTTTGAATGGATCTAGTGATCTAGTCCATAGTTGTTAATATCAAAATTAATAAAAATTTGTGATATAAAATGGATAGTTATTTAAAGAAGAGCATAAAGGTAACTGCTTCAAAGATTACACACTAAAGAGTTTGTCTTGAGAATTTTGTGAAATATTACTGAACAATCCTCTTATGGTGTCCAGTCAGGCAATGAGCTTTACTTGAGTTGTGTCTTTCTCACTTCTAGGTAATAGAACATGAGATAAGAGGAATTAGCACTGCCATATGTGCTTGATCAATTACCAATCAAGTTCCGTCCCCTAGGGACCAGGGGCATTCTGACTGATTAATTGTATTTATGAATCTCATCCATTTTCATGATTATCACTTACGAAAAAAATGGAAATCAGTTACTAGTATTTGTATGTATATTTTGGCTTCTTTTTATGCTTTAGGAATTAATTGCACTGATAAAATTATGAGTGAGGGGGGAATGGATTTTGTAAGTATAATATATGGCAAGAAAGAATGGAACTCAATTCATATGTATATGGATCAAATAACTATTAACTAGGAGAGGTATGCATGGCGTGTCACCTTTGATTTGGGAAATGACAATCAACATTGCTAGTTGTGGTAGGCAAGGTATCAGGAATTTTTGATGACATACATTGAACAAGATATGAACTAATGAGGCTGGCAAATCTCAATCTATTCATCTACATGTCTTTATGGAGAATCCATTTCTATGCATAAGTACCTGTTACAAGCTGAAAAAATTTATTATAAATTTATAACAAGTCCAAGCATTGGAAAAAAGAAATTACCTTTAACCTAGTTACTGAAAGAATGTCTTTCTTTGCCAAAGATGTCTCTTTCATCATACTTCTTTCTTGTTACAGGTATACTTGACAAAACACTACAAAAATCGGAGGCAGGGTGACCCTGAGTTTGTGCTAGATTTTGAGGAGATTTATGTTATTGATTCCAAAACTAAATCAATTACCAGAGCCAAAGTTCTGGTAAGAAATTGTTTGTTAGTTCTCAGTGTAGTTGCTTTTGGAAAAATTTCTGCTGCTTGTTGCAATTACTTGTTGCCTTTCAGAGTCATATTTTTTCAGCCTTGAATTTAGTTTACTTTTATTGTTTATAGAATTTCTTTGTAAGTGCTAGATAATGAATTCCTGGAAGGTGTACCTTTGCTTAAGCTTAATATTCTTTTTATTGCTCTAGAATCTTGGATGAAATCCTGGAAAATACCATTACTTACTGTGTTAAGAAATAAAGCACTCTGGTTGAATTCATTGGGTTCATGCCAATCTTGAACCTCCATGTATAGTTGTACAGTCAAGATTAGCTCTTCTCACCTCTCACTCTCTCACCTAATACACCTGTCTCTCTCTCTCTCTCTAGTCTCTACACACACACACAGGACCTCTGCCCAAACTTTAGGCCTAGATGGCCAGATCACTGATGTAAGCTCAGGAATCCCGTTTATTACCACCTCTATTTACTTGTTGTAAGGCAGGATTTCTAATCTTAACCAATATGGATAATTGTCAGACAATCTGGAGTTGTCTGTAACGTTTTTATTCATACTAATCATTAATATGGCTTCTGTAGGTAACAGTTCCTGGAGGGAGAAGTAGAGATAGAAAGAGCGACTTGCTTGTTATATCTGATCATGGGAACTCCTTCAAAATAATACATACGGTGACTATTTCTTTCCTGAATCTCTTGTTATTTGTCCTTGCATCACACCTCTGATATTCCATTTTATATGCAGAGTGAAAGAGAAGATCCAACAACTGTTATAGAAAGACAAGAGTGGATCCAAACCAGAGAAGAAATGGAGAGGCATCTTAGAAAGCTAAGAGACTTCAGCATTTCAAATTGGTTTTGATTAATGAGTACGCATTCAAAGTCTGCCTCATGGTCATGGGTATACACAGCATGATAGGGAGGTCGATCTGGCACATGCATGAGACTCTTAACCCTCCATTTTTGAAATTGTCAAGTTGCTTGATCTTATGTATTTTCTGTTGTAACTTATTAGAGATGCGGCTGGTGGAATTCAATGATCTATGATAGTGATCTGCCAATATACTGTTGTGACCCACAGTAGAATGCCCCTCTGTTTGGATATATACCCTGATTTTGCATCAAACTTTGATCAAATCTATTTGAGTGAGGAATAGAATATTTTTGTTTAGTGCTTCTTCACCGACGCATGTATCTGCTAATGAACGCATGGTTCAAACTTCAAAACATTGGTTCTAAATGTGTGCTTTTTAGATGAGGTGGGCAGTGAGGTGGTAATTAAGAAGGAAGGGAAAATAGATAGAAAGTTGTTCTTTTTCTTTTTCTTTTTTTTTAATCTTTTTATTCATGGTTAAGTTGGTAGCGGGATTATTAAAAATTACAAGGTTAGATAGTTTATAAAGCATTTGGTCACAAACTGCTTTTGTTCTGTTACTGGTCCAAGTTAGCCATGCACCAATTCTCACAAGTGCTTGGTTCATGTATCAAGGAAGCCAAGTAAGGGGTATGCAATTATTTTTTATCTTTGACCAGGAATCCTCCACATGCATAGTTGTGGGTTTAACCCTTGGACCTAGAGTGATGGTTAGGTAAAACTCTTTTAAGAGTGACGACTCCAAAATTCGAACCTTTGAGGCTTTTACCTTGTAGGTAAAGTCCGCGTGGGGTCAATTAACTTCCATTTGTGATCAACTACTGTATGTTAGGATATGCAATATTAAATCAAAGCTTAGTTTTTATGATATGTTTTTTTTTTCTATTTGGTGGGATATGCAATATTAAATCAAAGCTTCTTAGCTTAAATTTTTTATGATATTTTTTTTATTGTCTAATTGATCCGTTTAGTTCTTAATGGTGAAAAATTGTATTCATCATGAATTAATAACTGTAGTCAATTGTTAACGTAGTATTATGTACATATGTCCAAGTGATGGTTCACAAAGTTCCAAAGCTATATTATGTGAGAAGCAAGAAAACAGTTTGGAGCTGCATGAAAGACAAACACACTATCAGAAGTGGGTTCACATTATTATATGCTTAGACCGAGTAAGCACACTCTTCTGTGCTCCTTTCCTCGTCCCAGGGCTATCTCGAGCTTCTTTAACTACATTTTCCATATTGACAAAATAAAACTACATTTCAACAATTTCTCAAATTCAAATTTACAAAATCAAACCCATAAATACATGTTTAAAATGATAAAAAAAGATATTTATCCTTTTCTGGTACTTAAGTAAGTTCTTTGACTCTCTATACTCTGCTGCTATGTTTCTAACAAATAATTTCATTTGACAATAATACAAAATTACCTCTAAAGGCTCTAACTCTAATACTCAACACTGTCAAATGGTGCAAGTGGTCCACTTGGGTATAACTAGAATTTCTATAACTTGAATTCCTTTTTAGGGTCTGCCTATGTTTCCTGTTCTTACCACTCTAGGCCTACCCAGACAGAATCATAAATGGAACAGTGGATGGATGACCCCATCATCTAATCTAATCTATGAGATGCAATGCAGCTTTGAGATGTTGAAATTGTGGCATGCAAAAAAGAAGCAAGGAACATTTCCTTTATCCTCAGGTAATACTGTGGAGGCAACACTGTAGTAGTCACCTATTTTTGAGTACAATGCCTGGCCTCCTAGCCTGCATAGAGGAGAGACTATAGATGGGGTTAGGCTATTGACAATCTTCGGATTGGACTCCTTAAATTAAAACCTTACCGTACAATACATATGGGCTTCTTAACAAGAACAGCTTTCTGAAACTGACTTGGAAACGTTGAACTTGAACAAGGTAACAAGAAAAAGGGCAATCTATATATCTATAATAATATTATATGAAATATGACATTGGCTGTGAAACCTAGCAGTTCCATCCTAACATCTCATCAAAATCTCCTTTTGTGTTTGACTGGCCTGGCCTCCACCATAGACTGGTTACTGCACCGCAACAAGCAACACTCCTGCATCCCTGTTTACATTGATACTGAATTGAATACTTGTCGGGATCACCATTTTTTGCTGTTAATTTTTAACTGTGAGGAACTCAATTCTTTAAATGGTGGGGGTGGGGGGGGTCATGAGAACTGGTTAAATTAAGATTTGACTATTCAAATTAGAACTTAGAAGCATGCCAAAAACTTCGGTTATATATAGCTTTGCTTTTTAACAACAATGCTATAAGTGATTCACCAAATGAAGTATGCCTGTATAATTTTTTAAGCCTTCTGAATGTCTTATATTTCATTTTACACTTGCTTACCGGAATATAGGCTACTTTTCTTATAGGTTGAAATCAAATATTGCTGGCAATGCATGTATAATTAATTCGAATAGCATGTTCATGGTTGTAAGTGTAACCAACGGCAGAACTTCAATAAAAACTTGTCAAAATAATATTTAAATGCATAAATTAAATTTATAGTATTACATGAATACAATTAGTATACATTAATATAAAGAAATGAAATTGTCCCAATTGAATAAATTTGCTCAACATATATAGTCTTCAAAAGATGTTTCGGATTACCTAATGCCTAAAGTTAAAACTTAACTTTTGTAAAGGAATCGAAATATTTAATATAAAAGCACTGAAGCAATGTTCAAAAGGAAAGGTTCCAAATTTCAACTAAATTATTAAAATGATCAATCCAAGTATTGAAATTACTATTGTTCAGCAAAATACTTATGGCCTAAAAAACTGATACCATAGCATGGTCAAATAAACCTCTCTCTCACCGCTAAAGGCTCGATCTCTCTTAATTAATATAACTCTCGAATTAGTATTATCTATGAAAAAATCTTATTAGAAAGTTGGGCCCATTACCATGAAACCAAGTCAAATAAAATTGCCTCATGTATAAGATACATTGGTTTAATTAGGTAAAAAAAAAATAAAAGAAATTCTTAATATATAGGATTTTTTGGGGGGAGGTGTTGGTATTAGTAATATAAAACTCGGCCTGTTTGATTTGTATTTTCATTTTCTGTTTCCATATTCATTATACTGTATTTTGAAATTTTATAAAAAAAAAACTGGAAATACTCAATTTTTCTTTTGTAAAATTTCAGAAAACAGAAAATGGAAATATAAAATGAAAATGTAAAAAAAAGACACACTAAATTTGTTTGAAGGCTAGGCGCACATCCATGCACACGAAAGATAATAGGTGTAGTAATATATAGCTTCTTCCTCTTGAGTTTGTCATGTCATGCAATCTTCCAACCATAGCTACTGATTTGAGGGTTGCGGTTTCTACCAACCGCGCGCAAATCTTTCAAATCAGAGGTTTTCCCAAATTAACTTCAAATCATGATGATATATATCTTTGGTCTTCAGTTTGATGGATGTTGAGGCGCTTCTCTTTCTCTCCTTTCCTTTGTAGTTGGAACATTTGAATTGTTTTTTTCCTATGCCCCCTTTTACACAAAATGGGAATTTTAATTCTTTCCTTTCGATTTGATGGTTGAGCGGCCGTGACACCATAACTGGTTAATTACCCGTCACATTCAAACCCTAGCTGCTACAAAAAGTTAATAATCTCACACACCAATACGAGTTAAACACCAATATATCCCCTCAAACCTTGTTTTACAAAGAACACCCTAAAAATCCACACACTTTACCTTGCAATAAAAGTCCCAAAAGTTAAATTATTATTCTAACTAACTGAACATGTTAACCAATTAGTAAATGGTTGTTTCAGCTTAACCAATTATATTTTTTAGTCTGGGTATACAACTATATTAAATATAAATATTCTGGAGGGAGATTTTACTCCCCTCAAACATGATTGACTTCGGTAAAAATACATGTGGTGTTGTGTTATTGCACCAAAAATAATTGAGATAATAAATTCATACAACACAAATTATACAACAACTCATACAACACATTTTTTTTCTCTATCTCTTTCCATCATATCACATATCACATCTCACATTTCTCTCTATTCTTTCTCTTTTCTCTCTTTATCTCTCTTGATTGTATGTTGTATAGTTGTATGAATATGATTTCCCAAAATAATTCTAACTAAATGAGATGCATGAAGAGACCAAGGGTTAAGAAAATGGCACAGAAGTTCATGATTAAATTACAAAGCGAAAATAAAACATCGAATAAAAGCACTTGAATTGGCTTTGTCACAAACCCTTAAACAAACCCTTCCTTTCTGTGCCACTCAGAAAGTTGTTCATCCACAAACCCATAATGGAAATGCTCATCAATTACTTTGCTTGCTTGCTCTAGCTATATACCCCTCCTCATCATCCCCCACCACTTCTTTATTGCAATTAAGAACACAAAAGAAGAGGGGAAGAAGAAGAAGAAGAAGATTGTGAGAGATGGGTAGGGGTAAGATTGAGATCAAAAGGATTGAGAACTCAAGCAACAGGCAAGTTACCTACTCAAAGAGAAAGAATGGGATCCTAAAGAAGGCAAGGGAAATTAGTGTTCTTTGTGATGCTCAACTTTCCCTCATCATCTTTGGTGCCTCTGGAAAGATGCATGAATACATCAGTCCATCCACCACGTAAGGATCAGTTACTTCTTCTTCTTTTTGTTTTTCTTTAGTAGTTTCATTCAATAATTAGTGCAAGAAAATAGGTTTTTTTCATTTATCTGCCAAACTAACTTTATCTTTTGATCTTTCTGGATTTGGATCCTTTTGGTTGGTTAAGGTTGATTGACATTCTGGACAGATACCAGAGAGCTTCTGGGAAGACACTCTGGGATGCTAAGCATGAGGTAGGTTTTGGTATTTGACAAAAAATACATGAAAAAAAAGAACTTAAAGAATCTATAGTTTTTTTTGCTTGATTTGTCTCAAGGAAAATGGCATGCTTCTTTCTTTTGCTAAAAATATGTTGAGGAGAAATTTACAAACAAATAATTCTCTGAGTAGATCTACATTTGGAACACATGTACTCTCTCTTCCCTCTAGCTATATATCTTGTTGACTGAGAGAAAGGAAGGAACAATAAGAAAAAGTTGTGTCTATATGAACGGATCTGGCAATAAAACAATATTCACTTGCTTCCTTTTCTTTGCAAAAGCTGAATGGGATATATATGTAGGACTTTTGTAAGAAGTAGGAACAAATATGTGATAAATTTCTCTCTTGACTGCACGTTTCTTCACTGACATTGTAACCAGCTTTTAGAGCCAGATCTGCAGAAAAAAATTCATTTTTCAGAGAAATGTTGCTTCTTCCTAGCCTATTTTAATTTTAATATGCATGTTCGGATTTATTTACAACAATATAATGTTGTTGTTGAACTCACAGAACCTCAGCAATGAAATTGATAGAGTAAAGAAAGAGAATGACAGCATGCAAATTGAGCTCAGGTATTGCACTGCACCTCAATTATTGCCCTAGCTATATATAATATATATCACTCAACAATATCATATATATCTCTTATCTTTGGTTAAATCTGTAGGCACTTGAAAGGAGAGGACATTACCTCACTGAATTATAAAGAGCTGATGGCCTTAGAGGATGCCCTTGAAAATGGCCTCAAATGTGTCCAAGAGAAAAAGGCAATGTTTTAATAATATTAATTTAATCACAACTTTATAATATTGTTAATTTACCCAAATTATTGACTTTTTTTTGTTTTTGAAACAGATGGAAGTGCACAGGATGCTCAAGAGAAATGTATGTGGGTTTTTTTTATTAATTGGATATATTTGATGATGATGATAATAATAATTTAACAACTAGCTAGCTCTTTGGAAGTGATGAAGTCCCCTATTGGTATAGTGTTTGATTAAAGCGTATACATATATATTTACTGACTCTTGTAATATATATTCCTTTGATACTGCTCAGGGCAAGATTTTGGAAGAGAAAAATAAGGAACTCACTTTCCTTCTGGTAAGTGACAATTATGTATGTATTAATGTGTCTGCCACTTCTATCATTCTTGTTCTATATGGTTAATAAAACACAATTACAAATCTTAATTTAATTATATATGCTAGACATGATGCACTCTAGTTAATTGTTTATCTTAATCCGCATAGGAGATTTCATACATGATGAACCATCAAATGAAATTGTCTCCTTTTTCCTTTCAACAGCAACAGCATTTGGCACTGGAAGGCGTGGGAAACATGCATGGACAGTGGATTTGAGCAGATGATGATAAACAGTCATAACTTGAAGAAAATGCTAGCTACTACTATCTAATTAGTTCTGCTAGCTGCTCTAAGTCTTAGGTTATGAACTTATGGAAATTCTGTTTTTGGTAGTATTTGTGAGCTCAGTGTAGACTCTAAACATTCCAAATACTTGTTATTTGTTATGAAGTGATTGAATTTGGCTTGCATATATAACAAATGTTAATTACTTGCATATCAAATCTTATTTGTTTTTTAGTTACTAGGCATTCACAGATAAAATAAGAAACAGCAAACAAGAAGGTGAAAAACTTAGTCCCACAGGGTCAAAACTTAATATTATTCTAACCTTTTAATTAATTGCACGTGTGTATAAATAGTGTTCAATGAAGAAAAATCCATAATAGATATGATCTTATTTTAATGTGAATGTCACTTTGTATTTTTATCTTTCTAATTTAATTACATGTCGATAGTTCTACGATATCAATAAATATGTGTGTATTTATTTCTTTACAAAAAATATAAACTATAGTCCCCACTGAATGTGAATTTTGAAGAGATAATAACTCATTTGGTGCTTATGACATAATATAAGGACAAATAGTCGGAGGAGTGTAGGATAGGATGAGTTTGATGATAATTAGGGGTTGTTTGATTTCCATTTTCCTGATACTATTTCTTATTTTAATTATAAAAAACCACTTTAATTTATTTTTTTAATTTTATTTCATGTTTTCAGAGTTTTATATAAGAAATAGTGAAAAAAAGGTTAATTTGTTTATTGTACAAAATTCTAAAAATAGATAATAAAATGAAAATAACGATATTTTTATAATTGTAATTAATTAAAATTGAAAATAATAGTGAAAACATAAACTAAACTGCCTTATTATCCATCAAATAATCCACAATATAATATTAAATATCCCACAGGATACTATTATGTTATATTACTTTATATTTGAGATGGAATAATAAGATATGATATACATTAGAGAAATGTTATTTAGAACGAGAAAAATAGTATAAAAAAAATCTATTAAAAAGAGTAGGTGAAAAATATGGAAAAAGAGAAATGTGAAAGAAATAAAAAAAAATCTTATTAACTAACCATTCATTTGTATGATCATTATTTGTACCAATAAACATTTTCTTATATGTAAATGATAAAATTATACTTGTGATATAATTATATATAGCTTAATATATTTTTATGGGTTCTTATACATTGGTCTATGTGCGAGTGGAAATCTGCAATGGTGAATTCCGGCAAACTACGGTGGTAGACGGAGGAGCACGATGGTGGTGTATCTGCAGAGACTCCAATGCTCAAGCCAGTAAGGACTCAGCAGAGTTTTAGTAGAATGTAGTAGAACGCATACCCTGACTCTCTGTTGATATGTCTATTTATAAGTGAAAACAAGCGGGAAATTCCATTATGCAGTTGAAAGGGAATATGCACGATGAGTCTACGCGCCTATTTAGAGTGTAACTTTTCGACCAAAAGATTTCCCTCTAGAATGATGTCCACAGACACCTTCATGAACCTCAGCCATAACGTTCGTCACCCCATCTTTATCAACACATTCCAGTAATGGTTGGACCTGACCCCTTCGGTATAACATTTTGTTTATTATGCAAAACAAGCAGCCTGACGTCGGATGCGCTTAGCTAAAGTGATATCAGAAGGTAAGATCCCGGCTGACAAGTATTGTTGTATGTCTAAAAAACCAGCATTCAGTTTTTTCAATTGTCATCACCACTGTTGGGAACGGAACCACTTCTTGAATCACATATTTTGTTGTTCCCGGAGGACCTGGTGCTTGCTAATTTGGAGAGGATGTCAGCCCTTGAATTTCTTTCTCGGGGAATGTGGACTATTTCAAACTCAGAAAAGCTTTGAAGCAATTCTCTCACATTTTCTAAATATTTTTGGAGTAGTGGTTCCTTAACTTGATATTCACCTGTAATTTGTGACATAACCAGTTGAGAATCACTATTAACTCGAACTTGACTAGCTCTTACCTTGACTACCATCCGTAGTCCTGTCACCACGGCTTCGTATTCGGCTTGGTTATTTGAAGCCGGGAAGCAAAATGTGAGTGAGTGTTCCAACACTACCCCCTGAGGTCATTCCAACAAAATTCCAGCGCCACTCCCCTTTATGTTTGATGAACCATCAATATGAATCTCCCAGAAATATCTAGGCTCCATCGTTGTTGGTGTTAATTCAACGATGAAATCGGCAAAAGCCTGTGCTTTGATTGTTTGCCGAGGTTCGTACAGAATCCCAAATCCCGAGAGTTCCACTGCCCACGCCACCATTCTACCTGCCAAATCGGGAAGATTGAGTATTCTCCGAATAGGCTGATCCGTCTTGACTATGATTTGGTGGGCCTGGAAGTATTGTCGGAGTCACCGTGCTGCAGTGACCAAGGCTAGAGCCACCTTCTCAACTTTTGGATAGCGAAGCTTAGGACCTTGCAAAGCCTCACTGACATAGAAAACAGGAAGTCGTGTCTTATCAACTTCTCAAACTAATGTCGAGATGATTGTTTTTTCTACCACTGAGAGGTAAAGAAACAGTGATTCTCCTCGAACTAGTTGGGTCAAAACTGGAGGTGAAGCTAAAATCTGTTTGATCTGTTGAAAGGCTCCTTCGCATTCCTCGTTCCATGTGAAATATTTCCCCTTCTTCAAGAGTCGGAAGAATGGAAGAGCCCGGTGAGCAAACTTTGCAATAAAACGAGTCAATGCAGCTAGTCTGCTAGTCAACTGCTAAACCTCTTTAACAAAAGAAAGACTTTTCATCTCGAGAACCGCTCGACATTTATCGGGATTAGCTTTGATCCCTTGTTCCGTTAACATGAACCCCCAAATTTTCCAGCCTGGACTCCAAAAATATATTTCTTTGGGTTCAAACGCATATTAAAACGCCGGAGTTGATCGTCAATATATACCTCCAAAAAAATTTTCGATTTGTTCTCAGAAAACCATATTCACCATTCTTTGATAAGTTTCCCCAGCGTTTTTCAACCCAAAAGGGATCATTCTATAGCAATAATTTTCCCGATCTGTGATGAACGTCGTTTTCTCTTGATCTGGGGGGGTACATCGAAATTTAATTATATCCAGAATAGGCAATCCATAAACAATAGTAAACGGAAACCACAAGATTGATTGACCAAATAGTCGTTGATAGGCAAGGGGTAAGAATCTTTAGGACATACTTTATTCAAATCGGTATAGTCTACACACATACGTCATTTTCCAGAAGATTTTTTAACAAGAACTACATTGGAAAGCATGGTAGTATACTTAACCACCCTAATAAACCCAGTGTCAAGCAATTCAACCACCTGTTGGCGTCGTCTTTGCGCGACCAGTTTCATACGCGGATCAATAGAGAGGCGATGACAAATGAAATTAGGATCTAGTCCAGGCATATCGGCAGCAGTCCAGGCAAAAAGATTTGAATTCTTCTGAATCAGAGCGCATAGCTTTGTGTCAACCGTTACCGATTTGAACCACCATGTTGTAATTTGGTCCAATCTGAAGTGGTCGGAAATTACCCTCAGGAGTTGGACGACTTCCTCACAGATCTTCTCAGACGTATAAGTCGGTAAGCAAGATGTCGCCATAACATGGTCGTTTATCGTTCTTCACACTAGTTTTTTCTAGCTTGCTGACTTTCAAAGATTCTTTATAGCAAGACCTCGATGTCACCTGGTCCCCTCTCAGCTTAATAATCTTCCCATCATTACTCCAGAAGTTCATCATGAGTTGACTCGTAGATATTATAGCTCCGGTCAAATTCAAAGTCGGTCTTCCGAGGATGACATTGTAGGTTGTGGGACAGTCTACCACCAGGAACTTGACCTTACAAGTCTTTGAAACCGGTGGTTTCCCAAATGTTACTAATAACTCTACATATCCTTCAGGTCGGGTTTTATCAACGTGAAGCCGATAAGATTCCCACCTGTGTACGGAAGCATGCAAGTCGGAAGAAGGGATATGCAACTTGTGATAAGTTTTCGAAAACATTATGTCAGTTGAGCTTCCTTGATTGACAAAAACTCTATAAACTTCATGGTTTTCTATGAACACAGTGATTAACAATGGATCATCGATGTTTTGGTGGGCGAACCATTGAAGCTGAATCTCTCGATGAGGAGGATGAAAGAATCTATCTGAGATGTCGTTTCTTAGAATTTCCACTTTCTCGCCCGCCTACAAATCCACCTACAAAAACATAGATCACGGGGTGTCCCGATTGTTGACACGCATCCTCAACTGCAGAAATTTGATGCCAATATCTCTCAGGAGTATGATGACGATTTTCCCTATTTGACCTGGTTGGAGATGTTCTTTCATAAGGCCGATGTGATTGAGATCGGTGAGACCAGTGTCTGTCTGGGCTCCGCGATCAAGTTCGGGAACGGCTGGAACCAGGATGATTGTCGTCCCTATGATAATGACCTTGATGGCTATCATCTCGACAGCTATTCCGATTATCGCTATTATTGGTCTTCTTGAATCTATCAAGTTTTCCGCACCTGATTAGTTCTTCAATAACGTCCTTCAATTGAATACACTCGTCGGTATCATGGCTAGGGGACTTATGAAATCTGCAATATTTTGATCAATCAGTGTCTGATTTCGGTTTAATTGGTTTTGGTCCTCGCATGCCTGCCTCAAGCATCTCAACATTCAGAATCCCATTCAAAATTTTGTTTCTAGACGTGTTAAGCTCAGTGTATGAATTGTAACGTCACAACAATCCTTACTCGCCCTTCTCATTTCCTTTATTCTTCTCATTTTTAGATGTTCCTGGTTTGGATAATTGGCCGGGATTATTATCCTTCAGCTTCAACGTTAGCTCTTTATCTTCTAGACTTATATATTGTTCAACGCGGGAAAGGAACTCTTCCATTGATGCAAGTGGTGGAGACTTCTGACGATTGCTCGAGGGTCCAACAGTGGCTGCAACAACGCTTGTTGGTCGACGACGGCCTGTGGCGGCAGCGTTGGTTGTGCTCTTGGTGGTTACCATTTTGCTAAGAAAACTTCGGACAATCTTGAAAAGAAAGGTGATGAAGTGAAAAATGAAGACGTTCCCCACAAACGGCGCCAATGTCCGAGTGGAAATCTGCAATGGTGGATTCCGGAAAACTCGTACGGTGGTAGATAGAGGAGCACAATGGTGGTGTACCTGTAGAGACTCTGATACTCAAGACAGTAAGGATCTCAACAGAGCTTTAGTAGAATGAAGTAGAAAGCGTACCTGACTCTCTGTTGATCTGTCTATTTATAAGTGAAAACAGGCGGGAAATTTCGTTATGCAGTTATGACGGAATATGTACGATGAGTCCATGCGCCTATTTAGAGTGTAACTCACGCGTTCTTATGAGATATTTGTTCCGTGGTAACATTCGAGATAAAGTCCGTGGTAGCCTCCGAGATTGCGCATATCGAGGTTCTCATGGAATTACCTTGAAGTCGGGTGACTAGATATAGACCTCGGAACACTAAGTTCTATGTTGGTACGGGTTGACAGGGTCATGTGGAGCAAATCCATGTCGGCATGTCATGGTGTTGAAGACCGAGTTGGAAGTCAGTCCAGAACAATCTATTTTTAAAATTTAAAAAAAATAAAATTTAGTAATTTCAAATAAAATAAAAAGATAAGAACTAAAATTCTCATGATTAGAAACAAAATTAGAAAATAATAAAATTAAAAAAAGTTTATGATAAAAAATGATAGTTACCTTAAAAATGATTAAATTGTCAAAAAAATTCAAAATCACCTCATATATATGAATACAACAAAACAAATTATCCAAATTTTATTGAAAACAAATGTGACTGAGATTTTTCTTACTTCAACAATGAAGATTGTGATGGTACAGATTGATCGATGATAATAAAAACCTAGAAGAAACACAAAAAACTATTTTTTATTGGTTTTTCTAACATGTGCAACCTTGCATTAGGATAAGAAATTAAAAGTGAAAAGGTTTTATTAGAAATTACGACTTTTAACATTACCAATGCATTGATTGTTGTGATAGTCATAATTTCTAATAAACCTTTCCACATTTGATTTCTTATCATGTGCAAGGTTGCACATGTTAGAAAAATCATTTTTTTATTGATATATTTTAGAAGGAATGAGCATGAAAATAAATTAATTATAAGAAGGTGGAGGTGAGTGTTAGTAAGGACTTGACTTTGAGACTTAAACTTTATATGGCAGGGCATTATTCTTCTCGAAGGGGTAGCAAATTAGGGAGTTGGACTAATCAACTCCCCACCTTAATTAAATATCTCTTAATATTTCATTATTTTTTCTCTTCCCCTTTATTATTTTCTTATTATCTCTTTCAATGAATAAGAAGTACTTTAATTTATAACCAACAAATACTCATTTTAAAAAGGTGAAAAAAGTTTTTGGTATGTAGGGGTGTTCGGTTCGGTTTAGAATGGTTTTGACGCAAAAATCATCCGATCCAATTATTGTTGTTTCATTATTCCACCATCTGATCGATTTTGATATATTTTCAAATCCGATCCAATTTAAATTGGTACTTATACTTACTAAAAAAAATAAAATTATATTAAAAAGAAGGACACGGGAGATGAAAACTAATTTAAAATTAGTTTTAAATTGATATATTTATAGAAATATTAACATGATATTAGATAATAAAATCACAAAAAGTATATTAGTATAAGTGGTTTCATATATATATATATATGTATGTATGTATACAATAATAGATATATGATTATTTTATAAGTAATCCTATTACTTATTTTATAAGTAATAGGATCAGTAAAAGTATCTATACTTTAAATTACTAATCGAGATTTTTCCACACCTAAATTTCATGCACTCTCTTCTGCACTTATTTATTTCTATCTCTCTAAATTTTCAAATTAATATCACATCTTTTACATATTTATACAAGGTCACTTTAATAAAAATAAGTTCTATGGTAATTAACAATTTGCAATGCAAATGAAGGCAAGGAGGGTAAAAGTGTGTTGAAGGTGATGCAATTGAGTTAAGGAGTGAAGATTCATCTTCGCCATACCAAACAAATGAAATTTAAAGTAGGAAATATATATGGCAATCTCTCTCTCTCAATATTCATACTTTTCCCCCTCCATTAATGTGTTTACACCCGCTCAATCCGCTATGCAATAACTCCATGCTTCCACATCCTCGACACCTGTGTTATTCTTTCGTCTCCCTCACCTCACCATCTTCGAACATCATCTCTTTATTCACTTTATTTATTTAAACTATGTCTTTTTTCTCTCCTTTCTTCCTTCTGTTAGCCCCACCACCACTTGGTTCCTGTCTCTTAAACCGCATTAGTATAACACAATACCTAATGCAGGTCTCAATCACCATTCACCATTGTCCAGAACAACCTCTACAGTTCCTTAATTCCCATCCACAATGGTTTCATCCATTATATATAATCTCTCAAGTTCATCACCCTTAATAACTTGCTTATTGACTTGTGACTGATATAGACAAATTTGTAACAAATCCTCGAGCATCTTCTTGGCTCAATTTCAGGGCAAAATTAAAGTCAATGTTGAGGCTCAAAGATATATAAAGTTGACGAAGTGAAGTAGAACTTCGTACTTGAACTGTGAGTGTAGAGTGGTGGCCTGAGAGTAAGATTGCTCTGAATAGGCGAGCTCTTGCTTTCGGTAATTCCCTACATCTCAATTATCCTAACGAATTGCATTCAAATAGTTAATTTAAATTTATTTTGGTTAATTTTTTATTCTTGTTTTGGCATATTGGGAATTAGACTCTAAAACGTTTGACTTAAGCTTGATGGATACTCAGCCACAGAAAGAGCAATAGCAACAGCAACAACAAGAGAAACAGGCGGTTGATATGTCAGCTTACAAGAATTTTGGAGAGAATGTGTCAGGAAGTAACAAAGGGAAAGAAGTTGCCAATGACAACATGGAAGTTTCTCCTCCCGCTGACGTTGACGAGGCCCAAAAGGATTTCGATTCAGGCAAGAGGAAGCGGTACCACCGCCATTCTCTTACTAAGGATAAAAGTGAAAAAAAAAAGTAATTAATACTCTCTTAAACTTTTGAATGGGACAAATAAAGAAAAAAATGAAAACTTTTAAATGGCACAGATAAATTGAAATGAAGATAGTATTTATAAGCCAATTTTAATTAATTCACACATATTACAAAACTTACTTAAAAATAATTAATAATATTAAATCTATAAAAAATTATGATCACTTTTCAAATTTACTATTATTGAAAAATTCATAGTTCATGAGTTATTCGCCCCACCTTAATTAAATATCTCTCAATATTTCATTATTTTTTCTTTTCCCCTTTACTACTTTCTTATTATCTCTTTCAATTAATAAGAAGTACTTTAATTTATAACCAGTAAATACTCATATTAAAAAGGTGAAAAAAGTTATTTGTAAGTAAGGGTGTTTTTGGTTCGGTTTGGATTGGTTTTTATGCAAAAATCATCAGATTCAATCATTGCGGTTTCATTATTTCATCATCTTATCGATTTTGATATTTTTTTTTTTAAATTCGATCCAATTTAAATTGAATTGGATCAGTTTTCGATTTTTTAAAAGAGACAATAAATATTATATAAAAGTGATAAAATTATGAAATAATAATAAATATTTTTTATTGTTACTTATACTTATTAAAAGAAATATAAAATTATATTAAAAAGAAGGACACGAGAGATGAAAATTAATTTAAAATTAGTTTTAAATTGATATATTTATAGAAATATTAACATGATATTAGATAATAAAATCACAAAAAGTATATTAGTATAAGTAGTTTCATAAATATATATATATATATATATATATATGTATACAAGTGTAGATATATGATTATTTTATAAGTAATAATATATGTATATATAAGTTCGGTTTGGATTGGATAGGGTCGGTTTTCAACATAGGATTTGAAAACCAACCCAATCCAATAAAAAAATTGTTTTTTTGCCCTTTTTTCAATTTTTTGGATTTCGGTTTGATTCAGTTTTCGGTTTTTCAGTTCTGTTTATGCGATTTGCATTGGATTGGATATGAACACCCTTATTGATAAGTGTAGAGTAATTGAATATGATTTTTCAAAACTTAAAAGTAAACATGGAAAATATTTAAAGCTTCATAAACTTTCTAAAATGACTTATATAAATAATCAATAAAAACTTATAGAATAAGAATTAAAAATAGGATAAGAAGAAGTACATATTCTTTAAATTACTGATCGTGATTTTTCCACACCTAAATTTCATGCGCTCTCTTTTGCACTTATTTTTTTTTCTATCTCTCCAAGTTTTCAAATTAATATCACATCTTTTACATATTTATACAAGCTCACATTAATAAAAACAAGTTCTCTGGTAATTAACAATTTGCAATGTAAATGAAGGCATGGAGGGCAAAAGTGTGTTGAAGGTGATGCAATTGAGTTAAGGAGTGAATATTCACCTTCACCATACCATACAAATGAAATTTAAAGTAGGAGATATGGCAATCTCTATCTCTCTCAACATTTATACCTTTTCTCCCTCGATTAATGTGCTTACACCCGCTCAATCTGATTTGCAATAACTCCATGCTTCCACATCCTTGACACATGTGTTCTTCTTTTGTCTCCCTCACCTCACCATCTCCGAGCATCTTCTTTTTATTCACTTTATTTATTTAAACTGTCTTTTTTTTCACTCCTTTCTTCCTTCTCTTAGCGCCATCACCACTTGGTTCCTGTCTCTTAAACCGCATTAGTATAACACAATACCTAATGTAGGTCTCAATCATCGATCACTCACCATTATCCAGAACAACATCTCCAGTTCCTTAATTCTCACCCACAATGGTTTCATCCATTATATATAATCTCTCATGTTCATCACCCATAATAACCTGCTCATTGACTTGTGACTGATAGAGACAAAAGTTATAACAAATCCTCGAGCATCTTCCCTGCTTAATTTCAAGGAAAAATTAAAGTCAATGTTGAAGGTCAAAGATATATAAAGTGGACGAAGTGAAGTATAACTTTATACTTGAACAGTGAGACCACAGTGGTGGCCTGAGAGTAAGATTGCTATGAATCAGGTTAGCTCTTGCTTTCGGTAATTCCCTAATACTTCATAATTATCCTAACGAATTGCATTAAAATAGTTCATTTAATTTTTTTTCATTAATTTTGGGTTCCTATTTCGGCAGATTGGGAATTAGACTCGGAAATGTTTGACTTAAGCTTGATGCATACTCAACCACAGAAAGAGCAACAACAACAACAACAACAACAAGAGCAACGGATGGCTGATATGTCTTCTAACAAGAAATTTGCAGAGAACGAGTCGGGAAGGAACAAAGGGAAAGAAGTTGCCAATGACAACATGGGTGTTCCTCCTGCCGCTAACGCTAGCGAGGCCCAAGAGGATCTCGATTCAGGCAAAAGGAAGTGGTACCACCACCACTCTCTTACTAAGGATAAAAGTGAAATAAGTATCTAATACTATCTTAAACTTTTTTTTTTGAATAGGAAAAATAAAGAAAAAATTGAAAACTTTTAAGTGGGACAAATAAATTGAAACGAAGATAGTATTTATAAGCCAATTTTATATAATTCACATATATTACGAAAGTTAATTAAAAATTACTATTGATATTACATTTATAAAAAAATCATGATCACTTTTAAAAATTACTATTATTGATAAATTCACAGTTCATGAATTATTCTCCCCACCTTAATTAAATATCTCTCAATATTTCATTATTAATTTTTTCTCTTATCCTTAATTATTTTCCTTTTATCTCTTTCAATTAATAAGAAGTATTTTAATTTATAACCAGTAAATACTCATATTAAAAAGGTGAAAAAAGTTATTGGTAAGTAGGGGTATTTTCGGTTTGGATTGGTTTTGACGCAAAAATCATCCGATCCAATCATTGTGGTTTCATTATTTCATCATCATATCGATTTTGATATTTTTTTTAAATCCGATCCAATTTAAATTGGATTGGATCAGTTTTTGATTTTTTTTAAAAGAGACAATAAATGTTATGAAAAAGTGATAAAATTATGAAATAATAATGTTTTTTTATTGGTACTTATACTTATTAAAAGAAATATAAATATATTAAAAAGAAGGACACGAGAGATTAAAACTAATTTAAAATTTGTTTTAAATTGATATATTTATATAAATATTAAAATGATATTAGATAATAAAATCACAAAAAGTATATTAGTATAAGTAGTTTCATAAATATATATGTATACAAGTATAGATATATGATTATTTTATAAGTAACAATATATGTAAATATAAGTTCGGTTTGGACTGGATTTGATTGAGTCGTTTTTCAACATAGGATTTGAAAACCAATCCAATCCAATAAAAAAATTTGCTTTTGCCCTTTTCGATTTTTGGGATTTCGGTTTGATTAAGTTTTCGGCTTTTTAGTTCGATTTATACTATTTGCATTTGATTGGATTTGATATGAACACCGCTATTGGTAAGTGTAGAGTAATTGAATATGATTTTTCAAATCTTAAGAGTAAACTTGGAAAATATTTAAAGCTGCATAAACTTTCTAAAATGACTTATATAAATAATCAATAAAAACTTATATAATAAGAATTAAAAATAGTATTAGAAGAAGTATCTATTCTTTAAATTACTAATCGTGATTTTTCCACACCTAAATTTCATGCACTCTCTTCTGCACTTATTTTTTTCTATCTCTCTAAATTTTTAAATTAATATCACATCTTTTACATATTTATACAAGCTCACTTTAATAAAAACAAGTTCTCTGGTAATTAACAATTTATAATGCAAATGAAGGCATGGAGGGCAAAACTGTGTTGAAGGTGATGCAATTGAGTTAAGGAGTGAATATTCCCTTCACCATACCAAACAAATGAAATTTAAAATAGGAGATATGGCAATCTCTCTCTCATCATTTATACCTTTTCTCCCTCGATTAATGTGCTTACACCCGCTCAATCTGCTCTGCAATAACTCCATGCTTCCACATCCTCGACACCTGTGTTCTTCTTTCGTCTCCCTCACCTCACCATCTCCGAACATCCTCTCTTTATTCACTTTAATTATTTAAACTATGTCTTTTTTTTTCTCCTTTCTTCCTTCTCTAAGCCCCACCACCATTTGGTTCCTGTCTCTTAAACCGTATTAGTATAACACAATACCTAATGCAGGTCTCAATAACCACTCACCATTGTCTAGAACAACCTCTCTAGTTCCTTAATTCACATCCACAATGGTTTCATCCATTATATTTAATCTCTCATGTTCATCACTCTTAATAAATTGCTCATTGACTTATGACTGATAGAGACAAAGTTGTAACAAATCCTCGAGCATCTTCTCGGCTTAATTTCAGGGCAAAAATAAAGTCAATGTTAAGGCTCAAAGCTATATAAAGTGGACAAAGTGAAGTAGAATACAATATTTGAACAGTGAGAGCAGAGTTGTGGCCTGAGAGTAAGATTGCTCTGAATCAGGTGAGCCCTTGCTTTTGGTAATTCCCTAATAATTCTTAATTATCCTAATGAATTGTATAAAAATAGTTAATTTAATTTTTTTTCGTTAATTTTGGATTCCTGTTTTGGCAGATTGGGAATTAGACTCTGAAATGTTTGACTTAAGCTTGATGGATACCCAGCCACAGAAAGAGCAAGAGCAACAACAACAAGAGCAACAGGTGGTTGATATGTCTGTTAACAAGAATTTTCTAGAGAATAAGTCGGGAAGGAACAAAAGGAAAGAAGTTGCCAATGACAACATGGATGTTCCTCTTGCCACTGACGCTGACGAGGCCTAAGGGGATCTCGATTCAGGCAAGAGGAAGTACTGGTACCACAGCCACTCTCTTACTAAGGATAAAAGTGAAAAAAGTAATCAAAATTATCTTAAACTTTTAAACAGGACAAATAAAGAAAAAAAATGAAAACTTTTAAATGGTACAAATAAATTGAAAGGAAGATAGTATTTATAAGCCAATTTTAATTAATTCACATGTATTACGAAAGTTAATTAAAAATAATTAATAACATTACATTTATAAAAAATCATGATCACTTTTAAAAATTATTATTAATAGCTTGCTCATTGACTTATGACTGATAGAGACAAAGTTATAACAAATCCTCGAGCATCTTCTCGGCTTAATTTCAGGGCAAAATTAAAGTTAATGTTGAGGCTCAAAGTTAGATAAAGTGGACGAAGTGAAGTAGAACTTCGTACTTGAACAGTGAGACCACAGTGGTGGCTTGAGAGTAAGATTGCTCTGAATCAGGTGAGCTCTTGTTTTCGGTAATTCCCTAATACTTCTTATTTATCCTAACGAATTGCATTAAAATAGTTAATTTAAATTTTTTTCATTAATTTTGGATTCATATTTTGGCAGATTGGGAATTAGACTCTGAAACGTTTGACTTACGATAGTCGAAAAAATAACATTTATGATTTGTTAAAAAAAATAGAAAGATAAAAATTGGTAGGAAAAAACAAATGAAAAAATGAAAAAAAAGGGTAAAATTTATGTATTATTTTGGATAGTGAAACGCAAATTAACATAGAGAGAAAAAGAGCATATTCTTTTTTTCTTGGGAAAAATATGTTTTTCGTCCCTATAGTTTCGGTCAACTTTTGTCTGTCACTGTATTTTAAATCCTGTGTTTTTTGTCCTTAAACTTTCTAAACCCCCAAACTGTGGTCCCTGCCCGTCAGTGAGATCTGTTAACTTGATGAGGTGGTTAATAAAAGTTACATGTAAGCCTCAATAGTGAGTCCTAAATAATTGATTGATCACCTAATTAACTTTTTTATTAATTTTTAATTATTAAAATAATCCTAATTTCTAAATTAGAGTTTTCACCTAAGTAATTTTACCCAATAAATAACCTAATTTCATTATTATGGTTATTTTAATAATTAAAAATTTAATAAAAAAAGAATGATTAGATGAATCAGCTATTTGGGGGCCACTATTGAGGCTAACATGTAACTTTTGTTACCTAGCTTATCAGGTTAACAAATCTCAATAACGGTCAGGGACCATAGTTTGGGGGTTTAGAAAGTTAAGGACAAAAAACAAAGGATTTAAAGTTCAAGGACGAAGGCCAAAATTGACCGAAACTATAGGGACGAAAAACATATTTTTCCTTTTTTTTTTTACTTGGTTGAATGAAATAGAAAAGAAAAATAAATAATTAATATAATATCTTCTCCATCCTTAATAAAGAAATAATAAGTAGATACAACAATTCATACAACATACTTTTTTTCTATATTTTATTCTATAATATCATTTATCACATCTCATATTTCTTAATTTTTTTCTCTATCTCTCTTCATATTGTATGAAAAACATTTCTCAAATTAATATGGTTCCTAGCTAGTTAGCTTGCCGCTCCCTCTCCGATGCTTCTACTCGATCATCGCCTTTGCTATATATACTTCTGCTATGGAAGACGTACCCTTTGTTTGGTTTAAAGAGAGAAATAGAGAAGAGGGAAGTAGGAAAGAGAGAGAAAATGAAGAGAAATAGTAGAGAAATTAAGTAGAAATAGAGGTTATTTGGTATTAGAGAAATAAGAGAGAGATAGAAGAGAAATTAATTATGATAGTTGTTTGGTTGTGGAGAAATGAGAGAGAGAGTTATAAATAAGTGAAAAGGCAAAAATAAACAAATTGTGTGAAAGCTATTTTGTCTTATTCAATTTTTTTTAGGGTAAAAGTGACTTTTCACACTTCCACCTTTATCTCACTCGTCTTTCTCTCCATCATCAAGGTGAAATGCAAAATGAATGGGTCCCACGTGACAAAGCCAATCTTCCCTCTCTCTTCACAGGAACCAAACCCGGTGGTTTGCTACAATATATGCTATTTCTCTCTTCGCACGCGTAAATCTACTCAACCAAATTGAGGAATAGGAAGCACAGAGAAGTAGGGATGTCAACGGGGCGGGGCGGGGCGGGACGTGCCTACCCGTATACTTACTCGTAAAAATTAACGGGTACCCATGCGGGTCACGGGTATTCATGGGTACTCATTAATGTTTAAGAACTTAAATTTTATAAAAAGAAAGAGATGAAATGTTATATAATATATTATAATATCATTCTATATATATAAATAATCATTATATAATACCATTACGTATTAATATATTAAAAATATCATCATAAAATAATATAGAATAAATTATATCTCATCATAAAATAATAAAAAATCATAATATTCAAATATATTTAATAGAAAAATATGTTTTAATAATTATGTGGGTACCCGCGGGACGGTTTGTGTAATATCTGTCCCCATCCATTATATAAATATGCGGGTACCCATTACGAGTATATACACGGATATATCCACGGCTACATGTTTTTCTTTTACACCCCTACATAGAAGAAGTGTGATTATGGTTTCAGAATACGGAGGTCGTCCATCCAAGGACGACGTGTTATTAAATTCGAGAGAGAGAGAGAGGCAACTGAAGATTATTTATGGGTCTGGATCCTCTCCAGCCATCTAGCACTCTCCAGTCAAGTTAGCTACGGAATAACTACGGAATAACTAGGAACCCAAAATCCTTCGTTATTCCGTAGTTATTCCGTAGCTAAATCAGCTGGAGAGGATCCTAGCACATTATTTATATGCTATTTAATTTCTTAACTTATAATGAATTTTTAATATTTTAATAAAGTGATTAAATTTAATATTAATAAAATACGTAAACATGTTAATCATATATTCATATTATTTCTTTATTTAATTCATGAAATGAATTTATTATATTTTTGTGTCTATGTGACTATGTATATTGTAACATCTCAAAATTAGGACCTATAGAATATAGAGGAAGCCTTAGGTTATGAATCCCATCAAAGTGAAGGAAGTTAGCATAGAAGGAGAATTTAGGAGTTCGGGGGTAAAATAAGTGAGAATATCAGGGATTTTTATTTAGAGTTTAGAGTGTTAGAGGAAATTGAAGGGAGGAATCAAGAGTTAAACTCCAAATACCTACTTTTAAGAGACTTAAGGGAAACCAAGTTATGTTTCGAAATGTAAACTATATAGGTGAAGGAAATAAGAGGAATAAGTTTTGATTAAGGAGATTGGAGTGAATTGATGATGTATATCATTGTTCACATGGTAGGTACCCCGTTGGACTCAGGGACGGATCCAGAAATCCATGAAAGGGGGACCGGAAGGAAATAAAGTTTAATAATAATAATTAAATAAAAATTAAATCACAAAAAATAAATATATAATACCTCTTATTTAGGTGGTGCACGTCGTTCCTTCATGTCATAAAATTCATCAATGATAGAATTTGTATTAAACTTCTTAACAATCCTTCTCTCAATGTAAGTAATCAAACAATCAGTTAGAAATTCATCTTCCATCTTGTTTCTGAGTCTATTTTTCACAATCTTCATAGCTGAAAAAGACCTCTCAGTTGTAGCAGTTGAAACAGGCAGAGTCAATACCAATTGAATCAAACGATCAATCAATGGATAAGTCAAATATTTTCTTGTTTTCACCAATCCTTGACATAGCTCAGAAATTGTTGATAGATTTCTCAATTCAGAATGAAATGGAACATCAAGTTCATAATGTTGAGCTTGTATTCTAAGATGTAACTTTTCTTGTTCTGTAAAATCACCAGGATAAAACTTTATTGCCAATTCACAAATTTTCTCTGCATTGAGTGATTTGTAAAGATCTTTTGGATCTAGAGCTGAACTCAAAGTAAGCAACTCCACCATATTATCACAAAATCTACTATTAAGCTCCTGCAACTGAGTATCAAGTGTAGCAATGAACAAATTAATACGGTAATAATGTTCAACTGTAATGTGATCAACATTTTGACGAGCTCGGCCTCTTCTAGGAATATACAAGGTAGTCATCTCAGGAACATTGATTTCATGTTTCTCACAAAATGATATGACTTCCTTGAAAAATGTTTCCCATCCTGATTCCCTCATTCTTTGAATCAAACTTTTAGTAGTTGAAACCAAAGACATTGCATTCAATATATCTTGATTCTTACATTGCAAAGCATGACAAAGCTCATGGGTAATTGCTAAGATATCTCTTATAAGATGTAGCAAAAAATAAATTCAAAAGATGAGAGAATATCATAAGCACTGCTTTCATAATCTCTTCTTAATAACATAAAATAAAACCCCTATTACTAAGCCCTGATGTCACAAGTATCAGAGCGACACCCTTTCAATTCAATACTCGGCACCCGATGTGCCATCATCATCGCCTGTAAATAAACCACAGAGAAAACGGTGAGGAAAAGAATACCAACTCATACATGCACATAGAAGGCTACCCTATCCTCACCCACATATAATCATCATCATCATCATCAAATCATATCATACTCATACTCTTATTAGCAAATATATTATCTCATCATCAGTTTATAAGTCACACTCGCAAATCACCAAGAACACACATTCTCCACACACAACACATAATACTCATATCATCATATTCATCACAAAATACAATGCAGGTTTACTCTATCATCATGTACACCAAACCTCATCCCAAGGATCATGACTCGGAACTCCGCACAATGGGTGCACCTCATCAATCTCCCTAGTTGTTACCAATGATGACCCTACCGTTAATCACCACACAGGCTGATAGGTTGCACAACACCCCTCTCTTCGGCTTGTGCAGAGACATCCGCCTCGCAATGATGGCCCTACCGTTAAATTCCCTCTCTTGGCCGATAGGTTGCAAAACACCCCTCTCTTGGGCTCGTGCACAGAATATCCCCATCATGGTCACTGTTGAAGGGAATCAAGCATGTGGTCAGGGTGCAGCGGAAATAAATGGATTCCCTCCCTTGTTATAATCGTTTTGCGAAAACACGAATCAAGGCATAAAAGGTATTGAAACGAAAGGTCGTACCTTATTAGGATTCTAAACGAGGCAAGTGTAGCCACGTCTCTATTGGTATCCACGCCAATAGCTGAACTAGGATACCCTCCTCAGCTCTGCTAGTAGCCTTAGAAAGTAAGAAGCGATTGCTCATGTGTCTCTGGGGTAATGCATCTTATGCTCTATTTATAGAGTGGTGGCTAGGGTTTTACCCCCTTACTCACTTAACCCTCACACTTATGGGCCTGATCCATTATGTAATAACTCTAATTAAATTAAATTAAAATTATTATCCTTTCCTAGTGGCATGTTGTATGCGTGTGACCCAATAGGATTTTAATATTTGGTTATAATATTAAAATAAAACCCTTTTATATTTAATATCATAAATAGTGAGCGGTATCTAGCAACACATCATTATCCAAATATTGAGATTATCAATAACTTTGATAAATCCTATTTTATTATAATAATTTATATGCTCTGTCCCTTTGTCCAAATATCTAATTGAACACAATGGCATGGATTGTGTCAACCTTGTATAGTTCAATTTATATTTTCTTGATCCCCAAGTAGACTGTACAGAAAATAAATATCTCATATTTATCCTCCTGAGCATGGCCATGCATTTTGCAGTCTACTTTATCAAGAGGCCTACAGATATAACTCTTGTTACATAAGAGGGACAAATCCCATCTAGGGCACTCACATTCCTCCACATAATTTATTATATATCCAAATACCAACTTTATGATCACCCTGTTACAGGCAACGTTTGATGATATTCAAAACATATAATTCTTTATGTAGGAATCGTAGTGATTTCAGGTTGAAGGACTTCATATAATATTTATCAATTTAATAAACGTTCATGACACTTATGTAACAACCCATGCAACGTTCTTAAGGTGGGTCTGTCCAGTACACCATTACTCTTAATGTGTACCTATGTGAGCACATGATATCTCATATCCATGATCCGTGAGGTGTGATCATCAACGAACTCACATACTAGTCTAAATGCATCTTTGTCCTGAGATGATATTTGAGTAGGGACTATTTTAAGAATAGTTCTTCATAAGCTCTCACGATCAAGTCATCTACTTGATTTCTTATGAAGTTTAAGATTACTATTCTAAGGACAATAATTATATTCTAAAAGAATAAGTTTGCCTTTATAAAATAACATGATACAAGTGATGGATATTCATAAATATATAAGTCTCTAGTGCATATTCCTAACAATCTCCCACTTGCACTAGACACATTCAGACATAACTATTATGCCTAATGATCTAGTGTGCCCTTCATGCTTCTGCTGCACAAGGGGTTTAATGGGTTTGTAACAGCGACTGTTTCTTGCTTCGAACTTTTCTAGCTCACAGCGCCACCATTCAAACAAAACACATAACCTGATTGCGATCTTCAATCATCTTTGTCGGTTTGGAAGCTAGCATCAGTGTAACCCTTTACAAGTAGTTATTCCTCACCTCCATACATCAAGAATGAATCCTCAATTCTTCTTAAGTACTTAAGGATGTTCTTGACTAATTTCTAGAGACCTTCACCAAGATCAGACTAGTATCTGCTAGTCATGCTTAAAGCATATGATATTTCTGGTCGAGTACATAACATGGAAAACATGATAGACCCTATTGCGGATGCATGAGGAGTCTTACTCATGTGACCTCTCTCTTCTTCACTGGAAGGAGAATGAGCCTTAGATAGGCTTATACCATGTGACATAGGCAAAGATCCCTTCTTAGAATCTTGCATGTTAAACTGTTTTAACACTTTATCTATGTATGTACTTTGACTTAGGCCAAGTAATCTTCGAGATCCATCTCTATAGATCCTTATATCTAACACATAGGTTGCTTCGCCCAAATCTTTCATAGAAAAACAATTTCCTAACCAAGTCTTTACAGACTGAAGGGTAGGAACGTCATTTCCTATGAGGAGTATGTCATCTACATACAAAACCAGAAAAACCATTATGTTGTCACTAACCATTTTGTAGACACAAGGTTCATCTTCATTTTAATGAAACCAAACTGCTTTACAACTTCATCAAAAATGAAGATTCCAGCTTCTAGAAGCTTGCTTTAATCCATAAATGGATCGTTGCAACTTATACACCTTTAGGTATAACAAAACCTTCAGGTTGTATCATATACATATATTCAAGAAGGATTCCATTTAGGAAGGTTGTCTTGACATCCACTTGCCAAATTTCATAATCATGGTAAGTTGTAATAGCAAGCAAGATCTGAACAGATTTAAGCATGGCAACTGGGGAAAAAGCGTTTCATCATAGTCTATACTATGAATTTGCGTGAAACCCTTTATCCATCAACCGTGCTTCAAAGGTACTTATATTACCACCTATGTCAGTTTTCCTCTTTGAAAACCCACTTGCAAGGTCCATACCTTGTTAGTGTACATGGATACCATTTTAGATCTCATGGCATCAAGCCATTTCTCAGATTCTGGACTCAAAAGAGCTTCTTGGTAGATCACTAGTTCACCTTGATCCATTAGCAATACATCCCCTTCCTGAGACACAAGGAAACCATATTTCTTAGGTTGGTGACGTATTCTATCTGATCTACGCAAGTCTTGCGCTACTTGAGCAGGTGGCTCCACAACACTTTGTGGTATCTGCTCTTGTTCCATTTCCGGCTCATTACTACTCTGTGTTACTTGAATTTCTTCAAGTTCCACTTTCCTCCCACTCATTTTCTTAGAGACAGATTCCTTCTCTAAGAATACAGCAGTCCTAGCGACAAACACTTTGCCTTCGCTAGGATTATATATGGAAGTAGTAACCCTTAGTTTCTTTTGGGTATACCACAAAATATAGGCATTTATCTGATTTGGGTCCTGGCTTATCTAAGACTTAGCGTTTCACATAAGCTTCATAACCCCAAATCTTCATAAAAGACATACTAGATCGCTTCCCAGTTCATATCTCATATGGTGTCTTTATGATAGCCTTAGATGGAACATGGTTTAGTGTGAAGGCTACTGTTAACAAAACATGACCCCCAAAAGGAGTTGGGGAGATCAGTAAGACTCATCATAGATTAAATCATATCTAATAGAGTTCGATTTCTCCTTTCTGAAACTCTATTACATTGAGGTTTTTCAGGAGGAGTGAGTTGAGATGTTATCCCACACTCTCTTAGACAGTCATCAAATTGTTGGCTTGAGTATTCTCCACCTCGATCTCATTGAAGTGTTTTTAATAGTCTTGCCAAGTTGGTTTTCTACTTCATTCTTAAATCCCTTGAACTCTTCAATGGATTCATATTTGTGTTCCATCAGATACACAAATCCATATGTACTGAAATCATCAGTAAAAGTGATGAAGTATTAAAAACCTCCTCTAGCCATTGTGCCCATGGACCCACACACATCACTATGTATGAGACCAAGAAGATCACCAGCCCTTTCACCCTTTCCAGTGAATGGGTTTTTGGTCATCTTCCCTAATAAATAAGATTCACATCTCTCAATTGATTCAAAATCAAATGAGTCCAAATAACCATCTTGGTGGAGTTTGGATATGCATTTCTCATTTATGTGGCCTAAGCAACAATGCCAAAGATAAGTTGGGTTCAAACCATTTGTGTTGACCCTTATGTTATAGATAGGCACTTCCATGTCAAGAACATATTGTTCAACTTTGCACAACCACATCATTCAAATAAATTGAATTGTACTTTATAAAAACACTCTTTTCTAAACAAGAAACGGAATTAATACTCCTCCTAATAGTAGGCACAAAATAACAATTGTTTAGTTCAATAACTAGTCTAGTTGGCAAAGTTAAATAATAGGTTCCTACGGCTAAGGCAGCAACTCTTGCTCCATTTCCACACGTAGGTCGACTTCTCATTTAGCCAATGACCTACTTCATTTAGATCCTTCACATTCACACTAATGTGAGATTCACATCCGGTATCCAATTCCCAAGATGCAGAAATAGGTAAGTTGACTTTTATAACATATATCTCTGAAGCGGAAGTCTCACTTTCCTTCTTGATCTCCTCCAAATACTTTACATAGTTTCCAATGTCCTGATTGGCTACAGTGGAAACATTTTCCTTCCTTAGCTATTCCGCCATAGGCTTCAAATCAGAGGTACTAGGCTTATTCTTGCCTTTGTCCTTTGGTTTGAAATAGGGCTTCTTGAACTTCTTCTTGCCCTTGCCCTTTCCAGGTTGGACCATCAATATGACCTTCCCTTTACTTTTATTAATGTTTTGCTCAGCTGTTCTTAACATGCTTATCTATTCTGGCAGTGGTTTGTCAAATTCATTCATGTTATAGTTCATGATGAATTGACTATAGCTGTCCAGCAACGATTGCAGGACAAGATCAGTGGCCAACTCTTGGCCTAATAGGAATCCAAGCCTTTCTAGGTTTTCAATGTACCCAATTGTTTTGAGTACATGAGCACCAACAGGGGTTCCCTCTGCCAGTCTACATTGATAAAGTGCTTATGAGACTTCAAATTGTTCAAGCCTAGCTTGTCCTTGATAAAGTCTCTTTAAGTGTACAATCATATTGTATGTCTCCATGTTCTCATGCTGTTGTCAGCATTCATGGTAGTAAGGCAACCTACATCGAGAGTAACATCCAGATGCTTTCTAAATGCATCTTTGTTAGCTTTTCGAAGTTTTTGCCGCGGGTGTTTCAGGAATAGGCCCTTCCAGGACATACAGCCTTTCCTAAGGACAATCCTTAGGTCTTATACCAGTCTAGAAAGTTAATTCTAGTCAGTTTGTCCTTCTCAAGGACATATCGCAATAAAAGTTACTTGTTGTGCTTGTTGCTATGCACGTAAGTATAATATAATAAACATATTTAATAAGGTCTTTTAAATAAATATGTCTCCCACTATTTTGATTCAAAACAAGTACCCTCAATATAAAGAATTAGAAAATCCCATAACTAGATTTTCTAGTGGGCCAAGATCCATATTTCACCTAATCTTAAGTCAACTTTAGCTGATCTCTTAAGAAAAAGGTTATTTAGGTAGGAACACGCTTTCCAATTGTATCTCATACAACTTTTGGATAGTTAGGTGAATAACTCTTATTCTAATTCATCTTATGAATTAATGCCTAACTTATTGCCTCTAGGTTTTTCAATCCTATCGAATATACCTAGTTAAGTCAAAACCCAATGGTGACAGTTGGATGTTACTTTTATCCCATCGCGCCTCACTAAAGTAGATAAATGCACCCTGCTTACCCACATTTAATCGATTCTAGCCTTGACGAGTGCCATACATTGGAAGGCAAAACATGACTTAATATTAGTGTCTTTAGGTTTTTCAATCTTATTGAATATACCTAATCATAACCCAATGGTTGACAATTGGGTATTACTTTTATCTTATCACGCCTCACTAAAATAGATAAAGGTACCCTGCTTTAGCAGACCCACTCTTCATCGATTCTAGCCTTGACGAGTGTCATTCATTGGAAGGCATAATAAGCATTGAGGGATTTGATCGCTTTATTTTTCCATTCCTTTGTTAAACCATTTAACAAAAACATAATCGCCCCTCGCTAAAATAAATAAATGTACCCTGCTTTAGCAGACCCACACTTAATCCATTCTAGCCTTCACGAGTGTTATTCATTGGAATGAAAAACATAACTTAACATTCCCTTCGAGGGATTTGATCGCTTTAATTTTACATTCCTTTGTTAAACCATTTAACAAACATACAAGCAAGCATCTCATACAAAACACATGATATGGTTATGGCCTCCTAAAATTCCATACAAAATTACATCACATATAATCTTGAAATCTCCATCCACATGTTTCCACATGCTCCTTTGACTCCATGCTCTTTCCGGTTACATTACATAACAAGACCTCGTTTAACATACGAGGGGATAGAGATGAGGAGAGAATTACAAGAGGAATGTCAAGAGGTAAGGCACGACACGCATGTCGTATTTAAATTTAAAACAACTAAGGCCATAACCAACCATCATGCAAAAATTAGCATTTATTGATTGTAAAACGAGTGATATAATAAGATGTATATATATTAAGCGAGGTTCGATTAACACGCATACGAAATAACACACTACGCAGTGTAGCACGGGGGTGCGGGGCAGCGCCCCGACACAAAAAATTAGATTTGATAAACATTCAACCAATCATCAATGAGTATCTCGCATCAAATGAATACTTCACAAATCGATAAACGAGTGAGTCCCTCGTATCATTTGAATACGTTCTTGTCAACAAATTGATAAGTGACATGTTTATCGCAGCCAATATTTGAGTCGAGACAGGGTTTCAACAATTGAACCCTTTGACGCCCAAGACATGAACTCTTTCATGTTCCATGGGACCCTCCAACATTAGAACATACAAACATATATACATCGCACATAAAACAATCAATAAAGGAATCAAAATAATTCAAAATAATTCAAACGCGCACCTGCGCTTCACCTGCGCTTAGTGTGGGTGAAGCGCGGGTTCCAGCTTTTCAATTCTGTAATATGCGCTTTACCTGCGATTCACTTCCGCTTCACATGCGCTTCACATGCGCTCAGCGTGAGTGAAACGCATATTCGAAAATCAAAATCCTGTATGTTGCGCTTCACCTGCGCCCAGCGCAGATGAAGCACAGAAACGACGTTTCCAAAATATTTTGCGATTTAAACAGTAAAACCATAATATCACTATATTCAAACGATTAAAAGTCCAAAACGTGCTTATCGCAAATCAATGCTCTGATACAAATTGAAGGTAATCAGGCATGTGGTCAGGGTGCAGCGGAAATAAATGGATTCCCTCCCTTGTTATAATCGTTTTGTGAAAACACGAATCAAGGCATAAAAGGTATTGAAACGAAAGGTCGTACCTTATTAGGATTCTAAACGAGGCAAGTGTAGCCACGTCTCTATTGGTATCCACGCCAACAGCCGAACTAGGATACCCTCCTCAGCTCTGCTAGTAGCCTTAGAAAGTAAGAAGCGATTGCTCGTGTGTCTCTGGGGTAGTGCATCTTATGCTCTATTTATAGAGTGGTGGCAAGGGTTTTACCCCCCTTCACTCACTTAACCCTGACACTTATGGGGTTGGCCCATTATGTAATAATTCTAATTAAATTAAATTAGAATTATTATCCTTTCCTAGTGGCATGTTGTATGCGTGTGACCCAATAGGATTTTAATATTTGGTTATAATATTAAAATAAAACCCTTTTATATTTAATATCATAAATAGTGAGCGGTATCTAGCAACACATCACTATCCAAATATTTAGATTATCAATAACTTTGATAAATCCTATTTTATTATAAAAATTTATATGCTCTGTCCATTTGTCCAAATATCTAATTGAACACAAGGGCATGAATTGTGCCAACCTTATATAGTTCAATTTATATTTTCTTGATCCTCAAGTAGACTGTACAGAAAATAAATATCTCGTATTTATCCTCCTGAGCATGGTCATGCATTTTACAGTCTACTTTATCAAGAGGCCTACAGATATAACTCCTATTACATAGGAGGGACAAATCCCATCTAGGGCACTCACATTTCTCCACATAATTTATTATATATCCAAATACCAACTTTATGATCACCCTGTTACAGGCAACGTTTGATGATATTCAAAACATATAATTCCTTATGTAGGAATCGTAGTGATTTCAGGTTGAAGGACTTCATATAATATTTATCAATTTAAGAAACGTTCATGACACTTATGTAACAACCCATGCAACGTTCTTAAGGTGGGTCTGCCCAGTACATCATTACTCTTAATGTGTACCTATGTGAGCACATGATATCTCATATCCATGATCCGTGAGATGTGATCATCAATGAACTCACATACTAGTCTAAATGCATTTTTGTTCTGAGATGATATTTGACTAGGGACTATTTTAAGAATAGTTCTTCATAAGCTCTCACGATCAAGTCGTCTACTTGATTTCTTATGAAGTTTAAGATTACTATTATAAGGACAATAATTATATTCTAAAAGAATAAGTTTGCCTTTATAAAATAACATGATACAAGTGATGGATATTCATAAATATATAAGTCTCTAGTGCATATTCCTAACAATTGCACCTCCCCAATGGGCCAGTGCAGTTCACCTCCTGATTTGCACCCTACCGTTAATCATCACACAGGCCGATAGGTTACACAACACCCCCTCTTGGGCTCGTGCATCTCAGGTACCACACCTCATATGCTCAACGCATCATCATCATCATCATAACACACCTCATATGCTCAATGCATAATCATCATCATAACACACCTCATATGCTCAATGCATCATTATATCATCATCATAACATATCTCATATGCTCAATGCATCAATATATCATCATCACACATCTCATACCTCATACACTTAATACATCAATACATTATCATCATACATCATAATATTATAAACATCTAACACCACACGAGATATTCATATCATCACACTCACACCACAATCAATGCTCTATAAACATCCACTTAAATCTCTTAATTTCATAAACAATGTGTATAAACAACATCAACAGACACAAGGATCACAATATTTACTCTGGTAATCGATTACAAGCCTTCTGTAATCGATTACCAGTCAATCACCTCTCTGGTAATCGATTACCTGCAAGCAAAACCTCTGGTAATCGATTACAAGCCCTTTGTAATCGACTACCAGCAAACCAACTCTCTGGTAATCGATTACAGACACCATGTAATCGATTACCAGCAAGCTAAACTCACTCTTCTGCTGCCCAGAACACTCTGTAATCGATTATAGACCTCTGTAATCGATTACCCGCGACACGAGATGACAGTTCTTGCGATTTTTACCCCTTTTAAACCCTTTTATTCAACCTCTAATCAATCCTTAGTGTTAATACTCCAATCATATACGTTTATATCAAACAAATTCAACAAAAACACCAATCTTTACACAGATTTCATAGTTATTTCATTATAATCCCAAATCATCAAACCCTTATTTACCCTTTTTCACTATTCTCGCTACCCTCATTCAATTCAATCAAGATTCACCAAGATTGACACATATAATCATCAAATAACAGATTTTCATCATACAACACGTAATTCACATATCAAATTCGAATTTAAAGTCTTAGAGGGTCTTATGGTTGCCCTCACTACCCAAGCACTCCCACATGCACATACAAGCAACACCCTTTCCCCCACCGTACCTTAGAGATGACAATCCAAAAGCGAATGGTGACTCACTCTTACTAATCTACTCTGCAGCGCCTTCTCCTTGTGGAGTTGCTTCTCTCCTCCCCTAGGGTTTGGTTATATGATGTTTGAAAACTAATGGGGTGAACTAGGTAACCCTTCCCTTATATACACATCTAATTGGGATGGGCCCACTCAAACCCACCCATTCTTATTTTATTCAATAACATTATTCATAATAAAATATTAATAATACTATTATTTATTCCTCTTATTTAATTAATTAATATTATCAAAAATAATAATACTATTATTTCTTCCTTTTCTTTTATTTTATTTTATTTATAAAATTTGGAATGTTACAACTACAAAAATTAAGTTCAACTTATGGAGAAGTTAAATTCATTTAACCTCTTTGATTCATTCCATTTTTTCATCTAGAAAAGTTCTTATGTAGAAGTGCATCCAAAGTGGCCCTTGGCTCATACATTTGGGAAACTAGAAAATCAGCTATTGTATTCCCCTCTCTATAAGTATGAGAGAAATAAATCGTAACGGAAGGCATATTAATCCTTTGAATAGCTCGAACTATTTGGCTACAAGGGTGATTCAAAGAGCAATCTATGTTGAGCAAGGAAATAACTACTTGAGAATCTTATTCAATCCATACATGAGTCATATTGTTTTCTTTAGCTAGAAGCACAACTGTGTAAATTCCCCATAACTCAACCATAGTGATTTTGGTGACACCTAAGGCCTATTTGGTTTGCATTTTCATTTCATGTTTCCCTTTCATGTTTCCATTTGTTTCCTGTTTTCTGAAATTTTACAAAGAAAAAGTTGGAAATGCTGGAAACAAAAAATTTTCGTTTCCAACATTTTCAGTTTTTCCTTTGTAAAATTTCAGAAAACAGGAAACAAAATGTAAACAGAAAATGGAAACAAAAAATGAAAATGCAAACCAAACAAACCCTAGGAGTCTTGAGAACCCCGATTTCCAACGTCCAACAGTGTCCCTAATTAACACTCATCCACATGTTGCCAAGTCACCACACCCATTTTGACTGCTCCATGATTGTTACATTTTCACCAAACTCTCAGTTGGGGCACCCCAACCCAACAACCTCTAGTCATAAAGTTGTTGGTGTGAAAATAAATCCGAGATTATATAATTAGCTTCCTAGGCTACATTAATGTGGTAGCAGAGTTTGTGAAATAGCTTTGGGACTACTAAGAAATGGTTATTAAAAACCACATCGTTCCTATCATTCAGAGTAACCACACTACGTAACCAAACAACAGACTTCATTCTTTGTTATGCCATAGGTTACGATCTTGTTGAAGATTGGAATTGATCCAAGTGCTTAAAGGTGAGGCTGAAAAATCTACCATGTTTTTGAGTTGTTGAGAACCATCCTCCAAATAGATTTGGCTCTGTCACAATCTCTAAGGATATGAAAACTGGTTTATGGGTGTTGATTGTAAATGGGACAAGCATCACTTAAATGAAATCCTATTTTTGACAAACACAATCTAATCTTAAGGTTGTTATTTAGAGATTGCCAAAGGAAACATTTGATTCTCCGTGGTCCATTCCAACTCCACACATTCTTCCATTGAGATAAATTCTGACGCGGGACAAATTCTCAATCAAAGCATATGCATACTTAACAGAAAAGTAACCATCAACAATGAGATTCCAAGTTGGACGATAAACCCTAAAATGGCATTGAAATGCGAAGTATATCAAGACTAAAAAAGGGTTAAGTGTGTTGTTAGTCATTTAAATATAGTCGAGATTTGATTTTAATCCATGTAATTCAAAATCGTTGGATTTAGTTCCTCGAAAA
Source organism: Sesbania bispinosa (assembly GCA_026901365.1). NCBI lineage: Eukaryota > Viridiplantae > Streptophyta > Magnoliopsida > Fabales > Fabaceae > Sesbania > Sesbania bispinosa. The sequence goes on along the minus strand of QLOH01000551.1, from coordinate 238,945 downwards.
GTGAAGAAACCCTTTTTAGTCCTTATTGATAAAAATTTGTAACTTATTCGTAACAAAATCTATAACAAAATTGTGCAATAAAGACTAAATTGATGTATTTTCAATTTTTAAAGGACAAAACAATCACCAGTTTTAAATTATAAGACTAAATCAAATCTTAATTATATTTCAGTAATAAAAAATATATTTAACTCTTATGTTTCTTATTATTCTTTCTTTTAAACTGTTCTTATTATTCAAATAAAAAAAGTTAAGCAAGAATTTGTTTTTCCGGGCCTTTTAGCCATGTACATCATTTAAAAATATATATGTGATAAGAAGCAACGACGCTTATCAAGCATCGTTACATTATATGATAGTTTCTATTCACACTACCCTATTTTACTATTCACATCATTTTTTTATTTTATTAATTTTCTCAATTGCCCATTTCTTCAATTTCAATTAACCATCAAATCATGATGTGGATGGAAAAAAATCCTCGCTGGGAGAGCTAGCCCCACCATGATGTGGATGTTTCCGGCTCGAATAGGATTACCTCCCGTGGAGGATACCTGTGGTTAGGGATGGCAATGGGTAGGGTTTGGGTAGGGTACTATAGTACCCGTCCCCATACCCGCGTTTTAAAAAAAATACCCATACCCGGACCCATACCCGCGTGAGTAGTGATTCTAGTACCCGTACCCTTACCCGCTGGGTACTCAAGTACCCGTACCCGTACCCATTACCCGCACTTTTATTAACTATAAGAAAATAAATTGATTAGAAAATAAAAAATAATTTAAAAGTAAATGAAAAATAATCCATAGATCATCCAAGTTTAACCTATAAAACAACTATCATATCTGGAAGTAGATGAGAGATTAAAATAATGGGAGGGGAAATGGAAATTAGTTCATGTTTTGCTATTTTTAGTGTGTAGGAAAAAATTATAACATTTAAATTAATTAAATTAGTAATATATATTGATGTTTTTTGGTGACTATAATATATATTAACATTAATTATTTTTTTGAAAAATACTAATTAATAATATAAACATATATATATATATATATTAAATTAATTATATGTATATAAATTACATTAATTATATATATTATATAAGTGCGGGTATGGGTAGGGTAGGGTACCATAGTACCCGTACCCGCACTCGTACCCATTAAAAAGTGCGGGTAATTACCCATACCCGCACCCATACCCATTTCATGGGTAATTACCCTACCCATTATGGGTAATTTTTGCGGGTACCCACTGGGTCTGGGTCCAATTGCCATCCCTACCTGTGGTTAAACCTAAAAAATTAACTATTAAATCAAATATTTTCAATATTATTCTTTCTTTCAATAATTATCTAATGAATAAAATATTTCTGTTCCATATTTTTAAATTTACAAGTTAGAATTTAATCTTATGGACATTTAATCGAGTCAAGAGGGTTATAGGCCCATATATTGAAAGTGTTATTCTTCTTTGCTATTCCATGTGATGTTTTTATTTTATCATGCTTCCAAAAAATAAAAAAAATAAAGAGAAAAAAAAATTGGTCAAAGAAGAGATGATGTATGCACAATTAAGCTGATAATGATTCAAGAGGAGCCAGAATCTACTAATGTAGATTGTAGAAAAAAACTTAATCCATTGTATTATAATCTTTCTTTCATGCCATTTTAGGCGTGCAAGGAATAAACCACTTCAATGAGAATTGGTGCTTTGTCATTAGTTCCACAATCTTGAATGAAGCTACTTTGAAGAGGACTAACTAGATCATTGGGGAGAGGTTGTGATTTGTTAATTAGATTTTTTGTGATCAATTGATAAAGAACATTGTAGAGGTTGGTCGATCTAAATTTTTTAAACTAGCAACACTATCAGCCTTAGAAATCAGAGTAATGAATGTTTTAGACATGTCAAAAATGAAAAGAACCATATGTAAAAAAAAAACCTCTTATATTAATCTACACACCTCATTACCAATTAACCCCCCAAAAGAATTTATAGAAAGCTACTCACAAGCCTTCTGAATTGAGAAATTTGAAGAAGTTCATGCCTCTAAATGTCATAGAAACGTCATTTTTAGTTGCTTCTTTAGTGATTTGAATTTGATCTTCTTTACTAAGCATAGGAAAATGAGGTTAAGGTATAGACCGCTACATGGGAAAAACTGTCGTTATTTCATAATTAGTGACGACTCACCAGTCGTCGCTAAAAGCCTCGTCATTAATGCAGTAGTGACGACGTTTTACGACCGACGCTATGTAGCGACGACTTGGTTGTCGCAAATAGCCGACACTAGTTCCATGGCCGTCGCCCGTCACAACATAGCGTCGGCCAGACCGACGCTAGTAATTTTTTCAAAAAAAAAAATTCTTTCCAAACTTATCAATTATGAGAATCAAACCCACAACCTGCATGATACCAAGAAGGACCCATTACCGTTACGCTAAGTTTGTTTCTTGAAATATATAATGCAAAATATTGTATACATAAGGAAAAAATAACAAGAAATTAGTGTCGGTCAGACCGTCACGAACTTTACGAAGGCCGACGCTAAATAATTTTTTTTGTATATAATATTTTGTTTAGCGTCAACCTTTAGCGTCGGCCTAGTCGACACTACATAAAAAATATAAAAAATAAAATAAAATTCAACAGTGATACCTTTTAGCGTCGACTAGGCCGACGCTAGTAGCGACAGTGCCGTGGTTGTCGCTACCCATTCACGTCTAATACGACACTGTCGCTACCCGTTCACGTCTAATAATGCGCATTCTTGTAGTGGACCGAGTCCCTTCTCTGACTCATAAATGTAATTTTAAAATGTTGCTTTACCTCTTCTTTTGGAATTATGTCATTTGTGAACCATTCTCCATTAGGAAGAAAAATACAACCAATCTTGTTTATTTTCCTCTTTACCATTATTTTCATCCACATAGCAAAAACAAATTGTATTTTGATTACCAAACCTCACTTACTTGTCCTTTGTATTTTGGATTTTGAAGGTAAGTAGCAAATTACCATACTTGACTTGTCACTCTTATTAAAGATTATATAAAGCCAAAAGACAACGGGGTATCCAACAACTAAGAGTTTCTTCAATATATTCTTACTAACTTTCACATGGTATGTAAGGGAGACAAAATCAATATTTCATGTCGTAAGTTATTGTATACATCCACCATCTACACTTTTTACTATCCATAATCATATCAAACTTCACCATATAGAACTTATTGTATACATCCATCTTCTATAAGTTAGTTCTTTATAACATTATAGCCTATCTTTTCCCCATTAACTTAACCACCAATGCGTTTTCTATGGAAGACATAGATCATATGTTCTTATAAACTCTTACATGTGTTTTACATGTTGAGTTCAACCTTTTTTTTTCTATCACCATAATCACTGCCACCACCATCATCAGTTATAAAAAATTGAATTAATATTTAATGGAAGGATAAAAAAGCATGAATTCCATTTTTCGTTTTGAAAAAAAAAATTCAAAATCCTTTTAACTACTTAATATTGTAATCAATACTCTAAATTTTGAAAAATGCTATAGTAAGAAACAAATAAGCTATTGGGATTATTCTCAAATCTATAAAAGTTATTATGTAACTAAAGGTGTTTCTGTAAAAATTTTCAATTTAAAATTTATCATGAATGTTAACCTAATATAATTCAATGTATATTTGGATTTTGGTAAGGAATTAATTATTGTTTTGTGATGGAGTGATATTCATTTTTTAAATGTATATTGTCATTAAATGTTAAAAAATAAATTGATTTTTTTAAAAATGTTAGTTTTATCATCACAATATATTTTAATAATAAGATATAGATTCAATTATGAAATCATAAATGTTTAAAATTCTTAGTTTTAGACCATGTTTTTAAAATTAGACCGATTATTGAACCCATCAAAATGTTGGTTCAAGGTTCAGTGATCGAACTGTGGTCAAACTGATATTAATTAAATAATCTTTTCAAAAAAATTTAATGCAATATATTTAATATTATTAATAAATACCATAACCTCACAATTCTAAAAATTAAAAATAATATACCATTTATAAGTTCTTAACATTTAAAGTTAAAGAATGAAATAATAAAACATAATAATTACAATTTAAGTTGACGTAAGTTTGACACTTCAAAAGTGAACTGAGCATCAAAAGAGTGTGAGTCTAAAACTTGTCAACTAAAAACAATTAGAGAATGAACCATGTATATTTGTCACTAAATTAATTAATAGTCACATGAAGTTCACTTTTACACTTTCACCCATATATGCTAAAAGTTATTTTCAAACAAAATCATATAATGAAATAAATGAATAGTAGAATAATGGTGCATTTGGGCTATAGGGCATGTGACATATTGATAGCTACAAATAACATCCAATAACAATGACATATGACGTCTAATAGTGGCAACACATAGATTCTAGGGTCTAGCAACAACGGTGCACAACTCAGTCTTCAAGCATGGAACAACGACGCACAACTTCCACTGTCTAGCAGCGGTCCACAACAACGTTCCTTAAGCAATGTTAGACGACGATGTTCCGACCATGAGTGACACTAAGCATAACAGTAGCCATTAACAATAAAGAAAGAAACGAAAAGTAGAGGCTTAGGGCATATCACACATGAAAGGAACGAAAACTTTCTATTTTTAGCATCTCAAATTTTTTAATAAAAATGATACCGTTTTAACTTATTTTTTATGACCAATCATAAACCGGTAGCTAACTGTCTTTTATCAGGTCTCGACCGGTTTGCCCGATTACTTGCAAGGTCGGTTATAAAGTTTAATTGGACTAGATAGTGGGCTAGTTCAAAAATTAATTGATTGAACTGATTAGTTCACCAGTTTACCGGTCAGATCACATAACTCTGTTTTCAAAATCATGGTTTTAAAATATTTCCAAAAAATTTGTTTATTTGATAATTTTTTTATGATGTTTTGTAAATATTTTATTATAATTGATGTTGATGGATGAAATTTAAGTATTAGTTGAAAACCTTGAGAAAAAATAATTTTTCCTTTAACTAAACAACACAAAATATGTATGAAAAAATAAAAAAATATTACATAACTCTAGACAAATTTTATTTGTAACATTAGGAATTATAATATTTGAGTCATCATTATGAAAAAACTTTATCTAATAACTATTGCCAACTGAATGCTAATTCTAAAGCTATATTTGTGGAGATTTTGAGTCAAACACTAAAAAGCATATTTATTTATAAGCAAAGAAATTAATTAAAAGGAGTATAAGGGGTATTCCAACCCTTATACAAAGTATAAATAAAAGAGTTTCAAAACAGCAGCCAACCCAAAAAATTATACGTAGACCAATAGTAGAAAACCAAACTAATTATAAATCACCAAATTCACTTTATCCATATACCAATTAGAACTATAACCTTATTCCAACTAGAAGCCGTGAAACAGCCTGCATATACTTCCAAACTTTTTGCACTCCCAATGTTTGCAAAAGTTCCTAATAAATCCAATTCCAGTGAATGAACACCAAGTCTAGTACAAGATTTCCATCAACAAAATAAAATATCAGCTTGACAGTAATAGCAGAGCAAATAGAACATTTCAAAAAGATTATGAAAACCAACACAGTGGCATCAATCCAGTAATCCAAACCCAGCAAGATCAATTCAGTAGAGTTCCAACGACAGTAAATTTCAATATAAACTGTACCGGTGGATATATTGAAAGAACCAGAAACACCCTGCAAACTGAAATAGACTATACTGAATATTTCTAGGTGAGGCAATCGGCTGGATTTGAGGACCATGAAGCAAAATCATAACAAAAATCTTTGTGCCTTGTCCTTAACCAATTCCAAGTTCTGATTTTATCTAGATCCTCCATTTCTATTACAAATAATTTAATTAAAGAGAAAACCAGTTTATTTCTAGCCAACCAGATAGTCCATAAAATTGCTAACCAAATAGGAATCAAACATTTTTCTGATGTTTACAAAGAGATAGGCTAGAAAACTGTTCCAAATGAGTTGCACAGGTGTTCGGCATAGCTGTACTGACACCTAACCAATTACAACATTCCATCCAAACTTGGTGAGAGTCTTGGTACTCAAAAAACAAATGCGAGTTCGTCTCCACATGACCAACACATCTCAGGCACTCTACCTGAGAAATCTGTAGAATACCTCTTTTAAACAAATTGTGTTTAGATGGAATTCTATTAAGAATAGCCTTCCAAGCGAAAGCTGTAACTTTTGATGGATCTACCTTCGACCATAATTTTGAAAATATTGAAGAAGAGGCAAAAATCTTGTCATTTCTAACTTCCTTATATGCTGATTTAACAATGTATATTCCACTTGAATCAGACAACCACTTCCAACTATCTTTTACATCAACCTTTAGTTTCAGTAAACTAACTTCATCTGCAATTGAAGTTAACAAATCCTTTTCCTAAGAGAAAAACTCTCTACGCCAACCCCAAACCCACTCAAAACCTCCATTCCTCCAAACTAACATATCTGAAATTTTTGCATCCTTATTTTCAGCAATGAGATACAATCTAGTATACCTTTGTGACAAAGGACCGCCTTCCAACCAATTTCCCTTAAAAAGAAGTGTTATTTCCATTCCCAACCACCTTTCGGCACCTATTTGACAACCAATTACTAGATACCATATTACCGTTTTCAATATTACACAAATCAACCCACCACCTAGACCCCTTTACTAATTTCCCACTTGGATGGCTTATGCATTCACCATATAAAGACCTAAGTACCTTAACCCAAAGACTATTAGGCTCCACTAACATCCTCCATCTTCATTTCCCCAACAATGCCAAATTGAAAGCATGAAGATCCTTAATGCCTACTCCCCCTTGACCCTTTTTCTCTACTCACGTCATCCCATGCCACCTAATGTAAACACAACATGTGAAAGTTATGTATCAACTTTTTTTCTTTGGTTTAAAACTCCCAACATGTGAAAGTTATATTGAACCCTAATTGATATGAGTTGAGTTAAATGAACTTATTTAATACCAATGGGGTTGGTTCAAGTGGTATGTTTGATTCTCCTTAAGCTAGGTCTCATGTTCAAGTCTTGTGAATAGAAAAAAATCCCCTTGAACAACAATGATTCCCGTGGAGGATAAACCAAAAAATGAACTTAATTAACAGATAAAATTATTTCAATATCTATTTTTTTATTCATAAGATTTAAACTTAAAAACTTCATTTAAAAAAATCAAATTTATTGCCACCTAAACCAAGAATATTTTTTTAATCAAAATCATTTTTTAAATACTCAAATTTAATTATGATATAAAACATATCTATTATCGATAACCTTTAAGAAAAATCACACAGGAGAAAATATTGAGATGTGAAGGTATATATATAACAAATTTTGGGTCAGGGCAAGAAGCAACTTCCTATCTCATCAAATAAATAAATCGAGTGGGTTGGGTGTCGATAGAATTTTTCAATGAAACCCAAGCCCACCCACTATTAACCGATTATGTAACTTTATTCGCCCGTCCTTACCCATTGACCCGTCGGAATCCGCCCATTTAACTTTTGTCGGGTTGTTCGGGTCTGGGTTGGGTGACGAGTTGATGGCCACCCCTAAGTGTAGGTGGCAATTCGGGCTACCCGGCCCGGCCGATCCGCCTTGATGCGGGTAGCGGGTCGGGTTAAAAAGCCCGGAAGTTATCCGGGCTTCTAAAATAGGTGCCCGAGCCCTGTTCTTTTTTTTGCGGGTAGGGGACTTTATCGGGCTGGGCTAAAAAGACCGAAAGTTATTCGGGCTTCTAAAATAGGTACCCGAACCCTACATTTTTACAGGCTTTTGCGGGCCGACCCGGTCAGGCTAGCCCATTTTACCGGCTCTATCCTTGAGTACAAACTACAAACCGATCGCTAATAATAATACGAAAATGTACAAACCGAAGGAGAAAAGGGACAATTTCTTTGGTCTTTAGTGGGTAGGCAAAAGTATCCCAAGTCCCAATCAAAAAGGATGCTCTCATCATTGCATATATCACATAAATACATACATAAATAAATAATAAAAAGAAAATAATAGAAATCAGCTACTACTTCTGGTGAAAATATTCGATGGCAAAAAAATGCCTCAGGCTCAGATGTTTATCGGACATGTGTCCTACGAGGAACAAAAAGAGAAACCCTTTGATCTGATGAATGAATGAGAATGAATAATGATGATGAGAGGCGCGTAGGGTAAAACGGTGTGAACATCAAACATTGAACTTAGGTCCCAGTAAAGTCTACTTAATTAACTTCAAAAATAAAAATAAAAAGATAAAAAAACGAAAATACTTCCCCCGGTGCCGTCGGATAGAATTTCTTTTCCTTTTGTTTATGCTGTTTTTATTAAATAAATAAATAAATAAATTGTTTTTGTTTTTTCATTTTACTTTTTTTTTATTTTCGTTGACAACTTCACCAACCATCTCTCTCTTTCTCTCTCACTTCCCTTTGCGCGCGACGCAGACCCAACTCTCTCTCTCTCTTCGACCCAGAGGGAAAAGAATATTTTTTTTTTGTTTATTTTTGGGAATACCTTTGTTAAAAAAGCCAAACCTCCTTATCCTCAATCTCACGCATCCTGAGCAGGTATCTGTAATCTACTCGCTCTTCAAGTTTTGTTTTTTTCGTTTTTCTCTTTTTTTTGATTTTTGTTTTTAATTTTCTCCATATTATTATTCCCTGAACGTATTTGTACCTAGGAACCCGTGTTCCCGTCTGCATTATTGTGCAAAATTCTGAAAGTAGGGTTTTATTTTCTTAATTTTTTAAATTTTTTCCTCTCTTTCCGTGCAGAGGGCCTCAGGATAATGCTGCTTTCTAGGGTTTTCTTTCTGGGCTATGATTTTCACGTGCAGGTAGTGTTGTTTAGTTTGCTCTAATTCTTCAAGATACCGTTCCTTTTATGTTGCGTTGTGAGATATTGGGTGATACATTGTCCTCGCTTCGGTGATGATTTTTTGTTTTTGATTTTGGTTTTTCGAAGTTCAGTTTTGTTAATCAGAGAGTGAAGGGTTAGTAGTAGTATTCTAGATTTTTGAATGAATTGTTTGTGATTGAGATGGGCTCGTGTGGGGAATCTGCTATCGATGACGATTCCTTAGGAGGGTCTGTTGTTGAGAAACACATGTGTTCAGAGATTCCGGTACAGTTAGTTTCTGTGCAGAAGTCATGTTCAGAAGAAGCTCGCAATGTGTTGGACTCTAATGTTGACCTCTCCGATATGGCCGATGGTTGTATAGGAGAGGGCTATGAGGGTTCTGCAAGCTTTGTTGATGTTACTGAGGGGTCTAGAGATGTTTTGGCAAATGAATGTGAAAATGCTGATGTGTCGCGATTGGAGAAAACTGCTGAAGATGATTGTCAGAATTGTTTGGGGATTTGTTGTGAGGACAGTGAAGTTTCCTGTCTAAAAGGTGGTGGGTTCAGCTCAGAAGGAAATTTTCAAGATGAAGGCACCACAGCCACAAATAGTTTGCAGAAGCATTGTGCTCAACAGGGTGAGCAGAAGGATGATAGGAGCAACATTTTATTATCTGCAGGAGATGGTTCAGGAGTCATGGAAGGAAAAAATGATGACACTGGTTTACTCGCTGATGCTTTCAATTGTGCGCTTGATTCCAGGCATTCTGAAATGTCTTCGGAACCAGAATACATGGCTGACTTGCTAGTTGATTGCAACCCTCAAAATGAACCAGAGGAGATTATGAGAAATGCAGATACCTTGTCGAAGGTTGAGGAAAAATGTAATGCTTTAGATGGGATGGAAGCCGATGCTTGCAGGAAGATGTCTCCTTCACAGGGTATGGAAGTGCTGTCAGGTGCATTATGTACAGATACAGAAGTGAAGAGCACAAGTGATGAGCTATGTGATCAGAAAGAGGGTGAGGATTGGAATAGTACCTGTGAAGAAAAGGCTAAAGCTGTTATTGATAAAGAAATCACTATTGATTCAGATGTACAAGTATCATTCTCACAAGGTTGCCATAGGACCTTGGGGAGTTTACCTGTAGTTGATTCAGTTTGTGAGCCTACCTTGCTGGATCCGGGGAATGAAATGAAAAATGGTATACTGCAAATAGAAGATAACTTCTGTAAATTGAAGGACTGTTCCGCAGAGGGACCTGCCAACTCTACCTTTAATAAACCATTTTATCCAGAATCAGGTCATCCCTCAGTTGTTTTAATCACCAATAGCTCTTCAAAAGATGTACCTGATCTCCTTTCTAACGGTGATGATGTTTCCATCAATAATAATAGTGCTGTGGACAATTCTGGACAGACAAATAATGATGGAAAAGAAGCTGTTGAAGTTGATTGTATCACTGAAAGCATACAGTTACCTTCTCAAAGGAATAGTCGAAGAACCAAATTTGGTTGCAAGACACAAACCAAAAAGGCTTCAAGAAAATGCAAGAACAAAGCCGGTGTGACACATCCAGGTGGGGGTATGAAGATAAACTTAGAGGCTTCTAGAAAGAAAAGAAGTTGTTTATCCAAACCAGCTCGTTCTTCTATCTGGGGATTGCTTGGAAACATTAAACAGTTTTTTCCGCAAGATAATAAGATAGAAGTCAGTGAAGCCATGTGCCGGGAATTGGGGAAGGCTAGAAGCAAGCGTCAAGGTGGGAAAGCGATTAAGAACAGTGCAAATTCTAGCTCATTGAATTCAGTGCAGAAGTACTCTGTTTCAACTTCAACTACTCGTGTTCGTCTAAAGATCAAGTTTGGAAAAGAAATTGATTTAAGTAGCTCAAATGTCTTGATTCCAGAGGCTGTTGGTGGCTTGGCATCTGCTTCCTACTTGGGGTCTGATTTAGGTTCTCAGAAAGTAGCTAGCAATGCTGAAGATAGAATTTCTGAAGTGGTGGCTTTGGGCAATTTAGAATCTTTCAAAACTGACCTGGATAAGGATGGTCTTGTTCTGAATGGGCAAATTGCAAATTGCCACTTACAAAATACTGAAATAACGGAGAAGTCAGATGGGGATACTGAGGAACCATGTCTTGAAGTTCCTCCACAGAAGGAGGTTGAAGCATTACATAAGCCAATGAATGATAAGGCTATGGATCCTGGAACTTCACCTGATTCAGAAGTTATCAATTCAGTTCCAGAAGTCCAGGTTGGAGAAAGACATGAAGAAGATGTACATCATGCTGTTTTAGGTTCTTCTAAGGAGTTCAATTCTAATTTGGATGTTATCATCAGTGAGAGAGGGAAGAAGAAAGACAAGCTTATTTGTTCAGGTAATTATATCACTGAAGACGGATCCCAAGGTCCAACAGGGAAAAATAGAGCTAAGCAGTCAAAGAATCGCAGACGTAAAAAGAATTGCAGTGACGCTGTTAGCTCTATGGAATTGCCTACTTCCACTGAGATAAGCAAATCGGTAAACAGTAAAGAATTGTCTACAGAATCATTGCCTCTTTCTGGAGTGATTGAATTTGGAGGCTCCACTGAGGCTTTGAAAGATAAAAGTCACATGGAAGTTGAGACAACTTGCAAACCATCTGTTGACCATGGATTTTCAGAATACCAGGGTTCTGAGAATTTGCTCTGTTCTGCAAGATCTTTGGGGCGTAAACTACCGAAAAGTCTTCAACCTAGTAAAGTTAGCAAGGCCAAACCTAAAGCTTCTGACTCAATGAGCAGGAAAAAGACAAGTTCCAGACGCAAGGAGAAACAGAAGAAGCCAATCAGTAAAAGTGAAGTCAAGGGAAAAGGTGTCTCTCTTAAAGTTAAATGTGAAGTGGAAGACCACCCACATCCAGGTAGCTGTTTATATGTCAGAGACTGCATCATAATGTGATATTATTCTTTGCATTTTGACAGAACCTTGTGTCCTTCATGACTATATAAATCTTGTTTTTAGTATTATGTCTTAACCTTACATGTTGGTTGCAATTAAAAAGAAATATGATTTTTTTAAAAAACTTTTTTGGTGTTACTACAGCAGGTGTAGTTGGAAATCATAAGGTGGACGCTGTTGGAAAAAATAATGCCAGTGACAACAGAGTATCAGTCAATGTATCTAATTTGGACATGTTGCCTGGTGTTGGTTTGGGAGAGCAACATCTATCACCACGTAACGCATGGGTGCGTTGTGATGATTGTCACAAGTGGCGGCGTATTCAAGCTGTGCTTGCAGACCGGATTGATGAAACTAACTGCAACTGGTATACAATGTTTCATTCATATTACTCATTGTTATTTTTCTATAATTCTTGACTATGATATAAGCATGTATTTATATGTCGGGGTTAGTTAAAAAGTAGATGTTTTTCATTATTGACTTTGTTATTAATTGACCATGATACATCAATCATTACCTGGGTTTTAATTGCAATTCTTCATTTTTCTAGTCTTGATTTTTATTTGTAGTTAATTATTTCAATCCTCTTAAATCTTTACATACAGAGGTACATAAGGCAAATACCTTGTCTGTATTATTCCCAGTTTCTTTTAATAACTTGCATCTTGTCATGGGTGATTTTCTTTTGAAGGACATGTAAGGACAGCAGTGATAAAGAGTTTGCTGATTGTAGTATCCCTCAAGAAAAGTCAAATGCAGAGATTAATGCAGAATTGGGATTATCAGATGCCTCTGGTGAAGAAGATGTGTATGAAGACTCGAAAAATTACAAGGAATTGGGATATCGACGACCATTTGGTATGTAATATTAGCTAGAAAGTGGTTTTTCTTTAAATTAAAAAAAATCTAACCTTGAAGCTAGACCATTTTACCCTTTCAGAACTTTCATTTAATCTTCCTTATTGTCTGATGTTTACTTTGCTTTATGCATTGCAGTTTCTCAGGAGTCAACTTTTACCCGTATTTTCACCAATGAGTTTCTGCATCGTAGTCGTAAAACTCAGACTATTGATGAGGTGCTGGATTGTTCTAAATATTTGTTTATTACATATAATTATCATAATACATTATTTGGTTGAGTTGCATATTGTTTTTATTATTATACAAGTGATCATGTTGGATTGGCATCTATGTACTTAAATGTTGAAACTGGCCATGTTGGTTTCCTTCTCTGTCTTGCAGAGGGACTGAGAGCTCTGAAGAACAGATGTTCTTTCTTTCTTATGTACATGTGCATTCTGTTTTACTCTTGGGGAATTTTTTGCCCTCCTTTTTTTTAAGTTTCCCTCCTTTTAATAATATATTTTTCCTAAAAGCATTGGGAAAATGTACCATCTGAATCAGAGTAGATCAACATGAAAAGCCTATACCTAAATATGACTTTAACTCTTTTGTACTTGAATATAGTGGCTGTGCTCTGCAGAGGATGGGATGAATTGTTGACCCTCTATTATATTCAAATATATAAGGAGGCATTGTGTGCTTTGTTGATTTGCATAAACTAATAGTCCAATTGCTATATATATATGACTTTCTCATTTTTCTCTCATACCAGTCACTGATAGTTTTTATTTTACATTTTGATAATAATTTATATAATCATGATGGATAGCACTTAGGTTTCAATTAAGCTTTTGGATTTAGCAAATTTGCACATAAATTTTATACCCGTTATTCATTGTACCTCTGTCTTGTAGATAATGGTCTGCCATTGCAAGCCCCCTCAAGAAGGCAGGTTGGGCTGTGGGGATGAATGTCTAAACCGGATGCTTAACATTGAATGTGTGCAAGGAACCTGCCCATGTGGGGACTGTTGTTCCAATCAGCAGGTTTATAAACCTTTTCTTTTAAAAATATACTAGTATCAGGCCTTTTTGCCAAAGGGATTGATTGTTGTTCAAATGTTTGATTCAGTTCCAAAAACGCAAGTATGCCAGCCTGAAGTGGTTTAAATGTGGGAAAAAAGGTTATGGACTAAAGGCAGTTGAGGATGTAGCTAAAGGACAGTTTCTTATTGAATACGTTGGAGAGGTGACGTGAATAATGCTATTCTTCCTTTTTGTTATCCCTATGCTGATTTAACAATTTCACATATTATTTTATTATGATATATGAAATATTGACTTTTGAGGTTGAATCTCAAAATTAACATTACCTTGAACAAAGTCATAGGTGCAGTCAAGTTAGATTTGTATTACTCAACTCAATTCCTCCTCATTTCTTTGTTTTCCGCCCAAGATATTGTTTGTGGATCCTCATCCTCCTATCTTTTCTTTTTGCTGCAGTAAAAAAAATTATCTTACTTAATGCTGCTAATCAGTTTATGCATTAGCAATAAGTGGGGAGTGGGCTGATTTAATTTGAGTTGATCACTACCATATGTGTCATTGTCTCATTAAGATGGAGGAGATAGTTTGACCTACTTCTTTTTGTGCAATTGGAGCCCTTTAAATAATGGCCAAGAGCCATGAAAAAAATATTAAGCTTGTAGCTGAATAGTAACAAAAAAATATTGTATTGAATCTCTAATGCAGTTGCTCATGTGAAAGACTGTTGGGCTTCAATTATGGACAAAGAATGTTAGAATTTGAGCTAGGCTAGGCCTAACTCAACCCCAAAAGTAAGCTCACGGGGTGAGGATTATCCAAGCTTTATAAGGACTGATTTGGCCATATCTTTAGTCGATGTGAGATCTCAACAAAGAAGCCTTTTTTTATTAAGTTTAACATAGCAGTAATAGTAGTAGATGTAGCTAGGATGTTTTTGATCCTCTTAGAACCACTCAGTCGGGTAGACTGCACATATAGGCTAGGGCTAAAGAATAGATTATTTTTAACAATCTACTTACTTTTCTTGTTAAGGAAAGAGAAGGAGCCGTCTTAGCAGATTGGGTCCTGTATTTATGGTATTATGTTATGCCTTATTGAGCTAGCATTTGCACTGCTATTCTACTTGGGAACATTATACAGTATGTGTATTTGTGTATGCATAGGTGATGCGCAGCTTGTGCACATCATTGACCTTCATGTACATAATATCTGATTTATGGTCCAAACAGGTGCTTGATATGCAAGCTTATGAGGCACGGCAGAGAGAGTATGCTTTGAAGGGTCATAGACATTTCTATTTTATGACCTTGAATGGGAGTGAGGTATGACTTTAACCTATATTTGCATACATAAATGGAAACAACTTTATTTGTTTTTTTTATCATAGATTTCTTTTTTGATTTGTTACTTTTAGTGGTGCTGAGTTCCTTCGTTGCCTAGAAACATAGATTTTGTTTGTCTTTGATAGTTTGTTACATAACATAATATATTATTATTTACATAAAAAAAGAATTGTTATAGTTTAGCTTTGTCTTTAATAATGCATCCCCTATGCATATGGAATGGAAATTCTCTCCTTCTCTTTCCTTCCTTCAAAGAAAAGCAGTAAAGGGAAGAAAGTTATCTCTATCTGCATAAAATTCTGAGAAATGGAGAAGAACCTAACATGTATCCCATACTTTACCTACCCCCTGGATAATGTCCCTAGACAAATATTATGGGAACCCAGAAATCACTTCAATGCGACAACCATGTCTGTTAAAGGGTAGCTTGCTTTCTCATCATATAATTAATTGATTATGAATTTTATCTTGTTAGCTATATTGTTGTCGTAGTATTTGGCTGTTAGTGGTAAGTTAAACGGATATTGTAGTTTACTTCTGCTGATTTGTATGAATTATGATGACTTGTTGAGATTGTATCTTGTGTCTTTTGAATTGTATATTGAAAGTTCAGATTTTGGAATTTATGAAATAATACCAATAACCGGCAAAATATGGTTTGACTGGAAGATAACTATGTGAGTTATTCATGCTTCTAGTGTTGATTAATCCAGGTTGTCCTTGTTTTGAGTTTGACTTTTTGTCCTGATAGTAGTGAGATGGAAAATTTGGTATTTTTGTTTTAATTTTCATTTGATATGTTTTCACTGATAATTACAGAAATGCCATCATGTTTTCATTTTGTATGTATACAAAATGAAAATAGTGTTTTCACCATTTCATTCACAAAATCCTGGTAACAGCTAATAAGAAACAAAATGAGAACAAAAGTAACATTTTTTTTAATTATTAATGAAAACAAATCATTTGAAATTGAAAAAGAAAACAAACCAAATACCCCCTTAGTTTCCCATCTCACTGTTAGAACAAAAAGTCAAGAAAATAGGCATCTCAGATTAATCAGCACTACAGACATGGATAACTCCAAAACTATGTTCCAGAAAACAGGAAACAAAATGAAAAAATGTGATATTTTGTAGTTATTAAATGAAAACAGAAAACAAACCAAACACCACCTAAATTATTGATATAGTTGGAAGTATGAGGTCATTTTATATTGTGTTTGTATCCAGGTGCTGGACAGAATATGAAAAGTAAGACTTGGATAGTTATCACGTTTTACAATTTTCATTTCATCAAATTCGTATCATAATTATTCTGAACATGCAATTGAGACTTGAGAATTTTGTCCTTTTCTGATTGATTCAACATGATGTGCTATTGTTGTTGTCATTGTTAATAGTTTTTTCAGGTATTCTGTTAGATGTTCATTTGTAGTATTCCATTCACATCTCTTTATTTACAGGTGATAGATGCGAGTGCAAAAGGAAACTTGGGGCGTTTCATTAATCATAGCTGTGATCCTAATTGTCGGACAGAAAAGGTGAATATACTATTTCTTGCATTTTTTGTCGTTTTAAAAGTAAGGTGATGATATTAAATAATCTTGTTTTCGGAATTTATATTGTGGGTTTTATTCTTGCTATTATTACATGTGTTCAGCAAATTTACACATTGCATGCATGTGGATATATAGTTACACATCCATTATCTCGCTTATCTTAATAGGGAATGTGAGTTTATGCTTTTCCAGAACATATTCTTAGTGCCATTTCGCACATTAGTGGATGGACCACGAAATTCAGAATAATTCTCTTGTTTTCACATTACTTGACCTTGTGTTCCATCTGTTTTTCTGAACAGTGGATGGTGAATGGGGAAATCTGTATTGGACTGTTTGCATTGAGGGATATTAAGAAGGTAGCTATCAGCCTCCACTTATTACTTTCATGTGTATATTTCTTTGTTAATTCCACCAAGGCTTGTAGTTTTGTATTTTGGAATTGTGTTGTTGCTCTATTTCAAATTAATTGTGATTTTGAGTTTTTGAAACAGTAACTTCAATGCGTTTTCCTGTGTTTGTGATGTATTATGATTATTAACTGTGCAGACAAATGTGAATCTGTTTACTTAATTTCAGACTAGGAAGTATGAAAACAATTGGTTTTGCTGCCTCTCCACTACTAATGATATATATGTTTGTTTGGCCATTTGAGCCAGACTTGTTCTTAGAAATGCTTTATTGAACAGAAGGCTGGGTGATTAATGATCGTGACACTTCTCTCCTTTTTGCTTGTACAGTCAAGTTGATTGCACATTTCATTTTAACTAAAATTGTGGGAGATATTTATTTTCTTGCTTGTCTTGGACCCATGCTAGTTAATACCCAGGTTATGCTTTTTTGTTTTAATATTTAATTTTCAATAGAGAACAGACAATGTTGCTTCATGCTTAGTTAACCATTTTTTGCAGATCTATGTAAAATTGTTGCCAGTCTAGAATCATTTGTGAACATGAGGAGTGCTAGCAACACACTCTTTTGAACACTCTCCCAAACACACTCCATGTGATTGGTTAAAATTCACATGGGTCCCACTAAATTCGTGGGTCCCACTCCCAAGTGGTGGGACCCATGTGAATTTTAACCAATCACATGGAGTGTGTTAGGGAGAGTGTTCAAAAGAGTGTGTTCCTAGCATTTCTCTTGTGAACATTATTAGATATAAAAACAATTCATGCAGTTGATGAAATAGATCAATTTAAATTCTCTATATATTATATGATGTCTATAAAATGATTTTTTTTTTGGGAGAGGGGGTGGGTGGATAAGTTAGAAGACTTGTGTTGTTAGTATGGACTATGGAGGACTAGGAGGTCCTATTTCCTTACCTTATGATTTTGGAATATGAAACACAGTTCCTAAGTGTTTTCTTGGGCTGTAAGCATACGTAAGTGTTATTCTGTGCAAAGCTGAATCTTTTCCACTACTTTCCCCAGGGTGAAGAATTGACATTTGATTACAACTATGTAAGGGTTTTTGGTGCTGCTGCCAAAAAATGTTATTGTGGTTCACCTCATTGTCGAGGTTATATAGGTGGTGGTGATCCACTCAATGCTGAACTGATAGTTCAAGGTGATTCAGATGAAGAATTTCCAGAACCTGTGATGCTTAATAGAGATGGTGACATTGAGGACAGTGTGCCTATACCCGAATACTTTGATAATGTTGATACACTGTCTTCTAAGTATTTGTTAAAAGACAGGGATGTACTGGACAAGTCTACAACTGCTACAGATGCAAATGGTTCTCCAGAGAAAGAGAGCTCTATGAACCCTGCCTCTGCTGTTTCCCTGTTGCACAGCTCAGTTGAAGTGAATGACTCAAAGGGCAAGTTACCATCTTCTATTCGAACAGAAGAAATTTCTCTCCAAATGGAGGATATAACAAGCAAACGCATGGCTGCTGATCAACAAAGATATGCAATGGAGTCAGAGTCTGCAGACAAAACTTCCTCCCTTACAACTGTCAGCAAAGTGTTATCGAATTCTACGGGTAGTGATAAAGAATCCAAGTCTGAAATAATTGAAGGCAGGAGTGATTTTTCACTACCACACCTGCATGTGAAGACTCCAAAACTAAATAATTCTGTTAAAAAGGGAAAAGTTCGTGCTAATCCTGCGGATGGTCTTAAAGCTGAGGTGACAGCCAACCGATTGCAGGTGTCATCTATCAAAAACAAAAAAGTAGAAGGTTCTTCCAATGGGCGGTTTGAAGCAGGTTGGTCATTCTTATTTATTTTGGTAACATGGTTATTGAAACCAGTTATAATGGATTATAATGGATAAACCTTTTCTTTACCTGCAGTTCAGGAGAAACTTAATGAGTTGCTGGATGGAGATGGGGGAATAAGCAAAAGAAAAGTAAGTACTTTATGTTGGAGCCAGTGAACATAACATTCCAATTCAAAATGGGTACATTTATTTGGAAGCTTGTGCTTGCATGTGTACCCCAGTGTTCTTTGCCACGGTTCATATCTGTTATGTAATGAAGCAAGAAATGTACCTTTACTACTGTAATATCTTAATTTATATTTGTTGTATAATCAATTGTGAGAAAAGTTTGTGTCTTCCATTATATCTTCTTTCTTCAGTTTTGTTACTTGTTCCTAAATGCATTATAGTGGAGGTATTTTTGGGCTTGCTACCTGCACAGTTTTATGATTTTTCAGTTTTAACCATTTGACCCCCCTGCCCTTTTTCTTGTAACAGGATGCCACCAAAGGCTACTTGAAGCTTTTGCTTCTTACTGTGGCATCTGGCGATAGAAGCAATGGTGAAGCAATTCAGAGGTCCTTTCGTCTTTTCCCTTTTTTGTTTCTTCACTACTTTCTTTTTTCTTCATTAAGCACACTTTATATATGCTTGTGCTAGACTTATTCATGTTCTATGGGCATGTAAATACTTTGTAAAGGAAATTTTGAACTTTGGTTGCAGCAATCGAGATCTTTCCATGATTCTTGATGCCCTTCTGAAAACAAAATCTAGAGCAGTGCTGAATGATATAATTAACAAAAATGGTAATTTATACTTACTTTGTGTATAAGGAAAATTTCCCCTTATATCTGGAATGTGTAAACTCATCACACCTTTGGCTGTGTCTAAAAGTAACTATAGCATTGTCTTTCAGGTTTACAGATGTTACATAACATAATGAAGCAGTACAGGCAGGACTTCAAAAAAATCCCGATACTACGGAAGCTTCTTAAGGTGCTTAGATGAAAAATTACTCACATTTTAGTTCTTTGTTACCTACATTTTTCCTAATAGGTTTTGTATATTTCAATCCATTTTAAATTATTACATGCCAATGGATCTATAATTTGTTTTCTGCACTAAACTGCAATTGCAGTGTCTATGTTGTGAGTTTTAACTGTTGGCATGTTTTCCATATTTAAGTATGATAGACATAAATTGTTTGGGGTCACTTTAGTTCTGAGGTCAGTTATATACTTATATGGGTCAACAATTGGGTATTTTTTCCTTGTATTTTTTTCTAGAGAAAGTGCTCGAAGTATTGTAATTTGCCATCTAATTTCATAGTCCCTGAATTAAGACGTGTATTTTTATATCTAAAGGAGTTTGTGTGCTTTCCTTATGATAATAAAATGGGGAGGGTTACCAACGGGGGTTGGTTTAAGTGTTACATACTTGTTTCCCCTTAAATAAGGTCTCGGGTTCGAGTCTTGTGTATGGAAAAAATTCTCCTTGAAAGAGCTTAGTCCTATCATGATGTGGATATTCCTGACTCGAGCATGATTGCTTCCTGTGGAGGATACTTCTTGTGGTTTATACAAAACAAATGGGGAGGGTTTACTGAGCAGTTGGAAACAATATTTATCATGACAATGTATTATTGTTATTGCGGAACTATAGAGATCCTTAAATTAATCTTGTGTTTAATTTGCTTCTTGTTATATAATTTGTGTATGATGCTGTTTGTACTGTTCACCTAAAACTTGAAAATATATTTGTAACTTCTGTCCAATACCCATTTATTTATATATTCATGATGCTAATGCATTTTATTCCCCTTCAGTTACATGTTGGCCAATTTCCCCAGTCTTTTGTTTTGAATGTTAGAATATAGGGAAGGTTTAATATGGTATTTATTGATTAGGTTCATACATTTGACCATCCTATAGATGGTAGATCCTTATCTTTTCTTTGGTTTCCTCCTTTCTTTGTTCTCTCTTTTTCAAGTGAAGTGAGTATTAAGAGAATATAGAGCACATGCCTGAGCAACTTTCTTTTACAGGTCTTAGAGTACCTAGCAGCAAGCAAGATATTGACATCTGAACATATCAATGGTGGTCCTCCTTGTCATGGAATGGAGAGGTTAGAAAAGTTCAAATTTTAATCCTTTCTCCCCGAATTTACTAAAGCAATTGTATTAAAAAAAATATTGTAGCAAGTTTTGTTGTCTAATGGTGCTGAATTAGGTGACGAAGTTTTTAATTTATGACTTCTTCTCCATCATCTTTTCTGTTGATGGTTATTATGAATGACACAAGCTATGAAATAGAAATTGTTGTTGAATACTTGAATGCTTAGAAGCATGAAATATGTTAAAGTTTTCCTATTCCATATTTTAGGGAGCAGAGGGGATGGAATTTTGATGATTTATAGTTTTGCTGATCCTGGAATAATTAAAAAGGTTGGGTTGTAGCTGACCCATAATATCTTGGTATCTCAAGCTTATTTCAAATATAATGACCTAAAGATATTGTAGACAATAGGATGATGTAGAATCTCTTAAAAAATGAATTGTTGGTATTTTACTCCTACAAAAACACTAATAAGAGTAAGCAGTATATTGATGTGGCATTTTTTGGCCATTATTGATAAGTATAATTCCTGTAGTGCTTGAGATATTTAAAAATGTCAGTCTCATAGATGTACTCAATATCGGGATTGAAGCATACTCATGTACATAGATTTTTGTTTCGTTCTATTGATAACCATGTCACTTGTTTATTGTTGGTTCCAACTTGAAGATTTCTATACTTTTGTGGTTTGTGTACTAAATCTTGAGTGTGGAATCAAGTATTTCATTAGTGCTAGTCTTCAAATTGCTCCCATTTTTTTGACTTGAAGAGATTTTGTAATCATTTTGTCCGTTAATCAACTGCACCATTCCCCTGTATAACTTTGATGAAATTGTTCTGTTGCTCTCTTAGCTTGTATTCTTTTACTAATAATTGGTTTTATGTACAGCTTTCGGGAGTCAATGCTGTCTCTGACAGAGCATGATGACAAACAGGTATTCATATGCTAACTTCTCATCCATTGTATATTGATGTTGGCATAGTCAGGTCGTGTGTATACCCACCTCATTCTTTTAGCTATGGCTGTGCATCTCTTTTTGGTCTAGTGGGAAATGGCTACTGTTATTGTTTTGTATTTTTTTTTGGATGCATGTTTTGTATCTGTCTTTTGGGTAAGGGTTTGAATACTTTCAGTGTTTTGTTTGCACGTATAGGTCCATCAAATTGCTCGAAGCTTCCGAGACAGATGGATTCCCAGACCTGTCAGAAAACATGGCTATATGGACAGGGATGATAATAGGGTGGAATCTCACAGAAGTTTCAACTGTAACAGATTTTCAGCATCACACAATCATAGGCATGAGCAGGATTCAAGACCTACAGAAGCAATTGATTGTGGTCAGCAGTCAATGGTTGTGACAACTTCAGTAGATGCTGCTACCCCGGAGGGCTGCTCTACACTGTCTACAGATAGGGTTGAAATCAAAGGGACCAAAAAACGTAAGCGCAAAAGCCGATGGGATCAACCAGCAGAAACAAATTCACATTCTGATGCAGTTATTAGTTCTACTGATGAAAGCCAGAATATTCATGAAGATGTTCCACCAGGATTTTCATGTCCAATACGTTCATTAAATGCTTCACTAAACTCTGGTGATCCTGCTTTGCAGAATGCAAGCCATTCCGGATGTCCCTCTGATTTAGTTATTGGTCATCCAAAAGAGAAATTTAACTCTCGCTTGCCTGTCTCATATGGAATTCCATGGTCTGTTGTCCAGCAATATGGAACACCGCATGCTGAAATCACAGGGTGTTGGGTCACTGCACCTGGCATGCCTTTCAACCCATTTCCCCCCCTACCCCCATATCCACGGGATGACAAAGACTGTCAACCTTCTAATACTACTAATGCCATGACAATTGACAAGCCTGCTGAAGTTCAGCAGTGTGATACTAGTGGTCTGGTTAATTGTTGCTCAGATGATATGATTCCTAGCACAACTGGTTCTAACCCTGAAGACATGAACCTTCCATGTGAGGACGATAAACATGATACTAAACGATTGAAGGATGACTCCAATGATTTGGGAAGGAGGTACTTTAGACAGCAGAAATGGAATAATTCAAAATACATCGACCATGGTTTAGGAGGAATGGATCAAAAGGTAATGGGAACAACTCTAATGGTGAGATGTGCAGTATAGACGTAGATGTACCAAAAGAGTCGAAAGTTACTTGTTTTTCGGAGGATGCAATCTGTAGAGATGAGAAAGATGGCAATAATATTTATTAGCATGCACAGCAGCAAAATCAATACTGCTCACAGGAAAAAGAAATTTTTTTGTTTTCTTTTTTCTTCCATATACATTAATGTACTGTCAATTCATTTGTTCCTGAATCTATTATTCAATGAAAATTTCATTCAATTTCAGCATTCCTCTTCTTAACTTTCTTCACTACCTGGGGGATCCTACTGTTCTGAATACCGATCTGCCCAAAACCGTCAAGAGGTAGGTGTTTCTCTTGACTTATAATCCTCTCAGAACCTGTGATGGTAATGCACACTGCACAGTATTTGACGAGACTAGTATTGAAAACATTTCCCTGAGTAGGCTGAAGCTGAAGGGCAGTAGTTCTGGTGTGGGGGGTTGAGTGATGGGTGCATGTTATCCCATGCTCTCGTGATTGAGACTAAATTAAGATATGAATATTGTGCATACTGGTGTAAATTGAGAAATATTATTCATTATCTTTATTTGCAATAAGTAGTAATAATGATTTAACTCCCTTTCTATCATATAGCTTATGCTTCCTGAATTATTATTAGAACCCAGAGGATCAATTATTTTCAAGTCTCATTTATCTTATGTTCCTTTTCAAAGTTACTTCTTTACTTTCCAGAGACCATATAAAGGTATTTATATGGTTCAGAAGCTTCAAGATTATACCTGTGAACGACCAAGAAATTAGGATGAAATATTTCTATTTGTATGGGAACAATGTATGCATCATTTTGCGTTTTCTTGGGCCCCGTTTTGATTAGTCATGGGTATATTGTTTTCTTTTTGGCATTTGGCAATTATTTATTTTTTGGGTAGAAATCACTATATTCTGTTATTCTTCGATAGCAAACTTATTTTATTTATAATTTTATGCATGATCTGATGATCTCAATTTTTCTTCAGTCTGAAATGCGGAGATCACGTTGTGTTGATAACAATTGCCCTTACAACTTGCCAAGATACTTGTTTATTGAAAATCCAAATCAATGACTAATGCTCTTAGTAACATAAGATACATGATAGCAGCTTCCTTTTCCTTATTTAAGAAAGAAAGAATTATTGTTGTTTGAGAGGGAAAAGCGGGAGACATTGAATTTTGTGATTCAATTACACAATGGAGAATAATATATATACCAAGAGTCGTAAATGTAAGGATTTACTCTGATTACTGTAATTATGAAAATTACAAAGAATAAATAACCTCTAATTACCCTATTTTTTTTTCATTATATACTATTGCATTAACATTTAGACGGATTCAAATTTATGCTGTTTGGGGTTTTAGTTTAATATGACTAAGCCAAACTAACATCCCAGCGGTAGCTTTGAAGTTGTAGGTCATAATGATAATAGCAAATGATTTTCATACACATTTCTTTTACTAACTCATTCTCCACAATTTATTTTCTTTCTATTTTTTTCTTTTTTTATTACATCATATATCATTTCTCTTATTTTCTTTGATCTCTCCACGTCTCTTTCATTATACACTTCTATGAGGTGTGTATCACCACTTTCCATGATTATAATATGCTCGTACATTGAGTATTGACCAAACTTATGTCTTCAGACATCGCTTTACTGCCAAGAATAACTATTTTCAATGATTTGTGATTTACGACATTGTAGCTAAACTTTTGATCAAAATAATTAACTACTTTATAGTGATATTACAAATTGTGAAGTTATAACAATTTTAGCTCTTCAAAATTTTAATCAATGATTAAATTTTTTCTCTAAAGTACATCTTTATTTTAGAAAAGCTAAATTCATCAAACGTAATGCTAAAGATTGGTAATGATTAAAAAAAGATAAAATATATAACAGATGAAAATGTTATTTTTTTAGCTTTTGATTGAGAAATATCAACCCCTGGGGTTGGGTGGGTGGAACAAGACAAAATCTCGTATCTGACAGGTTATATATTCAAATATCCACTGGTCCCCTTGGGGGTGGGATAAATGTAAATACCTCTACAAGTGTTCTTTAAGCCCGAAGACTTTCTCTACCTTGGACTGTAGCATCATCTTCTCACCCTAAATTTTTCTCCACCAACAAAATATTGAGAAATATTATTATACTAACATTAAAGAAATGTAATAATTCTCTTTGATCACTTATCTTATCAATGTCTCCTAATCCTTTTTTTTTTTTTACAAAAGCACTATTTATCTTTTTCTTTTACCAAAAAAGTATTTCTACCTAAAGAATGAGAAATAATCTAAATGCGAAATTACTTTTTAACTTCACAAACTAACCAACCTAGCAGTTATAATTTCTACCATTAGAACAATCAACGGTATCGCAAAGAATGGCAACAATGAAATTATTGTTACAAACAGAAACTTTATTTCATGATGTTCATACAAGAAAGCATGAAGAAATTGTATCAACGCCAAAGCGATCTGTTTAGGAGACAAATCTCGTGTTTGAAATAAGTACTTTATTGGTGTAGTGGCCTTTACAAATACCAAATTTAGTGTATACATAACAAACAACAATCCCCACAAGAAGATGTGTGACGGTGTTCCAATATCAGACAACATTGTGCAGAAATTGGTCATTGATTGAAGAAACACAAATTTGCCATTTTTTGTATGTGAACCATATGTATCATCCATGAAAGACAATCATGCTCAAGTCGGGACGTCCACATCATGGTAGGACTAACTCTACCAACAGATTTTTTTCCTATACACAAAACTTGAACTCGAGACCTTGTATAGGGGAAGGGAAATCAAACATGTATCAAACTTACCTCCTTCGACAATGAAGGAAGATGGCAACCGTGAATGTTTTAGTACGGAGTCAAGAATATTTGGAGACTGACCACAAACATGCATTCCTTAATTTCCCTCCTATCTCATACCTGGAACAAATCCTAGCTCAGTACCTAGAATCACTACTCGGTAAGGGAGAAAGAAAAAAAAGAATTCCCCCTTCTCTCTCAAGGAAAAAATGTTGAAAAGAAAAAGGGAAAATAAAAACCAAGAACCAGGTCTAATATAAACCCTCCATATCTACAACACACATAAAAAAGCTTTCATATATTCACTTATTCAACCTCCTTTAGGCAACCATGAATCATATGTATATTTACTTCACTTCACTAGTACCTCTTCAGCAAACTTCTAATCCGAACAAAACACCAAGTTTTAAATAATGTTTTGTGCTTTCTCCAACCATCAAAATGCTTAGCAATCACCTTTCTATAACTAGGCCTCTGCTGAACCATAACCCAATACTCAGCAATGTTTGGCCTGCTAGTTATGTAATCATTCTCTAAATCCAAGAGTACTAAACGAGCCAACATTGGAATGAGCATTACATCAGCCATGGTAAACTCTTCACCTGCTAAATAAGGTGTTTCACTCAGCTGCCTCTCTGCTTCATCTAGCAGTCTAACCAAATGCTCCTTGCTCCTTCTCAAAACATCTGGGTCTTTCAATTTTTCTTCAGTTTGATAGGCTTCTCTTAACTTCTTATGGTAAGCACCTGCTAATTCAGGGGACTCAGACATACGGGCTATCAACACCTGCCTTATGAACTTGGAAACATAAATCCGGTATTTCTCTGGTATATGGGAAAGGGTAAAAAACCTAGGATCCCACTCTTGTATCTTCTGCATCCATTCAATCACTTCCCTACTACTAGTACTGATAACCTCAGACCCTGAGGAGATCACAGCAATTCTTTCTATGTACCTGAAAATCCAATGGCACTATAAAATGTCTGCTCATAACAAAAGGCACTTAAAAGTATATTCAAATTCAACATTTCATTCTTAGTGAGCAGAAGTCTCAGTGATTAAGCTTTGTCAAGAAACGACAAAAGCCACTCTATTATTTGAAATAGGCATATACAATAGGCTACTTCAATGGAATTACTTTTAAGATTAATGATAAATATGCAGGGAGCAGCTTTGGCTTGGCAGCAATCAAATTTTCAAATTTTTTTTAAGTTTTTTTGGTTAACTTCTAATGTTGCATTTTGCATAAATCTTAGAAATGAAGTTTCTTTACTACTCATCTATTCAAGATAGTGATAACAGAGCCATGGAAAAGTTGCGAAGAGAGCGTACTGGATTATATCAATAGGCTTGTAAATGATGTGAGAGCCATTTTGGAAAACAGGGAGTCTTCCACTAGGATTCATCTTGAAGAATGAGGAATCCAAGTTCTTGCCAGTTATGGGATTGACATGGTGAGATGTATAATCAGTGCCTTTCTCTTCCAAAGCAAGTCTCACCTTCTGACTGTCCAAATCAAATGGATGATGATATAGCTGCATTTTCTTATCACCTCCTGGGATGTTGCAGGTATTTCTAAAAGTTAAGTATCGTTCTACCAACACCAGAAATCTGCAAAACATTAGATATCCAAGTTGTCATTAAGTAAATTATTAAAATTCTGTATAGAACCTTACATATTACAAAAACCATTGAAAAAGGCCAGGAGTTAATCAATAAGAGACAACATATAAGATAAGCACAAGAATAATAGCCAACTTATGATAGAAGCCTCCATAAGAACTGATGACATAAGTCCTAATTCATAATTGACATATAGAACAGAACAGTCATAGCCAGAGAGAAATATGTATTGCTATCAATCCAAATACCAGAAATTTTACATGCAATCTTGATTGACTATTACATCTATTTTACAGCTTTGGTTTTCCATCTCTGTTTATCATCTTTATTACTACAACAAAAAATAAAGGTTAACAGTTATCACCTAAGTAAAATTTCAATATATAATATATATGACCCCACTTAAAGGCTAAAGAGCAAAGAAACGTCTAAATTCAACAGTATATTGAAAAATATATGAACATCCAACAAGAAATTATTGATCCAACCTCAGAAAAGGATGATTCAAAGATTTGATAAATGGGAAGGTATCAACCCAATTCAAATAATTTCAATAATCAGACAGTTAAATTAGTATTCAGCAAAAAAAACCGTTTTCTCTGATGGGAGGGTTGTTAGGAAAGCAAGGGAGAGGGTGTCAGTAAGATTCACAAACAACAACTATCAGTTCAGTTATTAATACTTATGATGCGAAATGTAGAAAACCTTAAACAGAAGTTTGATAAATACAACAAACACAAGGGAAAGCACAACATAAGCATAAGGAGCCATTAAATAAGTGGAGAGAGAGAGAGAGAGAGAGAGATACCCGCCAGAAGCAGATGAGTTGGAATGAAAAAGAAAAGTAGCCTTAGGGATTGGGTTGTGTTGTGCACAAACAAAAAGAAGGCTTTTTCGTTTGCAGAAAACAAAAGTGACAGCGGAAAAAAAAAAGAGGAAACTACTCGAAATACAGTGATCACTGATCAGAGAACTTACAAAAATATAAGGTTGTCAAAGAAAATGAGTGGACACGTGTCACTCAATAATTATTCATTTTAAATAAATAAATACTATATGTATATGGACCATCTTCCATCATCCCTTGACTTGAAAACATTTCTTTTTATATTATAAGGATTGAGGAAAAAAGTAATTTAGCAAGACTTGATTGTAGTCAATTTTAAGGATAATTTTCCTGGTCTTTCTTAATGATAACACTAATCACACTTATATAATTTTTGTTTTGAAAATTACGCGTATATATCTTTTGTTTTATTAATTTAAAAATATTATATATATAGTTAATAACAATTTTAAAAAAAAAATTATCCTAATTTTAACATACATGAAATTCTTAGTTTTTTTTTCTTTGCCTTAAGAAAATGTTACAAAAATTTGATAAAATACAACAAAAGAAGTAAAGGTGATTTGTAATTCTTTTTTAAGGTACACTCGAGACCATGGTGATTTTCTTTTATATATTGCCGCTTAATATAAAAAGTTATCCATTTGATAACTTAGAAAAATAAGTATTCATTTGATTTATAGTTAAGTAAAATTAATTTTAAAAATTAATGATTGAGATAAATGATACACGTTTTACGAAGTACATTGAATGAAATTGATTTAAAATTAATTCTACAAAACCATGGTTTTACACTGTGTAAACACAAAATTAAACAGTTTGATAAAAAATTGAAGGAAAAAAAAAGTCAAGTATTCAAATTGCACCATTTTCTTACAAAAACGTGTTCACAAACACAACAAAAGGAGGTTTTTTTTGTGAGGAACAAAAGGAAATTTCCGAATTGAGGGAAATAAAAAGACTAATCACATCAAATTAGGCTAGGAAAAGGAATGGAATTAAGTACGCGATAACCTTTTTACATTAAAATAAAAAATTGAGGTATACGTTAAATTTTGACTAGTTTTGGAGTGTTTGAAAATTTTGATTACACATATAAGTGTAATTGAAAAACTACTTTTTCAATGTAAGGTATGTAATTACATAAAAATTTAAAAAAGGATTCTTGTGGTGATAAAATTTATTTTTTTATATCTTTCCTTTTACATTTTTCTTCCTTTACATTATTAAGATTTCAATATAAAAAGGTATGTAATTTCGGAAGTTTTTGAAATTTAATTTCAGATAAAGGGTATTTTTGAAAAATCACTTTCTAGGGGTGCAAATAGCAAAAGTAGCAAAATGGGTGGCAAAAGAAACTCCTCAAAGTAGTGTAAGCCCAATAGCAACATGGATTTTTCTTGCTTAAGCACTGGATGGGGCTAGCAAGAATTTCTTGTCACAACATTTCGCAGGTTTCAATTCAAGTTCAAGCATCAATATTCAAAAACGCTTCACAGGTCAGGTCACATCACATACATGGAATAAGAGGTGAACAAACTCGTGTAACCCACATTCCTGCTTAAATGTGACCTCTAACAAACCAAAATCAGTGCTCATAATTAGCCACATTAATTTCACTACAACTCCTCTCTCTCTCACACACACGTTATTATTGTTGAAAACAAAAACACTTGCGCTCTCAACCCAATAAATCACGTTGGGTGCATGTCATTTGGTAGGCCCAACGGAAGCTCCAATCATCCATTTTTGCCTTCAAATTCAATTTTAGAGCCAACTGTTTGGTGCTGCAGATACCGTCCCAATTTTTTATCTTCAATTTGCTCTCTCAAACGGCTTTGCTGGTCCGTACTGCAGAGCCAGCGAACAACGGGTTTTTGACCACTTTAGGCCAAAAATAAAAAAAAATTACCAAAATAATGTGAAAGAAAAATAATTTACCAATATGGGGTGATGAATGACACGTGGTTATAAGGACGCGCAAACTGAATTTGTGCTTTAGACAAATCACAAACTAAGTTTGCGCATTACAGGGAAGAAACGCAAAATAACTTTGCGTGTTAATTGAAGCACAGTTTGAGTTTGCACATTATGTGTCCGGGTGTGCAGTGCCATAGTTTTATGAACATGAGTT
The DNA here is from genome assembly GCA_026901365.1 of Sesbania bispinosa. Lineage (NCBI taxonomy): Eukaryota > Viridiplantae > Streptophyta > Magnoliopsida > Fabales > Fabaceae > Sesbania > Sesbania bispinosa. Next base: position 208,377 of record QLOH01000551.1, on the reverse strand, counting down.
TACTTTAGACAGAGGCGTATTGATGGGATGAAGAGAATAGGATGTTTATCCAATGAGAAAAATAATAAATAAAGTTAAACATACATAATAGAGTTAGCATTGTAGCGTTTTGTTTCATTCTTTTTTTTTGCCTTTTTTTTCATCCCTTTTTTTTAAATATTTTTTATTTTTTTATTTTATTGCTATATTTATTTTTTATTTATTTATCTGATTAAATAAAAATATAGATCAAGAAATACAATAAATGATCACATAAAAGTTGTGTTAGTTAACATGATGTTAATTATGTGTTCAGAAATGGTGAACATATAAAAAAATGAAGTTAATGGTGTATCCATTTGTGGTTAATATAATAGGATTTTTGGTTAGTAGATGTTATGAGGTTAATTGCAACTCCTGATAATACGAGATTAATTATGTGGTCAGAAATATTAAATGATTCTAAACATTAATATTTGATTAATACGAGATTAATTTTTGGTTAGTATTTGTGGTTAATAATTATTAATAATTGATTCTAAACATTATTTCCAATAATAATGTGTCAAGAAAGATTAAATGAATTGACTTTATTATCGATAGAAAAATAAATGTTAAATAAAATTACTTGTAATAATTGAATAAATAATTTTCATTTTAAAAGGATTAAAAGAAATTTTAAATAAAGTTATAATATTTTAAAAAAATTATTTTTATTTATTTAAAAAGGCCTCATAAAAAAATTCGCTTTAGGCCTAGAGAAACATTGGGCCGGCTCTAGGTGAATATATTTAGAAATGAGATTAATGTATAAATTTTATGTGGTCATAAATATACATTATGTATCCTTTTGTTTTACCAAATTTTTACAATATATACACCATTAACCACAAATAGATATACCATTAACCTCATTTTTTCATATGTTCACCATTTCTGGACACATAATTAACCTCGTGTTAACTAATACAACTTTTATGTGATCATTTATTGTATTTCTTGATCTATATTTTTATTTAATCAGATAAATAAATAAAAAAGAAATATAACAATAAAATAAAAAATAAAAACTATTTAAAAAGGAAAAAAGGGGATAAAAAAAGGGAAAAAAAAAATGAAACAAAACGCTACAGTGCTAACTCTATTATGTATGTTTAACTTTATTTATTATTTTTGCATGCAGTAACACTCATTGGATAAGCATCCTATTCTCTTCATCCCATCCATACACCCGTGTCTAAAGTAAACTCATGTTCATAAAACTATGGCACTGCACACCCGGACACATAATGCGCAAACTCAAACTGCGCTTCAATTAACACGCAAAGTTATTTTGCGTTTCTTCAATGTAATACGCAAACTTAGTTTGCGATTTGTTTAAAGCGCAAATTGAATTTGCGCGTTCTTATGACCATGTGTTATCTATCATCCCATATTGATAAATTGTTTTTTTTCCACATTATTTTGGTAAATTTTTTTTATTTTTGGCCTAAAGTGGTCAAAAAGCCAGCGAACAACTATCTTTAATTTTTAAAGGTTTTGGTGGGTATACATATACTATTCCCTTCTACTTCAGTCATCTAATGCACAATTAAAACTCAAATTTTTACACCATGTCACTCCATCTTTATACAATTTTTAATATTAAGAAAAATAAAACTAAAGAAAGTATGTTACATATGTATATTTTTCTTACCAATTTTGTATATATTAATTTGTAGTTTATTTTCTTGAAAATAATTAAGTTTCTTAATTTATTTTATTTAAAGAATAACATTCTTAACTTCTTTTCTTTTAAGTTTTAAATTTAAATTCTTTTGATTTAATTATACATAATATTTTATATTTTTAAACATTTTCTCTTTTAATTTTTAATTTTTTATATTTTACTTGAATTAATTATGCATATATATTTTTTATAATTTTAAACATTTTTATTAAATATTTTTTAAATTATTGTGTATTTTATTTAAATTTAGAAAACAATCATCTAATATAAGAGATACTCTTGTTTTATTAAAAAAGAAAGTAATATATAATGAGACAATAAACAATGATGTGTACATAATATTATTAATCAAAATTTTGATCATATGTTAGATGCAAACATTTTTTAATAGTACTACTCTGGCCTCAAATATAAGCAACAAAATAACTAATCCACGCTAATTAAGAATATTAGCTGAATTCATTAAATTTTCTCAAACTCACATAAAAAGTGAACAACATTTACTAAATTATCCTTCTTAATATTTATTGCAAAGTGAATCGTTGAAAAAGAAATGTAAATTAAATAAGGGTAATGTGAGAATACTAGCATTTATTAGGGTGGTGGTAGTTAGATTTTACTTATATTTGAGACCAACAAAATTGAATTTTAAGTTGCTTATATTTGAGACCAGAGTGGTATGATGCAATCATGCAAACATATTTATTAAGTTGAGGACCAATTATTTATAAAAAGGTAATAAGATGGATAATGTGCACAAATAATTTGAACAAAACTTTTTTGGTTTAAAATTTTTTGGTACAGAAATAATTTGAACCAAGAGCATGTAACTAATTTCAATCACAACCCTTGATCTTGACAAGTTGTGAATTGGAGTCCCCATTTTTAAAATGAGGTAAATGTAAGTTTTATAGATTCTCTTTGAAGTCTAATCAAGACTTCCCCTTTAAGACACTATTTATTCATCCTGAAATTATTTACTAATAAACGTGAATATATATTGTCAGTGTAAAAAGAAGTTTAACATAAACATTTAATAATGTGTTATTACATCATTTATTGAATTAATAACATATGAGGTGCCACATTCATTAAATGATGTAGCGACACGACACTAAATATTAATATAAAATTTATTTACACCGAAAATGTATATCCATATATAAATAGTTGACCATATGAATGTTGATGTGATCAAGGTTTGTTAAGCAGGATAATTTAATTATTTAAATTAGAACAGAAATCAGTATCTTAGATTAGTGTCTTGTCATGGAAAGTAAGGCCACCAACTGACAAGCTAAGTTTCACTGTCATTAAAAATGTGCAAGTTGGTTTAATTATTAAACAGTGAGAGTGAGGTTTGTGTGGCGAGAAAGATGGGGCTCTGTTTTGCCATTGCCGCTATCCCCCGTTTCCCTTTTGGTTAACATGTCGTTTTGGTTTTCCAAACCCCATCTTAACGGCCATTCATTGCCGAACACTGGCTCAATTAATTGTTCAACTATAGTATATCATTGCACGTAACTGCCTTCTCAATAATAATGATTCTAAGCTTATCTTCCTTTTTAATTCTTTGGTATACTACACTAACTAGCCGGAATTTGAGCATAATTTAAGTGTTTGTTTGTTTGTTCCATTAGTTACCCAGAATTCAGTACCTTGTCTAGCAGATTTGGGTAGTGTGGGGTGAAGCCATATATATATGTCCAGACTATGTTTGAAAACCTTAATTAAATTGAGGTAAAAGAAATTGAGCCCCATTAATGTTTTAATGAAAGATAGATAAGTGAATGGAATGATTTGTTGGTAAGCAATGTTGTCTAATCCTCTCTTTGTGTTGCTTGTAATAGCCGATTTGAGTACCAATACATCCTAATAATTAATTAGGCCCTCATGGATTGTCATCACTGTAGCGTACAAGACTAATTGGAAAGTGAAATGTCTTGATTGAGTCACAAACGTAATAAAACAAGCCATGGTTGTTTTTGGATATAGGACTCTTCTTCTATATATATATATATAACAATGGTTTTCAAGAAAAATATTAATTAGCAGATCAAGCAACTAACTGATGTTGGTATAAAATAGTATCTTGCAGCCACCTAAATTTATGGTAAAGCAAGTGGTGGGTTCAAATTTCTCAAACAGAATCCAACACAAGAGCATGTTCACATAAAACAGAAAAATAAAAGAAAGTGAAATATATCTACTCTAGTGGGATTGCTTGTCTTCCTATCCATGTTTGTGCACATGGACCTTAACCCTCCCCCCCCCCCCGCAAATTCACCTCCAATTGGATTTCCACTAGATACCTGATCTCTACTATCATAATTAGATTATAGATGGCTCTGTTTTTTTTTGTGTGTGTTTTATTATATGTAGCGTTTTTTTGTGTACATTATTTTTTTTAAGCTTTTTTTGGTTTAAAACCAGTTATCCTCCACGGGAGGCAATCCTGTTCGAGCCGGGAACATCCACATCATGGTGGGACTAGCTCTCCCAGCGGAGATTTTTTCCATCCACAAGACTCAAACCCGAGACCTTGCTTAAGGGGAATCAAACATGTACCGCTTGAACCAACCCCCGTTGGTTTCTTTAAGCCTTTAAATGAGATTATAAAGTATTGACTATTAATGTTGTTAAATCCCACTCTATTTTAGACTCAGAGTGAGTATTCAGTTTAGTAGAGTGATAACATATATAGATAAATATAAGAGTGCGTGTGTCTTCTATGAGCTGATAATATAGTATTTATAGGCATCATTAGTTGATGTATCAACCAATGTTGATTATATCGGATTCTCGTGTCCTTTAAATCTCGCATGTTTATTTGAATACTTGCCTCTTTTGGTGAAATTTGACTCCTTTGTTACGGGCTAATTAGCATGTTGGAAGCTATATCTAATCTCTGATTATGGTTTCCATGTTTCGAACATTCAATGAATCTGGTCATGTGGTGGTACTCGCTAAGCGAGGTTGCGCATGTCCCTGAAATCCGATGTATAACTCGGCTAGTATGTAACAACCCCTAAGCTATCAGCTATAAGAGCAAAGTAACTTGTTACATAGAAAATATAAGATCTCGAGTATAACTTGGCTAGTACATGACATAACCTCCAAGCTATAAGCTCTAAGAGTGAAATAGCTTGTTACATAGAATATATAAGACACGAGGTATAACTCGACTAGTACATAACAATTACTAACCTTCAAACACTACCGCCAAATTTAAAATATTTTTTAATTAAAAATAAACACTAAAAGATTACATTCGTTTGATATAATTTTGGTGCTCAACTATTTAAACTAATAAAAGACTCATCTACAAAGTGTCTATTTGTTTTTCAGTTAGACACAGTGCATAATCAATTCCATATAATTGATTTTAAATCACTTTCGTCCAACGTATTTTGTAAAGTGTGCATCACTCATTTACAACTATTGATTCTAGAACCAATTGTACCCAAATCAAACGGACACTAATTGTGAATAATATGTTTGGTTTGAGAAAACTTATATTAAAAAAGTTTTTTCTCAATAAGAAAAAGTAGTTTTTTTCCCATGTTTAAGTTGAAAATTAAAGAGCCTTTACATCAAATAAAAATGGTTTTGATCCTTTTGTCAAAACAACAACAATAAATAATGGTATTTAGCATAAAACATAAAAATTAATCCAATAATCTTATACATTTAATGCGATACCTCACTATTTAACAACATATTTTAGATGGATGTTCACCATAAGAATCATATTATATTTAAATTATAAATCAAATAACTAAATAAACAAACTAAAAGGAGTGAGAACTAAAATGAATACAAAATAACAATATGAAACCTTTTTTTGTCCAAATTATTATCATCCATTAAGCTCTCAGAGCAACCATACGATATCTACAACTAGAAATGAAATGAGCGATATTACAATGCTAGATAAATATACTTTACAATACAAAACATGCTCACTCATAAATCAGTTTAACTAAACATCAAGGCAACTAAAAAAGGGAAAAATGACAAAGCTCCTAAGGTGCTCATCCATATAGTTGGAGTTTATTGCTGGACGGATTTTTCTCTACTTCTTTCTTTTGTTTTTTTATAAACATATATTGAATTGAAAAATATAAAATATCTTTTGTGCTCTAATATCAAAAACTGAACTCCCCACCTACTTAAAACATATAGCTTCTTACTATTTGATATATTGTCAAGATTTCTCCATTCAATAATTTTAAAATTAAGAAAGAAGAAAATACGGGTCGCGGTAGCATCGCATCGCATCGCATTGTAGATTCTGAAGTCAGCCCCACCAACATCTATATGGAAAATCACTACTATGTTGGGAAAGAAAACCGACAAACCGAAAATTGCTACTTTGTCCACAAGAGATATATAATAACATTTTCGTTTAAAAGACTTTTTATTACTCTCATTTATTTGTCCATTTCCAAGAGATCCAAATCCATACACAGGCTATACTCCTATATGACAATTGATGGTGGCACGGCAATTCCTCTTATCCACAGAACTATGTATGCGAATGGAGCTACTTGCATAACTAGATGTAGGCGTGCCAAGTTGTGTAGGTAAATTAATAATTAAAATTGATAGTAGCTAGATTTTTAAATTAAGTTTGATATTTAGGAATTAAAATGACTATTAGTTAAAAAGTTAAATCATATATTAAATATTAATGAAATATTTAAATTTTGAAACATCTATAGTATATTGTATAAAGACGATACTCAATTTTTGGTGCCACATTTCTATTCTAAAAATACCTTCATACTAATTACTTCAAAAATCACCCAAATCAGAATAATAATACCACCCAAATAATATAATAATAACCACAACATTTTATGCATAATAATAAGATATGTGCATCTTTTCACTAGTTCTAAATAATATGGACTAAACCATTAATAATTATTTTAATTAAAGTTATAGAGAGGAATTATAATGATATAGTGAAACAGTTAGTGTTAATAAATTTATACAACAAAAATCATATAATAACTCATACAACATTATTTTTTATATCTCTCCATCATATCATTTGTTACATCTTATATTTCTCTCTCTTTTTTCTCGTCATCTATCTTTGGTATATGTTGTATGAATGTATAAATATGATTTCTCAAATAGTTATTGAAAAGTCAAGAAATGAAAAGCTTCCCTTCCTTCGAAATTGCAAATATAACATGATATGTGAATAAAATAATAATATGGTATATATAGTTACACATTCTACACTTCAAATTTATTAGTACAATAAATAAATAATTTGCATATATACCCATAATTAATGAAAAATAAGAAGAAAGTAGGATATTTTGTGGAGTGCAATGACACGTGATTATAAGAAAAATAGGTATTAAAATTAACTATATGGATTAATTATTATTATTATTATTTTATTTTAAGTGCACTTTTAGTGGCGTAGTGAGTCAATGTATATTTAATGAAACCTAAGGGCCTGTTTGGTTTGCATTTTCGTTTCCTGTTTCAATTTTCTGTTTCCTGTTTCCTGAAATTTTACAAAGGAAAAACTGGAAATGCTAGAAACAAAAATTTGTTGTTTCCAGCATTTCCAGTTTTTCCTTTGTAAAATTTCAAAAAACACGAAACAGAGTGAAAACAGAAAATGGAAACGGGAAATGTTTTCGCAAACGAAACGGTCCTTAAGATTTCCTCCGTGAAACAACAAGGGCAAGGCTGGCCAAGCCAACGGAGGTTCTGTTTTCCGTTTCTGAATCTGACTCTGATTCTGACTGAGGCAATAAGTAAGTGGTAGTAGACCCACACGACTTAATGTGAGTGAGAGAGACCACTTTTGTAGCATAAGCCCATCACGTGCATTAAAGTACCACGATATTTAATTATTTACACTCCCTCCTGAATCCTGATATGGTCGGTTTCAGTTTAATCAACGAGTAGCATAAAAGAGGCGTTCATTTTTGTTTTTTAATTTAAATTTAAATATACTGCTACTAAATTGAAGGACACAAAAATTTAAAAGGTACTGTGCATTGTGTAATCTAGCTATAATTGTATCTTGCCTTTGATCAGTTTGATTAGATTATGAAGATGAACAATCAAAGCTACAATTAAATTGATGCAAATATTATCTCGCTGTAAAATAAAGAGAAAATAATTACTCGGTTAAGAAATTAAAATTATTTAAAAGTATATATAGTACGGAGTATCACTTATAACCTGTTTCGATATGCATTCAGTGAGACACTCAAAATATTTATTTGTTTTTATAAAATGTAATTTTACTTTTAAAGTAAAATTGATTTTATTTAAATTATCTAATTTGAATTGAAGAATTTATTTTATGTTTTACTATAATTTCTTTAAATAAAACTTTTTCAATGCTAATCTTTCATTAGTCCTACGACATTTTATTATCTTATAAAGTAGTTTGTTTTAGTTTAGAACCAAAATCTAAAAACTCACATTATTGATCAATAAATACTAGACCACTTTAACTACTTAGTGATGAAAATAGGTCGAGTCGAGTCGAGCTATGCTTTCCAAAACTTAAGCTTGACCTGCACATTAAATTTATGGTCTGAGTCTGACATGTTTACTGATATAGGCTTTATTTATGGTATGGGTCTGACCTATTTAAAGTCTAACGTGGCCTGAAAGTCTGGTTAAAAGTATGATTTTATAGTAAGATACTTGAATATATCATGAGCATGTATTTGAATAGAATTATATAGCCTTATAGGCCCAAGTTTAATTTTTTATGTAAGACAACATACTTATATATTTACACGAGCTAATAAATATATAATTATAAGACAATATAATAAAATTCTTTATAATAATAATAATAATAGCAATATAAAAATATTAGTATTTTATTTATATTTAGTTAAATAGGTCGGTTTGATAGGCTCAAAAAACTTTTTCGATGATCTTATGTCTGACATGTTTTACTATAATATATATATATATATATATATATATATATATATGCTCTTAAAAAAATCTTTACCTTGGTATGGCCTGGGCCTAATGTAAAACCCATGACGAGCGGGCTTACCCAGCTAGCTCCACCTTCAACTCTATCTCTTAACTTTGGCTAACTAGATACTCACCAAAATAAAGTGTTTTACGACTTAGATTTAGATAAGAATAAGAATTGATCGAGAATGCAATGTTTAGGATACATCATTTTGACACGTTTCTATTTTTTTAAAAGAGTTTTTATGCGAGTTTTATTGTCAAAACTACTTTAAAACTCATTTTTTTAATAAAGCTCAAGTAAAATATAACTGATGATAAAAAATTTAAAAATATCATTTAACAATTATGTTAATTAAGATTCATGTCATATATGTTAATTAATAACGGGTGCTTGATTCAAGTAATTCAATAGGGAGATTGCTATTAGATGAATAAACTCATACTTGAAGAGAAGATATTATTGAGATATCAAATGTTAGTCCATATTAAATAAAAATGGACAAAGAGAACAATATATAAATAACAAGACACATAAACCTAGCTATCATCTTAAGTCTTGTTTCGGGTGGTAACTTTTTGTGGTTTTGAAAAAAACACTACAAACAGTTTTGAAAATAGTTAAAAAAATCCAACAAATAACTCTTTTTATTCGAACATGTTTTGTTTTGGAAAAGAGGTTTGAAAACAAAAAAAAATAAAAATCGGTAACCACTTGGGCCTCAAGGTTTTGGGTTGGACGTGTGTCTAGTTTTGACTTATGTGCTTTGCTCCTTAGCCAAATGTAGAAGGTCTCTCATGGTGTTTTTGGCTATCCGCTCTAAGTAGCTCACTTGTTAGCGCGCATGACCCATAATTTATTTAGAGATATATTGATATTAATAAGTATATAGTGAGTTATACATGTATTTTTAACTTTTCATAACATTATAAATAAATTATGCATAATTAATTTAGATATAATATAAAAATATAATGGAATTCGCCATCTATGCAATATTTATTGTTGAACCTTACTTTTTTGCGTCATGCAAATTGGTGTCTGACTTAAATAAATAGCTCCGTTAGTCCCTAACTTAGTTCACTGTCATGCAAATTAGTCCAAAATCAATAACTTCGTTAGTTAAGTGACATGTCAGCTCATAAACGACGTCGTTTTTGTGCCTTTGACCCTCTCCACCCTCTTCCTCTTCTATTATTAAAATTTTGCCTCTTTCTCCGCCATTGTTACTCATTCCTCTCTACTGATGTCCCTACCATTGCCAATGGAAGTTGGATATTGGCTCCATTTTTGGCCTACGGGTGATGGAAAAGATAGAAAGGAAGGAGGGGTGGAAATGAAAAGAAACCTGAAATTTTATGTGGAGCAATGATGGAGATGGGCTGAGAAAAAAAGGGAAGTCTCATAATAAGAACGAATGGCTGCAAAAAAAATGTGAGGGAAATGGTGATGGTGGGGGTAAATAGTGAGGATGGACTGAGAATGTTACCATATTGGATGCCTGGATGGGGAGTTAACGGAGGGTGTTCCACACATGTTTGATAAACCCCAAGGATTGATATGGAGTTTCCCTCTTGGAAATAGCTTTTATTGACTTGAAAGAATTTTTCTCTGCAACCCCTCGATTAAATGTCTTGATTTCTTATATTTCCAGAAATCCACCTCAATGTTCCCATTGCACTTATACTTTTATATGTGTAAGTGCTTAAGGGTTAAAATTTCTTGATAATATGCAGAAGCAGGGAAGATACATAATCAATTAGTATGAGAAATTTCAGATTGTGTTATCACATACAATTTTTACCTTGATTCTTATTTATTTGACACACTCTGTGTTACTTCTACGCTTGTCAAAGCAATAGAGAACATAATTTTATTAGATATGTGATTAATTTTTTTGGCTAATGTGTCATACTAACATAGACTAATAAAAGCAAGTGTTTTATGCATATATTATAGATGAACTAGTTAAAAATGACAAAAAGATAGAAGTTGTTTATTTTGCTATAGAACTTGGTTTGACTGAAAGATTTACTCCGATCAACTTACTGGAGTCTTATGTTTGGAACTACAAAAAAATGTTGCTGCCATTTTGATGAAGAGAAATAACAGTCAAACTGCAACGGTCTGAATAACTACCTTTCCAATTCAGTTTCATATACTGTGTTTATGTTAATATCCTCTTGAAATATTCTTTCAATGGACCACTTTTTTAAATCTCTCAGTCATTTTTCAGGACGAATCAAGCACTTTGGAGCTAAATTCCATTAAGGCTATAATCAAATGTGTAGAAGATCACAAACTTGATTATGAATTTAACCTTGAAAAATTGAGGAAGCGGGCTACCCATTTGGAAAAAGCTAAGGTTGAAAGGAAGAAGAGTTCATCATCTAGAAGTAAACCGCAGGAAAAGCAAGCCTAAACACTAAAATGAGTAACAATGGCTAAGAAAGAGGCAAAACTGTAATGAAAGAAGAGGAGACAGGGCGGAGGGGTCAAAGATGTAAAAATGACGCTATTTATAAGATGACATGTCAGGTACACATATCAGCTCCTAACTAACGGAGTTATTGGTTTTAGACTAATTTGCATGATGGTGAACTAAGTTAGGGACTAACGGAGCTAGCTATTTATTTAAGTCAGGGACCAATTTGAATGACGCAAAAAAAGTGAGGAACCAATATGGGAGTTTACTCAATTTTAAAATGAATACTACTTTATTTACTTAATAAATTATAACCATTGAAATTTATAAGAACGGTATATAGTTAAAGTGGTACTACTTTATTGGATCAAATCCTAACCAAGCCCTCTCATCCCAAAAGAAATGTTTATTAATCTTATTCTTTCCTCGTCATTGAATTCAAATTAAAGCTTAATTTGTTCAATTCATTTTAATCTTGTTCAAATAAAAACGGCCTATTAAAATAGTAATGTGGAAGCATTTCACATCCTTGAAAGAGCAATACTTTATTCCTTTTCCATATTAAAATACTTTATTTTTCATACTTTTTTATTAAATCATTTATTATTATTATTATTATTATTATTATTATTATTCAACTCCAATAATTTTGAAAGTTAAAAAAAAGAGAGAATATAGTTTTAGATGAAAAATAGGCATTTCCCCAAGAAGTGAAATCTTTATCTTTATATATATAAAAGTAAAGTAGTGAAAGTAGCCTATGAAATCTAAAGTGAGGACACAATAGTAAATTCCTTTAAGCAAAACTTCTAAAAATAGAAAGTAACTTTTACATTTTAAATATTAAATATTATGCATCACCATTAATTAACTATAGTGCTTATATTAAAGTGAATATCACTATAAAAATAAAGAACTATAATAATAAAAAAATAAATAATGATAATTTAAAACATATCTAATAATTTAAAAAAAATAAAAAAAATACGAAACTTAAAACATTCTAATACACTTAAAAAGTCTTTTTATAATTATCTAGATAGTAATTATTTAATTATAGTTATCTTTTTATATCAAATATTAATATGTTATTTAAAACTCATTTTAACAATTTCTTTATTAAAAAGAAAGGTTTATAACATAAATAAAAATAGGGTAAAATATGTTTTTGATCCCCGTAAAATAGGTGAGTTTTGCTTTTAGTCCCTATAAAAATTTTCTTTTGTAAAGCGTCCTCCCAAAATTTTTTCTTTTGCAATTAGTCCCTCTCCTTAATTAGTGTGTGTCAAATGCTGATGTGGCACGTTTTCTCTCTCTTATGTGTCAACTAATGTGTTTCTGGCGGTCTAAAACCGCCAGAAATTCTTTCCCTTTCTCCCTCACTCCCTTTTCTCCCGTTCCCACTCTCTCGCCACCACCACCAATCTCCCCTTCTCCCACCCAGCCAATGCTACACCAATTCGCTGCAACACAATAAAAAAACACTTACACAACATCAGATTTTCTACCCAAAAAGACAAAATAAGATTTTCAAAAGATTGATTCTCTGTTAGGGTTCCTAAGATTGGGGGTAAAGGGGAGCAAGGAGATGGAGAGTGCGGTGGCCATTCACGGCGGCTGCGGGGGAGAAGGAGGTGGTCGCGCATGCGGCCGCGGCTATGGCAGCCCACGCGGCGCGCACGGAGGGAGATGGTTCCTGGTGCCCGTCCGCGGTGGTGAGGGTTTGAGATAGGCTGCGCGCGACGGCTCAAGGCCGCAACCACAACGACGGAGAGACGACAAGTGACGAGGGGTTTTGCTAAAATATAATATACTAGATATTAGCGGATAAATTTGTATGGAAACAGATGAGGAGGTTGAGTTCATTTTCATGACTAGATTTTGAGGAGTTTTCAGATAAATTTGTATGGAAACAGTTGAGGAGGTTGAGTTCTGGCTTTGAGTCATCACCTGAATCCTTGCTGGAGAGACTTAGTTCTAGTAAAAGATGAGGAGTTGATTCATGTTGGTGTTTTTTCTCTTCCTTTTCTGTCTGTCTCCTCTCTGTTTGAGTATCCATAGAAGGTTTTTGGCATGGCAGGTTTTCTAAAAATGAGATGATGTTCAAATTTTCAGATGGACATAGCCCTGGCCTTGGAAGGTCCATATGGCAAGAAATATGCAACGTTTAACTTAGTGTTGGTTATGAAAGTTGGGTTTAATAGCAAGAAAGATGAAGTTTGTAAATGTTGTAACAACAATAAGTGCTCTGTGCTATGTATAGTAGTAGATAGCACTGTTTTACCGTTACAAGGTCTTATTTTTGGGATTTTATGCTTTTCATAAACCTTTTTAATGTAAACAAATGTCTCTCACGGAGGGGAAAAGGGGTGGGGTGGGTTATTGGGGAGGGGGGAGAAGAAGGAGGGGGTGGGTTCTTGGGAGGGGGAGAAGAGGGAGTGGGGAAAAATAGTGGGGGGTTTTGTGACGCTCGAAACTAATTTCTAGCGGTTTAAGACCGCCGGAAATTTAATAATTGACATGTAGGAAAGAGAAAATGTGCCACATCAGCATTTGACACACGTGGATTAAGGGGAGGGATTAATTGTAAAAAAAAAATTGGGAGGACGCTTTACTAAAGAAAAATTTTATAGGGACTAAAAGCAAAACTCGCCTATTTTACAGGGATCAAAAACATATTTTACCCATAAAATATAATGCAAAATTTAAAACATAATAAAATAATTTTAAAAAGATAAAACTTAATTTTAAAAAATAATATTATATGAAAATATAAACATGCTCAAACATTTAAAAATCCTTCAATAATTAACATAACGGGAATTATATTAATTATAGTTACCTTTATTATATCAAACATCTATATTAAAAAGCCAATTTTAACAATCAATATTAAAAAACGATTTATAACATACAAAAAATATAATATGAAAATTAAAATATATTAAAATAATTTAAATAATCATTTCATAAAATTAAAAATGTAATACAAAATTTGAAACATGCTCAAACACTTTAAAAAAATTATATGAAATTTTAAAAATAGTTATCCTTATTAATTTAAAATATATATAATATTTTCTTTAAAAAATAAAAATATTATATGAAATTTTAAATATTCTCAAACACTTAAAAATTTATTTTATAATTATGTTAATAGTAGTTATAATAATTATTTAATCATAGTAAGTTTTATTATATCAAATATCCATATTAAAGCTCTTTTTAATAAATTTAATATTGAAAAAAGATTTATAATAAAAAAAATATAATCAGATATTTAAAACATAATAAAGTCATCTATAAAAAAAGTAAAACTTAATTTTAAAAAATAAAAAATAAAACGTGAAATATGAAACATGTTAAAACTCTTAAAAAAATCATTTTATAATAATGTTAATAGTAATTATAGTAATTATTTAATTATATTAATATTTATTATATATAACATCAATATCAAAGTCCATTTTAAAAATTTAAAAATTTAAAAGATAATAAATTAATTTAAAAAATGTACAACTTTTGTTATAATAATTATAGAAAATTATTATATCAAAATATAAATATCAATATTAAAGGCCATTTTAATAGTTTAAATATTTTTTTAAAAAAATTATATGATAAATAAAAAAGTAATATGAATTTTAAATAATATATATAAAAAATTATAATTACATTAATAGTTTTTTTAATAATTATTTAATTAATATTCTTACGTGGGTTTTCTATTTTTGTTTAAAGAGTCTTTGTGACTTAGGATCAAGAATAACTTTTCTTAGTTTTTATGCTTTGCAAATGTCAAAGGCCCAACTAAATATATGAAGAAAATTAAATTGTGATTGTCTATGATTATCTTCATTTTGTTTCTTAGTTTTGTTTTTCTAATTTTATTGTTCATAGTGATAATAAAAGATTGGAAATGTTACAGAATTTCCGTGTATGTGTTAAAACAACTTAGCTGTTTTGCAAAATTTCACTTGATAGGAAAATTAAAATTTGGTTTGGTTTTGAGTGAAACTATTAGCAAAGTCTTTAAGTGGTTGATGAACTGAGTAACGCCTAAAACAAAAAAAAAAAATAGTTTTATTATTGTAGTGTCAAATGCGGACATATATAAGTCGGCAAGAAAATTATTGGTGCTTAGAAAGAAATATTATAGTTCGATCTATTTAAATTTAAACCTTAAGATAAAATAATGAACTTTACATCTTAAAGCAATTCCAAGAATCTTAAAGTTTTATCATGTACAAGAGGCATTCTTGGAGCATTAGAAAGAATACTCTAAAAGGCCATTCATTTTTTTATACATCCTGTACTAGAGGCATTCCATAAGCAATAGAAAAAAGATCTCACTAAGAGGTCATTCCATAAGCATTAGAGATAAAAATCAAATATTATATTGTATGAATTTTGTTATTATAGACAAGATAACAAATAAAATAAAATAAAATATTTACAAATAAATAAAAAGATATAAAAGACTATATAGGACTATAAGAGTGTGTTAGAAATAAAAGATGTGATCATTTAATTTAACACTCTTGGATAAATGAAAATGAGAAATATTAATTATAAGTGAATCTCTTTGGGAAAAAAATCTTTATGTATGAAAGGGGGTATGAGAGGAAAAGTTTAAAAATTTGGTCAATTTCATGGACATGTACAAAAATTGGCTTATATGATTTGCATGGAAATAGAGTTGGTAAAGAGTATGATTAAAAATGGTAGTGAAACATATTTTCAGTTAGATAAACAAGTTAGAGGAAGAAAGTATAGGACAAATAGTTATCAACATTAAAAAAGAGTTCGTTATCCCAATAAAAATATTATAAACAATTCTTTGATAAATTACAGAAAAGAATATTAGTGCCTTTTAAAAATGTACTTTTGAAACTTTTAAAATGTTTATATAATCATTTTCTTAAAAAAATATTATATAATGAATAAATTAAAATAACTTTAAAAGTTATTATAATTTTTATCTTCTTTTAAAAATACAATTTAAAATAGGGTTTAATGGATATACACAGACAATATAAAAAAATTTACATGTTAGCTGCAAAGAAGGAAAAAGAGAAGTAGCTTGAGCTGGTTGAGATATATTGTGCAAATGAAAAATTGAAGCAAAGATAAGAATAAAAGATAAATAGAGAAAAATAATTATTCACGTTAATATACAATTTTAAACTTTTATATATTATGAATTATATTTATTAAAAAATTATTGTATGTCTTTTTTCGGTCAAATTATTATTGTATGTCTAATACAATAAATACTCGTGTATGATACGGGTACACACGACTAGTGGTTTTAAAAAAAAGGGTGTTCTTAATGGATATAAATCAAACGATGTAAAATTTCTATGGTGATTTTGATCCCAAATAGAGAAACTTAATTGACTAAAAAAATTCAGGGACAAAAATTATTTGAAGTTCAAATTAGAGAAATTAAAAGTTTATTAGAAGAAAAAATTTGGAATGAAATACGGAATTTTATTTTGGTCAAAAAATCAAAAGGCACATTTCGCGATACATGTTCCTTCAGCAACCTTGAGCATGTGTCTTTTTCCAATATAATTATATGTAGATATCAAATCTTTGTTCTTCGTTTAACATGAAATAGAACATGTCAAATCGTCAAATACGGCGTCTTTTGCTTGATAACAGAAGTGCAAGTGGTATCACAAACAAATAATTAATAATTAAATTAAATCGGCAAAAAAAGAGCCGTATAATAACAACGAAAAAGTCGAAAAGAATGGACATGCATTGCATTTGCATGTTGAAGGAAGTGCCAAATTTGCAAAGCTTATTATATTTTACATCTGCGCGCGAAAGTCCGGAGGTGACGTACTGTGTCGGTTTAATCTTTTTGAACTTTATTATTATTCTTTTATATTTAAAAAATATTCAGTAAAATAAATGTATTTAATATGGTAAATATAAAAGAAATTGATACATTTATCATTTAGCATTAAGAAGTTTTAATTTCAACTACTAACTACATTTTGTACAATGCTATTTTGAAATATAATAAATTAAAATATAACAAAGTTAAAAGTTTAAATATTGATTATATGAATTAAGAAAATACATAATATCCTTTGATTTTATTTTGATTCAATATATATAAAGATCCAAGACACTTGTGATAATATTAGAAAATTATGTGATTTTGTGAGAAAGAGAATATAATGTGATTTCATGATATTTAAGGATGAAAACTTAAATTTAATTAATATACATGGTATATTCTTTGTCTGATACTCAAATGCGATTTTTAGTTATTTTTTAAAGTGTAACCTCCATATTTTAAAAGATAATAATTAGGGGTGGGAATAGGCCATACCGCCGACAGGGGCCCATGACCTGGCCTAATTAAAGCCTAGTCTGGTCTAGCCCATTTAATAAAAAGATCAGGTTTAGGCATTTTAAAAAGCCTATTTAAATAAAGAAGTTAGGCTTAGACCAACTCACAAGGCTACAAAACTTGATAGGCTGGCCTATTTATATTTAAAAATTAGTAAACATATTAAAATTATATAAATATTAATTACATATAACTTATAAGTTATAACGAATTTGAATACACTTAATATTATTATATTAGTATATATCTATAATTTGTAAATTGCTTTTATATTTATTTGTTTGTATTGGTTTGGGTTAAGGATTTTGCAGGCCCAATATTATGTATTTTAGTATTGAGAATTGACTAAGATGTTAGATAAGATTTGACCAAAAATAATTAAAAAAATATGTTGATGTTAGATAAGAAAAATCAGGATACATGCAGATTTTGGGCTTATAAATCGATTTATTGTCCCTTTTCATATAAAGGCCTTTAAATAGGCTAACAGGCCAGACCAGGTTTTTAAAAAGGTTAGGCCAGGCCTAAAAAAAGCCTAAGGTAATAGGTCAGGCTTAGGCATTGAATTTATAAAATAGGCCAAGCCTATTTAATCAAAGCCTATTCTGACCTAACCTATTCCCACTCCTAATAATAACCCTTTGGATTTATTTTCTTCATACTTTTTCATTTTCAGAATTTTCCATTTTATTTCTTAATTTTATTAATTAGATAAAAATGAAACCGATAATCGATAGAACAAATAACTTTCTTTTGACAGATAGAAACAAGTTAATGCTACGGTGAATCAGCCTAATTAATTGTTATTGCAGGTCATCTTTACCGGTTAATCAAATAAACTAAAATTTAATAATAAGTCCTTAAAATTACAAATTATAAAGAAATCCCCAAAATTTATTTGTTATACACTGCTCATGTAAGTGGGAAATTTCAACAAGTGCATTACAACCTCTGTGAATTGTTACAGGCCGATGCCATTAACTAGAGTTCTACCATTATTGTCACAACCACGTTTAATATATAAAATCGTGGATCCTTTCACGACAAACTTAAAAAACAAATAAATCAAATCTACACGAAAAAAGAGCAACATAAGCAACATAATTTGATCCATTGGAATTGACAAAATTGTAATGAACCTGCAAAATCCAATCTAACAATAAAAAAACGGTCTTCAAACTACGTGTTAACGTGCAACTTTCATCCTTCCTTCTCTTAGATCTTCATCCTTACTAATGAAAGATCAATCATTGGAATATATTCATATCCTAATAGCTCCCCCATTCTCCCCTTGTATTTTCATTTTTCTTCTTCTTATTAAGATTGTTATCTACACAGGGGACAAATGGGTACACTACTACAAAAAAGGCCTTCTACGACGGGCATTCCACGACGGTTGAGGAGCAACCGTCGTTGAAACTGAAGCGGTGACATTTTTGCAATTATGTGGGTAACTTACAACGACGGTTGAAAAATAACCGTCGTGGAAAGTCATTGAAAGTAGGTTTCTACGACGGTTGAAAATTAACCGTCGTAGAAACACTACCTCAGAAAAAATGTTTACAAAAATGAAGGGGGTGAGAATATAAAAAAAGGGTGGTGCAGGAGTAATAGTGGGCTACCACGACGGGCCCAGTGAACATCCGTCGTGGTAGACCTAAGGGGGGTGTGACAAGTAA
The DNA here is from genome assembly GCA_026901365.1 of Sesbania bispinosa. NCBI lineage: Eukaryota > Viridiplantae > Streptophyta > Magnoliopsida > Fabales > Fabaceae > Sesbania > Sesbania bispinosa. The sequence continues at coordinate 189,213 of QLOH01000551.1, read as the reverse complement.
AGTGGGGTGGTGTATGGAGCATTAGTGCTTTCACAAAGGAAGGGGTGGGAATAGCAAAACGTGGGTGGTGCAGGAGTAATAGTGGGATACCACGACGGGCCCAAAGAACACACGTCGTGGTAGACCTAAGGGGGTGTGACAAGTAAAGTGGGGTGGTGCATGGAGCATTAGTGCTTTCACAAAGGAAGGGGGTGAGAATAGCAAACCGTGGCTGGTGCAGGAGTAATAGTGGGCTACCACGACGGTTGGGATTTTAGAACCGTCGTAGAAAGGACCAGAAAAATTTAGGGGTGCAGGAAGTTAAAAATAGGGTGCAAAGGCAATAGGGTTTAAAAAAAAGGGGGCTGTGAATAGCAAAAACTGGGGGTGCAGGAGTAAATCTTTGTTTCCACGACGAGTGCTATTAGAACCGTCGATGTAGAACCAATATGGTGTCAAAAAAATGGGGGTTGTGTATAGCAAAAAAGGGGTGTGCAACAGTAAAATGAGGGTTCCACGACGGCTTCGTTTTGAACCGTCGAGGTAGACTACATCATATGAACTCCCTAGTTCTCCTTCCCCCATTCAGCGTCGTTTCCCTGTCTCTTTCCCCTTCGTTCTCTCCCTCTCTGCCTCCGTTCTCTCCCTCTCTCTGTGCGAGACTTTGCCGCCGACCAACACTCTTCAACTTCGCCGCCGCCCTCTTCGACTTTGCCGCCGCGTGCGACAGTGCTCTCCGGCCGTGCTGCGTGAGCGCGAGAGACTTGTCTTCTTCTCCGCGTGAGCTGCTTGACAGAGGTAAGCTAATTTTTTTGTTCTGTGATTTAGAGTCTTCTTGTAGAACCATGCTTGATTTGTACTGGTTTAGTTTCTACTTTTTCCTCTTTCGGTTTTCCTCTTAATGGTTTCTATAAATCTTGCTGGACATGCTTCTCTTTAAAATCTCCAACTTGTTTAGAATATGATAGTTAGCTGGTACCTCACTTTCTAGCTTTCTAGTACTCTTGCAAGAAGAACACTCCCTCTTACAACCAAGCTGGCAGCAAAGGCAGTTGTCACAGTTGCTGCCACTGATTCTGCCGGTTGCCATTGCCTTTGTGATTCTATTATTTCTCTGGATTCTGTTAAGATCAAGTAGTAGAAACTCTATTGTTAGGAATTGGAAAGCTCATTTCGGCAATAATAATAACACAGAGGCACTTGTTCTCTTTATTTTCCCCTGTTTTGGAAACATGTTAAAAGGGATTTTGTTTTAATGTGTTTAAAACGGCAAAGTTGTTCTATTTATTTCTGAAAAAGAAACTTGGAAACAAATTCTAAACAGGTTCATGCCTGTTTTAATGTGTTTATCTCGGTGTATTGGCCCGAGACAAAATTTCAATTTTAACACCGACTTGGGAGCATGTGACTGAGGCTGAGAAGACCGTGCTGTGGAAGGATGTTTTGGTAAAACAATTATATGATTTTTTGTCAAGTTTTTTACGAATTTGATGTTAACTCTAATGTATGACTGGCCTTTATTGCTATTGTACAACAAGCATATCAGACCTTTATTGCCTGGCCTCGGCATCTAGTTAGGCAAACTCCAACCCCTATGGTATAGTTGACACTTATATATATTATTACTTTTCACAATTAAATGTTTCTTTTTTATATCCTCAACAATGTATCTATATATATTACTACTTTTCACACTACATTGTTCTTTATGTGCAGCAAAAAGTACAAAAGAAACGACAAAAAGAAAATACCAAGAAGGGACCTTTTCCAACCGATGATCCCCTTGCTAGCTTGTTAGAGGTTGCATCCGCCATTAAATACAGCTCTATCGAGTTGCCATGGGATGATGAAGTTTTTGGTACGATACAGATGTCCATACCCCTGTATTTAACCGTCTCAGATATAGGAGAGGTTGTGGCGGGCGATGAATATCTTAACATCACTGTCATTCATGTGTGGGAGTTGTAAGTACTTTGCCAACTAAACTTGTAGTTTTATTATTAAGTAACTTTAGAAGGAAATTTCCTCACAACGAAATATTTCTTATTTCAGGTTTTTGGCTTCGTTATCCTCACACGAGGATGTGTATGGATTCATTGACCCTCATCTAACCTGCGAGGGTGTAAATGAAAGAACAACTATTCAGGTGTACATCGCCAATGCCTTGCAAGATGAGGGCAAGAAGATTTATTTAGCACCTTACTTTCATGAGTAAGTGGAAATACTTGTAGGTTTTTTAATATTTTTATCATTATCAATATAAATATCTTGCAGTATTAACTAATTTTCAATGTAGACGCCACTGGCAACTACTGGTTATATCTTTCGACGAAGACAGCGCTCTGTGGTTTTGTTCATTGCATAAGAGGCCCCCAAAGAGATTTTTTGACATAGTCAATAGGTAATGACAATGAATTTATTAACTTTAGAAGTCTTTTATTGAATTATTAAACTCTAAATCGTGTGATATTTTTTATATTAGTGCATATTCAACATATCAAATGTTGATGGGTAGAGCTGGACATAGAGCTCATAAGCTAACCTGGAAATACGTCAAGGTATTTACATGGATTCAATAAGATATTTTAATAAAGTGTTGTCTACGGTTTTAATTATTTGACTAATATTCATTTTGAATTGTAGTCCAACAAACAAGTTGGAGGGTATGAGTGTGGCTATTACGTTATGCAATGGATGTCTTGCATTGTGCAAGGGGGAATTCAAGTCGCATTGGACAAGGTAATCCAACAAACAGGTTAACTCCAATCGTCATGCAATTGATCTATCCACTAATTACAAGTTATTTTATTTTGCAGTATTTCATGGATAGTAGCCCACTCAACTCTGCTTCAATCGATTACATCAGAAAGACATGGGCTGCATATGTTATTGACTTGTATAACAAAACTTTAGAGTAGTTGATCAGTATTTGATTACTTGTAGTAGTTTTTTTATATAGTTTCATTACTTATAGTAGCTTTTATATTAGATTTTACGTGTAATGTGATTATGTAAATTGATTAGTGCACCGAGTATGTGAAGTGTCATTACTATGTTGGTATTGTTGATTTTTCATTGCTGGGATTGTCTGGACTGTATTTTCTGTTTGCAGGTTTGGGAAAATTGTAAAAAACAGAACGAACTAAAAAAAAAATTAGACTTTCCACGACGGTTGTGTCCACAACCGTCGTAGAAGAGTTGCTCAAGAAGGGTGGGTTGAAGTAGTTTCCACGACGGTTATGGTCACAACCGTCGTGGAAAGTAAGACTTTTCACGACGGTTCCTTTACTAACCGTCGTAGAAAGTAAGACTTTTCATGATGGTTGTGGTCACAACCGTCGTAGAAGAGTTGCTCAAGAAGGGTGGGTTGGAGTAGTTTTCACGACGGTTCCCAGCCCAAACCGTCGTAGAAAGTCAGTTTACAACGACGGTTAGCACGCGTCGTGAAAAATTCCACTTAACAACGACGGCTGGATCTACGACGGTTGTGCAACCGTCGTAGAAGCCTCTTTTTAACCGTCGTAGAAAGCCTTTTCTGCAGTAGTGGTAACATCATCGAAGCCGGTTCATATAGCAGAACGAAGCTGCTGAGTGCTGCCAGTTGCTGAACGAAATCACCTCCTCCTTCAACGTGGCGATGTTGCACGCTATGGTGATGTTGCTACAACTACTGCAAAGGTCTCGACTCCTTTACGGTGATGGTGAGAAGCTAGCGTGATCCATTTCGGAAAACTGTACGGAGTAGACACACCACACTCCCTTATTTTCTCTTTCCCCTACATCTGCATGTGGGTTAATTGTGAAAGAAAAAACCAAAATCCATGGAATAAATTTTTTCTCTCTCCATATGTTTTTTCTTTCACTTTCTCCCCATCCAGCTACCCAAGTATCACTCCATGGCTGATGTCATTATCAAGCTTGACAGCGTCACCGGGAAGAAAACCGAGCTTGAAGGAGAGAAAAAAAAGAAGAGAAGCGGTGAGAGTGACTACCGGTTTGAAATGGCAACAGCCGCCCGAATGATTCGCTATACAATGAGCAAGACAACAGTAGTCTCTAGAGGACCATACATAAAATTTCATAAGGCTTAAGGATTAGAAGGACAAAATTGTGTGCATCTATGGGATATTTTACTTGTTGATTTCTACCGGTTGCCTATAAACATTTATATCCGTCCGATTAAATCCAATGGTGTTGACCGGTGGTTCACCCATTAGATGATTCATTGTAGTCTTGGCCATAGAAACAAACAAGTTTGAATGTCAAATTTAGTGAGTAACCTAATAAAATTCTCAACCCTACATCACAAGTAAGGCGCCGTTCGGGGTGGTTGTGAGTTTTCAATTTTTTATTTTTAAAAATTTTCAATCAAGTTTTTACAACTAAAAATAAAATATTGAAAACCACTTTTTGTGATTTTCAAAATGTTTGTTTTGAAAACCACACAAACAAGTTTTTAGTTTTTTATTTTGAGTTATAAAAACTTGATTGAAAATATTTAAAAACCAAAAACTGAAAATTCGCAACCACCACGAACGGTCCCTAAGGCACCATTCGGAGCGTTTTGAGTTTTCAATTTTTTTTTTTAAAATTTTTAATCAAGTTTTTAAAACTCAAAACAAAAAACTGAAAACATGTTTTTGTGGTTTTCAAAACAGACATTTTGAAAATCATAAAATATGGTTTTCATTTTTTGATTTTAAGTTGTAAAAACTTAATTCAAAGTTTTTAAAAATCAAAAACTGAAAACCCACAACCACCTCAAACAGGGCCTTAGTTAATGATTTATTATTTTGAAATTGTGTTTATTAAACAAATGTTAGTGAATATCTTTAGGACACTTATTAAAAAAAAACAAAAACAGAGAGTTGATAAAAAAACATTTATATATTAATATAAATAATGCAGAACATTGATTAAGAAATGCAAAAAAAGAATGTCTAAATAAATGTCTAATAAAATATATTAAATAGTATTTCTTAATATAAAAATTATTCAATAGTTGCTTTTTAATTAATTAAGAATGTCTAGTAAAATATAATTAAATAATATTTCTTAATAAATGTGTTGAGAACATTTATTAGCATGAGATATTTTTCCCTTGTTGATAATCACTAACTAATACACCGAAATTAGGTGCAGTGTGGTTCACAGTAGCGGTCAAATTTGCAGGGCATTAAGCCTTGTTTGTTAGTATTATCTTCCTTGTTCAAAAAGTCACATGTTTAATCATAGTTTTAACTGAAAAGTTTTATGGTTCAACTTTGAAGTGTGGCCCCTTTTCTCTTTCTTACTAGTAGTGTCGTAGTGAAGTGTGGGAGCTTCAAAACCAAACCGAACGAACGACGGTTAGAGGCCAAACCAACCTACGTGCCTCCAAACGCTACCTTCAGCAAACGCTACGTGCTATTCTATGCTTCTATATCACACTTACTCACTCACTCAATCTCCATTCCAACAATCATCCAAACGACATCGCACCCTGACTCTGATCCCTGTTCTGAACAAAAAAATGCAGCATACTGTTCCGGCCGGAGAAACCACCGGAGGAAGTTCCGGTGGCCGGAAGGTGGTGGTGGGGGTGAAGCTGGACTCCCCTAGCAAAGAGCTTCTCACGTGGGCTTTGGTTAAAGTTGCTCACCCTGGTGATACTGTCGTTGCTCTGCATGTTCTCGGGAACCATGGTAGGTAACGATTTTCATTTTTTTTTTATCTTTTCTTTTCTGGGGTTTTTAAATTTTCTCGCGGGTTAGCGTGAAGATTGATTTGGTGAAATGGGGTTGTGTAGGAATTGTGAATGGAGATGGGAAATCGTCTCTGCTTGGGCTTGTCAAGGCATTTGACTCTGTTCTTGCTGTTTATGAAGGATTCTGCAATTTGAAACAGGTACAAATTCAATTTCTCACCATTTAACTCAATCTTCGGATTTTTCAATTTCTAAACCTGAATTTCCAAATTCATTTCTGTTTTCAAAATTCAAATTGCTTAGCAAATGCAGGGCATAAAAATTCAAAATTGCCCCGTTTCGTCCATTTGATCCTGTTGGAAACCGAAAAAACAAAAAAAAAAAATTGTAGTTTTATGGAAATGCTTCTAAAGAGAACATATCAAATTTAAGTTTTTTTTTGGAACTGTGGAAATGGTTTAGGTGTGTCTCAAGCTCAAAGTTTGCCGTGGTTCATCAGTGAAGAAAATTTTGGTTCGAGAAGCAAATACTTATTCTGCAACTCATGTTGTGGTTGGAACTGCTCAGGGCCTTCATAAAATCCGGTCATCTACCTCTGTAGCTAAGCACTGTGCTAAAAAGTTATCCAAGAACTGCTGTGTTCTTGCTGTTAACAATGGGAAAATTGTTTTCAAGCGTGACAGCTTGTCATCAAATGTAGCTGAAACACAAGGTTTTGGATTTTTTTTTTTAGTTTTGATTGATGTGAATATCTAGAACACAGTAGAATTCTCAGCCATTGTGTTTTTGCAGGGATTGATCTTCATCATAGAAATGGTTTGTTTGGTTCAATTCATTGGACTCTCAGTAAAGGCACAAAAGTACTGAGTGATGAGGGAAGTAGCCACATTTCAGATCACAGTTTAGCTAAGGTTCTTCTGGATTCTACAGAAGAAGTTGTTAGAAAACAGAGCTGCACAATTTGTGGCACAACCCCTGAATTGCAAAACACTTCTAGTTCTAGCCACCAATCTGAAGAAGGGTCTTCTGGTGATGGTGGCAGTGAGAATTCTTTGGCTATAGTGCCTGTACAGACCACAGATGCAGGACAACCTGAATTAAAACCAGGTTGGCCACTTCTTAACCGGAGGATTTTATCAGACAGACAATCTCTTGACAGATCATTGATGTGCCACCAGACCTCTGTGGTCCAGTGGGCTATGAGGTTGCCTTGTAGAAATCTTTCATATGGTGTAGATCATGATAGAAAACCTAACATTAATGATCAAGGTCAAGGTCAACCTGTGGCTTTAGATAGTGAAAGTGGTGCTCTTGTTCCAGCAGGTACTGAAATAGGGACAGCCTCTTTGCCTGAACGCAACTCAAGAAGTATTCCTAAAGAATTGGAGGGCCTTCATGAGAAATACTCATCAACTTGTAGATTGTTTGAGTACCAAGAACTTGTATCAGCAACATCAAATTTCTTGCCTGGTTTGTTTCTTTCCTAGTATTAGTTTGATTGAGTTCAATTTAACAAAATCAGTTTAATTTTAAACATGTTAACCCATATGATTTCAGAAAACTTGATTGGGAAAGGAGGAAGTAGTAAGGTTTATAAAGGATGCCTTCCTGATGGCAAGGAACTTGCTGTTAAGATCCTAAAGCCTTCTGATGATGTTTTGAAGGAGTTCCTTTCAGAAATAGAGATCATCACTACCTTGCATCACAAAAACATTATCTCCCTCCTTGGGTTCTGCTTTGAGAATGGCAATCTTCTTTTGGTCTATGATTTCTTATCAAGAGGAAGCCTTGAAGAGAATCTACATGGTAGACAAAAAATACCTTACTATACCCCCTTTTGTTTTTCTATTTGGTCTGATAACTTCATATTCATTTCTTTTTATTCCATGTTAAAATAGGGAATAAGAAAAATCCATGTATGTTTGGTTGGACTGAGAGATATAAGGTAGCAATGGGTGTTGCTGAGGCTTTAGATTATCTGCATTGTAAAGATGATCAACCTGTGATCCATAGGGATGTAAAATCATCAAATGTATTATTATATGAGGATTTTGAGCCCCAGGTATTTATCTTTTGGTTGATTGACTTTTAATATATTGAATTATGTGTTTTTTTTTATCAATCCTCATATTGTTCTGCTTGATTTTGTTCAGCTCTCTGATTTTGGACTGGCTAAGTGGGCATCAACCTCGTCATCACATATAACCTGCACAGATGTTGCAGGAACCTTTGGGTTTGTACTTTCAAATCCAGCATAACTATACCATCCATTCCTATTTGTACTTGCTGCAGAGAGAAAGTGTATTTCAGAATGGTCCTAAATTATGTATTACACTCATTTATGCAGTTATTTGGCTCCTGAATACTTCATGTATGGAAAAGTAAATGAGAAGATTGATGTCTATGCATTTGGTGTTGTGCTCCTTGAGCTTCTTTCAGGGAGAAAGCCCATAAGTGGTGATTATCCAAAAGGTCAAGAGAGTCTTGTTATGTGGGTATGTGTCTGAATTCCTATGCTCTGGCATGTTCTCATTTACTTTTCATCATTAGTATGGAAAAAATAATAGAGAAACTGTTTTGCAGGCAAGTCCAATTCTAAATAGTGGAAAGGTGTCACAATTGTTTGATCCTAGTTTGGGTGATAACTATGATCATGAGGAGATGGAAAGGATGGTCTTAGCAGCCACTCTTTGTATCAGACGTGCTCCAAGAGCTAGGCCTCAAATGAGTCTTGTAAGTGGTCCACTATTATTAGCATTATAGCAAATTGAGTCCTCTATGTCATATAGAATAGACAAGGAAAAAGTCCTTTGTTGCACATGTGGGGTGTAATTTCCTTGAAAATGACCGAACTCTATCTTTTGCTCATTCTAATAATGTGTTTGGTTTTTATCAAAATCACGTTATAAACGTGCATCTAGGTCAATACCACCGAGAGTGACATTGGTCTAAATCAACGTTTATAACGTGATTTGATGAAAACCAAACACACACTAAAGCAAGTCATTCCTGAATTCTATAGCGTACTAATTGACTTTATCTTCTTGTAATCTTGTTTGATCACCATCGAATTATTCCATTAGTTCTTTTGTCTGTTGAAAATCTCATGTATTGTATTGGACCACAGATTTGTAAGCTCCTTCAAGGTGATACTGATGCAATCAAGTGGGCAAGGATAGAAGTTAATGCTTTGGTAGCACCTGAAATGCTTGACGATGAAGCATGTCCACCTAGCAATATACAATCACATCTTAATTTGGCACTGCTTAATGTGGAGGATGACTCACTCTCCATGTGCAGTGTTGTGCAAAGTGTCTCATTGGAGGACTACTTGAGAGGCAGATGTAGCCGTTCATCAAGCTTTGACTGAGAAAACTACAAGCATTATTGCTAAAAGAAGCTCTATCTTTTTGTTTTTTTAATCATTTGTAGATAAAGATTTTATTAACATTGGCATTGTCTATGGGTTTTTATTAAACGGGCTTTGGATGAGAGGTTGTTTGGGTTTGCCCTCCTCCTTCCCTTAATAATGAGGAAATTAGGCCTCTTTAATTTGTCACTCTGCTTCAAATGGTGTTCATTTTTGTCCTTGATCTTAATTCCATTGAGTTTTGTAACCTGTTGTGATACTAATACTAAAGGATGAACAAGTTGTATTTTAGAGCATTAGGATCATTTAATGAGACTAGCAATTTCGTTGCTTGGTTTGTTAGTTTGTTTCATTTCATTGTGCTTTGACTTAAATGTCTGTTATACGTTACAATTTCTTCACATGTAATCCGATTATTTCTGCAGCTCTATCTGTACAGGGTACAATGATATAAATATGTACGCGGTGCACCTTTTAAATATCCTCGTTAGCTGTAACATATTGGGTGAGAAATGTCCTATGGATCAAAGCACAAAGGAAACTACTTTGAAATGCCTTCAAACTCAACAAGCACAAAAACGGACACCAAAAAAGGTTCAAGGTGTTTGGTGGAGTGACATCTTTCAGATATATGATAATAGATAAATGCAGAAGTTTACCTCTTAATTTGGAGATATTTATTTTATAAACTTAGTTTATATTAATTGGGTAGATTAAATAAATAAATTTTGATATATTATTCATGTTTTAAAATTTATATTATAATTAAAATGAATAGACAATTTTGCCACTGTTATGTGAAGCTAATAGGTATAGATGTGCAAATTGTTTGACAAGTTTTTTTCTAAAAAAAGAGAAATATATTAAAATGAAGTTCAAGGTACTCCAACTCATGAAAATATAATTGTTTGATAAGTTATATTTTAGAGCTGAACCATAAAAATATGAATTATTATTTTTTTAATTAGGTTCTGTTTACTTTTGTGTTCTTATTGCCTGTTTTTAATGAAAAAATACACTAAATTATTTTCATGAATTTTATTGCACTTTTTTGTGTTTCGCAATTATTACTTTGTGCTGCTATCACAATATATTATTGTCTATATAATTGTTGGTTCCAATTACTCGTTTTTTTTTCGAGACACTACTGTTCGAAACATCTATGTACATCAAAAAGTCTTCTAAATACTTAACACAGCCCCATATTTGGGGTTCAAATTGGAGAACACTAAGCTGCTGAAACAGCCCCTTAGAGTGTGTATTGCTTTGCCTTTGTTGGTGTTGAGGTAATTAAAGAACATTGTGTTAGCCTTTTTGAAAATGGAGGAAGGAATCTGAAAGGAGAGGTAGACAGCAATTATTGTAGACAGGATTATAACTTATTTGAATACTATTTGACAGTGTGGGTTTGAAGAATGGAGTATATTATTTGAACTAAATTACCTCTGGTTAATTTGTTTTATTTTGTCAGTGCACATGTATCCTTCGTGGCTGTTCAAGTCTGGTAGGATCTCTATAAACAATAAAGCTCTTTTTCTGAATATTTAACACAACTGTATATCCAGAACTCGAAACTACTTGTTTGTTTCATTTGGTTTTGAAAGACTTCCTTTTAATGTTTGGTTTGTCACTTGTTGAAATGTTTGAGATCGGTTTGTATTTTGAAGGAAATTTCAGGAGTTGAATGATGATTATATGTTACTTTGTTTAGTCTAAGATCAAAAGTTGAAGCTACCCTATGTTATGACGTGTTGATTTGAGTGCTAAGGCATAGCCATAGGTGAATACCCTTATTGGTTCTGATTAGGACTTTAATAATGAAAAGAAGGTCAATAATGAGATGGTGGAAATTTGATGCCGAAACAATCTTCGTAAGAATGCGCTTTTTTTTTTCATTGATAGTTTGATTTGGAGTGTTGAAACATGTTCTGATATTGCTAATTGCTATTATTGAAAAAATGCATGCATAGGTTTGTTTTTTATGCGTGGCTTTATCATGATGCGCATAATCTTACCAGGGAATGCATGAAAAGGGAATATAATACTGGAGGTCGTAGTTGTCGCATTGGTAAAGAGCAGCAGGCATTGGCTATGAATATTAGTATTACATTGGTGGATTTGTATGATTACAGCAATCAGAGTTTTGCTCTGTACAAAAGGAACTTTCAAAGGACCCTCTATGGACATCTATTGCAGGTCTATCCCTTATTATGTCACTCACCTGTGCTGTGCTTTTGAGAAATTGAATCAACACTTGACTTGACCCAAAAGATGTATCTTAACCATATAATGAGCTTTTCAAAGTCTGTCATTATTATAAACTCAATGCTGCTACAACCTTTGGGGTGATCATCATTCAACAATAGCTTAAGCCATCTCCAATTGGGATTGCTACAGGGACAACAACACTAATAGCAACTCAAGGGATGGTTTCTTCACCGTTGGATTTGGAGAGCGATGGCGGCCACTAGTAACAGCTTTTGTTGTCAAAGAGTTCGTTCAACACTTACAAAATTTATAGGAGGCTAGATAAAGAGTATTACAACATTATATTATAGATCAAAATAACATATCAAACACGCATATTCACTCAATGTAAAAAAATAAAATTAAAGCCTCCTATTACAAAAAATTATGAAATAGCCTTGGACTTTTCGTTTTTTTTATTTCTTCCGGATCAACACATGTTCAATATCTTCCAGCAAAAATCCACAACATCATCTGCAGTCAATCTATGTAAAACAGTGTTGCAAACTCGAGTTCTAGAGGTGGAAATGCAGAGAAGGCAGTAGATATGAGTAAAACAGTGTTGTGAAAATGATAACTCTAATAGAATTTCACAGAGGAGGGGGAGGATATGAGTCAAAGGTTATAGAGGTGGTGGCCGAAAAGGAGGAAAGAGAGATGGTAGTGGGATGGAGAAAAGAGAAGGAAATAAAAGGGAAAAACAATAAAAATAAAACTCTCAATAAAGAGAGAGAATAACTTACCCTAGTGAGTACGAAACCCTTTCATGGAGGGAAATAGCCTGGAGGGCAATTTTGCATTTGACACTAAAAATATTGTATTTTATATGTAAAAAAACAGAAACAACACGTGTGTGCGCAGGAAATTGGGTGCTTCATGTATTTTTAAAAATATATAATTTAAAATTAGTAGTTTTTTTTGTAGAATTAACTTTTTTGCATTTTATGTTTTGAAGCGAAAGTTTATTTAATTAAAACTTAGTATATATTTAATTATTATTATTTGAAAATTGATATAGAAATATATTAAATTGAAATTGAGATGAATAATAAAATAGAAAAGAGTGTGGTAGATATTATGGGATCCATTTGAGCAACTTTTTAAAGATGTTGAGTTGAGTTGAAGGAAAATTTGATTGAATTGCTTAGAATAATAAAGATGCAATGACTTCATAGGAAAATATGAAAAATTATTAAATATTAAATGTATCAATGTAAGGTGCTACATTCGGAAAACCTTTAATAAAAGATAATATTACATTGTATTTGGGAGGGTTAGACACTAAGCCACAAGTAATAGTTTTAAGTTAACTTTTTTATTCCTTTTAAAAATGAAACTATTTTTATTAACCCTAATGTAACATGACTATTTCCTTTTAACACTTTTGAAACATAAACAAAATACCCAATAATCCTTCATATATTTTAAGAGTTTTAAGAAATTTTGATGTTTTAATTTTTCTTGGATTAGCATAATAAACCTCAATTAAATTTGGTGTCTTTTAAACTATAAATTAGATCTAAAAGGGCAAGACTTAACATAGATAATATGTTTAGTAGGAGAAAAGAAATATGAAAAAGAAAAATAGTGATGAAATAGATAATTTTTTTTTAAGAAATAGATGAGAAACAGGAGTTTTAATTATTTAGCTCCATAGAGAATATATAAAAGAAATTAAGGGGATGAATGCTTCTCTCATTTCCTTGCCATTTCTCTTCAAAATAGAGCAGAAATGTAATTTGTGTGGGGTTCACTACCTTTTTGAACTTCTCTGTTGTTTCTTGTCTCCTACAAATGAGAGAGGTGCTAAATATTTCTATCCCACTTCCCAGCTCTTTAATTTCAAACATAGGAAGTTAAAAAAAAAAACATATAAAATTGGTGTAATTTAAACTTGATTAAGCAACCCCCACAAATGTGTATATAATCTGAATTATTGGATATAATGCACTCACCGTATATATGTAAGAAACTTAATAAGAATGTTGATGGGTAAAATTGGAAAAGCGGTATCCATGGAAGAAACTTTTCTTTCTTCTCTAACCACAAACATTTCCTTCGAGTTATATGAGCAATCTTATCCACAGCTAGTAATACCCTCTTCTATTCTATTTCTTTCCCTGGTATTGAAAGGCAACCACCACTAAACTAAACTTGACTATTACAGCATTCATTTAGTCAGTCATGGCCACAAGTTGCTCCTACATGGTTTCCACCAAGTTATCCATGGTAGGTTGGACTGGAGGAAGAAATGAAATGAGAAACAGGAGAGCATTTTTCATTTCAGCTCAGCAACAACAACAAACTGATGTTCAGGAAGCAGAGAGAGACAAGGCTCAAGAAGAGCAACAACAATTAGGAAGTCAGACAGTGAAGCCAAAGGAAAGAACAAAACCAAGGCCAGTGGAACCTCAGATCAATGTCAAAAGCAAAAACATGAGCAGAGAATATGGAGGACAGTGGCTCAGCTGTGCCACACGCCATGTCAGGATCTATGCAGCTTATATTGACCCTGAAACTTGTGAGTTTGATCAAACCCAGATGGATAAGCTCACCCTTATTCTTGATCCTACTGATGAGTTTGTGTGGAATCCTGAGACCTGTGAAATGGTTTATTCTTACTTCCAAGAGCTTGTGGATCACTATGAGGTACTTTCCTTAAAAACACTTCAATCTTACAATAGTGTCTCTCTCAACACAAATACCAAACTCTGTGTCCGTTTGGTTTACAATTAGATAGAATTGATTTCGATAAATTTATAGAATGATAAAAAATGAATGATACACGATTTACAAAATGTATTGGACGAAAGTGACTTAATATCAATTCAAGCAGAATTAATTCTCATTGTTTCTAACTAGTAACCAAAAGGGCACTCACAAATCCAATAGTTCAAGGCTAAGCTCAGTTAGCATGTAGGCCTGCCATGCTTAATAGTTTCTAAATTTCATATTCTTAAGTCTAGTTGGTAATACAAGCTAAAAAAGGAAGAAGGTATTATTAGATTAATTAGATATGTGCCAGTTTGAGACAATTAAGCATTAGAATAGCAATAGGATGGTAATTAAGCTGGCAAATTCTGACACCTTTGCATGAGAGAGTGATTCCATTTTGTGTTAATTGTGGTCAAGCTTGTTCTAGTCTTTTGGTGAAATACTAACCTTTGATGATTGAAAGCAGGGTGCTCCATTGACAGAATATACACTTCGCCTGATTGGTTCAGACATAGAGCACTATATAAGAAAGCTGTTGTATGATGGGGAAATCAAGTATAATATGAATGCAAGGGTTCTGAATTTCAGCATGGGCAAGCCACGGATCATGCTCAACAATGATTTCCAACCTGAAGATACACCTGCAAAATAGTTTGTTAAATACACCAAGAAAAGTGAGCAAACCATTAGTGTTTTGCATATGATTGTCCAGATCTTATTACAATGACTAGTTCTTTGTAAATTATAAAAATCTCTTGTCCATCATTAGATGTTTTTTGGGGTTGAGTAAAACCAATGCAAACCTAAATATGGTTACAGCAGAGTGTCTTACAGTCTATATATATATATGTATATATCCCCCTTATGTTACATCCCAGGCACTTCAATTATCATTAATTTTCAATGGTGCAGTAAAAGACTGGGCAAAAAGAGAATCACAGGTACAGCAGAAGAAAATGAAAATCTATTGATAAGCTTCTCCTTGGATAACAGATTAAACAAATAAGTCACTTGACTGATTCTATATGGCCATTGGAAATATTAAAATATTCTCAAAGGCAGGTTTTTATATGTGGATTCCTTTATGAAAGAGGTCCAATAAATATTCTTAAAGATCAAAATTCAGGGATACATTTAAGTGTGGATAAATTTTGTTGTGGGTCCAAGCTTGCAGGACTCTTGCTTATAGTAAAATTCCAGTAATCTTGCTGGCATAATAATTTCAATGAATATTTGTTGGCCTATAACACATACTGATACTGATATAATATCCTAACTTTCCTAAGTGTTAGGTGAGGAGGAGCCAAAACGCTGAAGTGACAGACCACAATAATGGCCTATTGGCCTTAACACCATTTCTTAACTCAAGAAAATGAGTATATGGGTGTTTATATTTATATTACTCACTTAACTCATTTCTAATTAGAATGAAACTTCACTTACACTTGAATTTCCAACACAAACTGGACCATTTTGTTGAAATCAATGTTTAGCTAAAACCTGTAGCATGTACTATAGTTAGTATTAGGGGTGAAAGTAGGCCGAGCCGAGCTAGGCTTTGCAGGGCCCAAGTCTGGCCTACAATATATTTTTGTGGCCCAAACCTGGCCTGTTACCTGTCATAGGCCATTTTTTAGGCCTGGTATGGCCTTTTCAAAGCCTGGTTTGGCCTATTAGCCTGTTTAAAAGCTCATTTCATATTATGACCTTTAAACAGGTCAATAAAAATAGGTCAGTACGCTTACAAACTAATACTTACTTTTTTATAATGTAAATATGTCACTGACATATACATTTAGATAGGAAAATAAGTCTATCTCTAGATAAGCCAACAGAAGAATTTCAAAAATTATATATTATTATATTATTTATTATATATAAAATATTTATATGTTTATTAAAATTAAAATTATTTATATTAGGCTAGCCTGTGAAGCCAAATAGGCTTTTTAAAAAGCCTGAGTCTGGCTTATTTAATTAAAAAGGCTTTTTCAAAAGCTTAGGCCTGACCTTTTTATTAAACGAGCCGAGCCAAACTAGGCCTTAAGTAGACTGGACCATAGGCCCCTGTCGAGCAGCCTGACCTATTTCCACCCCTATTTAGTATACATAGAAAATTATTGTTTTTTTCTACTTCTCTCTTCTAGTTCATTGCATAATGCCTCATTGCCCTAGTCTATAGCAAATAAGTTAGCTCCTTGAAGGGTAATGTTCAGTTTTGGAAAAGGCAATCTGCCTCTATCCATCTAATATACATTCTAGAAGAAGTAAACTGAAAAGAAACAATAGAACTCCGGCTACCAAGCTTTATAAATATAGGGTCATCTGTTTCGCACCTTCATAACTTCGGTTTATTTACAGTCGGATAAAATTGATTTTAGAATTGAGATAAGTGATACACGTTTCATGAAGTACGTTGAACGAAAGTGATTTAAAATTAATTCTGCAAAATCATGGTTTTACACAATAGCAATTGGGAACAAACGAGCTAATAATGATTGATTTCCACCACCCCATTTTCCTTGCTTCTAATTTGTTGTTTTCCCACCTTAAAAAAAATATGAATCATAGCAACACAGCTCTGAGGGTTACCTGGGGTGAAAAGTGGGCCGGAGAGAAATAAATATTTGCTTCTTAACTTTTGTGTGTTTGGTTTGGTGATAAATTCAATTTTTCAATTTTAAAAATAGTGTGTTGAAAAATCTAAATTAGAGTTTAATCACTACTCACTGTTCAATGCCAAACACTAATAATATGTTTGGGGTGCAATAGAGAACCGAAATTTGCACCATCCCAATGTAAATCCAACACATCTTTAAAAGCAACGTAAGTTTATCCGGCTCAAATGGTTACTCAGACATAAGTTTGATTCAAAGGAAGAGAGGGGAGGGGAGGGGAAATGACCCCTTACATGTTTGGTTTACAAGGGGAGGAGAGAGAAAATAAAGTTAATTTACTTATATATATCTTTACTTTTATAACACACTATTATTAATATAAGTGTAGGGGTATTTAAACCATTTTAATTATTTAATTTAAGCTCACCCCACTCCCCTCCCCTCCCCTCCAAATCTCCATTATTGGAAGGAGCAAAAATAACTTTACGAGGGATTTTGGCCGTTCCACTCCCGCACGGCCGGCCCAACATATATGTAGGCCTAAAGCAAATTATAAGAGGGAGACCTAAATTTAAAAGATAAAAGATCAGAAATGTCATATTTGTTTTAAAAAAAATATGAGTCTATTTTTAATAAAAGAAACTTATATTAAATTGAAATTTTATTTTTTATAAGAAAAACTTATTTTCAATTATTATTTATTAACTAATAATCAACAATATTTTTATATTTGATATAAAGATTTTATTAAATTTTGGGTAAAATATGTTTTTAATCCTTATAAATTTAAGTATATTTGGGTTTGGTTCTCATAATTTAAAATCAATGTGTTGAGTTTCTATTTTCTTAAAATCACCTCAAATTAATTATTATCACCTCTCTCGCTACGAACTAAAAATTCACCTGATAAAAAATACTGAAGACTAAAAACATACTTGATGAAAACTAATTTAGGATGATTTAAGAGAGAGACTCAACACACTAATTTTAAGTTATGAGAATCAAAATAAAATTTATTTAATTTCACATAAACTACAAATATATTTTACCCTTAATTTTAATATATTAAATATATATATATATATAAATTTGAGGCCTTGTAACAGGGGAGGCCTAAAGCGGTTGCTTTACCGGCCTCCCCTGGGGCCGGCCCTGCACTCCCGTCTTAAAAATTGAACTAAACATGAAAACTCATTTAACATCTCTCATCATGCCTCTAAATCCCTCCTCCAACCAAACATAGTTAAGTGTTAGCTTTAAAATATTGTTTTCTCCCCTTTCTGAAGACTTTTTGAGTCTAATAGCACCCTTCCACATTTAAGCAAAAGAGTCCGTAAAGATGATAAATTAAACCTACTAGGTGTATGGAGAAATAAGGTGTCTATAGGAAAGCTTTCCGCTTATCAATTGAAATTACTCAAGCTAAAAATAATTTCCAGATAAGTTTTCAGTCCAAAAAATCCTTCTACTTCTACATGAGGGGCATATAATTCATTTTAAGAACCATATTGAGAATTAAAATACTTAAATTTGAAGCTACAAGAACCAACCACCTCCACCTAAACCATAAGCAATTAACGTACGGTGGTTTAGTGTGATTTCATTGTCAGTCAGACAGTCAAGTTAACCTGAAGGATGATTTCGAACAAATTCATCAAGCTCTGATGCACATTATTGATATAAAGCGATCACGTCCAAATGCATCTAGCGAAATTTTAAGGTATCCTCTACCGAGAGAGGGTTTTGGTACCTTCTCTGACCATTCAATTAATTTTTCTTTAACTTTCTTAAATGATCTAAATATTTTTACAGTTGTGGACATGTTTTAACTATTAAAATTTGTATTTTTAATTTTTGAAAAGACTTTCAGACCCCCTATAATTATTATCCTGTATTTTTTAATGTGTTCACTTATTTTTTCACATTATCATTTGCAATACACGTGTTTCTCATTCAACATTCATTTTATGTCTTAGAAATGATTTAACAGATAGTACACGATTTGTTCCTATATAAATTTGGCCTTTATGCCATTATTCAATAAAATAAATAAACAAGAAGATACTAAAACCTTCTCTTAGGAGAGGGTACAAGATTGCTACCCATGAATCTATTATAATATGTTCGGTTTAAAGTTTACAATAGCTCAAACTGAAAAATATCACATTTGGATGCATATTTTTACAAAGTAACTATCTTTTCTGGTTAAAGAACAAACGTTTGCGTTGGTTTTAAATGAAAAACAAACATGCACTTAATTTGCAAGTTGCGACCAGTAAATAAATTCAATTAGTAGAAATTGATCTCTGACTGGGCGTTTCCTTGACAATTGATTTGTTATTAACTAGTGTCCGACCCATGTGATGTATGGATATTATTATTTAAATAGATTGTTTATACTAAATACTATAATATATTTAATTTCATTAATATATAAATATGTAAATTTTAGGAAATGAAAATGATTAGTGAATTTTTTTCATATTAAAATTTATACTTGTTTACATAGAAAGAATTAAAAAAAATTAACACATAAAAAATTTATTTGAAACAACAAATTTCAAACATTAATAATTATAAATGTAAAATATATCATATCATATAATTTATATTTTTTGAAATATCCTTTTACACACTATATTTTTCGTCAAATTATAACGTTTAAATATATAATCACATATAAAAATCCTACGTCTTTGTCGAGACTTCACCCTAGATATAACAACATATATAATTGACCATGAGAGAAAATAGTTTTTGGTAAATAAAAACCAACAGAGAATAAAAAACTTGAGAAACGCAGATGAAAAAAACAACACGTGTACTGTGGGAATAATTTTAATATAGAGTGAATGGAAGTAAATTGAAAGATATAATAAATGAGAGAGATAATAAGTGAAACATTAATGAATAAAATAGAGAGATAAATGATATATTGAAAAAATACATTAAAATTGGTATAAATAAACTTATATCGTATTTCTTCATGTGAGTTTTTATGTAATGAAATAGATAAACATAAATGGATAATGAAAAAACTTGTTTCAATATAATAATTATAAAAAATAAAAATTAAAGTGTGATTAAAAAGAAAAACAAAAAAAGACAGGAGCTGGACAAACTTATGTGGTTTATAAAAGAAATTATTTTACTGAAATGAGAATAAATATGAATAAATAATGAGAGAAACTATTTTAATATAATAACAAAAAATTAAGTGTGATAAAAAAGGAAAAAAAGAAAATAGTATGAGCAGAAATGTCTCCCGTGAACGATACCCGTGATTTATAAAAAAGTCACATTTGTAATGAATCAGATTAATTGTATCAAATAATGATAGAAAATATATTAATATAATAACAAAAAATAGAAAATTAAAAGTGAGATAAATAGGAATTTTAATATAGATTAAATAGAAAATAGAATAGATGAGTGAGATAATAAATGAAAACATTAATGAATAAAATAGAAAGATAAATGATATATTGAAATATCATATTAAAGGTAATGTAAATCAACACATTTATTGTATTCTGTAATGCGAGTTTTTATATAATGAAACAGATAAACATGAATAAATAATGAGAGAAATTATTTTAATATAATAATAAAAAGAAAATTAAAGTGTGAAAAAATAAAAAAATGTAGGATCAAAACTATTTCACATGAAGGATATTCGTGGTTTATAAAATATCACACTTATAATGAAACAAAATAATATAAACGAATGAGAGAAAATGTTTTAATATAATAATAAAAAAATGAAATTGTGAAATGAAACAAAACAAAAGGGAAAAGAAAAAGAAAAAGAAAACAATAGGAGCAAGACGGTCTCTCGTGAAGGATAAGTATGGTTTATAAAAAAAACAACTTTATAAAAAAGAAAAAAAATATTGAAAAAATGAAAAAAAAAATTACATGTAAATGGTACATGTTAATAAGATTGTCTCGTAAAGGGTACATGTAATTCATAAACTCATTAACAACAACGAAATACCGAAATAGGTTTGAAGAGAAATAGGTTTGTAGTTTGGTAAGGTAGAAATTTGGGAAGAGAGAAATGTTCAGAGCTAATTCCCGAGGCTAAAAATTTCTCCGCAAATTTGCGGAGAAATAGCGAAGATAACTGCTGCCTCCGAAGAGATTGTACGTAGAGAAAGAGAGCAAACAAAATGAGCACGCTCATTTGTATGACCCCAATAAGCGCGATGAGCATGCTCATTTGTATGACTCCAATGAGCATGCTCATTTACAATATTTGTTCTGAATATCCGCCGTGCGTCGCACTAATATAATTTTTATAATTAACTAATATATTTAAAAAATAATATGATTTTATTTTTATTTATTATTTTTATAAACATTTATTATTTTTAAAATTAGAAGAATATTTTTTTATAAATTTAAATATATTAAATTTTAATAAATTTAATTCAAATTATATTCAGGGGTATTTTGGTCTTTATATATTATAATCCAATTTCTCTCCTACCAAACAAAAATACTATTTCTCTCCACTCTATTTCATCTCTATTTCTTTCCTACCAAACAACTCAATTTCTTCTCTATTTCTCACATATTTCTCTTCACCCCATTTCTCTCTTTCCTATTTCTCTCTACACTACCAAACACAGCGTAAAAGTGAGATAATTAGGAATCTTAATATAAATTAAATAGATAAATAGAATAGATGAGTGAGATAATAAATGAAAACATTAATGAATAAAATAGAAAGATAAATGATATATTAAAATATCATGTTAAAAGTAATGTAAATCAACACATTTATTGTATTTCTTAATGTGAGTTTTTATATAATGAAACAGATAAGCAGGAATAAATAATAAGAGAAATTATTTTAATATGATAATAAAAATAAAATTAAAGTATGAAAAAAAAAGAAAAAAATGTAGGATCAAAACTGTTTCACGGGAAGGATACTCATGATTTATAAAATATCACTTTTATAATGAAACAAATTAATATGAACGAATAATGAGACATAATATTTTAATATAACAATAATAATAAATCAAATTGTGAAAACAAACAAAACAAAAAGAAAAAAAACTTCACGTGAAGGATACCCATGGTTTATAAAATATCACTTTTATAATGAAACAAAATAATATGAGCGAATAATGAAAGAAAATACCGTTGAATTATGTTTGTTTATCATCATGACTACATGTGTCAAATTTCGTAAAATTTTGACACTAATAACTTGATAATCAAATGGTTGGATTTTTCATATATTTCAAATATATATATAACGTTAATCTTGAGACATCTCAATGACATATCAACTAATTTTAGACTAATGTAAAATTTTATATGTATGATCTATATAATAGTAACTTTCCATCCAACGGTGGATTATTTAATACATTGATGGATTAAAAAATTATTCAGTGGTGTAACACTTGATGTAACTTACACCGGTGTAATTTGAACCCTCTTCAACAAAATAATATGAGCGAATAATGAGAGAAAATATTTTAATATAATAATAATAAATCAAATTGTGAAAATAAACAAAATAAAAAAAAAGAAAACAAAAAAATGGTGTATCAACATCACCTCCAATGTAATAAAAAAAACAAAAAAATGTAAAAAACAAAAAATAAATGTGAATGAACAGTACCCTCAACTACTTCTCCATTGTAATAGTATAGATTTAGTCTCCGTTTAAATTCAATATAATGCAAACGGCATAAACAAATCGAAAAATTGAAAATCGAATCAAATTGAAATAAAAAAAAATCAAAAATCACAAAAATTAAATTTTTTATTGGATTAAATTGGTTTTTAAATCCTATGTTAAAAACCAATCTAATTCAATCTAAGCCGAACTTATATATACATATATTATTACTTATAAAATAATTATGTATTTATACATGTATACACATATATATATTTATGAAATTACTTATACTAATATACTTTTTATAATTTTATTATCTCATGTCATATTAGTTTTAAAATTAGTTTTATATTAGTTTTCATGTCTCAGGTTCTTCTTTTTAATATAATTTTATATTTATTTTAATAAGTATAAGTATCCATAAACAATGTTTACTATTATTTTATAATTTTATTATTTTTATTAAATATTTATTATCTTTTAAAAAATTGAAAATCGATTCAGTCCAATTCATTTTAAATTGGAACAGATTGGATCAGATTTAAAAAATATTAAAATCAAATAGATGATAAAATAATAAAATCACAATGATTGGATCAGATGATTTTTATCTCAAAATTGTTCCAAATCAAACTGTAAACCCCAAAAATTGTGAGCTATGTTCATTTAATATTTTTTCCTTGCGGTTAAATTTGTCACATAGAAAGAGGCATGAAAAAAAACACAAGTGCTGATGGCACGTGCCATGGGGTGTGGGCCCAGTTAACAAACTGACCGTGACCCGTGCCTTCCGGTCAGAACTAGAAGAACTGAAATTTGACACTACATCAGAATCAGGTCCACATGATCACCGTCACCCCCGGTTCACCAGTTAATCATGATTAAACCGATAATATAACTACAATTATGATAGCATTTGTTTTTATTTATCTGTTTGTTCCGTTTCTCCACCGTTTCCACTTTTCACTCTGTTTCTCTGCGATTCGAATTCCATGGCTTCCTCCCTCGGCGACAACTACAAGCTTCTCTCGCCTCAACAGGTTCCTTTCCTCTATCTCTCTCTCTCTTTCTTTCTAAGGTTTTCATACTTCAATAAAATGCCTCTGATTCTAATTCTGGTTCGGTGACCCAGCAAGAGTTGGTGAAGGTGCTGTTGGATAATGGCCAAGGTCACCTGTTTCGTGATTGGCCAGGTCCCGGCGTCGACGACGACGAGAAGAAAGCATTCTTCGACCAGGTTTGCTTTCATCATTCACTCATAGATCTGCTCCTTCGTTTTCTTTCTCACTTTCTCTCTCTAAACGGCACTGCGTTTTTCATTAGCTGATTCGACTCAATTCGAGCTATCCTGGTGGCTTGGAAGCATACATCAAAAACGCTAAGCGACTCTTGGCTGATTCTAAAGCTGGAAAGAACCCTTTTGATGGCTTCACACCTTCTGTAAGTGATGACATGATTTGATTTTCATATGATTGATTATTCCTCTTTATATTTTCAGTATTGCACATCTGTAGTATATGCCCATGCAATTAAATTCAAAACCTTGGTGGCATTGAGTTTACAGGTTCCAACGGGTGAGACCTTGACATTTGGTGATGAGAACTTCATCAAATTTGAGGAAACGGGTGTACGTGAGGCTCGGAGAGCTGCATTTGTTCTTGTTGCTGGTGGTCTTGGGGAGCGTCTAGGATACAGCGGGATCAAGGTATACCCTGTCACCCTATATGATATCATTGTCGTTTTGTTGCTCTGTTATTGTGTGTAATGAGGATATCTTGTATATATATCCCTGAAAACCTGATGTTGATACCTGCACACTTTAAGGTGGGGGGACCAAGGCTGTTGCCTTTTTTGTCAAAATCAATCAACTTCCTCTTTAAGGTGTTTGATGATCATTATGAGGTTATCAATTTGAATTTCTGGGCAAAAAGCAAAGTTAAGGACTTTAAAAGCCTCTATTTACTGGCAGTGGGAGCTTAAACTAATTTATTGAGGGAGCCAAAATAAATCTTAATATATAATAGAAATTTTTGGTGGAGCTTGATGAAATGAACTTTTGTAGGAGCTTGATCAAATAAAGCTCTGATGAGGAATCTAATTGCCAATCATATTGACAAATTCAGCATTACATTATCTAAAGAAGAAGCTATATGTGTAAACAATGAAAGGTCTTAGTCAATTTAACATTAACCAATCCAAAATCTGGGTGTATAGTAGACTCAGCCTGAGTGCACAGTGTTTATCACTTTAGCTTCCATTCAACTTCATGATTCAAACATTTCAATTTCATCTTGTTGATGTGGTGTGTCCTGCATCTGCCATCATCAGTCTTACAATGTCTTCTAAACTTTCTCCTTGACTTGGAGGGTTTTATTCTCATATAAATCAGATTTCTAAAAGAATTTTTATAACTTTTGGGGAAGCTGTGTCTTCCCCCCCCCCCCTGTCACTACAAATGTCTGCCACTGTTTACAAGGATAACTTAATTTTGAAGGAAATTTTGATTATAACACAGCTTTGATCTGTCTTAATTTTGGCGGTTATATTTTTGCTTTTTAATTTTTTTTTCATTGTTTGCTCAGAGGATTGTTTCATTCTATTTCTTGCGATTTTATCTTACATCAATTAATAGAATCTTCTTCTTTTCCCTCCCCCCAAAACACAATAATGTAATGGGGTATATATCTAAATGCAAGTATGTCTAAGAAACTCACTTCAAAGTTCAAACTCTAATACTGTAATATAAAGGACTAATGGAGTCATTGCTGGCAGCTTTGCTCATTACTGTTGAGCATAATTTTCATTTCCATTGGTTATGGAAAATTCTTACTAATGGATGTTTTATGCCTTTCATTAGCTTTTGCTCTAATTCTCATACCTTGTGAAGGGATTTTTGTCTCTTGTTTTTGTGTGTGGACAGTTCCAGCATGTGAGGGGAGTAGTTACTGATTCTCAACCATAGCTTCTGCTTCTTGCAGGTTGCTCTTCCTGCAGAAACCACTACTGGAACATGTTTCTTACAGCATTACATTGAATCTATATTGGCACTTCAAGAAGCAAGCTCACAAGGTTAGTATTAATTAATTTTATTTCTTAAAAATCATTTTCATCTGTAAGCATTTTGACAGAAATTACTGTATTCCATGAAATTTTTCTTAAAAGGATATGTAATTTTTCCCTCCTAAAATGGGTTGTTAGTTGTAACAGTTGACTTTTACAGCAAACATGAATTTATGGAAAATATCTCTGATGAAGGAAAATGCTTTCCAAAAAATATTTTTCACGCCAAGCACCAGAAATACCAAGCATATATTGTCTAAATCTGCAAAAACAAATGCACCTTAAGCAATAAGAATGGTTTAAAGTTGATATATCGTGATTCTCTTCCTATAGAAGTGTGGACTTTTCTTTCACATGTAGCACATAATAATGTCAATTGAATGCGTGATAGTTTAGGATTTCGTAAGGTAATGTGTTACAGTTGGTTGGCTCTTTACACCTTGCTCTTGAGAAGGAAAAATTACTTGGTGACTTTCTTTTTCTTCTGCCTCTCTTTCAAAAAATAGTCCACTCTCTTGTGGTTATTTGTGTCAACTATAATATCTTAAAGTCTTTTGTTGTAATGGGTGTGCTTTTGAACTGTCAGGTGAAAGCCAGACAAAAATTCCTCTCGTTATTATGACGTCTGATGACACCCATGGTCGTACATTAGAACTATTAGAATCAAATTCTTACTTTGGCATGCAACCCACACAAGTAACTCTTTTAAAGCAGGTATGTCTTTTAATGTCTCACAGAAGGTTAATTTTGGCTTTAAATATGTTAAATTCTTAAATTTGATATAAATCAGGAAAAAGTTGCATGCTTAGAAGATAATGATGCCAGGCTTGCATTGGATCCACAAAACAGATACAGAATTCAGGTAATATGGTGCATGGTGCAAATATAATTGTATCATTGAGAATTTTTTTTAACAAAAGGCAATAAATGAAGTGCATTCTATTAACAATATAGATTGGATTCGAACTGCAATCTATTAACCATTTCTCTTTTGGTAGACAAAACCTCATGGACATGGTGACGTGCATTCACTTCTTTATTCCAGCGGTATTCTGAGAGTATGGTATGACTCAAACACTTTGTTGATCTTTTAGTATCTGTTTATGTGTCTTAGATTTCATTTTTCTGATGTATGCAGACATTTGATAGATCTGTTCACTACATGTTTTTGAGTAACTTTTTTACCTTTAAAAATGTTCTGGATATATTTGGGCACGCAAAAAAGATGTTATGTAAAACTATAAATATTGGTTGTCAATTCTATAAATTGATGGGATTGTATCATAGGAACACTAGAAATCAGAAGATCAAAGGATCTATTTTCAATGTGCTTTGATCATAAATTTGATATGATGATCTACACTTGTTAGGCATGATGCTGGGTTGAAATGGGTTCTCTTTTTTCAAGATACAAATGGACTTCTCTTTAAGGTTAGTTGCTTTAGCATTTCTAATTTGAGCTACTCTTTTCTAATTCGCCCATCAGTATATTGTGAGTATTCATTGCCTAGTAATTTTGGGATACAGGCAATTCCATCAGCACTGGGTGTCAGTGCTGCCAAACAGTACCACGTCAACTCTCTTGCAGTACCTCGGAAAGCAAAAGAAGCTATTGGTGGAATTACCAGACTCACTCACACTGATGGTAAGCTGATTATTTCATCCCTCATAGAGAAAGAAAATAGTGCTGATTCTGGACTTGCATATGTTATATTAATGTGGGCGGGTGAGAATAATAAACATTATGTTACAGTGAATAGAACTTCTTTCTTACCTGTAAAGTTAATGGGGAGATGATAAACTGTGACACTCAGTGGAGGCAAAATGGTTTAAATCATTGAACTTCATCCACTGATATTGATGTAGGGCAGATCAGATAAACTGCCTGCAGTTTTATAAATGAAAAAATTTTAAAACTTATACACATGCATTATTGAGAAATTATGTTTTAAACCAGCTGTTATACTAAGATGACAGGTGGATATAGGTATTACCATATTGGTATCTACTTTCATAAACTTTAAAACAAGTTCGATGCTGATCTTCCTGGTATTCACCTGAATTAATATAATTCATATTTGTGGACTGTAGATCAGTTACAGCTAAATGTTCCGTACAACCCCCCCCCCCCCCCCCCCCCCGAAATGTGTCTGTGCCCCTTTCTTTTTTCATCCCCCTTGATGATTGAAAATGCTGTCAAATTCAAGTCAATGGTAACTGGGATAAATCCTTTCCATTGAGAAAAATTATTTGGTATGAGTTCACAGTTTGAAATCCTGAACATTTGTCTGTGCTTAAAGGAATAAGTCATTTAATGAGACTTTTAAAACCTTAATACTCATATTCTTCCATGGTTGCAGTTTTATTCAAATATATTTTATTATATTTAATATATCTCTATCTTGACTTAATTATGCCAATATCATTTTCATGGATTTTCCCAAATTTATTTTTTTAGCATTTAATTATTAATTTGAATACATAATCACAGGGAGGTCTATGGTGATAAATGTGGAATACAATCAGCTAGACCCTCTCTTGAGAGCAAGTGGATACCCTGATGGTGATGTCAATTGTGAGACTGGCTACTCCCCATTTCCAGGAAACATAAACCAGGTAATCCTCTTTCATACTTAGCATCCTCCTTTGTCCCTTCCCCCCAGTGGAATTTACCTTTTCAATTATCTATTGTCGGGCTGATTTGATAGTATTCTTGCATTATTATCATATATGTTTGGATACTAGAAATATCAATATGTGATAGTGATGGGATCCAGGGAGAGAAAGGCCCAAAGGAGGGAAGCATGGGCCGAGTGAAAGGCTAGAAGTTTAGTGAGTATATGAGGCAGGGTAAAAAAGGCCAAGAAAAAAGGGAAAGCTGAGTTGTCAAGTTAGTTATTGCTAATGGTAGGGAATACACGTGTGAGAGGAGTTATACGAGAAGAGTGGAGGAAGGGAATAGGTTATGCATTTTTAGAGTTCTACAACTTTTCTATTGGGGCTGAGAGTGCAAGACCTCACTGATGAGCTTAGCTCTGGGATTGCAAGGATCTTTCTTTTGTAATTGTTATCTTTCCAGTAAATAATACATATGTACATTGTTTCATACTTTGGGTCTCTATCGTTTGGTCTGATCGGCTGGATATCCTCACTGGAAGGTGTATGCCACCAAAATATGAGGAACTAGTTCCAATGGCCATGGATGCTTGCATTGCTTCTTTGGAAGCATCTTGAAGTCTTTGTCCAAAACAAATACACTAAATCCAACTAGTCTCAATAAAACTTTTAATACCAAGTTAAAGAGGTGAGAATTAAAATAAACTTTGTTAAATGAAAATGTCAAAAATATGATGTTTTAAATACAATAGGGAACACACATGAGAGAACCAAGAGGTGGCTCCATCTAACAGATAGCCCTCTTCCTGTCTCAAGTCATGTCAATTGTATCGTGTGCTCTATCTCATTGAAAACCCTCTCCTCCTAAGGATAGGCTCTCCCATACGGGCGGCTCCATCTAACTCCTAGAATCATATCATATTATCTCATTGGGGGGCACCTGGTTCTCATTGATAACTCTCTCTGTGCATTGGTGGAATGGTTCTATCTAGGTGACCGTTACTTATGTTAATGGCTACAACCTACAAGGTTCTAACATGAAATCCCCATGATAAAAATCCCAAAACCAATTTCAATTCATAAGAAAACTCACTTTGAGAATAGAATTCTCATCTCATATTTTCAAATTCAACATTTTCCAAATGTTTGCTCGTTTTCCAGTTCATAGATATAACCAGACTCAAATAAATGAAAATTTCAGCTTTAGAAAAATTCAAGGATGACAAAAAATAAATATAAAGGGCATGTTTCCCCAAATTTAATTGAATAAACAATTCAATATAACAAGTTAAATAAAAGTAACAATTATAAAAATAATTAAGAGTGTATCACAATTATCATCATCCACTCATAACTAAGAAGAACCAAGTAAGTTGCTCCAAACAACTCCAAGAAAATATACGAGGTAGTAGTCGGCTAAATCTAAGCACCAATAAATATTTTCAAAGATTTATAAATTTATTCAAAGCCCAACTAACCATGGGTAACCATAAAATCTCTAAATCTATACTCAAAGCTCCAAAAATATTTTTTACCGAAAGCTGACAAATGCTAAAAACTCATTTCTCAACTATGAGCAACCTTCAAGGGGTGGGTACCCTTCTCTTTCCTGAGAGCACTAACTCTAGCTCCGAAAATTTACCCCTAAGAGAACTTGTAGGAGAAAGATGAAAGCGTTGCTTTAATGTTTTATATATTCCTCATGAGCTTATGCTTTATGGATGAGATTTGGTGATTTGTAGTGAAACAAATGGAGAGAAAGGGAGGGGAAATCCGTCACACAACAAAGGCAAAGGAGAGAGAATATGGTGGAAATGGTTGAAGAAATTGGGGGGGGGGGGGTCTTGGTCATGTATCCTTTGTTTTAATTTTCCCCCTCTTTTAGCCCTTTAATGAAACTGGGCGTTTCAGTTAAAACGGGACATGGGTGAAATGGAGGGAACTAGCTGAATTGGTCATTTACAGGAGTTTATGATAAGTACAATCAAAGGAAAATAGGAGATTACAACAGGAGAAAGGAGTTGGGAGGAGATAGAGGAGACAATAGGTAGAGGAGTGGAAGTTTTGGGCAAACCAAGGGAGAAAAGAAAAGACAGGGAATTCGGGATCAGGGAGTTTGCCATTTGAGTTAGGAGTTGATGGGTAGGAAGCTAAAAGGGCTGTGTTATAAAATGTGGAGGAACCTTCCATCAAATCAAATGCATCAATATCCTGATTGCTAGTTAAAATTAATGATCCTTGATAATGATGAGTCTATGGGATCAAAAGGGGAAATCATTGCCTCGGAGGGGTACCTATAGTTGTGTTGGTGGATAGTGAAGCGACTCATAATTTCATATCTGTGAGGTTGGTAGGGGCTTTAGGTTTAGAAGTCAACAGGACCCAAACCTAGGGAATCTAACCTGGTGATGGTCACAAGTCACAACTGACAACGGATGGGCACAAGGAAAATGTCCTAATGTGATGGTCATGAACCCTTGAGGATGGAAATAAGAATCACCAAGATGGAGTACTTCTTGGAAGAACTGCCTACTAAAACCATAACTCCATAAGATAGCAGGGGCAGAAAATACCACAGTGGCTAATTAAATGGCAAGGGCAGTCTACTGAAGAGACTGTATGGAAAGAGGCTATTGTTGTTGGCAATTGTTTTCCAGAATTTTCAGATTCCAGTCCTAAGGACAAGGCTGAAATTCAAGCAAGTAGAAGTGATGGGATCCATGGAGAGGAAGGCCCAAAGGAGGGAACATGTGGCAGGGGCGAGGCCTGAAATTTAGTGTGGGTATAAGAGGATGGTTAAGAAAGGAAAAGAAATAAAAGGGAAAGGGCTGGGTTGTCAAGTTAGTTGCTGCTAAGTGGAGATAATCCATGTGTAAGGGGAGTGATATGAGAAGAGTGGAGTGAGGGAAGGTAATTGGTTACGCAGTTTTAGAATTCTACAGCTTTTCAGCTGATGCAGGGGAACTTTCTTCTGTAATTGTTATCTTTTTCCAGTAAAAAATACTTATATACACTGTTTCGTACTTTGGGTCTCTATCAGAAAGCCCTGGTTTAATTGTGATTGTTGTTGTTATTATGTTCCCTTATGTAGTTGAACTCCATGATTATGCCACAATTGCATAGTGACAATATCTTATTCTAACAGTTGATTTTAGAACTTGGTCCTTACATTGAAGAGCTCTCAAAAACAGGAGGTGCCATACAGGAGTTCGTTAACCCAAAGTAATTATTCTTTTTAATACTTGCTATATTATTATTTCCATCGCTTCGGTGTAGCATGCTTCGATTTTCTTTGAATGCATTCTATGCTTCGTTGTTGCTTTAGACTTTGCTTTACTATCTTTGTATTTTCTCTTGTCTTTTCTTTTTCTAGATAGATCAATGTTATTCTTAGAAGTTTGAGTTATTCCAATTATTTTATAGTAGAACTTAGCATTATTTATGAGAATGTTTTCGTAATTAATTTGAGGAAACATCTATTTTGGCTTAATTTTCTCTCACTAACATACATTTTAATGAAGAAACTAACTCGAATGACTAATTTATGAGGTCATTATATACCATTATCACTTTTTTCTGGAAGCTCCGTAATAGTTGAACTAATTAGCCTCCTAAAGTTCAATTTTAAATAGAATACTGATATTGATTTGGACAGGTTTATAATTTAATTTAATTTGTTATAGTTGTATTTCAGTGAATTGCTGTTACACTTTAAGGCTATGTTTGTATATCTAATGGAAAATGGAACGGAATAGAATGAAGAGAAATAGAACAGAGTGGAATAAAATCACTATTTCTTATTTTGGATATGTTTATGATGGAATGAAAATAATGGTGGTTCCATGACCATCCCATACCCTCCAAATTGGGGAGGACAAAGTGAGGTATTGGATGTAATGAAATGGAATGAATTCCATTATATTCCATTTCATTCCATCATATTTTAGACAATCCAAATAGTAAAACGTAATACCATTCCATTCCTTTCGATCAATTATGGATCATGTTTTCTTTTCTCTGGTGTATCATGTCATCAATGCTATATTTCCTCGTTGCAGATATAAAGATGCCAGCAAAACTTCATTTAAGTCCTCAACTCGTCTTGAATGTATGATGCAAGACTATCCAAAAACCTTGCCTCCATCTGCCAGGGTTGGATTCACGGTAAATTATCTATTTGAGGAGAATAGTACAGAAATTTTAGCAAATCAAAGCTTATTGAGCTTGACTTTCCCATCCATGGTTATAGATGGAGTCAGTCCATGCCAATGCTGCTTTATTGGTGTTTGGTTGTTATGCTTGGTGCTACCTCACTGATTCTATGCAATTGTGTAGGTGATGGAAACATGGCTTGCTTATGCACCTGTGAAGAATAATGCTGAAGATGCTGCTAAGGTACCACTTAAATTCTAATGGAAAAGTTTACACATGGAGAAACAGAAGTAGATAAAAACAAATAGAGGGAATATAAGTTATGAATGCTTGATTTCCTATTTAAGTGTATTCTGTATTCAATTGAAGTAGACTGGAAAGGTCTAACCACAAGGTTTTGAAATGCTATTTAGATGGTAGGAGAGGTTTTAAATATTGGTATCTTAACTTGCTACAAGGTTTTCAAGAGGGATCATTTCTTATACCTTTTTTATAATATTATTAAAGGTGCCGAAAGGAAACCCATACCATAGTGCAACCTCTGGAGAAATGGCCATCTATCGTGCAAACAGCCTTATTCTCAAGAAGGTAATATAGTCCTTTTACCCTTGTAAGTCTTGCATGCCTTGATGCATAGGCATTTAGTTTATTATTAGGAATGCTTTAATTTCTTTATGTAATTTCCTTAGACATTAGTTTTGAAAATATTCATTTGTTATTTATTTTTAGGTAATGTTCAAATATTTTTAATAGAATTAAATTCCTGTTAGAATAATATATAGATCAGGAAAGTTTTAGAAGATTGTTTACTTGGCAGTGAAGCTCTAATATGCCTATAAAAAGGCCTGCTATATTAGAACTTGGGACAAAAGTTTTAGCTTACGAATATTATTTCAAGGATCTTCCCTGAGTACAGATAGATTTTGGAATTCCTATGTGGTGTATCTTGCCCTTCTCTTATCTCTTTGTGTCTTTTCCCTGACTACCTAGATGCCAATTGGTAAAACTATAATCTACATTTCAGATTGTAATAATTTCTCTTTGCACTTTTTTCCCCTTCCAGATTGGTGTCCAAGTAGCAGATCCAGTATTACAGGTTTTCAATGGGCAAGAGGTTGAAGTTTGGCCCCGTATCACATGGAAACCAAAATGGGGTCTGACTTTTTCATTGATCAAGAGCAAAGTCAGTGGACATTGCTCCATTTCCCAGAGGTCTACACTGGCCATTAAGGGTCAACAAATTCATATTGAAAATCTGTCCTTAGATGGGGCTCTTATTATTGATGCTGTTGATGATGCACAGGTATGGCAAGACAATTTATCGGTATTATATCATGTTGAATGTTTCCCGTGTTGCATTTGCATATTAACTGCGTAGGAGGAATAATTACTGTTTAAGTAAGACTGAATAGTGAATACTATAGTACGCCTCATTTTCTACACATCCTGCTGCACCTCAATGTTCCCAACTATTCTGCAGAAGTTATAATCCGAACCTGGTATGGTTTTTGCTCATAGGTGCTACTGATGGTTATTAGACCCAAGGTATCCACAAAATTTATACAATTCTATGGATAGGGATCTTTATCTATTAATTAGGTCTAATTCAGGCTTAGTAATTACCCACAAAAAATTGCAAATGGGTGTAGGTTTGAAATTTTTTTTAACAAATACTTATAAATAGGAGAAAAAAAACTAAATCAAGAAAGTAAAATGAATTTAACTTTTTTCATAAGTTGAAATTAGCCTATGCACTTCAACTCTTTTAAAAGATCTCTCATTTAACTTCTCAATTAACACCTTTAAACTTATATAAAGTCTTTTCTACAAGTTCAAATTTAATTACTTATTTCTATTGAAAAACTCCAATAAATTAAAAGTTAATTCAAACTGGGCCGATATATTCATTATATTTTATAATTAAGATTTGAAAGTTTTTTTAATATTTTAAAATTTAGTTAGATGTTACACTTCTAGTCAATATTCTTTATTTTGTTAATTTTTCATAGTTTAGTATTAGAATATTATTTTTGTTTTACTAGTTTGTAAAAAAAATGGACATTTAAAAGAAAACATTTATTTTAATTAAGACGTGAGTAATAGTTCTGGGCCCTAATAGTAATAGATAGGTACCCATTCGATGAGTATGGTAACTAAAATTGCTACCTGTATGGGGTGGGTCTAGATATAGGTCCTACAACATGTTTAATTTTGCTCAAAATCATGTTATAAATGTGGATGTCCAACATTGGACTAGGTTTTAGTTTGTAACGCAGTTTTTCATGTAATGCAAATACTAGTATGCTATTATTCGCAAATGCGGATATGAGCTCGAGTACCCTTTTTAGACTTTACCCATTGCCATGCCGATATTTGGTTTGGATTATAACTTTTGTTGAATAGTCAAAAATAATTTTAACTATAGTTCATAACACTAAGGTGTAGAAAATGAGGTGTGCAAATAATGTTACTCAGAACTCAGGAGATAATTAGGGGAGATATAATTTCATTTTTCAACGCCATAACATAGGTTGAGAACTAAAAAAGTACATAGCAAACCATAAAAATCAGTGGAACCTAACTTTTCCTAATAAATACCCAATTAAATAAACAAGTTATCCAAACTTATACTTCTCTAAATACTAAATTCCCAACTTATAGTTTCATATTCCTTATAATTGCACATGCTATAGATATTCCATTCTTATTTTTTAATACTCTTAACCCACCCTTATCTCTTTAAAAAGTAATGAAAGCTTGAAATCTATCCTATTGACTACGGATGCACATGCTTGTGTTTGATCGAATGTTTTAATTAATGCGGGTTTTTTTTTTTCGAAAAAATGAAATAGGTAAACGTGGGTGGTTCAGTTCAAAACAAAGGTTGGACCCTTGAAACTGTTGACTACAAAGATACTTCAGAGCCTGAGGTATTGAGAATCAGAGGTTTTAAATTTAACAAAGTTGATCAGCTGGAAGCGAAATACTCTGAACCTGGCAAATTTAACTTAAAGGCTTGAACTTGCATCTGTGCAGAGAAGATTTAGCTACCATGCTTCATTCCTTATTCTTTACACACTTATGTAACGTGTCGTTATAAACTGGGTTTGGGATTGCCTTTCTAGTAATGTTCTAAGCAGGGACATCAAAAGTTTTGCAGGGTCTCTCTCTACCCCCTTTTTTAAGTGTTTGAGTGGGGGATAAGTGCTAATTGTATTATTTTGTTCATAAGTTTGTCCCCCATTATTTTGCATTCCTAGTGTGGAAGATGTAAAGAATCTGAGCCCATTTTGTATTGGTGTCATTGAAATTTAAGCAGATTCCTCTGCATGTGAAGAAGAGTTGAGGCGTGCATCTAACAATGTGCAAATCAGTTGGATACAATAATGTCACGCTTAATTATTTCTGATTGTTATACTCTCCTTATATACTGGATCTCACTCTTATCATTTTTTCTAATTTTGTTGCAAAATATACTAAGAACATTTAATAACAGCATTTCTATCTCGGTCATCTTTTAAGTTCTAAAACACATGGTTTTGAAATGGAAGCATCTAGTGCTTCGCTGAAGATAACTCAAACGAAGCTGTCCGTCTTTATTTTATTGATGAAGATAATAAAATTCATCATTGAAAATGAAATGAAAAGTTTCAAAGTGTAATAATGCAGAATAATTTCCAAACCACTTCAGATAATTATGAGTTGTCAAATTCGTGCATTGAAGGTTCAATTAGAATTGTGCATACAACGTTAGAGGTAAGTAATAATTTAAAATTGTGCTAATGCAGTAAAATATGTGTGGTTTTAATGGAAATATTGGCATACATATAAGAGAAAGTAGTGAATCGGTTATGCGCACAGACCAAGGAAATGATTGATGTGTCTTAATTTAATACTAATTTTACTAAAATAGCCTCATTTAATATTCACCCATATCATTTAACTGCCTTGAAAATATAAAGACTTATATAATTAAGAGAGAGAGATAATGGGAGTAGGTGTTAGTTGATGTAAGTAATTAAATAAGGGCATAGTTGGAAAAATCTTAATTAATTTTTCTTGGATATCTAAAACAACAAGAGTTTTGGAATTTAGGAGTATGCTAAAACAACAAGAGTTTTGGAATGGAGGGAGTATAATAAGTAAATAATAGTAATCATATTCATATATTTTTTTAACCACAAGTATCCTCCACGGGAGGCAATCCTGTTTGAGTCAGGAACATCCAAATCATGGTGGGGCTAGCTCTTCCAACAGAGATTTTTTCTATTCACAAGACTCGAAGCAAGACCTTGCTTAAGTGGAAACAAGTATGTACCACTTGAACCAACCTCAGTTGGTTAATCATTTTCATACATGGCCAAACTAATAAATACTCTATAATATTCATTTGACATTTAATTTATCTAAATTTTACTAAACATGTAACTATACTAGCCCCCGTAAAATTAAAAACTCAGCCCTAATTTATTTTGCGCTTCTTATCATAGTGCAATCAAAAATAGTAAATTGAATATTTAATTAGGCTTGGGTTTCAAACTTTCAATAAGTTGTGTTTTAGCCCTAGCTAACCTATCAAATGATTTGTCTGTGGGGAGATTTCTAATTCTTGATTGCCTTATCATCTTTAAGAACATTTTTAATGGTGTATTTATCATTTTCATTTTGTATGATTCTTTAGTGAATTTTATTGTTACATTTACACATCGTCCATTTATTATTTTTTACAACTTAAGTAACTTAATGATACAACTCTTAAAATCTTATTAAATAAATCTCATAAATGACCTCATATCTTAATATTTAATTTTTATATCATACATTGGATCCACTAAACTATCTTTGTAAGAGTTGCTTTCCTTATTAATTGTTAAACAATTAGGTCCAACAATGGGGCTTAGGGTTATTATGTAACAATAAAGTTTTAGGGAAAAGAATAAAAGAATAAAGCTAAATCTGAATTTTCATTGCTCATCCACGTACCAAAGTGTACTATTTAAAACCTATCACAATATTAGGTAGTCCTACATGTGGCAACATCCTGATTTGGAGGAAAACATAAATTAAATTAAAAGAATTAATGCAATTGGGCCAACAACATAACATTGTAAAATGAGCCCAACACTAGATAAAATTTTTAAGCCAAATTGGTTTATGAGATTTCCTTTTGGGCCTACTTGGCCCACTATCAATACCTCTTAGTCCGCTTTGGACCTTGCCCTCAAGGTCCTGAATGGAAATTGGTGTCACGCGGATTGTGCCTTCTGTATGTGATGGAGATCGCATCTGGTGAGTATCCAACGGTTGAGCATGAGGGAGAGAATGCACATGGATTGTGCTAGTGTGGGACGGTGAGGATTGAATGATAGGTAAGGGGCAGAGATCTAACGGCTGGAGAGCTCCCCCTTTTTGCGCCTTGGGGATAGAGAAAGGTGTTGTCTCGGAGACCGCATGGGCACGCGTGGATGGTCCTGATGTAGCTTCAGAAAGTGCGCCCAGATCGAATGGTTGTGGGAGAGACGCGTGCGTCCTGGGTAAGACGAAAGCCTTCTCCTTGGAGACAGTGCGGGCAGGTGTTGCAGGCGTCACAGATGGACAATTGTCCTCATCCAACGGTCCTGGTCGCTCCTGGGATGACCGTTGGAGATCCAATGGTGATGAAGCAAAACGCGTGGGAGCCGTGTCTGAGGCTGCTTCTGGGCGAGCGAATGGCGTGATGTCACGCGTCTGAACTAAGTCAAGGATGGTACGTTATGAGCCCTT
Organism: Sesbania bispinosa; assembly: GCA_026901365.1. NCBI lineage: Eukaryota > Viridiplantae > Streptophyta > Magnoliopsida > Fabales > Fabaceae > Sesbania > Sesbania bispinosa. Next base: position 151,360 of record QLOH01000551.1, on the reverse strand, counting down.
TTTTGTGCTATTTCAGAATTTTGAATCAACAGTATAGATAACACCACTGATGACTTTTGCTCACAAAGCTTATCTAACAGCTGAGAAAATGAACCGTTTGGAGGAAAAGGAGAGTTCTCGTGCCCAGTTACATTACACACTTCAGTTTGTTCAATTTGAGGGAGAGAATCTGAGTTTACATTTTCTTCCAAAACATAGTCTTTGAACTGAGGAGGCAGTGGAGTGAAATGGCCCTGAGGGTCTCCACCATAGTATGGACGCAAGAGGGACACATGAACTACTGGATGAATCTTGGAACCAGGGGGAAGGTTCAACTCATAAGCAACCTGACCAATACGACGAGTAACAGTGAATGACCCAAAATATTTCTCTGCTAACTTCTGAGAAGATCGTCTCAGCACAGATTGTTGACGGTATGGTTGGAGACGAAGGAGGACCTAATCCCCAACGACAAAGCTGACATCTCTTCTGCTCTTATTCGCTTGGTCTTCCATTCTTTGGCGATGTCTTTTGAGGTTCTCCCGAAGAGTTTGTAGAATCTTCTGCCTCTGTTGAAGGGTGGTGTCTAAAGAACTGATGACAAAGGAGCCAGGAACGTAATCAGGGATAGCTGGTGGAGGTCGACCGTAGAGGGCTTGGAACGATTACATACGTATGGAGGAGTGGTGAGCTGAGTTATGCCAGAACTCTGCTAGATGTAAGAACTTGTACCAAAGACGAGGATGGTCACTCGTAAAACATTGCAGGTAAGCCTCTAAACTTCGATTGGTAACCTCTGATTGTCCATCTGTTTCTGGATGATAAGACGAACTATATTTCAGTGTGGTGCCTTGGAGACAAAAAAGTTCCCGCCAGAACATACTCAGAAAAAGGGGGTCTCTATCATAGACAATGGACTTTGGAATGCCATGGATGGGACAAATCTCAATGGAGAAACGGAAGAACTTTACTAAGTCTCGAGTTGTGTACTTGGTGGGAAGAGCCAAAAAATGGAAGAACTTTATCAAGCGATCACAGATGACCCAGATTGTTGTGTGTCCAAAGGAGTTGGGAAGGTGAGTGATGAAGTCCATGGTAAGATCCTCCCGCACTTGAGCTGGAATTGGTAATGGCTGAAGTAGTCTACTTTTCTTTTGAGGCAGATATTTGTTCTGTTGGCACTCGGGACAATTTCTAATAAAAAGTTTGGCGTCTCTGTATTGGCCAGGCCAGTAGAACGAAGCTGCAAGGCGGGAAAGTGTTGGTTTGAGACCCGAATGACTAGCAACTGAAGTAGCATGAAACTCATGGAGTAAAGCATTTCGCGGTTCAGGTATTCTGATACATATAATCTTTCTTTAAAGTAGATTAAACCTCTTAAAAAATGAAAAAAAAAAAATCTTTCATCTTGTTGTCATTGAGGCACTTATGGACTGTGTGCTTTCCATCTTCATCTTTGCTGTAGTATTCCTGAAGTCCATTTACAATGGAAGGGACTGGGGAAGAAACCAAAGAAAGAATGAGTGCTTCATCAGTAAACTGTCTGGACAGGGCATCTGCCACCAAGTTGTTTCGGCCATGTTTGTAAAAAATGTCAAAGTTGAATCCCTGTAATTTCATGGCCCATTTCAGTTGTTCTGGTGTTTGGAATGTCTGTGAGAGAAGATTTTTTAGACTTTTTTTATCTGTAAAAATATGGAAATGATGGCCAATCAAATAATGACGCCACTTTTTCACTGCTTCTGTGACAACATACATTTCTCTTATGTAATGACTTAAGCCCATGAGGAGAGCCCAACCCAAAAGACTAGTCCATTAGGTGGGAGAGCCTCATGGCTTAAGTACCACAATGAGTGTCTTATTCCACTCAATGTGAGACTCATAACATTGCCGCCCCCTTTAAGAGTCGATATCCACGGTGGCTTTCACTCTATCGACACTGACCCGATGGTAGCCCTCTCCCTTTTTTTGGAAGCTTCACACACCTATCAGTATTCGTTTTTTTACACCTTAATCTAGCCTTAGGTAGTCCTTTCCATAGCCCAACTCTCAATGAAAGCACCAATTGTTATGACTTAAGCCCATGAGGAGAGCCCAACCCAAAAGACTAGTCCATTAGGTGGGAGGGCCTCATGGCTTAAGTACCACAATGAGTGTCTTGTTCCACTCAATGTGGGACTCATAACATTAAACATAGTATTTTTATCTTCACATGAGTTGCTTGATAGAAAAGGTAAACTATGTATCTCTTATAGGAGATGCTATAAGAATTTTATTGCTCCCCAGAAATAAATAGATAAAATACTTGACACACTCTACAAAATGCAAAACTCAACCCAAATAACAAAGGGAAAACCAGTCAATCATACACCAACTGATTAATTTGTTACAAATAAAATCTAATTATAAAGATGTCCTCTGTATTCAAATTTAATTTGCGCAAACGAATGGGAATATTGCCCTTTTGGTAGTAGCAAATTATGTACATAAGGTGAAGAAGGTCTCAAGCAGAATACGCAAAGGCAAGAGTAAGAGACTTGTCCCATGAACAACTTTGAAGGACGTCTGAAAAAAAATGCTAGATAGGAAGAAAAAGAAAGAAGTGTTGTAAATTATTTTCGATATTTCAAAAGTTTTAAAAAATTTTGATTCTGTAATTAAATTTAAATTAATTATTAAATTTGTAGAGGTGCTTTCATAGGAATGCATTTACAATTTATTTCGATTTTTATTAGTTTAATTGTCACATTTCTGTTACAACATTTTTAATTTTAATGTATTATATTCAATATATATATATATATTATGGTGGCTTTGAAACATTTAAGGGGTTATATAATATATTTTTTTCTTCCTATCCTTCTTTTCTTATTTTGTCTGAAGATGGTATATTGGTAGCTAATATTCTTAGATGTTCTGCATTATGACCATTTTAGGTTGAAAGAGTTATGTCATTGGGATATGTATCGGGGTATTGGTTTTTTTTATCTTTCCTATAATCTTGAGGAGTTTCTGTGACTTTGACTTTTTTTTTTCTATTTTTCTAACAATCTCAAGAGTTTATTATGGAAAACAACACTAGTGTAAAGGGATATGACAACAGTTAGAGTTTGTTATTAGAGTTTCAGTTAGAATTCAGTTAGAGTTTGTCATTAGAAGTTTCAATTAGAGATTGTAGTCTGTTGAAGTTTGTATCTGTTGAGTTTGTTATATTTACTCTTGTATATATATTCAAAATGTATTGTGTATTGAGTACGGAGATTTTTGTTAGTTGATCAATTCAAGTATTCTTCTTCTCTATTTTTCTGATTTTCTCTCCCATTGGTCCTCTGATACCTTACATTGTATCATAGCTTCACAATGGCCACTGCCACATCATCCTCTTCTATAATGAATCATGTATCTGTCAAGCTCGATGATGAAAACTTCCTCACGTGGAAGATGCAAGCCTTTGGAGCAATCAAATCCAGCAAACTTCAAAGGTTCATTTCGACATCAAAATGCATAGAAATGCCAAAGAAATACAGAACATATGAAGATGAAAACTTGACAATCCCAACCAAGAACATGAAGTCTGGGAACAACAAGATCAGACGGTTTATACCTGGTTTCTTGCCTCCATGACCCCAAGTCTTCACACGAGGATGGTTGGATGCGAACATGCCTATCAGATTTGGAAACAAATTGAAGTTTATTTTTCTACACTAACTAGAGCCAAGGTAAGTCAATTGAGAACAAAATTGAAGAGTCTGAAGAAAATTGATTCATTGAAGGAATACTTGTTTCAATCAAGAAGATTGTAGGTACTTTAGCTGCTATAGGTTCACCTATTGATACGTCTGAACATATTCAAGTGATTCTTGATGGGTTACCAAGTGAATACAATCCTCTTGTTGTTTCTATATTGTCAAGAACATATCCATACACTATACCTAAGATCGAAGCCATGTTAATGGCATTAGAAGAAAGAATTGAGAAACAAAATAAAGATGCTTTTGATGTGCAACATATTCAAGCTAATCTTGTTCAGAATCAATACTTTAGAAATGGCGGAGGATCAATCGAAAATTATTACCGAGGAAGATACCAAGGAAGTAGTTTTATAGGCTCTAGAGGCAGAGGTAGACCTTTTGGTAGAGGAGGAGGCAAATTTACAAATAAGCCATAATGCCAAGTGTGTGGAAAACTTGGCCACATAGCTCTCAAGTGTTATAAAAAAATTAATCCCCAATACAAAGATATTGGCATATCTTTTCAGTCTGATAACAATTCCCAAGGAAGAGCAATGTTGTTAGAAAATTCTACCGCTGACAACATGTCAGCCTTAATGGTCGTTCCAGCAACCTTATATGACCCAGCTTGGTATCTAGACTCATGTACCACCAATCATATGATAGTTAAGGATTTAAAAAGTTTAAAAAGAAAAGGAGAGAATCTCATATAATATATTATAATTATAACATCATGTTATATTAATAAAATATTATTATATAATATCATTATGGGTTAATATATTAAATATATCATTACAAAATAATATAAAACAAATTTTATCTCATCATGAAATAATAAAACAAAAATCATAATATTTCAATATAGTTAGTAGAAAAATATAGTTTAATAAGTATGTGGGTACCCACGATGTAGGTATATTCGCGGGTATACACGGGTACATGTATTTCTATCATCTCTACACTCCACTCTTACATCTCCATTCGTACCTCTCTTTTTTTTCCTTTTCATCTCTTTTTTCCTCATCATATCATTTATCGCAATTTTTTCTTTCTCTCTTCTTTCTTTCTTGTTTCTTTTTTATCTCTCCTTCCTACACATAACACACCCCATCTTTGGGGTGTCAAAGGAATTTTATCAGATACATATTGTTATCAAGAGTGATTTTTTTACATTCATACATTTTACACCTCTTTTTACACTTTTTTATTTCTATTTTTATTTTTTATCACATCACTTATCACATTAAATTTTTTTATTAGATTGTGCAATATTTAATACTATAAATACAATCAATGTTATGATTTTTAATAAAAATCTATTTTATATATATATATATATGAATTCCTTAACCAGATATCCTTAGTACAGTGACACTTGTTTTTTTATATTCTTTTCTTCTTTGCACCTGCTAAGCACATCAAAATGAAAAGCGGGTAGGGACCACTTCCCCAATTTCAAAATTTTTATTAATTATATAGGTCTTGTATAATATATTTATGAATTATTATTTTCGGTCCCTAAATATTTTGTAGATTCTATAGTATTAAGTACTTTTTATGACTATTTTCATATTTATCTTTTATTTTTTCAAAAAAAATTAAATTTCATTTTAACTTTTCATTATTTGTTTTTGTATATAAATTATTATTTTTTATTTAGAGATGATAAGATAAAAAAAAGTTGATATTCAAAATTACGAATAAGATTTGATTAGAAATATCAGTCTATAAAAAGTAAAATGATCAAAAGGAGAAGCATATGAGCAATAAAGAGAATAGGAAAGAAGAGAGAAAATATCGTTGGGTACGTAACATAATATAACATTAAAAAATTATTTGATTTGAATTTAGTTTTTAGAATTACACTATAAAAAACTAAAAATTTAATTTTCAAGTATCTGAATTAAATAGAAGTTTTAGAAAAAGTGCAGATGAATTTCTTATACTCAGTTCAACTTTAGATCCCAAAGACTGTTTCAAATCATTTGATATTGAAAAAAATTTACAGCTTGTTGAGAAATTTTATACACATAACTTTTAAAGTAAGAGAAGGTTAATCATTTCAACTTCAACATTATATTATCATTATAATGTTTCTTGGGATCCTAATTTGGGGAAATTGTCCAATCTATCGTAACTTTATCAGGGATTAGTTGAAAGTGAAAAAGTAATTACATTTTCCCTTATCGGTATATATTGAGAGAAAAACAACTGAAAAGATTAATAGTGACACATTAATCCAAAAAGTTAATACTATAAAAAAAATAAGAGTTTTATTTTAAAAAAATCATTCTTATTTAAAATTATTCAATACTTTCATTATAATTTTTAATATTTTATTCCGTGACGATTTTCAAAAAAATTCTAGCAATGTAGTGGGGGTCGCAATTTGGTACCCTCCCATGAGAGAGAGTTTTGGTACCTTCTTGCTATTTTTTATTGAATGGAGGCATAAAGACCAAAACTATATAGGAACAAGTAGTGTACTCCGTCCTAAATTATTTTGAAGACATAAAGTAGATTTTAAATGAGACACATATGTATTAAAAATGAGAATGTGAAAAAATGAGAGAATACAATAAAAAATACAGGATAATATCAAATTCTAAATACAAATTCTAATAGTTAAAGATTGTCTCGTAACTGTAAAAAATATCAAAATCATTTTAAAAAGTTAAAAAAAATTAATTAAATAATAAAATAAGTATTAAAATTTTCTCTATTATTAAATATTAATGGGTCAGGCAAGCCGTCCAACATTAGGAGTCTAATTGCCATTGACACGTGCTTCACACGATTAACTACTTCCGTTAAAGTATCTACTACCTCTTGTCACGTGCTCCGTACGACATATATAGAAAGGACCAAGGGTGGGTCAGTCACGACACACGCATTTGAATTCATGAAATCACTTTTTATAGTTTATTCCCAAAAATAAAATTACATACGTATTGGTACTACTCATGACTCACATACTCTGAAATCATATTGGAAAAACTACCCCTAAAATTAATTGTTATGTCCCTGTAGAGAAATGAAGAGACATTTTCGGGTCTGGTTAATTTGATTCCCAATTCCAAGCAAGTAATCAGGTTTACTTATAAAAAACAGGACTTGAATTGGATTTATTAATTTACATTGACTTAGATCCATCTCAATACATGACATTAATTAGGTTTTTAAATTAGTCCAATAAACATCAAATTAAGAACTTCTGCAACAATTAGTGATATTGAAGTTGATAGAAAATAAGAGCCACATGAACGTATAAGCTTGAACAAAACTGCTTCTGCGAAACTTCCTGCAAATTGCCTCAGTCAGGCTTAGACCATTCTTGTCCATATGTTAACCAACAACTCAAAGAACAACTGCGCTTGGTATATTCCCTTCAATTTACATCACAATAATAATCCTTATTATATATAGAAAATTATCCATGCATGTTAAGTTGTCCTAGACTATATATAAAAGGGGATTTTACATTATTGCTAACGATATATATATACATGTACAGGTATAATATATAGTAATAGTATAGAGAGGCATGCACTAATATATATTAAGGGTCGAAATTAAAGAAGATCTAACAAACAATATATGTTTATTGGCAATATGTCTCTCCTAACCCCCACTGACTTGCAGCGAATTTTTGAGAAGCTGGATTTGAATGGTGATGGCTTTGTGAGCCTCGAAGAACTCAACTGGCTGCTCCAGAGGACAGGCAATTCCCAGTATAGTTTACAAGAGCTGGAATCTCTCGTCGAAAAGAAGAGCCTCGATTTCAATGAGTTTTTGTTCTTTTACAATTCCATATCGAAACAGAACAATGGGGAAAGCAGAGGGGGTGATGAGAAGGAGGAATTGGAGAGTGATCTTGTGAAGACGTTCAATGTGTTTGATTTGGATGGGGATGGATTCATTTCCAGCCATGAGCTTGAGTGTGTATTGAAGAGACTTGGCTTGTGGGATGGCAAGGATTGCAGAACCATGATTCAATTCTATGACACCAATTTGGATGGTCAGCTTGATTTCCAGGAATTCAAAAACATGATGTTACTTGCCATTGTGTGATCCAATTTATTCCTTTCATTAATTCTATGTTCATCATCATCATCTGTGTATAGATATATATTGTACGTACGTTATTAACATTAATCATATCCTATATATATGTGATCTATTGCTACTGCTAAATTAGTTATTTAAGTAATTGGTGCTGATCGACAAATGCAGGCCATATAGGTTGATTATATTCACTTCTGATTAATCGGATCGGAGGTTGTATGATAAGAATTAAAGCATGTTTAAATGAGTGTTTAAACCCACCCTTTTAATGCTAGCTAGAAATAATTAATTATGTTAGAGAATTCAAATTTAAATTTAATCAGTTTTAATACTAAACTAAACATAAACCGATTGTACATTTGAAATTGAAAATGAGTTAGAAACATACTATTTGGATAATTCACTTTCACAAAAAAAGTTTTTAGTTTTAATTAAGATGAAAACAATATTAGAGAAATAAGAGGTTGAAGAAGCAATTCTATATATATAGCCGATGAGGCTAAACAATATCCTTCTAATAAAAGAAAAGTTGAATTAGATCAGAGACGAACCGGATTAGCCCAAAAAGGGGCAATCGCCCCCCTCCAAACCATAAATTACCTTGTTATTCATATATATATATATATATATATATATATATTAATCTGCACTATCCCTTTTTTATATTTCAACAACATTATAAGTAAGTTAAATTTTTATCCCCCTACTCAATTTTTTTGGTTCCGTCCCTGAATTAGATGATGGTAATAAAAAAAGAAATATAAAAATGAATATATCCTATGAAAATAGGGATTTTAAATAATAATCAACTCATGTTATGACAATAAGTTATGATTTTATTTTTCACACTCCTTTCTTTCTTTCTTTTTCTTTTTCTCTCATCACACGTCAAAAGTGTGGATGATAAATTTTCCAATAAAAACAGCTCCTTCTACACAACTGGAGCGTGTAAGAACAAATGGCTGCGCGCGCGTGGAGACAAGCCTACGTATAGTATGTAGCCTTTATTGAATACTTTAACTAAATAGCTTTATTTATCTATTTTTTCTGCGTTTACCAGATATTTTTTAGTCCTTTTAATATTTATCTCCTTGCGTAACAACCTAATTTTAATTATAGTTTTTCCTATCTCTATCTTTAAAAAAATAAAAAATACGTGTTAAAAAATAAACCTAGCATATGGAGAAGTCCACCATCTTCAAGTGGCCAGGTTTTATATTGCATTTAATAACTAGCTAACAATGAAAGGAAAATTACTTTTTTTACAATTTTCGAGTAAAATAGCAAACCAAACCCTGATTTTCTTAGGATTATGCAGCTTATTTCTTAAATAATAGAAAAACCAAATATATTCTCTAACTTTTTTTTGTTTAATTGCTTTTTTGGTCCCCCTATTATCATCAATCTGTGATTTTGGTCCCCCTACTTTTTTTTCACGATTTTTGTCCCCCTATTATTCCAATTAATTCGCGATTTTGGTCCCTCTAACACATAGATTTTGAAATATGGGGACCTAGATTTTGAACTAAATCACGAATTTGGAATAATAAGGGGACCAAAATCGCGAAAAAGAAAGTAGGGGGACCAAAATCGCGGATTGATAATAATAGGGGAACCAAAAGTGCAATTAAGCCAACTTTTTTTCTATCACTATAGTCCAACTATATGTTTTCTCATTAATTTTTTTATGACGTGTCACATTTAGGGATATTGTATCACACTATTTGTCACTATAGTACGTGTCCAATATGACACAACAATGATGTGATTTTGTCAAATTTATAGTTTGAAATACTTCAACTCCAATAGTTGTGTGCTTTCTTATTCTCCTTTTTTCTTTACCCCTTCTTTCATTAGAAAGTTTCAATCCTAATGACATTATTTAGATCCGGGTTCTCTCTAGCCCTCCAGCCAAGTTTAGCTACAGAATACTTACGGAATAACTAGGAAATCAAAATCTGTAGTTATTCCGTAGCTATAGTTGATGGGAGAGGCTAGAAAGGATCCTTCCCTAGTTATTCCGTAGCTAAGTTGGCTGGAGAGGCTAGAGAGGATCTTTACACGACGTTATTTTTGTGTCCCGATAGCAAATAGTGTGACATGTTATAAAAAAAATTAATGAAAAACATATCATTGGACTATAGTGACAAAATAAACAAAAAATTAAATATTATATTACATACATTTTTTCTATTTCTTAAAAATTAAACTACATAATCCAAAAAAAGTCAAGGAGGGATTTCTTAGTTTATTCTACAATTTTCCATTTAAAAGTCATAGCTAGCAAACTTAAAACCAATACTATATAGTATATATTGGAGGAGGAATGGTTTGGCTAGGTTTTTCTGATCTGTTGCCCAAACAGGAAAATCCCATCAACGATTGAAGATTTTTCTAAATCCTCGGGCGGTGTATACGTGGCAAATATGTTATTGTCCAAAAAATCAATTATTGTTTGCCACTTATTATTTAAATAGAAATATAGATTCATGCGTACGGCATAAGTCGGCCACAATGGGAAAGTTGAGAGGAAATTCATTAGATGACATTATTTTACTTGGGCAAATTAGCCTCAACGTCATCGAGCCCACAGAACATATATATTTCCATATGTAACGTAGAATCAACATTGTACAATTGTGTATTTTTCTTAAACTAGCTACTTGTCAAATTTTAAAATTTCTTTCATTTTCTTTTTATGGTCTATTGTTAGCATCAAATAATTAAAGTTGGCTTGGGTGCCATGAGCATATAAATAATACTAGTATGAATTTAAATTTGATCAATTATTAGCGTAAAGTTTTTATAATTATATTAGCTATTATTCAACAATGCATTTATATATCATTGAAATGTTAAACTTTTACCAGAGGGATTGGTTCGTACATGATTTCCCTTATGCAAGATGTCGGGTTCGAGTCTTGTGAATGAAAAAAATTCCCGTTAAAAAAGGTAGTCTCACCATGATATGGATGTTACAGCTCGAACAAGATTATCTCTCGTGAAAAATGTGTGTCGTTAAAAAAATGTTAAACTTTTAGGTAATAATAATAATCATAGTCAAGCTTTTTCTAATAACCAGCAAGTTCTCGATAGTTTAGTATTTTGAGAAATTTAAAAAGTTAATTACTAATAAAACTATAACTTTTTTGAAATTTTTAATTTTTAAAAATTAATCCATTGGTAAAAATTAATTGGATTTACAAAGATTTATCTCTTTTAAAATGAGAGGTAATTATCATAAAAAAATCAACATTTAAAATTGTGATAAAATAAAAAAAATACATGTATTTGCATAAAAAATATAAAATAGCTAAAATTTCAACTATTAATTTTCAGACCAATGGGTATAATTCTATATTTTATCCTCTAAAATGAAACATTTTAAATATCTTATTTTATAAAAAATTAATTGATAAAAAATTAAATATTGATTAAAAATTGAATAAAATTAATAATATTTTTATTGAATAGTTATTTAAAAATAATTAATATGATTTGATTTTAATTATTTAATATGGAAGTTCAAGATACATATCATAACATGTGAAAAACACGTTAATTACTGAAAATTTATGAATATAATTTTTATATTGTATATAATTAATGGTTTTTTTTTATTATATTAGATTAGATTCTTTTAAATCTTAGTAAGTTTTGTCTGTAAAGATTGTTGTACGCGGCAAAATCTCACATAAATTTTTTTATTCAAATAAATCCAGTCTACTATTTCTATTTGTCCTTTTAAAAAAAAAAAGAAATGTTATTGTGAATTAAAAATATCGATCCAACAACTCATATTTTATTGAGATGAAAAAATATACATTTTCTTTCAATCTCTCTACCATATCAATTATTATATCTCATACTTCTCTTATCTGGTCTTATCTCATTGTATGTTATATAAATATATTTTATAAAATATTGTATAATTATCATTTCTCAATATAATAACCAATGCAATGAAGAGACATGAATGGTAAACATTTTTTTTATCATTTGATCGAGAATCTCCCATAATTTGGTCACGGTAACCAACTAAACATATGATGTAAATTAATAAATTATTGTGCATATGTATTGAATGGATAATACATTTTCACTTGGTTTTTTTTAAGCTACTTGTCCTTGATCGCCAATAAAAGTCGGTCGTTGCACGGAGAGAGGTCTATCTGTCTCAGCTTTTTCTGTACTAAACGTGTCATGCAACAACTAGTTTATCCAACCTTCTAACTTCCTGTTGGTTAAATTAAATATTTAGTGTATGTTTAAATTAATTGATTTTGCTTTAAGAAAAACTTCAATCAAAATATTTCAAAAGAATTTTGAATGCAAAATAAATTAATTTAAAGATATTTATAATTTTAAAAATATAATAAAATATTTATATCTTAATTTTAATAATTATATTACTTAATTTTATCTTGTGTAAATTATTTATATTTATTATTTAATTTTATATTCATAATTTAAATTAAAAAACTATAAAAGTTATTTTATATGCTAAGTAAAAAATTTTAAGATACAAAAACTTTCTTTATGTTTTATTTTATAAAATATTTATACTCAGTCTTGATTATATATATTTAAATATTTTTTCTCCAAAAGATATCATGACAATTATAATAGAAAAAAATTCATATAATATAATAAAAGATAGATTATAAATTATCCCATAGAGGAGTGCTAGCAACACACTCTCTAACACACTTTTTCTAATGTGATTGGTTAAAATTCACATGAGTCCCATCAAATTATGTGGGTCTCACTCCCAATGTGGTGGAACCTATGTGATTTTTAACCAATCACATGAAGTGTGTTAGAAAGAGTGTGTTAAAGAATGTGTTGCTAGCACTTCTCTTATCGCATATTCTCCTGATCTTGACCAATGATAAATCAAGCCAACTTGTCAATTTCTTTCTAGTACATATGACTATTAACACACACCAAATGTTAAAGAAAAATTTTCTGAAGATTGACAGGAAAATGTCATTTAAAACAATATGATGCTATTGGATGCTTCAATTTGAAGTACACGTTTACCCAATTGTGTGTGCGTGTGTGTATATTTTGAAAGACCCTTCGTAGTTGACAAAAAAAAAAAAAAAGAAAGAAAGACCCTTCGTACGGGTATTTCTCCCTTTCGGTTGCCATTGCTGCGAAATTCCCATATCAAGTTCACTTTCTTTGAAAACTTTTTAACTTATGAAAAGTCTTCTATATTTTAATATCTTTCTAATTCTAAGAAAGGATCAATTTTTATAAATGGAGTTATGACATTATACACCAATTATTTGATGTAGTTTGCAAATTAATTTTATCCGAAAAATAAAACTGGTGTTTTTTTATTTTTTATTTTAATTTTTTTAGTAAAGGTAGTCTAAGCCCAAAAGAGGAAGGAAACTACATAAAGATGGTTCATGTTATAAAAAAAAATAAATAGTGTAAGTAATTGAGAAGAGGTATAGGAAGAAGAATGTATTATAGTATTACAAAACTATTACAAAAATGCATAAAAAGAGAAGATTTATAGTCAAAGGGTAAGGTAAGTAAATATATCCTAATTGGATAGGCTACCGTTAATCAAATATTAGTTTGGTACAAATTTTCGGATAATTGAATCTTCATTAAATCAAGATTAAATAATATCTAATGGACATCCTAATAAATATTCATAATATTTCCCTTTAGATATGTTCATTAGGGATATATCTAGTAAAAACCTCATTAAGAAAAAAATGCTCAATGAGAAAAATATTCCTAGTACATGAAATCGAGTACACTATTCACCAATATTCAATATGAATAATGATATACCGTGTCTAAAACTTTTTCAGGAAAATTGGGTGGGAAGAATTATGAATTAGCGGGAAAAAGGGCAATTCTATAAACTACTTCTATTAGAAGTCATTTAAATCCTTGAGTTGATACTTTCCAATTTGACGAATTAGCTTCTTGAATATGGGTAATTGAATTGGAGAATGAGTTTGCTGAAGTTTTGACTTGCAAACGTTAGGTAGATAGAATGGCACACACCAAGCATCATGTGTGTAGAATAGTATATTTCCTTGTATACACCTAAATACCGTTACTCAAGAGTTACAAAGAATAATAGACTCTTACTACATTAGTGATAACTCACGTACTTTTTTTAAACTTGGATTCTTTAACTCTTCAGTCTTCACCAGAAGCCAAGAACTCGTGATTAATATTCCTCTCGTTAAAATATTTTCACCATTGATTTCAAAAACTTGTTTACTCTGTTGCTAATAATGCTAGAACACTAGTCTGATTGCCCACAAAAAAAAGAGGATTTTCGACCAATTTCACTTATTGGCTGCATGTACAAAATTGTGGCTAAAGTGCTGGCAAATAGGTTGAGACGGGTGATTGGAGATGTTATATCCGAGTGTCAATCCGCGTTTGTGAAAGGAAGATTTATTCTTGACAACATAGTGATAGCAAATGAGATCTTAGAAGAGGCTAAAAGGAATAAGAGGCGTTGTTTATTATTTAAAGTTGACTTTGAAAAGGCTTACGATTCAGTAAATTGGGACTTCTTGCAATATGTAATGGAGAGGATGAGGTCTCCAAGCAAATGGAGGGATTGGATAGCTGAGTGTTTAAAGTCATCAAGGGTTTCTATACTTATTAATGGGAGCCCAACTTCTGAATTTGGGGTTGGCAGGGGTTTACGTCAAGGTGATCCTCTTGCACCTTTCTTGTTTCTCATTGCTGCTGAAGGCATGCACTCTCTCATGTCCAAAGTTGTTCAATCAAATCTTTTTAAGGGGTATCAGGCTGGTGCGGACAAAGTAACTATTTCTCACTTGCAGTATGCGGACGACACTATCTTTGTGGGTGAAGTCTCCGTGGAAAATGTGTGGGTTATAAAAGTTGTGCTTCAGATGTTTGAATTGGTAACTGGGCTTAAGGTGAATTTTCACAAAAGTACCTTAAGCAGAATCCTTGTTGAAGATGAAGTGATAGAGATGCTGTCAAAGTTTTTGAACGGTAAGGTGTCTTCTTTTCCTTTTACTTAGTTGGGTTTACCAATAGGAGCAAATCCACGAAGTTTGAAGACTTGGAGCCCGGTTATAAAGAAAGTTCAGAAGCGATTATCTGTGTGGAAGTGCAAAAAATTATCTTTTGATGGTCGCAGTGTCCTTTTGCAATTTGTCCTCCATTCCATTTCGATCTATTTCCTTTCCTTCTTCAAGGCGCCGAAAGGTATTATTTCTAAACTTAATTCTCTCTTTAAATCTTTCTTGTGGGGGGGTTCTTCGGGGAAGAGAAAGATATCTTGGGTAGCGTGGGATGAAGTGTGTAGGGAGAAGAAGTTAGGCGGATTAGGAATTCGGGACTTGAGTGCTTTTAACTTAGCATTACTTGGGAAGTGGAGATGGAGGTTCTTAGTTGAAAAGGGTAGATTGTGGCATAAGGTAGTTTCTTCTATTTATGGTGTGGAACTTGATTCGTTGAGAGATAGTAGTGCTAAGGGGTCAATTTGGTGGAGTGATGTTTGGTCAATTGAAAATGGGACCAATGTTACTATGAACTGGTTTACTAAATCGTGTGTAAAGAAAGTTGGGGGTGGGAAAGACACTAGTTTTTGGAAAGATGTTTGGTGTGGACATACTGCTTTTTCTAATCGTTATAGTAGGCTCTTCTCTATTGCTTGTAATAAAAGTGTGACTATTGATAACATGGCTGAATGGAGGAATGGTGTGGTGTCTTGGAAGTGGTGCTGGCGCAGGGAGCTTTTTCAATGGGAGTGTGATCAATTTCAGCAGCTTGTAGAGGAGTTAAGGCATGTAAGTTTGAGACCACATCAACATGATTTGTGGCATTGGACAAGTGATTCTACGGGTAGTTACTCGGTGAAGTCAGCCTATAATGCCATTGTCCATTCTGCTATCTATGCTGATTTTTTGGGGTACAAATTCCTATGGAATAAATTTGTCCCTCTTAAAATATCTGCCTTTGCTTGGAGAGCTATGTTGGACAGAATCCCCACAAAGAGCAACTTAATTAGAAGGAGAGTTATTGCACCACCAGATGGTTTGTGTATATGGTGTGGCTTGGAATTAGAGACCACTTCCCACATCCTTTTTCAATGTTTCTTTGCGTATTCTATTTGGATGCTAGTCATGGATTGGTTTGGTTTTAAAACTGTTTTCCATAATTGTTGTTACCCACATATGGAGCAGTTTGTCAACTTTCCTATTTGTACAATGGATGATAGAATTCGATGGTCTCTGATATGGTTGGTGGTCATATAGTCTCTTTGGGTAGCAAGGAATGATGCGATTTTCAATCACAAGACAATAGAGTCAGCATACTTATTGGACTTGATTAAAGTACGATCTTGGAGGTGGCTCAACTCTAAGGATTCTAATTTTTCCTATCCTTTTTCTTCTTGGGCTATTTATCCTTCCTCTTGTTTTAATTTCAGCACATAAATCTGTTTATACTGGTCTGTGATAGCTGGGTTCTCCACCTATGGTCTTCTTTATTTTTGGAATTCTGCCGTTACATATAAATTAATTTGATCATGGTGTACACTGTCTGGGTTAACATATTGCTGGTTTGTGTGTTTGACTTGGTCCTATTTATCTCTCTCCTCGGAAGATTGCTTCAATTGATGACTTTCTGGTGGGCTGCGATTTTTGTTAGTTTATTGGAGCCAAACATTTCAGATTTAGAGGCTGCTTTTAATGATCAAAGGTCCCCGTTGGTTTAAGTCTGTATGCTGAATTATTCTAATTGGTTGGTGACTTTAATTATGGCCATGGATGGTGGTTGTTTTGGTAATGTATTATACTTTTGGTTATTTAATTGGGTTCCTTTTTGTTTTGGGAGGTGTTATTATTGTGGCATATGTTGTAAGCCTGTAAACCTCCTTTCTTTTTTCATTTTGTTTGTATCTTTGTAAGGGTTGGAGTACCCTTATACTCCCTTTTAATCAATTCTCTTTGCTTATAAAAAAAATAATACTAGAACACTACCTAGATTAGATAGCGAGTGTAATTGTAAATTATGACATTGTGAACTTCCAATTCACTCGCATTCCCAATTACCCACACTTGACTAGCAACATCAAATCTCTTGCCCCATTTAGCATATGTACATCTTGCTTCATTCACTCGTTCCTCTTCGATTTATCTCTGCACCCAAATCTTTCTATATTTCCTTCATTCCTTCTAAATAAGTCTTTCAACAGTGGTAACATTTAGGTGGAACAATGACGGATGACCCTCAATAATCATTGCACCTTACCTCATTACTATCTGATCTACAAAAGCCCGCTAAAGGTGATCTACAAGGTATAACACGTAACTGAAAGAAGCGGTGGGTCCAATTGCATGTTTAACTGTAGTAGTAGTAGTAGTATATGATAATGTACAATTAAAATACTACCACAGACTAATCACCAGTCAAGAATATAATCCAAACTGAAAAATCACCCAAGCTTAAAGCTGACTGACTACATCAATTAGTTTCCTACACTCTGTTCCTATTGCCTAAGTGTAGCTGCAGTATTAACCTGTTTGGCAAGATATGCTTCATAAATTTCCACAACAAGACGAGGATTACTGTCCACCAGCTCCATATAATCTTCATTTTTAGTGAGGCGGTCCATGTTGTCTATGATCACGGCCAAGGCTGCATCTAGCAATTGGTTCGCATTGTGTTGATGTGCAAAGGCATAGTTTGCAATAGCTTTTTCCCAATTCAGTTTGGCGATCAAATACTTCTCACAATATATCTTAAGATGTTTCACCTGATACTTTTCTGCTAAAACCAATAGGTTACAGGCCATTTGGTTATCAAGGCATGCCTCAGCAGTGTATAAATAATTAACAAAAGCACGAAGAGCATCATATGATACATCAGTGATCTTGATGGTGCCACTCCGGCTTTCCTCCATGTCATTCTCCAGCATGGCTCTGAAAACTGGAGAGCGACTAACCTATTCAATCATTGTATCATAAGATACCATTAGTTTCATTATGAACAGCCAAAAAAAGGAAGAAATCATAATTACATATAGCAATGCTAATATAGTAAATCACATCAAGGATTCAACACATTTTTTAGTTCATTTTACATGCTAATAACACCAGAGAGTAAAATACAAAGTATGATGGAATGAGTGCTTCATTCTACAATTGAAAACACAGTCTAGGATTAAAAATATCTTATTAAACTTTGTTAACTGATTTAAATAACAGGATGAAGTCCAAGAAAGATATTCATGTATTATTGATTACAAAAGTGTCAAGCTCGATGTCGATCTACATATAGCATGAGTCAAGTCATAGGCCATTGTCAAGAATTTCTTAAAAGAATTTGAACTACAAAAATAAGAAAGAAAGAAGCCAGATTTTGGATTATGAAACCTCACTAATGCAAGCCGCTAGTTGGTTAATACTTCACAAAGAATTGTCGTGTGTGTTTGGTTTACCGTTGAAACTGGCCAAACTCAAGTTTGGATTTCTAAACACAACTATTTCTAGCGTTAGAAATGTGAGTTTACCATGTTTCAACGCTAAACTAAACATGCACATCAACAAAAACCCTTTTTAAAAACCAATTAGGGGTTAGGTAAAGTTTCATGTATTTTCTCCTGTCCTGTTTACTGGATTTAGTAATTGAAAGCTCAAATGATTTATTTAAAGTCCGCCTATAAGGAGCAATAAATGGTTTCTCAACTGATTGGGTTATTATTATTATTATACTAGTAAAAAGCTCCTCTAAAGTGAGAAGATGAGGGTGTATTTACCCTTAGATTTTCTAGGGTTAAAATAATCATACACTTCCAAATAAATCAATGTTAGATATAGTTTTACTTGCTCACTTTAGAGAAGTCCTATCCATTATCCAACATCATATTTACTTAACTCCCATTCTGATTTTGGACATGATAGATAACACACTTTTACATGGCATACCACAAAATAGTTTCTTGTCATCAACTTACTCATGGGTTTCAATAAAGGAAAATGAGAAAATGTATCAATTCCTCAAAATCTAAAACCTTAAGGCCCTTGTGATATGAGAAAAAATTCTTCTTTTCTGTTTTCAGTACTAATGAAATACAAATGTTCCTCTGTTGTCACTTTGTTTCCAGGTTTCAAATATTGTATGTGAAAATATGAAAACAGCATTTTTGTTGTTCATAGTATTCCCTGTACAAATCTTTGGGGGAAAAAAAGAAAAAAATCAAAACAATTTAACTTTTTTATAAGTATCAGTGAAAACAGAAAGGGAAAATATTTACTTCACTCTAAGTTATCAAACAGCATCAATAGATCCCTATTAAAGTATTCAGGAGCATACTTCTTGATCTTTATAGTTGGTCACATTATAACTATTTATTACAGACACAAGACAACATAGCTTCTCAACTGTTTTTCTTTTTTAATGGTGAGCTCAGTAGAAGTGAGAACGAGGAGGTGGAAAAAGGGAAAGGGAAGGAATGTGTGTCCAAAAACCTTCCCAATTTTCACTTCTCCCTTTTCCACCTTTATCTCAGTGCAAATTATCTACAACTACAAGAATTATTGAACAACTGAAGATAAATAATCTCAATCAGTTAATTCTTAAACGAAAACCTATCTATGAATAACTTCCACCAAAAACCATTCACCAAACCCTAAAACCTAGACTGAGGCTCCAGCTATCCTGCCACATTACAATGATCCAATGATTCAGCCACATTATACAATATAAACATAACACGCAAATTTATCTCATATTACTTACACAAATAATGCATCCGAATATTTATTTTATTTCATTTTTTAAAAAAAGAAAAGGTAACTGACCAGAACGGCCTTGTGAGCGGGAACGGAGGGAGCGGAAGCATCAGCGGAGGGAACGAGGACGAGATCGGTGGTGGAAGGAGCGTCGAGGGGAGAAGAGAGGGCGAGGAAGGAAACCTTAGACTTCAAGTCTTGGATCTGACGCTTGAGTTCTTCCCTGGTCTCGTTGGCTTCATCGTAGCACTCCTTGCAGGTTCCGGCGTCGTCAGGGTCGTACTCCTCATCGCAGGAAATGCAGCGCATCGTGAGTCTGTCGTCGTCGCTGTCGTAATCGCTGTCGATCTCCAAGTCCGATAACTGCCGCGCCGCTGACGCTAAGCACCGCCGCGGGGGCATTCTTACTCTCTTTCAGCCTTCTGATTGAATTGATCGATTCTCTCAGTGTGAGAGTGTGACAACATCCCATGTCAAATATACAAGCTTTTCCAAATATTTATATAGATTATTTTAGCGTGTAGTAACGTGGTAAACATTTTTTTTTACGGTTAACGTGGTAAACATTAGTACAAGGTTAAAAACACTCTAAACCACCCCTTCTTATTACATCTAATGTGTTATTAAACTTGTAGCAGCACATTATTGAATTATAGTATATAACTTTTTACATAGTCAACAAATACTTATTAAATCCTAAAATAATTGCGTTTAGTAATCGAAACACTAAATCAAACATGCAATAATATGTTTTCAGTGTTATGACCCAAATTTGGTGTTTTAGTAAATTTATTAGCCCTTTCTTCATTATCGATAACTTTTAAGTGTTTACGCGGCAAATAGATTTCTGTCTCACTTTTATCCACTACCATTAATAAAAATAATTTAATAATTGACATACTTACGTAATTTACTAATTCTAGAATATAAGCTATCTAAACTAAAGATTTTAAATTTTGAGCTTAATTACTATATTATGACAGTGTAAAATAGTCATCCAATGATGTATTGCCACATCAATCAATGATTATGACACCTCATATATTATTAAACTCAATAAATGATGTGGCAGCACATCATTGGATGACTGTGTAAAATAAGTTTACACTGTCAGCGTATACTTATTAAATCCTTAAATTTTATGAATTAAAATCAAATTCGAGTGAGTGGGCTTGATAGATTCTTAGTCTCCCCTGATTGGCTGGAGCAATGGAGAAACACATCGTTATGAGGGTTAAAAAGAGGAATATCGGATCACTGTCCGATTTTGTTGAAACGGGAGAACATAAATTGGGGTCCTAAGCCTTTCCAAGTGCTTGATTGTTGGAGGTTTGTTCATGGCTATGCAGATTTTGTCAAACAGCATTGGAATGAGATTTCAGTGGAGGGGCATGCAGCTTTTGTGTTAAAGGAGAAGCTTAAGGTGGTGAAAAATATTTTGAGAAGTTGGAATAATAACTCTTTTGGAGGCTTGGAGGATAACATTTCTATGGTAAAAGAGAAGATTCATTCTCTTGATATGAAAGGCGAGGATTCTACTTTGACAGAGCAAGAGGTGAAAAATAGAAAGGATTGGACAGCTGAATTGTGTCATTTATCAACAATGAAGGTGAGTTTGTTGTTTCAAAAATCAATAGTGAAGTGGCTGGAAGCAGGTGATGCAAATACCAAATATTTCCATGTTCCTATTAATAAAAGGAGATTGAGGAATGATATTAGAAGCATGAAAATTGATAATGTGAGGTATTGTGAACCTTCTGCATTGAAGGATGTTGTAAAAGGAGTTTTTTAGAACCATTTCAAAGAAAAATCATGGCAACGTCCTAATCTTGAAGGTGTGTATTTTAAAATGTTATCTGATTTGGATGCTTCAGAGTTGATTGTGCCTTTTTTAGAAGATGAGGTAAGAGCTGCTGTGTGGGATTGTGGTGGTTCTAAAAGTCCAGGTCCGGATGGGTTTAATTTTAACTTTATCAAGGACTTTTGGGATATTCTTAAATTTGACTTTATGTGTTTTATGAATGCTTTTCACTCTAATGGGAAACTTGTCAAAGGGTCAAACAGTTTCTTTATTGTATTGGTGCCAAAGTTAAATTGTCCTCAAAGGGTGGAGGAATTTTGTCCCATATCGTTGATTGGGGTCATGTATAAAGTCTTGGATAAAGTGCTCATCAATAGATTGAAGATGGTGATTGGTAATGTTATCTCAGAATCTTAGTCAACTTTTATAAAAGGTCGTTTTATTCTGGACAACATTCTTATTGCAAATGAAGTTCTTGAGGAGGTGAAGAGGAAACGTAGGAGTGGTATTTTCTTTAAAGTAGATTTTGAGAAGGCCTATGACTCTGTCAACTGGGATTTTCTCCAGTATGTAATGAGGAGAATGGGGTTTCCGGAAAGGTGGCGAAATTGGATCTCTGAATGTCTGAGTACATCCAGAATATCATTTATTCTCAATGGTAGCCCTTCAGGTGAGTTTGGGATTGCACGGGGATTAAGACAAGGGGATCCTTTAGCTCATTTTCTCTTTCTTATTGTTGTAGAGAATTCCTTGATGTGTAAAGCGGTTCAATGCCAAGTTTTAAGGGGTGTAAGGTGGGTAATGATGAAATGATGATATCTCATTTACAATATGCGGATGACACGATCTTCATGGGTGAAGCTACTCTTCCAAACTTATGGGCTGTAAAAGAAATTCTGCAGAATTTTGAGTTAGTCTCAGGATTGAAGGTTAATTTTCATAAGAGTAGCCTTTTTTCTTTAAATGTTGATGAGGAGTGGGTGACCATGGCTGCAGAATTCTTGAATTGTAAGGTGGGTTCTTATCCTTTATATTACTTGGGCCTTCCTGTTGGGGCCAATCCTCGGAGAAAGGAGACTTGGAGTCCAGCTATTCAGAAAGTTCAGAAATGTTTGTCCAAGTGGAAGTCCAAAATTTTGTCCTTTGGTGGTCGTTGTGTCCTACTTCAGTCAGTTCTTCATTCCATCCTGATTTATTATCTTTCCTTCTTCAAGGCTCCGAAAGGTATTATTTCTAAACTTCACTCTCTTTTTAAATCTTTCCTTGGGGGGGGGGTGTGAGGAGGAGAAAAAAATAGCTTGGGTGGCATGGGATGTTGTGTGTATGAAGAAGCGTCGTGGGGGACTGAGGGTTCGTGATTTGGGTGCTTTTAACCTTTCACTCCTAGGTAAGTGGCATTGGAGATTTTTGGTAGAAAATGGGAGGTTATGGCATAGGGTCTTATCATCTATTTATGGTGTAAGGTCAGTTGGTACTGTCAGTGGTGGGAGTCAGAAAGGATCTAGGTGGTGGGTTGATGTTTGGTCTATTGAGAATAGTTGTTCTATTTCTATGGATTGGTTTTCAAGAGGGTGTGTTAAGGAAGTGGGGAATGGGGAAGATACATTATTCTGGAGGGATGTATGGTGTGGTTCAGAGGCATTTTGTATCAGCTTTGGTAGACTTTTCTCTATCGCCAGAAATAGCGATGTGTCCTTAGCTGACATGGTGGGTAGGAATGTAGGGGGCTTGGTGTGGAATTGGAGTTGGCGTAGGGAGTATTTTCAATGGGAGAAGGATCTATTATTACAATTGATAGCGGAATTACAATCTGTGAGACTGTGTGGTGTTGGTTCTGATATGTGGCGGTGGAGGCATGATGCTTCAGGTGTGTATACAATGAAATTAACTTGTAAGGCCATAATGAATGAGTCAATCAATGTTGATCTTCCAATGTATAATTTTCTGTGTGGTCCAAATTAGTTCCGTCAAAGATTTCTGGTTGAAGCGCAGGTTGAAGCGCAACGCGAACTGCACAGGTTAAAAGATTTCCGTGTGGTCCATAATGCTACAGCGCAGGTTAAAGCGCGGAACGCGAACTGCACAACTTCAATCTTTCTCTTTTTACTTGATTTCTCCCATAGACGGGTTTTGTTTGATTGTCTTCCCTTTTTTCCCCTTTTCTTGATGAAATCTTGCATTTATTGAGCATCTTGGATTTAATTGGGAAGGTTGTCTGCGGAATCCTTGTTTAATTGGCAGTCGATATCTTCTTTAATTGCTCTCAAATAATCTTCAAATCTTCATTTATTGCCTTCAATTAAACTTCAAATCTTGCAGATATCTCCCTTATTCAATGCTATCTTTCCTCCATATCAAATCTTTGCAATAATCTGCACAAATCAGCACAATTTATATTAAAATAGCATCAAATTCAAATTCAAGACTAATAAATACAATTTATCTAGTATTTAATAACAAGGGATTAATTTGGGGCAAAAATACCATTTTATCCTTGATAAGTGAACTAAAAAGTACTCTAATTTATCATATATTTTTCACTTATCAAACCTCTCCCGGCAAAACTGAGTATTCTTTATTCCTCCAAGCCTCTCCAGGCTCTCAGACACTTAATAATGTTTACAACAATGATAAGTTTAAGTTTCTGAGAAACTTAAACATGGGTTCTCTTGTACAAAGGTATAACTGAGTAGAACTCAGGGTACAAAGAATAAATCTAAGTACAAGGAAATGAGATACAATAGAGTGTTTTGGCTTAAAAGGATTTTCTGATGAATCTTTATCATTCTCTCTTGGGCTTGACTATTGCCTTTCTTGGGCCTTATTGTCGCCAATCTTCATAGTCTTTCATGAAGGTCTATATATATGATTTGGAAATATAGCCGTTAAAGATTGCTTAGCATACTGTTGAGAATGAATGATTAATGCTCTTAGAGCCATTGTGAAACAGCTTCTCTTTTGTTTAGCTTCTGTCTTGAGCAGAGTAGGTGTGCAACTATGATTCAGTTCTATCACATGGCAGTTTGGCTCTTGAAAATTGTTTAAGAGATTTTCTAGTACTTCAGTAAGTTGATGTTCTTTTCTCTCTCTTTCTTTATTGCAAGAAGTCTGATATCTGGATAGAGATGATGAGATCCGTTAGACTTCTATTTTCAATCTCGTTTTGAATCAACTTTTCTTCTTGTTGAGATGCAGGCTTATGATAGCGTATCATAGAGACAATATAGGAGTAGGTGTGCAGCAGCGCTGACTCTATCTCTGACCTCTGTTTGTTTTTCTACAGCAGGTTTCCTCTTTTGTGTCAGGAAATGAAATTGTGCCAACAAGCCTTTGTTTTTACCTTGCAACTGATTTAACTAACCATAAGGCTTTGCAGAGTCTTGAGTCTTTTAATACTTTAAACATATTGACTCATTAAGTCTTCGGAAGGTAGCATGCCATTCAGACTTCAGAAGTTTCTACTTCTTCAGAGAGTCCAATTTCTTCAGAAGGTTCTATTTGTTTCAGCAGATTCTGATCTTTCCAAACCCCTTCAAAAGGTTGATATCCTTCAGCAAGTCTTTTGGCTTTTCAAACGAAAGATGCCTTGAGTTCTTTCTTTAGTAGGTTGTACTTGAGGACAATAAACCAAAAACAGAAATCAATTCCTCATCGATCAATGTGCTTTCTGGTTGGCGATATTCTAAGATCTTGAGGACTGTCTTCATTTTAGCTTACGTAGATGTACCTCCTCTCCTCAGCAGATTCAAGTTATTCGGAGAGTTTCTTTAGTTCAGCAGGTTGATCATCTTTAGAGAGTTGCTTCTACAGAGTTGCTGAAATACACAGAAAAATACCTTTCTTAGTAGAACCTGTTTTTATATAGTCTAATTTGTTAATCATTAAAACCAAGGATAATGAGTCTTGAATCTAATTTCAATTACTTAAATTGATTTTGAGACTCAACATGCACATCTATCATCGCTCTCCACATTCCAGTCCTACGGGGTTCTCCTTCTTTGACATCCTATGGAACATTGAAGTCTTCCTAAATTGACCCTATCGAGTTTTAACCTGACAGGGAGCGTTTGCCAATCCAGTCATCGTATTCAATGACTCCCATTACTTACCCCGTTCCTACTACTTTTAATTCTCTCTTACCTATCTACGGATCCTTTAATCTCATCAATGATGACCTCCGGTCCCTAAGTCACAAATTCGATTCTGAAATGAAATATATGGTGAATTGTTGAAACTCTAGCAAGCGTACTAAAGTCAGCTGTAGTATAATAGTTTTAAGTAAGAGTGTCGAACCCATGAGGAACAGTTTCGATTAAAATTCAAAGTTTGATTGCTCACTAAGTATATATACAAAAGAAATGAATTTGTTCATAATGGATTTGGTAATAAACTAAACTAAATTGCATTTAAAGTAATTAAAGGCAGTGTAAAAGTTAAGAGGAAATTCAAGTGGAGAGACTGGATTGAATTTCACCTATCTCACTCGTCTGTATTCTAGATAAATAAAGATACATAGCATTCAAAACTATCAATATTTGATGCAACACACAAAAATCATTTATACCGATTCCTCAAATATAAAATTCATAAGATTAATCCCCTGAATATTGATTCCTCAAATATCCAACAGATTATCCAGCTTTGCATTCAAATGTTATAAGCAATCGACATATTGAAATCTATTCCGAGCATTATAACAGATCGAGTATTTTCGTTCAGATTGGATTTCCAGAAATACTTTCTAGTTAGATCTAAAAATAGAAATCAAGAATCTATTGATCAGATAGAATCAAGCAGAAAGAACGAAACAAAAATACCAATATCGAATAGAAACAAAATTACTATATATAAATATCACCAGAATACATCCGAGTTCGAATTGATTACATTCAATCCCAAGAAGGAAATTAGCTACTCATGGTAGCCATTACACATGAAGGATTTGGAGAAGAAATGAAGAAATTTCGCTTCCGCAGCCTTTCGTTCGTTTCGATCTCATTCCGTAACTTTCTAAAAATGGAAAATGTGAAGTTTAGAATGACGAACCCTCTTTATGATTCTGTTTTGTCATTGAATAAGTGATTTCTCGCTTGAGCGAGCCAATTCTCGCTCAAGCGAGAAGAGTACTTCATGATGAAGAAAAGTCTTCTCGCTCAAGCGAGGCTATTCTCGCTTGAGCGAGAATAACACTCAAAATCACTCCTCTCTGGACAAATCTCGCTCAAGCGAGAAGATTCTTGCTTGAGCGAGAAAATGGCAGAAACTATCCTTTGCTATTTTTTTCTTGGTTCTTCATAATTTTTCCAATTCTTTTCTTCTCCTATCTTTAGTTACCTGAAATTTATACAAAAAGTGGGATCAAATGGCTTCTTTTAGATCAAGACTCAGAAACATATATTTGGATTCAATAATGCTTAAATTAGGGGAAATTAATGTCTAATAAATACAATTAAAACCATAAGTGCCAGAATTCCATATGCAAATTCACTCCAATTTGGTACTTATCATGAACTCCATTTTCCATTGGCGCTCGAAATTATAACTATACAATAAAGACATAAGAGAGCTTAACAATGAAGTCTTCCCCCTTGTTCGAGAATGAGAGGCTAGGAGGGGTCAACTAATTGGAACCGACACGCATGATGGGGTCTGTGACCCCCCATACATGCTTGGAGGAAAAAATCAGGTTACATGAAAAGCAAACATTTCAAGTTAGCTCTGAAGACTCTCTCCGGAATGAATAGAAGAGTGTTAACAAGAAAAAAGGAGAATGGGAACGCCTCATGGCCGAGTTTGATAAGTAAATAAAGGAAATGAAAAAGTGCTTACTTGCTCAAAAGTCTATGCAATCAATGGTTATGAAAGAAACATGGGCTACCACAAAAAACATGACGTAGATAAGATTCTCCAATTAGACATATACCTTGCATTCCATTCCCAACCTTGGTGTGCCTTCGATCCTAAGGACGACGATCTCCCTAAAAGCTTGAAGTTCGAATCTCGGGCTTCTTCTTCTTCGGGAGGTACTTCACCATGTGTCCTAATTGGGATCAAAAGAAATATTTTCCTTGGCCCCACAGGAAAATCCCTCTATGGCTTTTCCCACACGTCGCGCAAGTAGTAAGCCGACTCTCAGACTGTTGTGCAACCTTCTCATCCATCACACTTCCACCTGAGCTTCCCTCAAGTGGCAACTCATCTCTCTTCCTCTTGAGCAGGACGGGGTAATACCTACCCAGGAACAAGTTTCTGAAGCCCTTCTAGGTCATAGTGGTGTCCAAAGCCATCGCTCGACCTTGAGCACCCATCCACCAAGTCATTGCCTCCCCTTTGAGCATCAGGGATGCAAAACTCATCCCTTGCTCATCGGGGTATCCTTTGGCGTCTAGAATCTCCTTAATCTTCCTAAGACAAGTAGTCGCCGAAGAACGGTCCAAGCCCTCATCAAAGGTTGGTGGGTGGCACAACCAGAATCCACTCGCTTGGTGATCTGACTTCGGAGCTAGTGGGTCGCTTGACCTATAAGTGGGGTACAACCGCTCTCTCCCAACAGAGCAAAAAGAACAGTGGTCTGCAAGTTCAGAGCGTGGGTCGACCCTTCGATAGCCACAATGGAAGCATCCTGAGGGTTTTCCGTAGCCCAACACCTACTTCATATGCTTCTACCCAATGTTATTAAAACCGGACCGGTCATTGACTCGGTTAGAGTGGTGAGTCATTGGGTCAATGGTCGAACCAGTGAGTCACTGATTGAACCAATTAAACCGGTATATATTTGAAATTATATTTTTTATTTTAAAAACTTAATGCTTATAAAAAAATAAAGTATATAAAAATAAAAATCTAAAATATTTATCTAACAATGAAAGAAATAAATGATACAAAATAAAAATGAAAAAGTAAAAAAAACTAAAATATATATGCTTTATTATAATTGTTAAAATTTAAATAGATGTTGAAAATAAAAAATTAAGAATGTCAGCAAGAAAAGAAAAGAAAAATACGTAGCCATGCTTCATCAATCGATTGGCGTGCACGGTGCAACATGGGAGTGAGGAATTGCTTTTCAATTTTCAAGTTTCTAACCAGCTATATATTTAACAAAGCATATATATATATCAAAGCAAATGTTTGGCGTAGTGATAAACTATGACAGTGTTATGCTCGCGCACACGGGTTCGACTCCTCTGGAGGCTATATCACATATTTTTTAAAACAAATGATAGATAAATCAGTTGATTGTGAGACCCGGACTGGTCTAAAACCCACCGATTTCACGGGTCTTTGACTGGTTTGACCGGTCAAAGCCCGAGTCAGCAACACAGACGATCCAAAACAAGGATCGGTCCGGCCTTGGGCCCGGTTTTCGGGTCAACTGGTTTGACCGGCCGGACCGGACCGGTTTTAATAACAGTGTCTCTACCCATAAATCTATACACATTGAAAAAAACGTGGAGTTGATCAGGCTCTATATTTCATCCTGAGGGTTTTTCGTAGCCTGGCGCCGACACCTAGAGGATTTTTTCACTGTTTCCTCTTTAAGGTCGAGCTCAGAATTTGAATCCAAGGATCATCGCCCTTGGAAACCCTCAAAAGTTTTATTATCATTCAAGCATGAAATAAATTTTTTTTAACCTATTTGAGAATCCCATTTCCCTCTTGGCCTAGAGGTCCATGAGATTCCTCATTCCTCTTTGGTCCGAAGACCCATGAAATTCATTTTTCCTCTCTGGTCCTATGACCTATAAATTTCCACTTGGCCAAAGGCCCATGAAAACATTTTGTACATGATTAGGGTTTCGAAAATGTGAAACATGATTCATGTCATGCATACATGTTTACATACGCTAAATGATGATTTCATTACATTCAAACCTCATAATCAACTGTCTCATGAAAACCTTAAGCTTTGCAACCTAGGGCTAAGCCAATTATCAAACATTCAAAGCAGTTAAACATATAAACCCTGAATTAAACTCAATCAACCACAAGTAAGTAAAAAAGAAGGGGAAAGGATAAGAGGGATCACGAGGGAACTTCACACATGATGAAAGTGAGTGGGTGAACCACACCGTTGAGATCCTGGAAAGCGTACCAATATCGTATCAGTATAATAGTTTTATAAGTACCCACGAGGAACTCGAACTACTATTAACTCAACACAATTTAGTTCACTAAGTATTTACAGAAGAACATTGAAAATTGCATTTTGGTTTTGTGAAAAGTTTGGTAAAACAAGTTCACAAATCAGACAAAGGCAATAAATTGGTTTCGAAAACAGATTTATAAAATGGGGATTGAACTCGTCATTCTCCCTCCTCAGTATTCCGTTAGTTCCTGTACTTATGATTTCATTGACATTGATGCAATACACTAAAGTCGCCTAGGTCGATCCCTCGCACCTAGAGACCCTAAAAATATACCCTTGAATATCAATCCCTCGCATATCCAAACATAGATTCCATCATTAAAAACAAGTATTCAAAAGCATTCGATAGATCAATATCTATTCCTAGTATATTAAATCCACCGAGTAGGAACGTTTAGTTCGAAATCAAAGAAATATC
The DNA here is from genome assembly GCA_026901365.1 of Sesbania bispinosa. Taxonomy (NCBI): domain Eukaryota; kingdom Viridiplantae; phylum Streptophyta; class Magnoliopsida; order Fabales; family Fabaceae; genus Sesbania; species Sesbania bispinosa. The sequence goes on along the minus strand of QLOH01000551.1, from coordinate 121,452 downwards.
TTCCGGTCAATACTAAGATTTAATAACAAGAACTATCTCGTAAAATAGATTCAAGTGTTAATACAAAACGAAACTAACAATGTCAAATGAAAGTAAAATACAAGAACCTAAACTGAATACGTATGTGTTTGGTTTACTCCAAAATCACGTTTTAAATGTGGATCTCGACAGAAGCTACTCTCTGTAGAGTTTGCCCGGATCCACGTTTGGAACGTGATTTTAGAGTAAACCAAACACGCTATACATCGGAGTTCAAAGACTTCGTTCAATCCCGGAGGAGGAGGTTAGCCACTCATGGAGGAGGGCAGTCCATAAGATGGAAGGGAAGGGATAGAGAAGAAAACCCTAGCAAAGCTCTGGAGAGGAAACTTGGAGAAAGGGAATATCGAAAAGTGTAAGAGTCCCTAAAATAGCTTCCTTTCTCTTCTTTTAAGTGCTCTCAGTAAGTTGTCTGAAATTCGTGCGTTCAAACACCCAGAATGGAGGTTTGAGCACCCCCTTCTTATTTTTAGACAAGACTTGCGCGCTCAAGCGCGTGTTTGGGCGCTCAAACGGCCAAACTTGCTTCCAAAGTTAGCTTTCTCTCCTCTTTTAACTCCATTTGCTTCTTAACTTTCCTTCCAAGTTTTAATACCTACAGGATATATACATTCCTCATCAAAATAACATCAAAACTCCAATTTAAATTAAAAGTTACATAAAACTAAAATTAAGCAATAAAAGGGCAATTAGGGGCCAAATTAAGAACAATTATCGTCTCAAAGTGCTAAAATCATACCTAAAAACTACTAATTTTATGCACTTACCACACACCCATCTCAGAAGAGATGGAAATGGAGATCTTGAAGGGTTGATGATGAGTTCCTTGAGCTTCCTTAGCCTCATTATCCCTTGATTTCACACTCCCAAGCTTCCTTTTCCTCTCCTCTTCATGCTTCTCCTCTAGGGCACAAAAGAGAGTTGAGATAAAATGTTTTAGATTTAGGGTTAAATGACCCCGAATCTAGCTACCTATAAAAATCTCGTAAAAATGTACGGCTCGAGCACTTATTTTAGAAGCCTAAATAACTTCCAGGTTTTTTTAACCTAGCCCGATAAAGCCCGCTACCCACCTTGGGTCGGGTAGTTCGAGTTTCCAGCTTTATCTGCAATAATTTTTTGTGAAAAGTTTTATTTTTTATATAAAATATTAGTTTTTAATAGATATAATGTATTTTGAGCAAAAAGTATTTTTATAAAAATATATTATTTTTTATCTCATTCAATGTCGCATAGCTCACGAAAGGGAGTTGCTTTTAGCACCCCTTTTTGTTGTTCACACATCCACACCTACCTTTTTGAAATTATTTTTTCCCAAACTACCATCCCCACCCCCACTTCACCCCACCACGTCCCCCAACTAGGGATGTCAAAAAAACCCGCACCCGCGGATACCCGCGGATATACTCGCGATGGGTACCCGCATATATATTAAATGGGTGGGGACGAATATTATACTACCCGCCCCGCGGATACTCGCATACTCATTAAAACATATTTTTCTATTAAATATATTTGAATATTAAGATTTTTTATTATTTTATGACGGGATATAATTTATTTTATATTAATTTTTAATATATTAACATGTAATGGTATTATATAATGATTGTTTATATATATAGTATGATATTATAATTTATTATATAACATCTCCTCTATTTTTTTTAAATAAAATTTAAATTCTTAAACATTAATGGGTACCCGTGAATACCCGCGGATATCCATTACCCGCATGGGTACCCGTTAATTTTAGCGGGTACCTATACGGGTAGGTACTACCCGCACCCGCCCCGCCCCGTTGACATCCCTACCCCTAACCCACCACCTCCTCCCCACACCTCCACCACCCCATTCAATTTTTTTCCTCTTTTTTAGAAATAATTTTCGCTAAAAAACGCTTTCGGAAACCATAAAATTGGCTTCAGTATTTTTCCCGTCGTTAAATCAAAGACATAATCTTTTCGCTGCATACCCAAAAAAATTCGTCTATAATTTAGTGGCGGAAAAAATCCATTGCTAAAAGTTGAAAATTTATAAAAAAATATTTCTAGAAATTAAATGCCAGAAGCCATTTTTATGATTTTGTTTTCGAAAATTAATTTTCAGGAAGTATTTTTTTTCAATAATTAATTTTCGAAAGTGTTTTTAACAAAAAATATTTCTAAAAAAAAGAAAAAAATGAATGGAGTGGACAAGGGTGCGGGGAGGTAAAGGTGGGTGGGGGACGTGGTGGTGATGAGGTGGGGTGAAGGAGGGTAATTTAGGGGTGGAGGAGGATAATTTAGGAAAAAAAAGAATATGAAAAAGTAAAATTGAAGGTGCAAATAGTAAAATGGGGTGCTAAAAGCAATCCCCATGACGAAAATATAGGGTTGAACTATTATATACACTACAATATTTTTATACAATGTCATATTTTTTTTTTCTTAATCACATGTATCCCCATTAATCAATATAATTCTATTCGGAGGTTTAATCATAATTAAGGTTTCCCACCCCGTTAAGAGTGTGTTAAAATTTAATCAAACACTATATAGTATTAAAATTTAATCAAGTCTTATACTATTTTTTTTTTGTGACAATCAAATATCAAGCTATATTCTATATCTATCGGGTCTTATTCTATACAATGTATCAAACGAACTAGCTAATGAATGAATATATAAAAATAATTTATTAGAAATAATAATATTAATTATATTTATAATATTAAATTAAATGTTACATAATCTAATAAAAAGTTTAATTTTAAATTTATAAATTAGTTTCCTTAAAATACTCATAAGACTTCTCAAATAAAAAGAGACTATCGGGTTGAAAATGCAGAGTAAACGAGTAAAAAAGGTAGTAAACAGTTTTTTCTTAAAAAAAAAAAGAAAATGTTGAAAAAATTGCGCAAACAACAATAACCGTTGACAGCGTTGAAAAGTTGAAAAAAATGTTGAAACAGGCAGTGGGGCGTCGGCGTCGGTTTCAAAATAACTCGGATAAGAGAAAGAGAGAGAGAGAGAACAGCTTAGTTGCAGTGAAGAGAGGCAGCCAAGCCAAATCAACCTTCACACTTCCAGTAAAGTTCCTCCACCGCAACTCTCTCTCTCTCTCTTTCTTTTTCTTTCCCATTTTTTTAACCTTATCTTACCATTCTTCTTTCCTCTCTCACAAACTCTTGCATCCCACAACTAATTACAGCACACTCTTTATCTCTGGTCTTTTTCTTTTTTATTTATATTTGAATTTTTTAATATTCTGCATAGTTAGCAAAATAAATCTCGTGCGGTTGCGTTGTTGCTTGCTTGGTACTTGCTTCACTTCACTTTTCTTCCTCTGAATCACGAGACAGCCTCCTCCTCTGCTTCAAGTTTCCATTTACCTGTCTGTCATCATTTATTAGGGGGTGTTTTAACTTCTTGTGGCTTTTGGAAGGGTTTTCAATCTGTGAAGTTGTTTCGGCAAACAAATCTGGCCAAGATTTTGGATCTTGGAAGCTTGGCTGGCTCCACTGTGAAACCCTAATTTTGTTCTGCTGCAATGCTTACAAAATAAGGTTTTATTATTATTATTATTACCTTTTCCTTTTTTGTTTGCAATGGGCACCGAGAATGGAGTAAGCAATGGTGATAACACTGAATGTGCTGAACAAGTTCAGCGTTTGAAAAGCGTAGCACTTCATAATGGGGTGGCAATTGCAGATGGGAATTATGTTACTGAAGAGGCTCAGCACTTGAAAAGTAAAGCAATGAATAATGGGGTCGCTTTTGCTGATGGAAATGGTGTTACTCAAGAGGCTGGACTCTTGAAAAGTGAAGCCGTTAGTAATGGTGAGGTGGCAATGGCAGTTTCTGCCGACGGGGACTTTGGTGGACTTGAATGTTTACGAACTTATAAGAGGCGTAAGCATGTAAAGTCAAGTTCAAAAAGCAAAGTTCAGGGCAGTTACATAGAACGTGTGGAAGCTGCAGCTGCAAGTCATGTAGCAAACCAGGTTTCCTCTCCTCCTTTGTCTGTTTTCCAATATGTGTACATGTGATACCCAATATGTGTCCCAATATGGGTGATTGATAAAAGAAGAAATATCATCTGGAAAAATGATAATGTTTAATTAGAAGTAAATATGATTCATGTGTTGATTTGTTCTTTTGATGCTATTAATAATTCTAGGTGGTTTGTGGAGTTTGTTATAATCCCACATATATATCCTTTGATCTGAAGTTAATAAGCCCACTGTTTCTTCTTATAAGAATAAACTAGCTAAGCTGACAACAAGCTACATTTGATTCACATTTCGGTAACTTTAGGTTAATGCCGGTTAATTTTGTGAATACAAGGACAAAGAATTATGAGAGCATCAACACACAAAAATCAGGCTCATCAGTTTTTATTTTATATTTCCTGTTTTAAAGAGTGGATGATCATGCACCTATGCAGTTTTAGTTAAGTTGCAACTTAGGACCTGTGTATCTCAGAGTTCAGACACCAGGGAAAGGATATACTTGAGCATATTGATCATGGATCATCCTTTCAATCTTTGATAGTAAGATCCTCCTGTGTTGGGCATTGCGATGATAAGATCCTCCTGTATCTACACTGTTTGGATGAAAATTTATTCTGTGCATAAATGGAGCCTAGATGCAACCTATGTTCTGTATATATTTTAAATGCTGGGAATGAATTTTACTTGGACAAATTGATTGTTGACTATGCTGAAATTTGGTTGTATTAGGAGCTAATTTGCTTGGCTTATATAAGAAATGCCACAATTTTCAATGATTTTATTGATAATAGGATAACATTCGGGTTAAGTATAAAATGATACCATATTGATGCATAAAGATGTTTGATTTGAGGGCTGAGATACTAGAAATTTAATTGTCTCTATGGTGGGAGAAGACCAGTGGTGGGGACTATATTTTTTTTCATCATAGTAGGGCAATCTTAGCCATTTCTTCTATTTTTCATAAAATTCCTGCTGATTGGGTTCAACTTTTTTGTACATCATGAGATGATTCTGACCCTGACAGATAGATGTCTTGAAGCACAATGAACACTCTTTTTTGGTTATTTCTTCAGAGCTGTATTTTTTTTTTAAAATTGCAGGTTGTGAAGGAACCCTGTGATGTAGCTTTAGGCAATGCAGCAGATGATTATTCCCATGGACATTGGGGAAAAGTTGTACTAAAGCATCTATATCAGTCATTAGGTGATGGCAATGGCGGCATTGAGGGGTGCATAAGGGAAGCACTAATTCATCATCCTAAAATTAGTTGTGCGACTACACTTACGGTTGGTTCTTCAGCTAGAACTACCTGTATCCTGCTTATTTGACTTATCCTAAGCCCTTTTGGTTGCTTTAATTATATGTTCCATCTTATTTTGATTGCAGGAAGCTTTTAAAATTGATAAAGATGGACAAGAGTGCTCTTCGCAGTTTGATTGTTTGTCTCATAGAACACGGAATGAAGCCAATGGGCATGCAAATGTCATGCGTAGGGGATGTTCTAGTGAACCAAATGGCCATGGTGTGACTGAGATGTCTCAGCGTGTGCTCTGTAATATCTTAACCTCTGAAAAATTCAGTTCATTATGTAAGGTTTTACTTGAAAACTTTCAAGGAATGAAGCCTGAAAATGTATTTGACTTTAGTGTCATGAACTCAAGGATGAAGGAGCAAGCTTATGAACAATCACCAACACTTTTCTTGTCAGATATTCAACAGGTAATTTTTCGCAGTCTCTTTATAATTAAATGATTTCTTTATTCCTATATGGTGCTTGATGCAAGTTGAAAATTGTAGATGACGACTGAATGTCTGGTTTACCTAGAACCATGATGTTTATGTCTAATGGCTGATGTTTATGCATTCCTTTGATATCACTATATTCTTGCGCTAATTTCTAGATATTGTAATTAATGTGTACTTGATCATGGATACTTTAAGCATCAAATGTTTGAGTGTGATTAGCTCTTAACTTTCATTCCTGGAGTTCCTTTCTTTGGACAGTAAATAGGGTTCCTTTTACTAACAACAAAAATATACCCAAACAGATTCATATGTCAATAGAAATAATTTATTATAATTTTTTTTCTGGTGTCAGATTATTCGGTTTATATTATAAAAAGGGATTATTCTTGATAAATAGAATCTTCCGTTCATTGTATTATATGCTATAAAAAAGGAGGCAGTGGGTGAGCTGTGTGTGCAGGTACATGTGCATAATTGGCAAAATGATTGACCTTTGTTGAATGGTTTGCAGTTGCACTTTGTAGTCCTTTCTTGTATCTTTTCCCACATTTCGATCTCCTTGTTTTAAGTTGCTTGGGTGGGATATTTGTGCATGTACATGTGTAGAGTTGGAGTGGCATCTTATCCTCCTTTATAGTTTGCTTGCACTTTGCAGTCTTTTCGTGCACATTTTTTTCTGTGCTTCTTCGTCTCCTTGGTTTAGCACTATTTGAATAGAATATTTTTGCCTTTTCGTTCAAGTCTCCTTGATATTTTTGCACAGAAGTTTGCACTTCTGTGCATTGCCAAACATTCTTCTACTGCATTCATAAATGTCATACTTGATTTTCTATAGGTTCATAGCTCTTGTTCTTTTAAAAAAGTGATGTATGTATAAATCCACAACATCATAATAATCAAGTAAAAAAATTTCAGTGTGATAACTGCCTTACCAATTTTTGTAATACCTTTTGCTGAATTATTGTCCTCTATTAACCATATGCTCTTTCTTCAACAAGAATAAAAACAACTAGGTCTTATTCCACTAGGTGGGGTTGGCTATGTTGATCAGTCATTGCCATCCTATCAAAAACCAAAATTTCAGTAAAACCATATTCCCACCCAAGGTACATTTTAGCGGGCTGTCCACCGCAAACCACCAGTTACTAAGGCATATGCTAGGAAAGGAAGAAAATCCTGTAGTTCTTAGAGCCCGTTTGTTACAACTTTTTTCATAAACAAAAGCATTTTTATTTTGAAAATAATCACTTTTAAATATTTTTTGTATTTTGTTTAAACTTAAAAAAAAAGCAGAATTTGAAAAATAATCAGGTTTTTGATTATTTGAGAAGCAACTTTGGAGTTGCTTTTTGAAAAAAAAAAAAAATTATAATTACCTTTTAAAATAAAAAAGTGCTTATTATAATTGTAACCAAACGAAAAATAACTTCCTATTTTATCAAAAATCTCTATAAAATAAATTGCTTATTTATACCATCTTAAAATAACTTTTTTAAAATCTTAAAGAAACAAGACCTTAATCTTCCATTTACAATTTGGTCTTAAATTTTTATTTGCTGCTATGTAATATTTTAATAAAGTTTTCTTACCCTGTTTCCTTCTACTTTGAGCAATGCCTACATCTTGGAAAACTCTCATAAATCTATATGTTTAGGATTTTGTTTGGCATTTTCAATTGTATAAACCATTGAATAAAACAGCTGTTGAATGTTGTGATCTATGGGAATGCTCGGGAAAAAGTTGGAGAAACCAAAAGTTACTCCCCCCTCCCCCCAATTGATAAGGTATTCAATCAGTGGCAGGAGGAAATGGTAATGCAAAAATACTTGAAATTCTTGAGGAAGTATATATATTGTCAGACTGAGTGACCAATGGAATTTCATGAACTGACATAAATTGATGTCGTAGTGAGGATAACCTCTTATATTGCATTCATATGTTTCTCGATTTCCGTATTGCAAATTTTAGTTGAGCTTTGTAGCTACTCTTAAGACTGCTGTGAAGTTTGTTTGATTATTTTGGGCATATTATATTTATTTATTTTGAACATTTCTTCCTCAATGTTTAATGTTGTTTATACAAACCGTTGATTTGAACTGGTTGATTTTTGTGTATCACTGCTAGGAGAATCGTAATTTGGTTCACAAGTTTATCATATTATCATTTGAGGGTGCTTCTTAGCATGTTCCATGATAGTTTCTAGTTCTTATTTTGTATGACTTATCCTGATATATAATTTTAGGTTTGGAGAAAGCTTCAAAACGCTGGTAATGAGATTGTTGCTCTTACCAAGAGCCTCTCCAACATGTCAAGAATTTCCTACTGTGAGCTGGTAATATAATTCTGTGAAAGTACTTAAGTTTCATAGTTTATTCTTTGCTTCTGGATTTTATTGTGTTCTTCCTATGCATTCTGCTCCTATTAGCTTTCCTTTATGTAAACAATAATTTTTCCATATATTCAGGTGGGAATTTCAGCTGAGGGCACATATGAAGATGAAAAGCAAGTGGTAAGAGTTTTAAAATTTTATTTTGATAATTCACAAGTTGATCATCCAGGACTCAGATCTGCTTTATGATATATTCGAAATTTAGCTTCATTTTTATCTACATTTTATCTAAGGCAGCAGTCAGAGACACTATTGTTTTTATTAGGATATCATAAGATACAGTTTGTGTAGCTCTAGTGTATCCTTTTAGTCCAATATTTTGAGAAAAAGTGAAATAACACCAGAAATGCCATCAATCTTACTTTTTGATAACTGGGAATCAAATAGACATAGGCATAGCTATCTATTTTTTTTTTTTTTTGCAAAGAATTATGGAGGAAATTATGAAGATAACTACCAGATGGCATTGATATTGCAGAAATACATGCTGTTGATTCTTAGTTGGTTATGACCAGGAACATAACAGCTGAGACCATAATCATATCTTTTATCTTTGCTTTGTTTGGTCAAAGCTGTAAAGCTTAGACTAAACCTTAAACCCTAAACCAACGCTTAGACTAGAGAATTCTATCTCTGGCCCTTAGCTCTGTTTCTCTGTTTTGCTTGGCCAGATACCAGATATTTCTTCACTTGTGTGCATATTTTTGTTTTGAAGACTGTTAAGGCTTGAAGCATGAAGACATGGGGTTATAGTTATATCACCATAGTCTATTGCTATCCAGTCCCATACATAACTGATCAAATGTGAATAGGCAGTTAATTGTGTGGAAAATATTATAGTTATTTAGTCATAACTGATAGAGTACCTAGAGAGATGCTATGGAAATTTGGAATAATGGAAAGCTCTAGAAAAAGAGGGGTTTGAATTGATTAGAGGGGGCCATGACTAGTGTGAGAAAGCAAGGTGGAAGTATTGAAGATTTCCCTATAACTATAGGTGTGCTCCAAGGGTCAACTTAAAACCTTTATCTTTTTATTTTGATTCTAGATGTTCTTACTGAATGTATAAAAGAGATGGTGTCACAGTGCATGCTTTCTGTGGATGATGTAGATTTAGTTGGAGAGTCGAGAGAAGAAATAAATGGAAAATTAGAAATATGTAGGCAAGTCTTAGAAACACATGACTTTTGCAAAGCAATGTTGTCAGTAAGGTTATACGGCGGATGGCGGCAAGGACCTTTAAGCGCCATACTGCCATGGCGGACGCCATGGCGGTCTATGGCGGACAATATATATATAAATATGATGAAAAACAGCAAAATAATAAACAGATATATTAAAACCAACAATATAACAATCTAAAATTCATGGCATTCATAATCCTAACCAACAAAAGGATTAAATAGCCATCAAAACAAAGAAACAATGTTAAAAAACAGTAAAAGAAGTAGCTTGTGTTGTGCTTGAGCAAGAGAAGGTGCTTATGTTGTGGTTGTGCTCGCGCGGAGAAGAGAAGAAGAAGAAGGATGGGGACTGCTGCAGAACTGTGGAGAAGAGAAGAAGAAGGATGAAGACTGCTGCAGAACCGCGCGGAGAAGAGAAGAAGAAGGATGAGGACCTGTCGCAGACAATGGTGGTCGTGTCGAAGGTGGCAGCGGCGGCAGAACTCGTCGGAGGAGGCGCGCAGTGGACGTCGCATGGAGGAGGTGCGCGGCAGAACTCTCTAGAGGATTTCTCGAGCAGCAGAATTAGGGCTCTCGAACCAGAGAGGTTTGGGGAAAAGGGAGAAAACCGGGTCGACCCGGGCCCAAACCCGAAAAAAAGCCCAAAATGGGTGCCACGACCGCCATGCCCGCCGTAAGCCGCCATGTGACACCGCCATAACGGCTGCCATATGTAAAATGGCAGACCAACGCCATACAAAGGCCAAACGGCCATAACGGAACGCGGCCGCCGGCGCCATGCCGTTATGGCGCCGCCATAACCGCCATTTGATAACACTGTTGCAAAGTAGGAGCAAAACAGTATATGGAATGTAAATTTAGGAAGAGATGCACAAATCATAACTTTGAAGTGAAAATTGGAGAACATTCAATACCACAAGTGTCACATTTTAAATTCCTTAGGTCCATCATATAGAATGATGGGAGATAGAGGGAGATGTACACCATAGGATCCAAGATTCTAAGCAGGGTGGATGAAATGGATGAATGCCTCAAGTGTGATTTGTTATAGAAAAGTACTACTTAAGCTCAAAGGAAAATTTTACATCACATTATAAGACTTGCCATGCTATATATATATAGGACAAAATGTTGGACGGTAAACAGACAATAAGAAAGTAAACTTTGTTGCAAAAATCAGAATGTTAAGATGAATGAGTGGGTACACAAGACAAGATAAGATTAGAAACACAATTGTTAAAGAGAAAATTGGAGTAGTCCAATTGTAGAAAAGATGATAGAATCTCACCTTAGGTGGTTTGGACATGTATGGAGAAGACTCATAGAAGTAGTATTAAGGAGGTGTTGACTAGATGGAGGATAGTCTAATAGCTAGAGGTAGAGGGAGACCAAATAAAACTACAAGGCAAACCATGAAGAGAGATTTAAAGGTAAACGGTCTATGTTTAAACTTAATACATGATAGAGATTTATGGCATTGCTTGATCAATGTAGCCAACCCCAACGTGGGATAAAGCTTGGTTGTTGTTGTTGTATTTAGTCATATCTTATCCATTCTTCTATAAAATGGTATGGTTTTAATTTTATTTGTCAAAGTTTTCCTAAGATACATGATAAGATCCAATAATTGAAATTTATGAAAAGGAAACATCTACCTTTACAATCTTATTTTCCTGTTTGACAATGAAAGACATGAAGAATGCAGTTACCGTTTCTAGGGATTTGCTAGAATAAAGACAGTTCAGGGATTTGTTTGGTTTTTAATATTTTTGTCTCTGAAAGTCTTGTGTGTAGTCTTTCTGATTTTGCAGACTTTTGATATCAATGATGGATAGAATCTGTAACACTGGAAAACCCTGCCCTTTTATCAGTCCCAAATTCACTTTATTTGATATGATTAGGGCTTTGCATTAGATGTTTACTAAAATGATTTTGATTTTGTCATGTTAAACAGTTCTTTAACCGGGAATCTGACTCTCACATGAAACCAGAGCAGACAGAAGAATGTGCTACCTATAAAATTTGCAGTTGCAGGCATTGTGGAGACAAGGCAGATGGCACAGACTGTTTGGTTTGTGATTCATGTGAGGAGATGTACCATTTGTCCTGTATCCAGCCTCCAGTGAGAGAAATACCCCACAAAAGCTGGTATTGTGCCAATTGTACTGCAAGTGGCATTGGATCTCCGCACGAGGATTGTGTGGTATGTGAAAGGTTGAATGATGCAAAGACCCTGGACAATATAGTTGGTGGTGAAAGCTTCCCTATGAATGAGGAAGCACTACATGAATTTGAAGAGAATTCAAATTGCACCTATGATGGGATTCAAGTATCCATAGGTGGGAAAGAAACACCCAATTGCAAAATGTGTGGAGATAAAGTGGATTGTGAAAAAATTAAAATATGTGGTCACCCTTTTTGCTCCAGTAAGTATTACCATGTAAGGTGTTTGACAAGTAAGCAGTTAAAGTCATATGGTCGCCGTTGGTACTGCCCTTCTTGTTTATGCGGGATTTGCCTCACTGATCGAGATGATGATCAGATTGTACTCTGTGATGGATGTGATCATGCATATCACACCTATTGCATGAAACCTCCACGAACTTCTATTCCAAAGGGGAAATGGTTCTGCAAAAAATGTGATGCTGGAATCAAAGCAATACGCCGGGCAAAAAACGCATATGAGAGTAAGAAGCCACGAACAGGCGAAGACGTTTCAAAGCTAAATGCCAATCTTGAAAAGAAATGCAGCAATAAAGGTGTACAAGAATTGGAAAGGGGTGGAGGAATGGACATGCTTTTAACTGCAGCCAATACTCTTAATTTTGAAGAGAACTTGGCTTCAACCCAGACTGAGTCACGGAGAACATGAATTTTCTCAAGGCCTTTGTGAGCCTCCTAGTTTTTGTTAGTAATGGATTTAACTTGGTCTCTGTTAACTGTTAATATCCAATTATTTCACTTTTGGTGCATTTTTTGGATGACTGATACTTTGTTAGGCTGTAAAACTCTGGTAGACTTCCTGACATTGGATACATGACATAGAAAGACCGGGCTTTAGAGGGTAAAGAGCTAAAGGCATGATCAGAAACTGTTTAACTTGTAATTGCTACTGCTATTCGTGAGAGTAAGCAGGTCAGATACTGTAATATAGATGTGGTTGATATGAATTTAATTGGATGCTTTGCTTGTTTCATGCAGAATATAGTATTTTGGGTTAGAATGTTATAAGTCAATATTTCCTTAAATTTGTATAATGAATTTGTATTATGGTGAATATCAGAAGAACGAAAGTTTATTTACTTTTTTTTTTCTTTTCTCGTTCAGAATTCAATATTTAATTGCCATTTCTGTATAAAGCTTGTTTTGCATTGCTGCACTTGATTGTAGGTCAAAGATCTTTCTGTTTTCCAAGTAATCTTTATACCACACCCTTTTCGTGCAAATTTCTTTTGGGAGTTCGGTCGGAAATCGGAATGTGATGGTAAATGGTTGCAGCTGTGAAATTTTAGTGTGTGTGTGTGTGTGTTTTTTTTTAAATCTGGCTTACACAATTTTGATTGATTTGAGAATATTCGACACTGTCTATTTAAGATTTTTTGTATTTATAGCATTACTACAAGATCAAACACACTTAAAGTAGATAATCATGACATACAATTATATTTCTAATTAAGAGAGTTACCACATTTTTCTTATTATTATAAACACAAATTACAAATAAATGTTGCACAACACAACTTATTGAGATGCCCATAAACACAATTTATTGAGATACCCATAAACACAACTTGCAAGTGCAGACACAATCTAACTATTCATGATTAACAGTGATACCATGCAAGACAACCGTCTCCATTGCCAGACCAGGACCAAACCCTAATAAAACTCCCCACTCTAACCCTTCACCAGTTGTGCTCTTCCCTTCAGTCTTAGACCTCTTCCTCACCTCATCCAATACAAAAATCACAGTTGTACTCCACATGTTTCCATACTGCCTCAACACATTCCAACTTCCCCTCAGCTTCTCTTTATCCAATCCAAGCTCCTCTTCAACCTTATTAAGAACATGTGGTCCACCTGGATGAATTGCATAAAACAAGTTGTTCCAATCAACATCCTCATTGAAGCCAATTGAACTGAGCTCATCAACCAAACACTTCTTGACATTGTCAGATACAATATTGGGAATGTCTTTATCTAAATAGTAAACAAGACCCATATCATGTGGATGTCCTTTGATTGCATTCTCAGTATCAGGAATAGTTGTCTGTGAAGCTAACACAATTTCAAAGAGTGGATGTTCAATAGAAGGGTTAGGATCTGCACCAATGATAAGAGCAGCGGCACCATCCCCAAAGAGAGCGTGTCCTATAAGAGCATCCACGTTGGAAGCACTAGGAGCATGAAATGAAGCGAACGTGGTCTCTGCACACACGGCAAGAACACGTGAGCCAACGTTGTTCTCTGCGATGTCTTTGGCGACACGGAGGACAGTGCCGCCAGCGTGGCAACCGTGAACGAACATCATGAGCCTGTTGACGGTTGGTTTGAGAGAGAGGAGTTTGGTGAGGTGAAAATCGGGACCGGGAACGCTGCCGTAGCAAGAAGTGGTGTAGAAGATGAGGTGTGTGATTTGTGATAAGGGTTGGCCCCATTCCTTGATGGCTTTCAATGCAGCTTCTTGGGCGAGTTTGATTACCTCTTCAGTGGGTTGTTGTAGTCGTTTCTCTAATGGAAGACCCTCGTACGTGCCAGTGTTGGAGTTCTGCTTCAGAAAATCTTCGGTGAGGACAATGTGTCGTTTCTCTATCTTTGTATGCTCACCTGTACCACGTGAGTAACGCGACCACCATTTTGAGTTGAGATAATAAATTCATACAACCAAAACATACAACAATTCATCCAACTCACTTTTTCTCTTTATATCTCTCCATCACATCACCTATCAAATCTCATATTTCTCTCTCTTTATCTCTCTTAGCTGTATTGTCGTAGGATTGTAAGAATTACATTCCTCTTTTGAGTTTATTTATTTGGTCTTTTTTTTTTAAATGGTAACAAGTATATAGGGAAAAACAAGATAGACTTTTCTTTAAAAAGAATACATATGAAAATAGACAATATATTTATTTTAAGAATACATATAAATCATATATTAAAATATGAATAGGTTGAAGTTAAAATAAATAATTCAAATTTAATATGTAAATATTTAGAATACAATTAATTTAAATTATCTATATAATTTGAATTTAATACATGAATATTAAAGAATAATTTGATTAAATTGAGGATTTAATTTGAATATGTATATTTTAAAGGATATTTATTTTAAATTTAAATTATTAATTCATAAAAATCAAATATTTCAATTATACTATTCGATAAACTCTATACTATATATTTAGATCCAAATTATAAGTTTTTTTTATAAGATTTAGAGATAAATATCTATGGAAATATTTTAAAAATCTTTACAAGAGAGGTAGGTAAAAGACGCCCTAAAAAATAGTGAAAAATATTAAAAAAATTACATATAGTTTTCTAAATGAGAGAATAGATAAATTAAGTGATTAGCATACTTTATTAAAAAAACTCACATTTGGTGGATTAAAATATAAGTAAATCTTAATTAATTTTATCATATTTAATGAGATAAACCTAAAATGTCTTTTAATTATTTTTGCTTATATTCAAGTAGAGAGAGTAGTAAAGAGTTGATTTTTAAAATAAAAACTCATTTTAAAGAGATTTTATCCAAATAAAATATATAAAAGAGAAGAATACTATTAACACAATAATTGACATATTTTTCTTGTTTTCAACGTGCTCTATTATTAAATGAAATAATCTCATTTCTCTTTTTAAAAGAACCCAAGTTAAGATTTACTTATTCATAAACAAACATATTAAAAGGCATGAAAAATACATATATAAGAAAATACATATACGCTTGAACTTGAGCTTCAAGCGGTCCTGATGGTCGCTATTGGTGACCCGGAAGTAGAAGTCAGGATAATCTGCTTGAAGGATAGAATTTGGTGGATTTGCTGTGCCAATGGCTAGGATTGTGGCCACTCCCTTGTCTCGTGCTACCTCTGGGATTTGTTCTAGGAACCTCTTCTCCATTTGGTTAGTACTTAAATTGTTGAGTTTGATTGACTTTCCTAAAATAGTATAGCAGATCTTATAGAACAGAGATGCCTGTCAATTGTCATGATATTTTGAGGACAAACGGGAAACTCATTTATAGCTCTGGATGCATTAACTAGGGCTGCCTAACTAAGCACCAAATCACGAACCTATCCCCAACCCACAACAGAATTGCCCATGCCCCAATTAATATTTAGATATAAAATTCATATAATAAAAAATATATAATAACTCATACAACATATTTTTTCTATCTCTTTTTATCATATCACCTGTCACATTTCACATTTCTCCCTATTTACTCTCTTTTCTCTTTTCCTCTCTCTCTGTATTGTATGTCATACAACATGTACATTAACATTTTTCATTAATGTTAGCTTCTGTCACGTGGTAATTTCGAATATTAAAAGCCCATGCAAAATGATTCTCAAGTGCTTTTAGATACTCAAAGATTATTTTTTATTAAATTGAGTTTTTTAAATGTAACTTTTTTAAATTTGTCTTCCAAGATCGGCCCAATTAATAAAAATCTAGATTTAAAATAAATTTCAAAACGTTATGAATAATATCAGCTCTTAAGAACGAGCATAAAAGTACTAAACATGAAAAAAAAAATTATTAGAAAAGAAAATATGCATTATTTCAGAAGTAGTATAAAATAAAGGATTTAATTGATATACACTGTCAGTGTAAAGAAATTTTACACAAACATCCAATGATGTGCCGCCACCTCATTTAATGAATGTGACACCTCATGTGTTATTAAATTCAATAAATGATGTGGCAACACATCATTGGATGTCTGTGTAAAATTTCTTTACACACAGTGTATATATATTAAACTTTAAAATAAAATTAAATATACTTTTTTATTTAATAAATTCATACAACTTATATATTATTTTTTTCTCTATTTTTTTACATCACTCATTACATTTCACTCTTCTCTCTTTTCTATTCTTCTTTTTAATGTATAAAATACCATATAAGATAATTATACAAAAATAATTTCTTAAATAGTTGTTATATAATATCATCTTAAACTTTGAAAATCACACACAACACACACAGAGAGAGAAAGAGAGAGAGATCAATTGATACCACGTGTGAAACTTGTAGTTATACCACTTAATAGTTTTTATAAAGTAAATCAAGTTTAAAAATTTTCATAAAAAAAAAACTAATTGATACTACTCTGGACTTGAATATAAGAAAAAATAACTAAATTCTCACTTATTAAGAAAGTTAGTTAAACTCATTTAATTTTCTTGATATCACCTAAAAAGAAATTGCATTGCCAAAATTACCCTACATTCAATTTTATTGAAACTTATTTCAAGTGGACATACTCTCTTTCTATTGACACATGATTCATTAAATAGAGTGGTTGAAAAATAAAATTTGAATTAAATAGAGGGTATTTTGGGATGATCTCATTAAATAGGATGTAATTAGTTAAGATTTGCTTATATTTTAGTCCACCAAATGTGAGTGCTTTTTTGCTTATATTTAAGTCCAGAGGGAGTATTTCATCAAACTAATTTATTTTAACGTATAATATTTTTTAAAATATAAGTAAAAGTCTATTATTAGATAACATACTTACGAATATCCAAATTATCTTAAATTTGATATATATAATCATGAAGGTAATATAACATGATCTAACGAATAACGATTGTTTCTAACTACAAGCTACTTTAGCTAGATAGTTTCTAACTTGTAACTTCTTTATTTTTCTTCCATTTTTATCCCTCATATTTTAATTCATTTTTTATTTATCTTTTTACGTCTTTTTATGTCATTTTACAATTATTACCTACCTTATCAACTAGTTTTACCATTTAGTATATAAGTTAGGAGCTTCCTTATAAGCTAGCTTTTTCAAACACACTTTTTATAAGGAGAGACAAAGTCCACTTCGATAATCTTTACGTCTCGAAAGGAAAGAGTCTATGATTATTGACTTGACTAGGGATACACTTGGTTAAAAAAAATACTAAATATTTATTTTGGTGGATAAAAAACTAGATATCTTATTGTAGATGAAACGAAACAAATTAAACAATGGAATACAGTTCCATTTTGTCATTTGGATATTTTATCATCAAATTGAAAAAAGTTCTGGTTCCATTATTTAGGAGTGGATATAAAGGTAATACTTATTATTTTATTTTTCTTATATTACCCATATTTTAAAAAACAAGTATATGCTAGATGAGGGTTTAACTTGCATAAGTGTACATTACACTAAGTTTTTACACCATTGAATAAATTTTTCTCAATTTTTTTTTTAAAATCTACCACTGAATTGAAAGTTATTATCATATAAATCATATTTATGAAATTTTACATTGATCCAAAATTATTAATACATAACCAAGATGTGTCAAAGTTAACGTTATATATACATTTAAAATATATGAAAATAAGAATGATTTTATTATCACACTATTAATATTAAAATTTTACACAAATCACAAACAATCACGATAATAAATAATTATAATTAAACGATTAAATCAATGAAATTCACTTTAAATATAAAGTATTTTCTGAAAATTATTATCTCCTTTCTTATTAATTATTATATTCTTTATCTCTCTTATTAATTATTTTTTCTCATTTTTAATGAATATCCGTTTACGTTGTTTGCTTTCTATTTTTTATTTATTTTTTTTAATTTTATATTATTTCATTTCGTAGTAAAGGAATGATGAAAAAGTAGGCCACGTTACCGAACCTCCTCCAGAAATATTACATCCTTCCGAAATCACTAAAAAAAAGTTCGATTCATTTATATTTGTCTTATAATAATATTTTGTTAATTCATTTAAATTTTGGATCATATAATTCATATTAAATAAAATGAGAACCATTGACCATAAGATAGCAAACAGGTAAATAAAATAATTTAAAATGATAAAGAATAGAATTGTATGAAAAATTAATATGTAAAAAACTTTTTTTTTTTGTCTAAAGCTGATTTTCTCCGGGCACTTATGTATATCATAGCTTTTTTTTTGTGTGAACCAAAGGTATTCCCCAGTAGATAGCTAAAGATTAATCCCTTCGAGGCATAGAGATCACCGAAGTGAGTTTTGCTTCTCCCAACAAATTCTTTTCCATACACACTACGCGAGATCAAACTTTTTCAAGATGCTTAAGGGACCTTTGACAAAAAAAAAAATGCTTAAGGGACCCAGTTATATATTAACTATACCAGGTTTTATTGGTTGATTTTTGAAGACTAGTTTTTTTCATTTAAAACACATTAATATCTACTACATTCGTTCCTATTTATCCGTCCCATTACATAAAATTATACAGATTAAGAAATACAATAAATGTGTTGATTTTTATTGAATTTATTTAGATTTTTTCCTAATAGTATCTTTATATCTTTATTTTATTCATTACATTTTCCATTTATTATATCTTTTATCAAGGATAAAAGTAGAAAAATATACTTAATACCTTCTAGAAAGTATAAATGGGATAGGCAAATTAAAAAATATTCAGATAAATAGAAACAAAGATAATATATTTTTAAGCTTAAGCCTAATTTTATATATGCCCCAAAACAATTGGTCAAGATCATATGCCACTGCATCACAATCGACCAAAGTATAACAGACCGGTACATCTTGTTGATTATATAATAAAATATTTTTATTTACTCATCATTTTTGTACCTTTTTTTAAACAAAATACTACCTCAAGTCCTATTTAGGCCCGTTGCTTATCAGACTTGGATGAAGTGTCTTAATTGGTTTGGATTTTCATCAGTGCTACATAACCATTTTAATGATAATTTTTTGCACTTTTTAGGCCTCCCAAATTACAATTCTAAATGGAGACATGCATAGGTGGTATGTGATCGGGTTATCTATTATCTAGAGTATTTGGTTGGCCAGGAATAAATTGGTGTTCTCAAATATTAAGCTATCACTCACTGATATTTTGGAGCTGATTCAGTTTCGTTCTTGGAGTTGGCTTAAGTCTAAGGATTGTAATTTTCATTATGACTATACATCATGGTTACTGCAACCTTACTCTTGTCTTAGTTTCGGTGTTTAATGTTGGTTCCAATGTGTGATAAAGCCAGAAGGGAATGTGGGTGGTCTATTTTATTGATTAATTTACTCCTTGCTGGAATTTAATTCTTGACTTTTTGCGCACCTTCTGTTTCAAGTGGTAATGTTTTGGCTTGATGCTGGCTCTGGAAGTGTAAGTGTTGTGTCAGGTGATTATAAATATCAAGGCAATTAATTGGAAATAAGGTGTTGTCTTTAGTCATCAAATATTGGTCTAGAATTGGTGCACTGGGTTTCTATATGCAAAGGTAGAGGTGTCAAAATGGGCCGCCCCGCCCCGCCTCACCCGAATCCGTAATATGGGAGGGTTTGGACACTTAGATTAGAGGCACGAAATTTTGCCGGGCTTTTTAGCCCGGAAATAAAAAAGCCCGATCTTAAGCGGGTTCGGACCGGGCTACCCGATCGGGTTACCGGGCGGCCCGTTTATCTCTAAAAATCTCTTCCTGAATTGTGAATATATAAATACAATGACTTCTGCTGCTGCCCACGTTCATTTCTATATGTTTTATGTTTAGGATGGTTGTTGAACGCTAGTGACGTTCTTACTACTACTTCCTCAAGAAGACAGGGAATTTACCCCAATCATTTATGTAACTTTAGAACAAAAAAATATTGAATAATGAACTAAGGAGGTCAAAGCAGGATACGGGTCTCTCCAAATATGCACGGTTAGCTATCCCTCTCTACATATTTGGGATCAGAATTAGAAGCCAAAGTACATTGTAAAATAAAACCGAAAAATGCTGTTCAAGTTGTTCTTTTCTTGCAGATAGGCTTTGCAATGCTTCAGCAGGATCCAATACAGTGATCTGAAAGAGAAACTCAAAAGGGTCCTATTAGTACTGATCCGGACCTCGGCATAAGCGGCTCCTCACGAGACGATCGCCCGATCCATGTCCCGAACGTAAGAACCAACTCAATGCCGCGTCGGTCTAGACGATCGCCCAACTTAATCGGTCCGATGCCCATACCACAACGACGAAGCCTCGGACCCTATGACTAGAGCCCCAGAGGTAGCTTACCTACCAAGTCTCATCGCATTTAATGCGCCCCCTACAACCCCCGATAAAGGTAAGAGTATCTGACACACGCCACCGGGGATTACGGCCGTAGCAGGAGAAGGGCGGCGGAGGCGTGCCTGCTCCACCTGCCATGTTCCCCCCTGTCGTAGCACCCCATGGCTATATAAGGGGCCTCACCCCCATAAGCCAGAGGTAATCAATCTATCACCATTCACCCTCATATCATTCCTCCCACTAACTTGAGCGTTGGAGTGCCTTCGCAGGTACACCACCGCGCGCCCCGTACCGGAGCGACCACCGGAGAGCAATCAACCGCCTGCAGGGACCCTCGGACCAACACGCTTAGCGCTCGGACCATCCCCGTGATCTCGGCCACAATCAAGTACTATGTGAAATCAATTGAATACGAAATCTTAATTAGAGTCCAAGGAAAAACAGAATCGTGAATTATGTTGACATGTTATTTTGAAAATATAATACTGAGTATTAATAATTGCGGACATCCCTCCTAATGGAAATCCATTTATACTCTTTTTTTCTTAAGTCTCCAGTAAAAACTGAAGATTTAACAGCCAAAGAAAAGTTCACTGAATGTTTTTTAAAATGAATGTTTTTTAGTTTCATGGGATTGATGGATGTATGTATTTTAATGTGTTTGAGATTTGTTTAAAGTGTTGAATGTGATTTATTAGGGTAAATTATGTTTTTAAATGATTTTTATAACTAAATTGTAATTTTTTTTTTAGTTTTGTAAAGTATAATTGTTTACAATTTTTAATGAGTAACATTTTTGAATAAGTTAGTTTTTTTTAACCGGGCCGGCCCGCACAAGCCCGCTATCTGCATAGGGTCGGGCTAGGGCACTAAGTTCACAGGACCGAATTTTTGCCGGGTATTTAGCCCTGCCCGTACAAGCCCGCTACCCGGACCGGGTAGCCCATTTTGACACCTCTATGCAAAGGAGGACTTAATTGGTTATTATGTTTATTATTTAATTGTATCTTGTTATTACATGGAGCTCTCAATTTTAGTAGTAGTTAGGTGTTATGGTTGTTCCGTTTTCTGTTTAGTATATTTGAAGTAGGTAGTTTTTGAGCTGGAGAAATTAAAATTAAACTTTTTCTCAGTTGAAGTCTTTGTATGGGTTGGAGTACTTTTGTACTCCCTTTAATACATTTTTTTTGCTTATCGAAAAAAAGTCCTATCTATAAGAAGACTTAATTGCATTTTTAATCCCCCTATTATCATCTATCCACAATTTTGGTCCCCATACTTTTTTTTTCATGATTTTGGTCCCCTATAATTCCTAATCCTGAATAACGTTCAAAATTTTGATATCTCTATATCTGAAAGTATGTGTAAGAGGGACAACTAATTCAGGATTATATGAATTATAGGGGGACAAAAAAAAATAGTAAGGGACCAAAATTGCGGATAAATGATAATAAGTAGACTAAAAGTACAATTAAGCCATATAAGAAATATAGGACAAAATCATCAAGATTAAAGAAATGACTCAAAACCAGTTAATTGTAATTATTAATGTCATAATTTTAAATTTTATTCCAAAAATATTCTAAATATTAAATAATTAAAATAATGACAAAATTACTCCTAATTAAAGTCATTATTAAAGTACTAACTCATACTCAAAAGTACAGTAATCTTACTAAATTATCCTTATTAATTTACTTTATTCTCTTTCTTATTTTACATGAATACATTAATAAGTAGTTAGTATTAGTGTGGTGCACAATTTCCAAACTTCTTTTCACATAAAAGTGAGAGGACAAAAATGAAAAATTGACATTAATGTTCACCTAGAAATAAGAGAACGGCCCATATTATGAACATAATTTTTTTTTCCTAAAACAACTAATAAAATGAAGGATCTGTCTAGAGTGAAACACGCGGCGGGTGTTTCACTAGTGACATGCACACAGTGTCATAACCGTTGAATATATTAATTGTTTATTTAATGGTCTTGATTTGTTACAAGAAACCTGCTGAGACAATAATTTTAAAATTGCAATATAGTCCCTCCGTCCTTTTGTTAAAACATTGGCTGGATTTCTATAATTTAACTTTTAAACCATGTTAACTCTCATAAAAGCATACTGTGTGCATATGTCTTTTGAACCCGTCTTCATTTTGGGAACAGATCCTCTCCAGTTTATGGACACAATCCTGACCATTGAAAATATTTATTTTATAAATAAATTAAAGCTTGAAAAAAATTAAAAACCAACCACCACTTGACAGTCCTTGATTTAGAAAATTGCATACTCTGCAGTTGATCAATCCCCTTCATTTTCCGAAATTGATGCACTGCGCTTTGTTATGATTGACCATGCAGCGAGAGCTGATGGCAATGATGGTTAGATGTGTGGCTTTTACTATTTATCAATCCCATTAAAGAAAAATATACATATTAAAAAATATAAAAATATAATAATTTATATTAAATTTATTGTATTTATTTTCTAATATTTTATTTTTTTATTTTATTCATTAATTTTTTCACTTATTATCTCTCTTATCTAAAAATATAAAAAGTAATTAATACTCTATTAAACTTCTAAATGAGACAAATAAATAGAAATAAAAAAATCTTCAAATGAAACAAATAAAAAAGAATGAATATATATATATAATTTTTCTATTTTTATTTTTTTAAAATTTTTAAAGTAAATAATTTATTTAATATTCCCGAGAATATTAAATACATAACAAACATACATATAAATTTTAGCCAAAAATAACATTCTTGGTAATAGAATTCCCGAGCATCATTCTCGGGAATATGATTTTTTTCCTTGAAATAAACTCATCCTAAGAGTATTAAAACTTTGGCACCCCATTTTCTTGGTGTGGAAGTGTAGGGATAGAAAAGAAAAAGAAGAGAGAAAGTGAAAGATGTGATAGAAAATAAAGAAAGAGATAAAAAAGGAGATATGAAAACAATTATAAAATAAAAGAGTGGGAAAAATTCATTGCTCTATTTTAAAAGTTTTAATTAAATTTTTGACGACATTTTTTTGCTATGAGAAGTGTAATAATGAGAAAAAATAAAGACAAGAAGAGAAAAAATGTGATAGAAAATGAAGAGATGGATGAAAAGAAAAATAATTTATGAAAGGAAATATGAAATGAAGGAGCATGAAAAAATCATTACTTTTTTTAAGAGTATTAAAATTTGGAAGTCCATTTTTGGGGTGTGAGAAATGTAAAACAAAAAAAGAGAGTCATTGAGAAAAAAATGAAGAGATAGAATGTAAAAGAAGTAATAATTGATGTGATAGAAAAGGAAGAGAGATGAAAAAAAATAAGAAGTAAAATGATTTTATATATTTTATAATTAAAGTAGCAAGTATCTTATATATTAAACAGTTTTTTTATGAAATTAAAAATAAATTTAAAAAATAACAAATGAAGTAATTTTAAAATTTAAATTTAAATTTAATTAATAAATTAATTTAATTAATAAAAAATTATTTTGGCAATAATTTGTTCCATGTATTGGTTTAACATTTATTTCTATATTTCTCTTGAAATTTTAAAATTAAATTATTTTTGAAATTATTTTTTTCTTATATATTTCTTGTCCTCCCTTTTAAGAAAAATAGTGAATATTTAATTTCATTTCAAGGCATCTCTAAAAACCAAAAGACATGAATTTCAAGAGTTAAAAATTTGTGAAAACTAATTTTAAAAGACATAATAATGTTTCATTATTTTATGATAATAAATACTATAATGTTTAAATTATATATGAAAATAAAAAATTACGTTATCCGTACAACAAAGATTATTAAATCTATTTGTGTTAATGACCCAATCCTATTTTCATCACATTACTATTTCAATAATGAAAATGTATTTTATCATTTTCTTAAATCAATATCTTCAAAGGAATCATTTCTTATTTTACTATTTTTTTTATGAGTTTAATTAGTACATAATAACAGTGTAAAAAGGTTTTACATTATCATCCAATAATGTGTTGTCACGTCATTTAATGAATATGACATCTCATGTGGTATTTAACTCATTAAATGATGTGACAACACATTATTTGATGACATTGTAAATTTTTTTTTACACTATCAAAATATATATACATTAAATCATTTTTATTATTGAATACACATTTCATTTACTAGAAAATCATGAGAATAACATGTCATATTATTTCAATAATTTCTTTAAAATGTATTAGGCTCATTATACTTCATCAACTTAGTTAGCTACATATATGTTTAGTACTATATTACTATTCAAATGCATATGATTAATTTTTTTATAAAAAAATGCATATGATTAATTTCAACGTCTTAAACCTTTGATTAGAAACGAAAAAAAGAAAAGAAATATATTGCATAATTCTTGTGTGTTTTAGATGATGATAGCCTGCAATTTCAAAACCTTCCTGAGTCTTTAAAATCTATTTTAAGCTAGAGAAGAATGCAAAATTTTAAATATAGTGAACTTATGTAAAATGTTACAACATTGCAATGGCATGCACACCCAAGAAGCTATGCAACTATATCGTCCCTTAGGCTTTGTTTGGTGGGAGTAGAGAAATGGAGAGAAAAGAAATGAATGAAGAGAAGTGGGAAGAAGAGAAATGGAGGTGACACTATGCCAAAAACCCCTTTTACCGCGGTTAAAAGGGGCTTTTTACCGCGGGTAGAACCGCGGTGTAGCACAGTGGGATAAAAGCCTTTTATCGCGGTTGATTTTCGGAACCGCGGTAATTGGTGTTGGTTTTTTACCGCGGTTCCGAAAATCAGCCGTGGTAAAAAGCGTGGAAGCGAAAAATTTTGGCACACTTTTTTACCGCGGTTGGCTTTGTGAACCGCGGTAAAAAATCCCAAAAATCGTAGCTATTTCGTAGTTAATGTCTATCTGTTATATTAAAAATCCCAAAAATCCTAATAGAAAGCCTGATTTAATCCCAGAAAGTAATTAACATAAACCAAATTTGACATACATGACATGCACTAGACTATTGACATACTAATTGCATGCTACACAACAACCAAAGCCTTTTTCCCACTAGGTGGAGTCAGCTACATGGATTAAAAAGCACCAATGTGTTTGAGCAAAAACCAAGTATTCAAAGAGATCACTTAGATCTATGTACTTTACATTGATTACATGTTGATCCAAATAAAAACAGACCCTCTGAAATTCTGACATTGATTCTCAGTAACTCAAGCAGCATCAATTTCATTAACCGAAACCTTATTTATTTATTGGTCTTCTTTGGAGTACTAGTATATGCCTATATGCATGCATGAGTTTGAACATGCTTGTTTTCTAGTTGGAGAGGTTCTAAATGTATATTTGGGCAACAAAGACAAACTCAACTGTAGAACAAAGAGGCTGTTAGTTAGCTAGAACCTTTATAAAATTTCGGCTAAATCTAAGATGCATCCACACAATTTGGATGCAATAGTGTAATATTTTCTGCAAGCAGTGAGATAAGGCCAATATAAACTAGACTAGAAGGTTGAGATTGATTTGACTGGTTACTTGCTTAATCTGTCCAGTAAACACAACAACATAGCTGACACAAGGTAAATTACTTGAATCAAATTCCTGTTTAGTTGTTGGAGACCTCTATCTAGCATAGATTTACGTCAGTTTACTGGACTTATACTCAGTACAGCAAAAAATAATAAAATTATACACATTTAATCCAGAAAATGAAACATTGAAACTAAACCATTCTTCAGCTTATTAAAAAGTCAGAACAAGTTCTAATCCTGGCAAACTGGGAATACCGTGCTACAGAATATTGAAATAATTTAACTAGAAAAGTTAAAAAAAGACTAATAGTGACATATGTAACACATCTCAAATATTCCTTTCTACATATCTGCCTTTTTTACAAAATGAGCAAAAGTATAAGACATTGCAAGAGCAAGCATAGGATGAATTATAAACACTCACAGAAATATAGTATGAACTTCGCTTGTTAAATCGTCAAAGAATAGTATGTCTTTTCACTTACAGTCTGAGAAGCTAGACTTAATGAAAGATCACGTGGTAGACCAACTGCTACTCCTCTGCAAAATTTCAAGATAGAGCAAGTGAGACTGAATAGAAAAGATGGGCTAGAAATGCAATTAACAAATGCATATGCATATATATTAGAAAAGACTAAATAGCAACAGGGAGAGTGAAAAAAGACTCCTTTGGCAGTAGCACCACCACTTCAATCATCTCTGAATCTGATTCTGTGATAAAAAATAAAACAAAAGATGTAATTTAGCAAATATTGAGTCCTGAATTTCTTACAAGGAGAATATTGGGTAAATCCTTATGAAGAGATGTTCTTACAAGGAGAATATTGAGTCTTGAATTTCTTTAGTTGCAACAAAATGGCAAAAAACATTACCTGTAGTTAGCCTTTTCTTCTGTCCACCTGAAATGCCTCTATCTAGTGCATCACCAACTAAAATGCCAGCACAGATATCCAGTCCGAGAATCTAGGACATCAAAAGTTTGAATCCATTTGTTAAAAAGATTTTCACTTTGTCCTTCAACTGAAATTGCCTGCAAAAGTCTTGTTATTTTTGTTAACTGGATGCCTTTCTAATTATGACATATAAGTTGTCCTTACTACAATTACCTTCATATAGGTATCAACATCTGGGACAAGAAGAAGAGTAAGCCTGCACTCAGAACCATCTTTGATGACTTAGCAATTTGGTACCTTTTATTGTACAACATTTGCATTAAATGACATTAAAATGCTTCTAACCAGAAGATCAAATACAAAACAACAACTCACCAAGCAAAAATCAAGTGATCTCCTCTAAATTCACTGTTGGTATACTGATTGCAACTCAAAAATTAGGAAAGCAAGAAACAGAGAACCCATAAAAGAAGCAAAATATAAAGGAACCTGAGCAAGAGGCAAATGTAGAAATTGTGAAATAGAGGAGAAATAAGGGTTGTTTGGTGTGAGTGAAATGGGTGAGAAATAGAAGAGAAATGTGAAAGGGGTTGGTGTGGGACCCACCATAAAGTGCATTTCTCCTCATTTCTCCACAAATTTGGAGAGAAATACAAAAGACGTGGGACCCACCGAAAAAATGCATTTCTCCTCATTTCCACTGTGCCACCAAACAAGGGAAATAAGTCTATTTCCCTCCACTTCCACCCATCTCACTTCTCTTCTCCCCCATTTTTACTCAAACAAACAGGGCTTAGAGCTTTTGCAATGAGATTGCCCACAAACAGTGTACTAATTTTTTTTTCTTCTGAATTTAACACTCAAAATGCTGGAGATCTCCCTCTGCTATTTTTTCTTTTCTTTACGCGGGTCCCTTAATTACTCATTCCTTAATTACTCATTCACATGTCATAATATTTTTAAAGTCTCAATTTTTAAATTTCATACAGACCCCTAATAGCAAATAAATAAACTAATGTTTTTTTAATTAATAAGTCAAAAAACCTACAATAACAGGTCAAAAACATTTAAAAATGGTGTTTCACCGGTGACACACAACCGTAAGGTGTTTCACTGTAGAAGAACCTTAAAATGAAATGGATAAAGTAAAAGATATTACGCAACAATAGTAAATTTTCTTGTTATATATTTCATACAAATAGCAAATTTCATCCGTATAGTATCACACATAAAATAAGGACTATACACAAACCTATACGGTTGGGTGAGTCGACAATATGAAATAATTAAAACTTACGCAAACAAACAAGCAGGTATACATGATCTTGTTTCATTTTTATTTAATAATAATACTTATATGTATATCTATCCTCGCAGGATGATGGTAGCTAGTAGCCAGGATCTATGGTGGCGCTATGCAAAACAATTGTCTCCATGGTCAAGCCAGGCCCAAATCCATACAAAACACCCCATTTCAGTCCTTCACCAGTGCTGGTTTTCCCTTCTTCCATAGACCACCTCCTCATCTCATCAAGTATAAAAATCACACAAGCACTCGACATGTTCCCATACTCACTCAGAACATGTTTAGTTGCTCTCAGCTTCTCAGGATTCAACCCAAGCGTTGCTTCAATTTTCTTCAAGATTGCAGGCCCACCCGGGTGTGTTATCCAAAACAACGAGTTCCAGTCACTAATTCCAAGTGGATGGAAAGCTTCTTCAAGGCTTTTCTCTATGTTATCTCCAATCAACTTGGGAACATTTTCCTTCAGATGGAAAGTGAGTCCCACCTCGCGCAAGTGTCCCTCAATTGCACCTTCCGAGTTTGGTAGAATTGTCTCTGACGCTGACACGAGGTAAAACAGTGGCCGTTCGATGGATGTTTCAGGATCGGATCCAACGATGACGGATGAAGCACCATCACCGAAGAGTGCTTGGCCCACTAATGAGTCCAAGTGTGTTTCGGAAGGTCCACGAAATGTGACAACGGTTATCTCGGAACACACTACCAGAACACGTGCACCCGCGTTATTCTCAGCAAGATCTTTAGCGAGACGAAGAACAGTGCCACCAGCGAAGCAACCTTGATGGTATAACATGCACCTTTTAGTGGATGGGTTTAGGCCCAATAGCTTTATAAGCTGATAATCTGCACCAGGCATGTCCACACCCGATGTGGAACAAAATATGAGGTGAGTTATTTTTGATTTGGGCCTTCCCCATTCTTTGATGGCTTTGGATGCTGCTTTCTCACCGAGCTTTGGCACCTCCACAACCAACATGTCTTGGCGTGCATCAAGGGATGGTTCCTTGTAAGTGCATATGTTTGGGTTTTCTTTCAGGATTTCTTCAGTTAGGTGTACGTAACGCTTCGTTATCATTGACTTCTCACCTGTTGATTGAGGACATGAAGAAGCTAAATTAGATACTAAAGAATCTCAAAACCAAATAACTATCATTTCTCATATCACTCATTATATCTATCATTTCCCTTTCTTCTCTATTTATTTTTGTGTGGGCGAAGATATAATTTGGGTGTCTATCAAGCATTATTTATATGATGAATATATATAGATAAGGGAAATACTAATGAATATCCTGTATAAGGAATCAAAATTAGTAAGTTTTTTTAATATTGTAATATGGTTACTTAACAAATTCCCTTAGGATCTTATAGAGTTGGCTTACATATGCGTTTGAGCTTGGCCTTGAGTTGAGTCATGTGCTCGCTGTTGGTGACTCGGAAGTAATAATCGGTAAAGTCAGCTTGGTAAATGCAATTGGATGGAGTTGCGGTACCAATGGCTAGTATGGTGGCTGGGCCATGAGCTCTTTGTGCCTCTCTTATTTCCTCTAAGTATGCCATTTCGATCCTTGATTGAACACCTTAAAATTAAACACAAACAAGGGAAATGAATGATCGATGAACGTGCAATGCAATATTAGAGCCTGCAGTGTCTATTTATAGAGACAGAATTAATCCATGCATGCATATGCTAGCTACAGGAATAAGGGGTTGTTGGCCACCACGTGCATGAGCAGGTAGTTGGCTTTTATAATTATCCATCGATCTCAAGTCTCAACTCTTACAAAGAAAGGATCTTCATGCTACAGGAATTAGGTTTATGTGGCTTTGGTGAAGCCGTAAGTAGTAGCTTATAGGCTCTTTCTATTCATTGTGTATTTAATTGTGTGTTATACATAACAAAGAAAAAAAAAATCAGTGGACCTAAAAAGTCATGGTGTTTTATAAATCCAAACATAATCTGCAAATCAAAAATGCCAGGAACACACTCTTTTGAACACTCTCCCTAACACACTCCATGTGATTGGTTAAAATTCACATGAGTCCCACCATTTGGGAGTGTGACCCGAATTTGGTGGGACCCATGTGAATTTTAACTAATCACATGAAATGTGTTTGAGAGAATGTTCAAAAGAGTGTGTTGCCAGCACTCCTAATCTGCAAATTATTAGTGGTCTATCCCACTTTGAAACAACAAGACACTTGTTTAGCTAGAGTCCAAATAGCGGAAACAAAGTTGATCATGTACGTACGTAACATAAGATTAACAACAATATATCTTATTTGTATAGTATATTTTAATTTTATTATATCATTTTCACACTACTTTAATTTTTTAACAATAAAATAAATAAGAGGATCGGAACATATTTCAACATACCACTCTCGTTTTTCTTTTCCAATAACGAGATGTAAGAAACGGTATATAGAGATTCTAGTTCCATGTACAAATGCTATGAATTCACTCGTTGCTTTTGTTTGTTTTTTAATAAATAAATATTAATTAATAAAATAAAAAGTGTAGTCATCTGTGACAGAAATCACATGCCGCTATGAGTCAACCGGGTATTACTTCGTGGGAAAATATTCAGGCCAAAAAGTGTACTTTCCAAAGAAAATACTACTTCACTAATATTAATTAAAATATCAACTTTAATTTATTGCTACACATGAATTTCATTTTTCTACGTACTTAACTACTTTTTATAGGAAAAAGAAAAGGAGAAAAAAATGTGAGTCTATTCCAGCATCGCCTTTGAAAACAAGTGCAAAAGAAAAGTACAATAAAAAAATTATGTTAACATTTTTGCAATTAGGTCTCCGCATGACAAGTACACCAGTAAGATACATTGCTGAAGTAATTTTTTAATTGAATTAAAGATTTTATCAAATCACTTGTTCAAATTGTACACTTCACCTATATATATTCGTATATATATATATATGTTTGCTTGTACGTACACACGTTTTGATATAATGACATCGATCATAAATCATAATTAAGAATAAAATATTTTTCTCAAAATTAGTAATGAATGATTTAAAAGTTTGTTCTTGAAACTTCACATCCTCTAATCAAAACATGATAAATTTACATACATAGGCAAATAGATCATGTATATATTAAAAAATTAAAATGACAAAAGAAATGCATGACTGATTCAAAAGATCGATTTGAATTTAAAATTTGGAGAATTCTATGGTGGAATATATTTGAAGAATTACCTCACAAGAAATCCAGAAGTAATATAATTATATATATTTAGATCCAGTGAAGAATTCCCTTAAATAAATTGGAAATTCATACTCTAAATATCTCGTAACTATTAAACATCAGGTTAAGGAACAATGGGAATGAATTAAGGACCTTACCTCCTTGCAGCAAATTAAACCAAAAAACAGAGACTCCGATCGAGAAGCTCTCTGTCACCTCCCTCAAAATTTCCTTGGTAAGATAATTTCTTTCTGGTGCCTAAAATGCTGCCCGATTTTTATTGTAACCTCTGCACAAAGGGACTGTTGCAGTGAGAGCATATATATATATATATATATATATATACCTTTAATTTGTTGGAAAGATGACAAATTGTTATTAGTGATCGATGACCAACGATGACATCGCCATTAATGGCTTTCTAACAAAAATATATTAAAGAAATATTAACTATTTATGAAAATAATATAAATATAATAAAAAGCAATTTATTATGCTGGGTGATTTAATTTTTATATTATAATATAAATTAATATAATATATTATTACTCTTATATTTATGAAAATGAATTTCAAATCATTTATTTTATCCTTTTATATTATAATATAAATATAATATATTATTACTCTTATGGAAATAAATTTTAAATTTCTATTTTATCCTTTATCTCTTTTTTTTTCCTTGTATATGGTGATCCTTGATAATCCCATTTTGTAATTTGTAGATGGATTTGAACACCCCTAGTGCTCATCTAATATAATTTTGCTTATAAAAAAAATCCTTTATCTCTCTTAGTATTATTATGAGTCTTATTAGTTTTCAATAACGAGTCATTTATTAACATAAGGGTAAAATGGAGAAAGATATCATTATTATTGTATTGGGTTTGTAAAGGAAAAATTAATATTATTGCATTGGATTTGTAAATGGAAAATTAAATAGGAACAATTTTTCTCTCTCAAAATAAACAGTTAATAAATAGGAACAAATATATCATTTTCATTTGAATTGATTTAATACTAACCATCTCTTGCGCCATTATACATTTTCCGAAACAAGGGAAGACACTTCTTATTTTAGAGAACTTGAGTCATATACCGATGAGTGCCCTCAAGATATTGGATAAAAAATTCATATTTAGAATGTTTTTATTGGATATCACGGTATATTAATTACATGAGTAACATTAGATGTTACACAATTTTATAAAAACTTTTTAATTAATTTTGATTTTTTGACCATGACTAATGTAGTATGAGCAACAATCGTCAGCATTTCCCTTAGAAATTTTATTTTATTCAGTTTTGATTGTCTTTTTTATAAATGAATAATTATTGTTCTTTTTCATTTTTATTCTTTGTAGTTAATGTATACGTTGAATAGTGATATTTGTTAGAGTAATTAATGGAAAAAGAGAAAGAATACAAAAGGAAAATAAGTGATAAATTTTCTTTAAAATTGGTCCAATTATTTTTAGAAAATATTTTCTAATTTTATTTAGTGTTTATTATAAATAATTTCAACTTATTTTTTTATTATGGGTGATTTTTATACTATAATGTAAATTAATGTAATATATTATTACTCTTATATTTATGAAAATAAATTTTAAATTTTTTATTGTATCCTTTTATATTATAATATAAATATATTATTACTCTTGTATATGGAAATAACTTTTAAATTTTCTATTTTATCCTTTATCTCTTTTTTTTTTTCCTTGTATATGGTGATCCTTGATAATCCCATTTTGTATTTTGTAGATGGGTTTGAGCACCCCTAGTGCTCATCTAATATAATTTTGCTTAAAAAAATTCTTTATCTCTCTTAGTATTATGAGTCTTATTAGTTTTTAATAATGAGTCATTTATTAATACAAGGGTAAAATGGAGATAGATGTAATTATTATTGTATTGGGTTTGTAAATGAAAAATTAATATTATTGTATTGGATTTGTAAATGAAAAATTAAATAGGAATAATTTTTCTCTCTCAAAATAAACAGTTAATAAATAGGAACAAATATATCATCTGAATTGATTTAATGCTAACTGTCTCTTGCGCCATTACACATTTTCCGAAACAGGGAAAGGAACTTCTCATTTTAGAGAACTTGAGGCATACACCGATGAGTGCCCTTAGGACATTGGATAAAGAATTTATATTTAGAATATTTTTATTGGATATCACGATATTAATTACATGAGTAAATTTTTTAATTTTGGTTTTTTTGACCAATGACCAATGTAGTATGAGTAACAATCGATAATATTTCCCTTAGAAATTTTATTTTGTTCACTTTTTATTGTCTTTTTTAAAATGAATAATTAATGTTCTTTTTCATTTTTATTGTAGTTAATGTATATATGTACGTTGAATAGTGATATTTGTTAGAGTAATTAATGGAGAAAGAGAAAGAATACAAAAGGAAAATAAGTGATAAATTTTCTTTAAAACTGGTCCATTTTAGAAATATTTTCTAATTTTATTTCTTATTTTTTAGTTTTATTATAAATAATGTCAACTTATTTTTTATTTTATTTTATATTTTAGATTTTTATTCAGAAATAGAGAAACCAATACAAAACTATTTTTACTATTTTCTTTACAAAATTTTAAAAATAAAAAACAAATAATATTTTTATGATAAAATAAAAAATATTTTTACAATTATAACTAAAAAAACAGGAAATCGAAGAAATAAAAATGGATGGAGTAAATTGTTCAGCCAGCTTCAAGTACGTGGCTACTACTCCAAATTGCGCTTCATATGCAAGGCGTTGCATGGGCTTGTGCAGTGCGCCTCATAGGCTCATACCTAGGGGCCAGGGAAGTCAATGGGATGTGGCACGAAGTGCACTATGCATAATAATGTTGGTTAAAATTAACTGGTATTTATGCCGCTATTCAACGGGTATTTACTGGTATTTATTAATATATAAAAATTAAAAATTTATAAAAAGAAAGAAAAAATGTCATATAATATATTATAATACCATATTATATTATGTAGCATAATATAAATTAACGTTAATATCTTCTATTTTTAATGAAATGAATTACTTTTTTAAATTTGTTTTATCTCTTATCATAAATATATTGTTTGAAACATAAAAAACATTTATTAAAACTTTAACCTTTTATAACATTTATGATATAGTTTTATAATAAATATTTGAAATAAAAATGAATAATATTAGGAAAGGTTAAAATTGAAAATATAACATTTATTATTGTCTCGGTATTTGAAAATGACACTTAATTATAAACAAATTTGAGACCCTAAACGAAAGATAAAAAAAAAACAAATGGAGTGCTATTTTTAGTTGCATTAATTGCTAAATACCTTAAACACCCTTAATTTATTGTGAGTAGTTAAAGAGATGTCCACTCATTTAATACTGGTATTTTTGAAAAAAAAAATTATGGCACTATTAATTACCACTAATAGATTCCAATATATTTCTTTGGTCATAATAATTTTAATCCAATATTTCTTATATATAGGACCGGAGATAGTATTAAATATTAGGGAAAATTACACTCACCTCCCCTGAGGTTTGCCTAAATAACAAAGACCTCCCCTCTAGTTTTTGAAATGCACTCACCTCCCTTGCCTAAAGCAGAATGATAAAAAAACTCGTAGTTGTGGATATTCGTAGATATACCAGCGATGAGTAATCGCATATTTATTAAATGAGTGGAGACAGATATTATACTACTCGTCCCGCGGGTACCCACATACTCATTAAAATATATTTTCTATTGAGTTTAATATATGTACACTGTCAGTGTAAAGAAATTTTACACAGACGTCCAATGATGTGTTGCCACATCATTTATTGAATTTAATAACACATGAAGTGTCATATTCAGTAAATGATGTGGCAGCACACCATTGGATGTCTGTGTAAAACTTTGTTACACTGACAGTGTATACTAATTAAATCCTTTTCTATTAACTATATTAAAATATTAAGATATTTTATTATTTCATGATGAGATAAATTTAATTTTATTATTTTATAATAATATCTCAATACATTAACTTGTAATAAAATTATATAATGTTAAAATTGATATAATATGATATCATAATATTTTATATGTCATTTTTTTCTATAAATTCTGAATTCCTAGATATTAATGGATACTCATGAATACCCGTTACCCGCTTGGGTAATTATAAATTTTAGTAGGTATGGATACAGGTAGTGTATAATCCATTCCGCTCCGTTAATATCCCTAGATAATCCTCACAGTGTCAATGAGAAGGGAGGTTTCTGCATTTCAAAAACTAGAGGGGAGATCTTTGTCATTTAGACAAACCTCAGGGGAGGTGAGTGTAATTTCCCCTAAATATTAAAATGTGGAACTTATTAATACAAAACATTATAAAATTTATTATTTTATTAATTGTTGGGTTGGAAGTATGAAAACCTGATACCCCACTCGATCTGATAGGGTTCATTCGAATGGAACCCAATCTGACCCGATTGTCTAACCAAACCCGTTTTTTTAATTGGGCTGGGTTGGGTTAGTCAGGTTTGTTAGGTCTACCCGACCCATAATCGATCACCCCTAAAAGATTTAGTGTTTGTTTGGTTTATATTTAGTAGAATCGATTTTAGAAATCAATGGTTGAAATGAATGATGCACGTTTTATGAAGCACGTTGGACGAAAGTGATTTAAAATCAATTCAGCAAAATCATGGTTTTGTACTATTAAACGTCAAACCAAACAGACTATTATTACTCCTTTGAGGGATGTTGAACATGAAACTTAAAACTGTCTACACCCTCAAAATTTTAATGTGTTTGGTAATATATTTCAATTAGATTAAAACTAAAATTATTAGCTGAAATCATTTTATTAACATAACTTTTTTAGGTAGCTATATTAGTTTCTTTTAAAAGCTATTTTAGATATTTTTTTTAAAAAAAACTTCATATTTTAGCTATAAGCCTAAAATTTTACACAATTTTATTTCTCAATAACCTTCATTCACCATTTATTTATTATTTTAATAATATCCTTATCTATTATTTAATAATTTTTTTTTCTAATTTTATCAAAAACTTTTAATAAAATTCAGTTATTTTATCAATTTTTATTTAATTTTTCAACTTTCAGTTAGTTTTTCATCTAGTTTTACTAAACATAATTGTATTGCTTAGCTATTCCTCTACCTTTAGCTATAGTTTTAAATTTTTGTATAGTACTCCATTGGGCCAAAATTATTATTTGCATAATTTATAATATTTTGCACGTTTTGTTTAATAGTTTAATATCTGCGCACAAGAATTTAATTTTTATGCACTATTAATTAATGTAAAAATGATCTATCATCTAAAAATGTGTTGTCACATCATTTAAAGAATATAACACATCATGTGTTGTTAAACTTATTAAATAATGTGACAAGACATCATTGAATTACACTGTAAGACTTTTTTACAATAACAGTGTATTGTTATTAAATTTTAATTTTAATATATTAAAAATTATCATAAATAATAATATTTTATATGAATTATTTTTTCATTCACCTAGTAAGACAATCACACACACATATATATAATAAATTAATTTTTAATTAATCTCTATTTTTCTCTACCTTAACAGAAAGCAAACATTCTTCTCTTCTCACATTCATCTTGAAAATGTTAATATAAAAATGGGAAAAATATGTTTTTCGTCCCTGTAGTTTCGGTCAACTTGGGTTTTCGTCCCTATACTTTAAATCCTTGGTTTTTTGTCCTTGTACTTTCTAAACCCCTAAACATTAGTCCCTGCCGTTAGTTTGAAACCGTTAAACATGTGATGTGGCATGCTAGGGAATTGACACGTGGCATGCTAGGGACACGTGGCATGCTAGGTAATTGACACATCACAGGTTTAACGGTTCAAACTAACGGCAGAGACTAATGTTTAGGGGTTTAGAAAGTACAGAGACAAAAACCAAGGATTTAAAGTATAGGGACGAAAACCCAAGTTGACCGAAACTACGGGGACGAAAACATATTTTTCCCTATAAAAATTAAACAAAAGATGTGAAAAAAAAGTATGGGATAGTTCATAGTTATCATAATTTAATTAATATATATGATACAACAATAACATTTTATATATTTTTTTTTGCTAATGATAAAATTTTATAATCATTTATCCTTTCCCAGTAATCTATAGATATAAATTATTTATAAAATTAAATAAAAATACATTTTCATTCAGGTGAAAAGTGAGGAAATACTTAGCTTTGACAATTAACAATAATATATTACACTCTTATTTACATATTTTGTATTTCATATGGAAAGACTCTTCAAACAATTTTATATAATAGAAAGGGTTAAATATGTTTTTAGTCCTTGAAATATAGTCAAGATTTGGTTTTAGTTCCTGCAATTTAAAACCGGTGGTTTTGGTCCTTCAAAAATTAAAAATATACTAATTTAGTCCTTATTGATAAAAATGTGTAGCTAATTCGGTAGCAAAATATGTAGTAAAACTATGCAATAAGGACTAAATTGATGTATTTTCAATTTTTGAAGGACCAAAAGTATCAGTTTTAAATTGTCGGGACTAAAACCAAATCTTGATTATATTCAGGAACTAAAAACGTATTTAACCCTAATAGAAATAAAATAAACTTTACTTTTCATGAATAAGTAACATCGATATATATTATATAAGTCTGATTTTTTTTTTTACCATAGGTATCCTCTATTATCATAGATAATCCTATTTGGGGCTTAGTCACAGTTAAAGTTTTCTTCTTAATAGTGTGTTTAGTGGGATTGAACCCGAGAGTTTTTTCCACAATCTCAGTTTGCATTGCCAACTGAGGCACAACTCTTTGGAAGTCTGGTTTTGAGTAGCTTATAATTTCTAGGGTTTTTCGACAAAGATAAGTACTTATTAACAAAATAACAAAATTAAGTACTTAAATATCAACATATAAAAAAAACTTTACAAGTTAGATATATGTTTATAAATAAGTTAAATAGGGTTTGTCTAATATGCACCCATGAAAAACGGGTGCAATTTTACTCCTGTTTTTTTACCATTTATAAGGAGTTATTTAATCAAATAACCTATATTTTAGGATTAATAATTTATGTTAATGAAAAATCTTTTATTTTACAAGTCAATTTTTATCTATTTAACCAAAATTTTCACCTTGTGGGGCTTTATTTACCATATACTTATCGGAAAAAAAAAATTGTCCATGATAAAGAGAAAATTATTTTCTCTCTCTATATATATATATATATATTAAACAACAACAAATAATCTTGAACAAAATCAATAAAAAAAATAGCACCAAAGATAGGATCAACATATTGTATGTGTAATGAACACATCTACTAAATGAAGCCCCTTCAAATCGATCACTTGTCTAAATTGTACACTTCATCTATTCGTATGATTGTGCCACACGTTTTCATTCAATGACATCATACGAAGATCATTCTTAATTTAGTAATGTAAGTTTGTTCTTTAATTTGAACTTCACATCCTCTTATCTGAACATATATATGGTAAATCACATACGCAAATAAACTAACAAATAGAGTGAGTGTTTTTGAAATTGTTGCTTCATACAGAACGGATCATTGAAATTGAAACGTGTGAATCGCACATTTTTATAACATACCCCATAAAAGTTATAAAAATTTTGAAATGAAATTGTGCTCCAATGAGCTTCATCCCTTTATACTTTCACGTTTAAAAAGAACCTATCAAGTGTATTTTAATTTTAAATTAAAGTAAAATAAAATACAAGAAAAATTAAAGTCAAATGATTTAAAATAGAATATTTAAAATTATAAAAAATATTAAATTAATTTAGTGTGTGTTTAGATAAAAATTTAGAATTTTAAAAATCCCGATAGGAAATGTTGAGTGAATTTATAAATATAAAATTTTATAAAGATAAGTTCAGAACGTCATGTATTAAATTAAAAACACTCTCAAAAGAGTATACTTAATATCCTGGTGAATTAAAAGAATAAAAGTAAAAAAACACGTGTCATACTTTAAGATTGAGTGAACTAAAAAAATTACTCTCCCTTAAAGAAAGTATATCTTATTTAATGTATAAGTGGATTACATATAATTACTTATTTAACCTTCTTACTTAAATATGCATTGTTTTGTATATCTAAGATAGTCAACCGAACATATTAGTTTTATTCTATATATTTAATGCATACTATAAAAATTGAAGAGAACAAGATTAAGATAAAAATTATATATTTTAATTTTATTGAAAAGGGTAACAAAGAGAATAAAACAAAACAAGAGAATACAAGGGTTTAAAATTCATTACCACCATTATACATAACAAAATCTATTCTATTTTTAAAATATTATATATATATATATTTATTGATAGGTGTTAAATTAATGTAAAAATCATATTTAATTACAACACTTATTAAGGGTAAAATAGTGAATTTATACCCCAATTTATCCCCTTTTGGCTTAAAGTGCGATTCTTGTACTTATTTAAATCAAATTTGAATTTGATGCTATTTTGATAAAGATTCTGTTGATTTTTGCAGATAAAAGATTAAATTTCAAATACACGATCGAGATAG
The DNA here is from genome assembly GCA_026901365.1 of Sesbania bispinosa. Lineage (NCBI taxonomy): Eukaryota > Viridiplantae > Streptophyta > Magnoliopsida > Fabales > Fabaceae > Sesbania > Sesbania bispinosa. The sequence continues at coordinate 81,265 of QLOH01000551.1, read as the reverse complement.
CAACGGATAAGGATAAGGAACAACACAAGATAAGCTGAAAAAGAAGAAAATCAGGAAAGCGGATTTGGAGATCTGCGCTGAGCACAAGTGAAGCGCAGAGTTAGAATTTCAACACTGTTTCCTGCGTTTCATCTGCGCTGAGCGCAGGAACACGAAAACCTAATTTCTAATGGGCCAAAGCAAGGTTTCAACGGGCTTTCCAGAGTTCTATTTAAAGGACCTTTAGCAAGATTGAGGAAAGACGGCGGAGCAGATCAGGAGCTAGAGAAGAGTGTGACATGTTGAGTCTCAAAATGTTATTAAAGGCCAATAATGTTTTAAGTCTCATAACCCTAAGTTTTAATGAATAACAATTTGGTTAACATTCTTATGAGAAAAACAGTTTATGCTGAAGGTGGTTTTTAGTATTTCAAAAAGTATCTACTGAAGAAATCCAACTCTCTGAAGTGGTGAACCTTACTGAAGAAAAGGAACCTGCTGAGAGATCATAACCTGCTGAAGTTAGAGAACCTCCTGAAGTTGTGAGACGTCATATTGAAGCCGTGTACGTCTTCAAAATAGACTTCTCTACTTATTCTCCTTGAAGACTCAAGTCAACCGTAGCTGTCTCAGTTACTTGTGCTTCTCATTCTTCTAGAAAGTCAGAAGACTTGCTTTTTGACACATTTCAAATTTCTCTCACCAAAAAGACAATGTCTGCTGTGAAGTACAATCTATTGGATCAAGCGCTTACCACTAGGCCAAAAGCTATAGCTGTTAGCAAGGGCGCAACTTTATTTCCTTAAGGATTCCCAGAGCCGCCTCTAGCTTAAGGGGCTAGTCCATTATAGGCGCCATGGGTTGGGATGTTAAGCCCATCGAATCCTAAGGGCGACGCTGACAATTAAGCCAACACAATCTGCTCAGAAAAAGTGAAGCCTGTGCTGCTGACTCTACTACTTGCTATTGCAGAGGTTCCAGGCTATGTGTCACAACGAGAGCATTTGCATTAAATGCTATCTCTCAACGGGAAATCATTTAGAGCTCAACGGACTGAAGTTTCCCACTCTATAAATACAAGTCTCCATGCAGAAACAATAAGAAGAAGCACACAGAGAGAAAATGAACTTGCTGAAACGGTGCTCAAATTACATTCATCTGTTTCATTGTTTCATTGGTACAACAACTTCTTATCCTGAGTTTTACTTAGTTATTTGTACATCTTACCTAGTTTATGCTCTAAACTTGTGTAGTTTAAGAGTTTAAGCTTTATCTTTCAAACAATTCACTATTTTAGCCTGAAGAGGCTGTGCTCAAACAATACTTGGGTTTTTAGCCTGGAGAGGTTGTGTGTTCAAATAATACTTGGGCGTTAGAGCCTGAAGAGGCTAGGTGTGCAAATAATATTTGTATCTGATCAGATAGTGAAAATCCATTGGTGTGTTTGCCCTGGGACTGGACGTAGCTCACTATGTTAGTGGGTGAATCGGGATAAATTGTTTGGCTAAGTTTTCCCAACCCTTATCTCTTTACTTTCTGTATTAACTAACAAAGGAGGGTTTGAAAAGTGATTTTATAAATCCACGCAGCAAAAAAATCTTGTTTATCACATAAAAATATTTCAAAATCAGTTTAATCAACTTGCTGAGTTATATCACCAAGTTGTTGAAAACTCCAGTTTCGGAAGGTTGCTCAAATCTCTCTATAAACTCTTTGCTTGTTTCAAAAGGTTTTCATAAAATCTGTAAAGAATTATAAAACAATATTCAACCCTCTTTTCTAATGTTTCTTGTGGTTCTAACAGTTGGTATCAGAGCTCAACCTTGGGTTGAGCATCTAACAAATGCCGAGGGAAGAAGATCCAGATGGAAACCTCTACAAGAAACTCTCACTACATTGCTGAAGGTGCCTCAGTCTCCAGGCCCCCTGCTTTCAATGGCTCTGACTACCATCACTCGAGGGATCGTATGAAGCTCTTTATAGAAAGCAGCAACATAGATCTTATGGGATTGTGGTCATTGATGGTGATTATATTCCTACCATTTAATGGGTTGTGCCCATTCCTAATTCAGAATGGACTGGTGATCAGAAGGCTCGTGTACAACTTAATTCCAAAGCAAAACTCTACCTGATATGTTCTTTGAGTAAATCAGAGTATGAGAAGGTGCACGACTGCTCTTCTGTCAAGAAATTTTGGGATACATTGGCTGCAGCTCATGAGGGTACAGACAATGTAAAGCAATCCAAAATCATCATGTTGGTGCATCAGTATGAGATGTTCAAAATGCATGAATCTGAATCCATTGATCAGATGTTTGGAAGATTTCAAACCATCACCAATGGACTCAAATCTTTGGGAAAGACCTATGATTCAGGTGATAACAATCGCAAAATCCTTAGAAGTCTACCAAAGGTTTGGAGGCCCAAAGTGACCTGCCATTCAAGAGGCAAAGACCTCAACACCCTAAGAATGAAGGAACTTTGAGATCCCTCAAAGTCCATGAGTTGGAACTTGGAGAAGATGCCCCCAAAAAAAGTCACTTGCCCTGAATGCCAAGTCCAAACTGCCTAGGTCTGGTGCACAGGAGGCCTTGAAAGTGGAGGAGTCCTCAGAAGGTTCTGAAGACTCAGAAAGTTGCTCTGATGATGAAGATGACCTTGCCCTTCTAAGCAGGAAGATAAAAAGGATAAATCAAAAGAAAGCAAAGTTCAAATGGCAATCTTCATCTGACAACAAGATAGGTAAGTCAAGTAAAGAGACTTTCGCCCAATCATTGTTTGAATCAAGATATTGATATTTGTATTGCTAAAAATATTAGTATCAACATCTTGGAAAGGTGTTGGCACCGGTATTGTTTGAAGATACTAATATGAATATGTTGGATTTGTTGGAGGTGCACCTGAGATTCATCATTTCTGCATTCCCATGACATTGGTAACGTTGTGTCTAAGAGTCCTTGCATTGCATGCATCGACTATTGTGATGATTGGATATGGAATGAAATTCTTGTGACTTATTTTTATGATTGATTATGTATTTCTTGGTTATTATAGGAATAGGTGTATGCCTTAACCCATTCCTTATTTTCTACCAGTATGATTTTCATGTCTTTCTCTCACCCTTTTTTTTGTGTTTTGTTTGTTCGTTTCTTGTTAACTAGTGTGATACCCGTGCAGATGCACGGGCATACATTCACAATACTTAAGGATTATGAATTTTACTTTCTTGATTTTAGAAGAAAAATTAAATGATTATAAACTTAAAGAATTTTATATAGAAATGAAATCAATGTTTTTTCATCCATTCTCAATTTTCTAAATCAATATGAAAGTGAAGAAAACAATTTAGATTACTTACAATACTGGCACATGACTAAGGAAATTGAATCGTTGGTATTATTTAACATGGCCTCGTATATCTATACCGTTTTTCTTTCTTTTCACCTTTTTAAGGGAAACCATAGCTTTCAATCAACTAATGCAAAATAATAAATGATACATTGAATACGGCTAAATCTAGGACATTAGGAGGCCCATCCTCTATTCACACTATATTCCCCACTTAATAGGCTTTTTTGGCTAATAATTCAACTTGCTTATTACAATATCTTGAGACATACTTCAAAGAAATCAAATTGAAAATGTGAAGCGAAACTCTTGTATTGGTGCACTAAAACAGGAAATAAGACTCTGTCATCTGTCTCGTACTTCATCGATGGGCCAGGGAATATTATCAATCTCAAACTCTACCCTGTTGAATAACATTTCTACTGCAAGAAAAAGGAACCATCTTTTAAGCATACAATTTCTACAGGCGTGACATCATATTGTTGCTCACTGTGGGAAAGTGCATTAGCTAACAGTAACACTTGTCCATCCTCATGTATGAAACTAAAGCACGATCCCTAAAAAGATGCCACTAATGCATCAAAATTGACCTTTATATTTTCTGGTGTTGGAGTAGACCCTGAGATAATCGGAGTTCTCACCACTGGCTTGTGTAAAATATTTTTTTAACCACCGAATGAGCCAATCTAACAATCATGTCCATATTAAATGTTTGCCTCTCAAAGATACTCTTGTTTTGGGAAGACCAAATAGCCTAGATAAATTTTGTAATAGAATTAAACTCAAATCTTCATCGTGGTCCTTATTTAACCACACCTGCCACCGACTATTTTTTCTGTAAATTAATGTGAGGAAATTAAGCTACATATTCCTGTCCAATATTTTTTGAACTGTATGGGGCTACATATGTAGCTAGTATCAGTGCTAGCTATAACTGTAAGAGCTCTTATGTATTACTAAACTATTAGACTACACTATAAAGTGAAGTATTAGTAAACAAACTATTATTAAGGCTATCAGTTAGACTGTCAAAGAAGAAGAGATTGCAAATAAGCAGTTAAAAATAAAAGAAATATTAACTTTCTTAACTATGCAACAACTTTTCTTATAAAAATGAATTGATAAAGTAATATGAGATAGTAGATTTGAGGAAGCTTTGGATGGTTCTCTGAGACCTATCATCATTTAAAGTGGACAGGAAATCCAAATTTGCTTTGACTTAGAGACATGGACCATTAAGAAGTAAAGGCAAACTAAGTCTGAGAAATCTGATAGAAAAAATGACATGAAGGAAGAATTTCAACTTTAATGACTAAGTAGTTCCTTCAAATGAAATTAAACAACTATTTGAGCTCTGTCAAGAATAATGTAAAGAGAAAACTATAAACTAAAACATTAGTAACACTAATATAGTTCGGCAATAAAAGGAGAGACACCAATTATTTAAGCAAATTTATGTTATCCAAGAAAAAATGCAACAATTCTAAAATGAGTTTTCTGTGATATTTCCATTAATTCTCTCTTAGAGGATCATGGTCAGAGCAAGGAATAAAAATCCTGCTGGTGGTGCACTTATTTGCAGCTCTTTGGGCAATTTAGTTGGAGCAAAATGCTAGTATTATGTATGATGCATAGTTATACAACTGTTATGTGATGAAATAAAATTATGGCTACCCTTTGGGTCCTCTGCCCATGATTTATTTAAAGGAACTCCATGTCGAATGATCAAAGTATTGGTGAGTTTGTTTCATTCATTAGCTTGTAGTCCTTTTCCAATCCACTGTATTTAGCTCTGCGAAAAAGGATATATGTTCCTCCTTCCACTTGTAACTTGAATTTTCTCTGTAGTAATATTCCTCTTCCCAACTATTAATTTTAAGTAGTGAGAAAGTGAGAGATGATGAGAGGTCTGTCAGGTGGTTGTATTTGATGTAAGTTATGTTTCTGATATCATATATGATATGATACAATAGGTGTAATTTCTACAATAAAAAGTCAAAAAGAACATGCAATTACAGCAAAACAATAAGAATGAACATGTGAACTTATGAATGAACAACATACCACAATCAATAACATGTAATGTAACTTCAATTTGACCCCTCCACCCCAAAGTAAACAACATAGTAAACATTAACTAACCTATGCAAGGAGATCATAATCCCCACTCCACAAACTCATCAGTACTAACCAAAGTTGAGCACTTGCAACTTTAAAGCAGAGTGCAAAAGTTGCAAGTCTTTAACTTTGGTTAGATATGTGGTAGGTAATATCAAACCCATCGATGAAGCTATCACACATTCATGTATAGACATGTGTAGAATCACAATCAAAATGTTTATCACACTTGTCCTTTTTATAATCTTTTACACACTGAGACAAAATTAAAATATGGTTGTTTTGATTTATTTTAGAGAAGATATATTCTTTTGTTATAAATTATAGTATCATAGAAATAGAAAGTGGCATGTAAGAAAATATAAAAGCTAACCATACTCAACACTTCAAAAACAAACAAAATACAAAACTAACCAATAATCTTCTCTTCAATTGGTTAAAATATGGTTGGTACGTGTAAATTGTTTCCTTTCTCCATTTCACAGTCAGATCAATGTGATATCAAATGCTGCAAATTTCAATGGGTAACACATGGTTAGGTGATTGCCTCAACTAAACAAATGGACAAATATTTTTTGCAAGAAGAGAAATTAAAGCAAAGAAGAGATACTCTGTTATTAGAAATCACCAAATATATTTCATACTGACAAAGAGGAGTTGAGAAAACCCTGCAATTCCTGTTTGAGATCAAAGAAAGAAGGGTGAATAAAACAATCACAGAGATCAAATTTAAATACAACGAAGAACAAACCCAAAATAAAATGATTTAATGCTAATGAAGATCATATCAAAATAGGGAGAGCTTCAACACGCCGAATAAGACTTTAAATTTCTTTTTGATGGTGGTAGGGCTTTTGAACTCCGATGCTGGTCACAAATCGGTTTACGGCGGTGCCTCCTGGTTATAGTGAGAGGATAAGTTCCAACCGCCTAGATTCGCGCCCGCAGTGGCATCGATAAACACGAAAAACTTCAAGGAGAGTAAGGATGAAGATGATGCAGCTGAAGTCGCATGAAAAGCCTAATCGTTCTTGAAGTCGTTTCGTCGGAGCTGAAGCCCAATCATCCTGCACCGAGACGAACACAGGTTTGGGGTCTACGAAAAAGCAAAATAAAGATTAAGAAGGATGAACAGGGAAAGGGAAAATAGAAAGAAGCAAATGGGGCGAAAGCATAAGATGTACCCATTAGAAGCAGGAAGCAATGCCGGAGAATCTCACCTTTGCAATGAATCTCAAACACTCCAGTAACATCGAAGTGTATGACAAAAAGAAAAATTTATGCAGCAAGAGAAGGGAAAGTGTAGGAGGAGAAAAGGGAAAAATTAAATGAGGGATTGAGGAAACGGTGAGAACTCAAAAGAGAAAGAGGGGGGGGAAGCAAAGAGATCTGACCATCTGTAAGCATGTTAAGTTGATTTAAAAATTTCAAATGAAGCAAGAGTATTATACTATTTTGTAAATCACAAGATAAAAAAATGGTGTATTGACTGAAAAAAGAAAAGCGGGAACGATAACACGACACCCCAATAACACCTATTCAAACTCTAGAATATAGGTGTTATTATTAACTGATAGTAGCTTTCTCAAAAAATAAAAGATTTGTTAGAACCCAATGCTGTGTCCAATTTTGGCGGAAACCAGCTGTTAAATGTTGTTTTAAATTAACAAACATTAAAATTAATAATAACCTATAGAACTGTAAAAAAGTAGATAATCACATATACATTTTAGATTTTTTTTGGGTTCAGAAAAATAATTGAAGAACAAATCTGTGAATGAATAGTGACATTTAATATAAAAAATTCTATTGGATTGTATAAAAGGATTGATTACTGCCACACTAGACGGATTGCTAGAAGAAATCTTATCTCATTCGAGTGGATCGCGGCTTGGGCCGAGGTAGATGTATCGAGTTAAGTTGTATCAAAGTTGTTAGACAAGTGGTCTCACTGACTTAAGAGGGGGGGGGTGAATTAAGTTGTTCAATTTTCTTCAACTTTTCGATTATTAAAACCACTGTTCTTTTTTGTTATTTGTACTAAAAATTACACTTTATGAGATGAAGAATGAATGCTGATACTTTAAAATAACAAAATTATGCTTGCAATAAATAGATAAGAGTCAAGGGAAGAGGAATTGCAAACTTGATTTATACTGGTTCAGCCAATCCATTTGCCTACATCCAGTCCCCAAGTATCTACTTGAGATTTTCCACTATTGTAAAAGTCTTTTACAAACAACCAATTCTCAACACCTTGGAACCCTTCCTTGTGTTTGAGAATTGATTCACACAACAAGAGAGGCACCCTCTCTTAGTACAAGATAAAAATGAATTGATAAGAACACTTGAACTCTCCTTTAGAGTAGATTATACAAGTTGAAATCCTATAAGAACTCTTAAGAATTTGGCAAGTGATTTGGCACAAGTTTAATTGAAGTAATGATTTTCACAAAACTGAGTTTTTCACATTAGAAATCTGTTCTAATTTCGAAATTAAGTCATACTTATATAAGAATGAAGATGAAACTTTGTAACTCTTGATTGGAAGTCATGACTCTTCATGATTTTCAAAAATATAACACCTGGTAATCGATTACAGGTTTTGGTAATCGATTACTCAGTTCAGTTTTGCGAACCGTTGTGCCTGAAATATCAATTTGAATTTCCTGCACTCTGGTAATCGATTACAGGTTTTGGTAATCGATTACACAGTTCAAAATTATTAATTTTAAAATTCTGGAGATTCTGGTAATCGATTACACATCGTGGTAATCCGTTACTAGTTCAAAATATTTGCTATTTGAACTGGATTTTGACTTGTAAATTATTTTACTTAAACTTATTTTTAGTGCCAATACTCTTTGCAAAATTTAAGGTTTCTTTTGACATTATTATCTAACTAATTAAGTTTTAAAACTAATACACCCTTCTTGTGTAACTGATTTTGATTTTGATCTTGATCTACTTGACTTGACTTGAAATAGAACTTTCTTAGCCATTTGTCAATCTTCCTCTTTTCTTTCCTTTTTGTTGGCATCATCAAAACCTACAAACCATCATCTACAATCTCCCCCTTTTTGATGATGACAACCACCATTTTAAGGGAAGAATGAAAAACAAGAATTTTTGCCAAGATAGTAGCGATCACTTCCCATTATTCTCCCCCTTTTTGTTTGTCTTTTTAGAATGCTGAAAACTTTTAGGAGGAAAATTTATATAGGATTAATTTTATGCCAATTTCAAACAAAAAATCATTTTCTCAATGCAAAAAATACTATTGTTTCAATGTAACAAAATCTATTGTTTCATGTTCCCTAATCTCTCCCCCCCTTTGGCATCAATCAAAATCAATTATAGGCATCAAAAAAATAAACCAATATGGCAAGCCACCCAAGCATAACAAACCAAGCAAAGTATACGAATCAGAGTATGGAACATAGTATGCAGTAGGGAACCTATCTAAGCAACATAGAGAAATAAAACAGTCAGCAGTAGCCAAACCAAAGTGCGCGAAATACGAAACACCAAAAGTAAATAGTCAGTGCCAAAATACACGGCAAGTCAAACAAAATAAGAGCGAAGTCTATGGTGCCAGCATCACCACCGGACCCACCTTCTAGTCTGGTAAGGCGAGACTCCAAAGCGTCAAAACGCTCGTCAACATGCAGCCTGAAGGTGCGAATCTCATCCAAATGTCAGAGAGAATAGTAGAAGAAGCATCCCGAGGTGTGGAGGAGGAGTACGATCATCAGCATGTATGGCATCCGTTTTCTGACTCATTCACCATCAGGAGTCTTTTGATAGCCAAAAGAGGTGAATGGCATTAGCGCAATAGCATTGGACCTCTTGATGGGAAGCATGTTCTCATTTGTGAATGGAACATGGAATGAGTCAAAATCAGAGTGACCAAGTGAGCATAAGGAAGATGAGCATCAGCAACCAAGGCTTTTGTCAATTCGGTGAAGAATCAGATTAGCCCAGTTAATTGGTCGTCCAATCAGCAGTGCCCACATAGAATAATGTCTTCCTCTGTGGCTGAGCCCAGGTTGGTAGCACTAGGAAGCAAAATGCGAACTATAATGTAGTGCATGATGCGACTATCAAACTTAAAGGGAGCCAGCAAGAAAACGAAGTTGTTCTAAATCAGCTTGTTCATGACTTACCATCCTACGGGCAATATCAGTACTATAATCTACTTCCCATTCCTCTATAATAGAACCTTCAAAATTAGCACCATCACTACTAAGGTGGGTTAAGGAACGAAACAAAGACTGATCAACAACTATAGGGATTCGTTTCACTTCACTGTAAATGACTCCATCCCTAATTTCCAAATTGCTATAGAACATTTTAACTAAGTCTGGGTAAATGAGGGCTTTTAGGGACATGAAATCCAACAGACCACAATTCCTAAATCTCTCATAACAGTCAAATTGTTCATCATCAAAGGAATTCCCTATTAAGATACTTAGGGTCTATGATTCTACGAGATGAGAAGGATTGGAGATACCTAAGCCTTTGTCTGTTTGTAGTAAACATAGCAAGTTGAGGAGAGGGATTGACGGCTGCCGGAGCTTCGTTGGTGGTGGTTTCCGGCGCGGCGTGGTAGTGGGGCGAGCGTCTTGGGCGTTTTGAGGATTCTGCCATTTCGCGAAATTGATCGGTGCAAAGTGTAGAGAATGATGAGGGGAGTAATTCGCAACAAACGGAATGTGATTACGTGAAGAAACGAGAGAGATATGAGGATTTGAAGAAAAGGAAGCTTAGGGTTTGTCGTGCAGTTGAGAGAGAAAGAGCCGTGAAGAGAGAGAAAAAGAAACGTGAGTTTTTATAGAAATTTCCGTCTGTAATCGATCACCGTTAGTGGTAATCGATTACCACGTTTCCAGGAAGAGAGAAATTGCCTAGGTAATCGATTACGGTATATTGTAATCGATTACAAAATAAAAACCTCTCTGGTAATCGATTACTCCTAAGTGGTAATCGATTACACGGATAAAAACTCTCTGGTAAGCGATTACTTTTCAGTGGTAATCGATTACACAGTAGCCAGATTTCATATTTTGAGAGTTTTAAAACATTTTTACTCCTAGAAGAAACCTCTATGAATCTCTGTTGGAAACAGTCTATAACACCTAAATCTCTCCTAATTGCAAAGAAATTATCCTTAGGTAAAGGTTTTGTAAAAAATGTCTGCAAGTTGGTGTTTTAGACTCTATAATTCTAGAATACAGTCTTCCTTTGAACATGATCTTTAAGGAAATGATGTCTAATTTCTATGTGTTTGGTTCTAGAATGTAGGACAGGGTTCTTAGATAAGTTAATTAGCACTTGTGTTATCACAACGAATTGGAATATGATCTATATCTAACCCCATAGTCTGATAATTGTTGTTTCATCCAAAGAATTTGAGCACAACAACTACCAGCAGCAATATACTCTGCTTCCGCAGTGGATAATGCAACACTGTTTTGCTTTTTACTATGCCATGATACTAATGCAGATCCTATAAAATGACAAGTACCACTGGTACTTTTTCTATCAGTTTGTGCATCCCGCAAAATCCGAGTCAGAATATCCTACTAGACTAAAAGGCATATGTTTAGGATACCATAAACCTAAGTTAACAGTTCCTAACAGATATCGCATAATTCTTTTTACAGCACTCAAATGGGATTCTTTAGGGTTATATTGATATCTAGCACACAAGCATACACTAAAACATTATATCAGGTCTACTTGCAGATAAATAAAGAACGGATCCAATCATACCTCGATATTGCTTTATATCTACTAACTTCCCATCTTCGTCTTTATCCAAGTAGCAAGCAGTACTCATAGGTGTAGCCATATGTTTAGCGTTTTCCATTCCAAATTTCTTGAGAAGTTCTTTTGCAATACTTACTTGATTGATGAAGATACCATTTTTGGTTTTGCTTAATTTGTAATCCAAGGAAGAAATTTAATTCTCCCATCATAGACATTTCAAACTCACTTTGGCATGTCATTGGAAAAATCCTTGCAACAAATTTTCATTAGTAGCAGCCAAAAATTATTCATCAACATATATTTTGACTAATAGAATATGCATGCATTTTTCTTTTAATAAAAAGTGTTGTATCAACCTTCCCCTCTTGAAAATTCTTTTTCTAAAAGAAATTTGCTTAATCTTCATACCAAGCCCTAGGTGCTTGTTTCAAAACCATATAGGGCCTTTTTTAATTTAAAAACATGATTAGGCAATTTGTCATTTTCAAAACCAGGAGGTTGTTCTACATTACACTTCTTCTTTAATAAAACCATTGAGAAATGCACTTTTTACATCCATTTGATACAATTTGAAATCCATTATGGAAGCATATGCCAAGCAACATTCTTATAGCTTCTAATCTTGCTACAGGAGCATAGGTTTCTTCATAGTCTATTCCTTCTTCTTGATTATATCCTTTGGCTACTAACCTAGCTTTGTTTCTTACAACATACCATGTTCATCTAATTTGTTTCTGAAAACCCATTTTGTTCCTATAATAGGATGATTACTTGGTCTTTCGACTAGATCCCAGACTTGGTTTCTTTCGAAATTGATTTAATTCCTCTTGCATAGAAATAATCCAATGTTCATCCTTTAAGGCTTCATCAATATGTTTAACTTCTATTTTAGAAACAAAAGCCATATTATTGCATAGGTCTTTAAGAGAATGTCTAGTTGTTACTCCTTTGATATATCACCTATGATGTTATCTATAGGATGATCTTTTAGTGTTCTCCATTCTCTAGGAGATCCTTGTTAGTTTTGGTTTTCTTCTATTATGGGTTCATTGATTTTATCTTGTGAACTTCTTCATTAATGTGAGTATTTTCTAAATTATCTACAATATCATCATTATTTCTTTTCTAGAAGAGGATGTGCTAGATTCATCAAATGCTACATGTATTGATTGTTCTATTGTCATGGTTCTCTTGTTATACACTCTATATGTTTTACTATTCAATGAGTATCCAAGAAATATTCCCTCATCTGATTTAGCATCAAATTTTCCCAAATCATCTTTTCCATTATTTAGAATAAACATTTGCATCCAAAGATATGAAGATGAGAGATATTTGGTTTTCTACCATTGAATAGTTTCATACGGAGTTTTCTTGAGAATAGGTCTAATTAGTGCCCTATTCATAGTATAACAAGTAGTGCTTACTGCTTCTTCTGCCCAAAAATATTTTGGAAGCATTAGAATCATTAAGCATTGTTCTTGCTAGTTCTTCTAGTGATCTATTTTTCCTTTCAACTACTCCATTTTGCTGTGGAGTTCTAGGGGCAGAAAAGTTATGTTCTATACCATTTTCATCACAAAATAAATCAAAGTTTTATTTTCAAATTCCCCCACCATGATCACTCCTAATAGATGCTATGTTAATATTTTTCTTATTTTGAATCATTTTTTGCAAATTTTCTAAAGGTATGAAATGCATCACTTTTATTAGAGAGAAATAAAGTCCATGTAAATCTAGAAAAATCATCTACAATTACAAGAGCATAATAGCTACCACCAAACTCATAGTTCTAGATGGACCAAAGAGATCCATATGTAAAAGTTGTAAAGGCCTAGTGGTTGATACTATGTTCTTGGATTTAAAAGAGACTCTTACTTGTTTACCTTTTTGACAAGCATCACAAAGTTTATCTTTTTCAAATTTTATTTTAGGTAAACCAATAACTAAAGTCTTTTGAAATCAATTTATTTAAATGATCCATGTTTATTATGAGCAAATCCTTTTATGCCATAACCAAGATTCATCATTCTTACTAATAAGGCACTGGTTATGATTTGTAGTATTATCTAGTTTTATCTTGTACACATTATTTATTCTATATCCTATATACTTAATGTTTTTGTCAAGTTTGGATTCTATAAGGCAACTTTGTGAATCAATGATACTAAGAATCCTTTATCACATAATTGACTAACACTAAGTAAGTTATGCTTAAGACCATCAACAAGTAGGACATTTTCTATGGAGGTAGAGGAATGTGTACCTATTTTTCCAATTCCCAAGATTTTGCCTTTGTTGTTATCTCCATATTAACATGTCCACTGTTCTTTGGTGTGATGTCCATAAGTTTTGAACTATCCCCGGTCATGTGCTTGGAGCATCCACTGTCAATGTACCAAGTATGCTTCATGGAATCCTACAAGGTACAAAATTATTTATTTAGGTACCCAAACTTTCTTTGGGTCCTTGATGTTAGTTTTCACTAAAGATCCTTTGGGATCCAAAACCATATTTTTAAGATTTGCAGCATTCTTTCTAAAATAACAGTTTGAATGCACTATGACCCTTCTTTTCACAATAAAACATGTTAAGAATGGAGAACTAGAAGATTGAGCCATTACAAAGAAGTTCTTATATTTCTTTTATTGAATTTGAGGATTGTATCCTAATCTGCTTTGTCAAACACACATCTTGATTTTCCCAAAATAACATCCAAATTACTTTTACCATAAGTGAATTTGGCAAGAGTAGTATTCAACTTTTTAATTTCTTCTTGATGTTTTAGGCATGATGTGCATGGATGAGTTTGTTTAATCTTTTCTAAATCAATGATAAAACATAATTTTCATTTTCAGAATTCACTACTTTAAGTTCATTTTTAAGATTTTCTAAATCTTCATTTAATTTTGAAATTTCTTTCTCAAGTTTTGTAGTAGTTTTCTTGTAAGATGAAACTAATTTTGCTAACTTAAATGATTCTTTATGTAAATCATTAAATGCTTCTTGTAATTCATCAAATGAGATGGATGCATCATTGTTAGAAGATGTTACCTCTTCTTCACTTTCGTAGTTTCTGGCCATAAGTCCTAGGTTGACTGTTTCATTCTCTGAGTCACTGGAACTTATGTCATTGTCATCCCACGTGATGTAGGCTTTCTTTCCTTTCTTGTCTTTGAAAGTTTTCTTGTTTGATTTTTCCATTCTCTTCTTGTATATAGAGCAATCCATTCTTAGATGCCCTGGTTGGTTGCATTCAAAGCATTTTTGTATTAATTGAGTGTCTTCTCCTTTCTTCTTTGTGTTGGGTATAAGTCTCCTTCTATTGTTTCTGTTTCTTAGAAATTTGTTGAATCTTTTGACAAATAAAACAAATTCTTCATCATCGTCCAAATCTTCATCTTCTATGATTTCTTCTTCTTCATGGATAGATGATGATAAGGCTTTGAGAGCAATTCTTTTCTTACTTCTATCATTTTCTTCATTTTGATTAAGTCTTATCAACTCCAATTCATGTTCTTGAAGTTTCCCAAAGAGTGAATGAATAGACATGGTAGTGAGATCCTTTGATTCTGCAATTGCTGTCACTTTTGGCTGTCATTGTCTATTAAACATCTTAGAACTTTGTTAATCAAATCTTCATTTTGAAAAACTTTTCCTATGATGCAAGATGATTAACTATGTGAGTGAATCTCTTTTGCATGTCTTGTATGCTTTCATTTTGATTCATTCTAAATAGTTCATATTCATGTGTGAGAGTGTTTATTCTAGACCTTTTTACATCACTGGTTCCCTCATGAGTTATTTCTAGTGTATCCCACATCTCTTTAGCACTCTTACAGTTTGACACTCTGAAATATTCATCTATTCCTAGTGCAGATGTGATAATATTTTTAGCCTTAAGGTTGTATTGAACTTTCCTTTTGTCTTCCTCACTCCATTGATCCCTTGGTGTTATTTTAATTTCATCTCCTAATTGCATAGATGGAACAAAAGGTCCTTTTTCTACAGCATCCCATACATTTAGATCAATAGACTCTATGAAAATTTGCATCCTAGATTTCCAATAATGAAATCCTTCACCATTGAACACAGGGGGTCTATTAAAGGAGTTTCCTTCACCGAAAAGAGAGTTGGAAGAGGCCATACTTAAATCTTGAGGCTTTTAATCCTTATACAAGATACAAGCTCTGATACCACTTGTTAGACAAGTGGCCTCACTGACTTAAGAGGGGGGTGAATTAAGTTGTTCAATTTTCTTCAACTTTTCGATTATTAAAACCACTGTTCTTTATTTGTACTAAAATTACACTTTATGAGATGAAGAATGAATGCTGATACTTTAAAATAACAAAATTATGCTTGCAATAAATAGATAAGAGTCAAGGGAAGAGAAATTGCAAACTTGATTTATACTGGTTCAGCCAATCCACTTGCCTACATCCAGTCCCCAAGTATCCACTTGAGATTTCCACTATTTGTAAAAGTCTTTTACAAACAACCAATTCTCCAACACCTTGGAACCCTTCCTTGTGTTGAGAATTGATTCACACAACAAGAGAGGCACCCTCTCTTAGTACAAGATAAAAATGAATTGATAAGAACACTTGAACTCTCCTTTAGAGTAGATTATACAAGTTGAAATCCTATAAGAACTCTTAAGAATTTGAAAGTGATTTGGCACAAGTTTAATTGAAGTAATGATTTCACAAAACTGAGTTTTTCACATTAGAAATCTGTTCTAATTTCGAAATTAAGTCATACTTATATAAGAATGAAGATGAAACTTTGTAACTCTTGATTGGAAGTCATGACTCTTCATGATTTTCAAAAAATATAACACTGGTAATCGATTACAGGTTTTGGTAATCGATTACTCAGTTCAGTTTTGCGAACCGTTGTGCCTGAAATATCAAATTTGAATTTCCTACACTCTGGTAATCGATTACAGGTTTTGGTAATCGATTACACAGTTCAAAATTATTAATTTTAAAATTCTGGAGATTTTGGTAATCGATTACACATCGTGGTAATCGATTACCAGTTCAAAATATTTGCTATTTGAACTGATTTTGACTTTGTAAAATTATTTTACTTAAACTTATTTTTAGTGCCAATACTCTTTGCAAAATTTAAGGTTTCTTTTGACATTATTTATCTAACTAAATTAAGTTTAAACTAATACACCTTCTTGTGTTAACTTGATTTTGATTTTGATCTTGATCTACTTACTTGACTTGAAATAGAACTTTCCTTAGCCATTTGTCAATCTTCCTCTTTTCTTTCCTTTTTGTTGGCATCATCAAAACCTACAAACCATCATCTACAATAGTTACGTCAAGAGTCTTTATCATTATTTCTTGAGTTATGTATTCAAATGTATTCTCATTTGTATTGTATAATTAGAAAATTCCCTGATAAACAAATATGGAATTTAGGAGTTTTTTTTTAAATAAATTTTTCAAGTACCTCAAATATTTTATTTTCCAAAATTATCAACATGTAAAATGAAAATGTTTTAATTGAATAAATATTATTACAAGTATTTTCAATTACATCCCTTTTAGAAAAATGATTAGTACATATCCTTGTTCTTATTTGTATTAGGTCCTTTAACTCTCCTTTTTCCCCTTAAAGTTGTAGTCAGAGATTTACGTAAAACCAAGTAATGTCTACCCCTAGGGTGGGTGTTAACACTCTTCCCATGAAGTTGTACTGTGATAACAAGGCTGCAATTAGTATTTCCCAAAATCCAATTCAACATGACCGGACCAAGCATGTAGAGATTGACAGACATTTTATAAAAGAGAAAATGGATTCAGGCCTAATTTGCATGCTATTTGTTCCTACTTCACAGCTAGTTGCAGACATTCTCAATTACAAAAGAATTATTTAGATCTAACTATGAGTTCTTTGTAAGCAAGTTGGGCATGTTGGACATTTATGCACCAACTTGAGGGGGGGGGGGTGTTGACAATATATTGTATATTTTTTATTTTTCAAATATGTATCTTAGAAGGATTAGGTAGTTAAGATCAAGATCAGAGTAGCATAACTGATCTTATCACATTCTTCATTAGGTAGTTAAGATTAAGATCAGATTTATCAGAACTTATCTGATTTTATCTGATCTGATTCTCCTTTATTTTCTCTCTACCTTATCTTTATATTTATTTTGCAATCAGGTAGTTAGGATATCTCCTAGCCAGCTCTGCCTATATAATTGTTTCATGTAATTCTGATCATATAGAATAAAACATCATTTTTCTTCTCCTAAAACTATACTTACCGGTAAAGACCAGGGACCTCTCAACATACTACTAACCTGAACAGCCCAACCCATCACGAGCTATTCACAATAAAAACCCAATATATCATCCATCTTTATATTATGTGTTATAATTAAATAATTAATATATAATTGATATTAAGAATTTAAATAAATATAATTCTAAATAATTTATTAATACTAATCCAAAAAATATAATTAGGGATAATCTATCAAAGTGGACCCATATCACTCTCCAACGGTCAAATTTATCTTTAACTACCTTTTATAATTAATGGATTCTCACATTATGAATAATGTGGTCCAAGGGCGAGGCAACCATGGGACAGAGGGGCCATGTCACCCTCAATTTTTGTTAGTTTATACTTTATATATATGATCAAATTACACAAGTGTAAATTATTATAGCATGTCTTAGACCGTTAATAACTTTAGATCGAATATGATTTTTAATAGTTTAACCAGTCAATTATATTTATTTATCTTCAAAATTCATAAAATTTAAACACTTATAAATTGATAATCAAATGTTTGTCTTTTTTTCCGTATATTTCAAATGTATATATGACGTTAATTTTGAGACTTCTCAATGATGTATATCAATAATATATTTTGGATTATTGTAAAATTATATATATAATTTATATTATAATACCTTTCAATTTAACGATGGATTACTTAATACGTACAATGATATACTAAAATGTTATTCAATGGTGTAAGACTTGATATAATTACACGGGTGTAATTTGATTCATCTTAACACACACACACACACGTATATTGGGTAAAATTATATAATAGAATTTTAGTTAAAAAGAGATACTCCCTCCGGTCCTATTTATAAAATAACTAAAAAAACATATAATAAGAAAAATAATTGATTTTCAAGAAATTACTCTACAAAATTACAAGTTTACTACCCCTATTTAAAATTAAACTCCACTACCATGGTAATTATGTCATTTTAAAATTTTTAATGGTCAACTAGGGCAAATTTGAGAAAAAACAATAAATGCTTCTAGATTTATATATGTTCTTTATCTTACAAATAGGACCATAGAAAAGTTTTAAGTGTTGTTTTATAAATAGGACCGGAGGGAGTATATATTTGGTAAAACTAAATGATAGATTAATTGATAGCTGATAAGCTAACTTATTGAATTAGAAGTATTAATTTGATTTAAATAGTTGATTAATGTAGAATGAAATAAAATGACATATTTAATTTGCATAACTTTTATTATATAAGTTCAACTTTTATTTTCTCGACAAAAAATAATATTAGGTAATTAATATTTAAATTTTTAATAAAATTTTAGTGATAAATTATTTGTTAAAAACTATATAGTGTAAAATTAATAGTAAACAATAAAAAAGAGAATAATAATTCACAAAATTTTTAAATTATTTACATTATATATAAACTATGAATTTTTAAACTTTTGGAATTGTTGATTTTATATAGCTCTAAAAGAAGATTTTAGAATTTTTAGAGAAAGTATTTTTTACTTTGAAGAAGAAATATTGTAAGGGAACGAGGTACGCTCACGGCATTTGATGGGAAAACAAGGTGCACAATCATCGTAATGGATTGTTGAACTTAGGATTGATATTTTATTTGACTGGGATGGACAAAGATACTTGGAATGGTACTCATAAGGATGACAGTTTTTCTACAAAATATGCGTATGCTCTAGTTAAAAATTATCCTTCTCAGACTTTGAATTCGGTGTGGAACAATATATGGAATCCGAAGGGACCGCAAAGAATTAGAATTAATCTTCATGTGGATGATCCTCAATGGGGGCTTAAGACTAGAGCTTTCTTGACTACAAGGGTCTTAATATGTCAGACTTATATCCTTCTTGCAATTTAATTAAGACCGGAAACTACTCTTCATGTGCTCAGAGATTGTGACAGAGCTATCTCTATTTGGGATTACTTCTTACCTCAGCAACTATCTCACCACTTTTTGAACTTGGATCTCAAGCAGCGGATTACCTTCAACCTTACCTCCTGCTACTATAAAGATTATAATTGGAGTAATGTGTTTGGTACTATCGTTCACGCATTGTGGAAGGACAGGAATGATTTGGTCTTCAATAATATATGCACACCTCATACTGCCTATCCTTATAAAATAGCTCGCCTTTTATAGGATATGTCTTCTGTTGTTTCAACATTAAATCATGTTGTCTCTCAATCAAAATCCTATACTTGGCAGATGATTAGATGCAATTTTCCTTCGGGAAATCGGGAAATTGGCTGAAATGTAATGTAGATGGGGCAGTTAGAAACGGTGACCATATGGCCTCATATGGGGGAGTCTTTAGATCCTCATTAAGATAGTGGTTCCTTTGCTTCTCTAACGCTGTGTTTGTTAGGGTTGAAACACAAATGAGAGAAAGAGGGAGGAGTGATTTGGGCGAGAGTTCTTCCATCCACTTGGTTTGGTATTGAGATTGAATAGGGAGAGAGAGGTAGAGTGAGTGGTGGGGCCAAGGTGAAATTAATCTCCTCTTTGAAGGAGAGAAATAGAGGGTGAGGTGTGGGTTACATTTTGAAAAGTCTAAATTGCCCCTAATTTTATTACTCATAAAATTGAATGAATAAATGTTTTTTTTAATTTCAAGGGTAATTTTGTACTTTAACCTTCTTACACATCTCTCTCTCATTTCTCCAAACCCAAACAACTACCATAATTAATTTCTCTTCTATCTCTCTCATATTTCTCTAATACCAAACAACCTCTATTTCTACTTTATTTCTCTACTATTTCTCTTTTCCTTATCTCTCTTCCCTATTCCTCTCTTCCCTATATCTCTCTTCAAACCAAACAAAGGGTAAATTGCTTGGAGTTACCACCATCACCATGACTGAGCTTTGGGGGATTTTTACAGCTATATCTTTAGCTAAACAGAATGTTATCAATCTCTTGTGGGTTGAATCAGATTCTCAAACTGCAGTTAATTTGGTCTTGAATGGTTGCCCTTCATGTCATCCTCGTCATCATCTAGTGCTAGCTATAAAGAATATGGCCTCCCTCATCTCCTTTAAGATCACCCATACTTTCAAGGAGGGCAATAGACTTACTGATCATCTTGCAACTCATGCTTTTTCTTTACCTCTCGAGCTTCATTTTTTTCAAGATCCTCCTCCGCATTGTAGGGACATGTTGTTTCAGGATTTTGTGGGAGTACATATGCATCTTCCGAGACTAGTTCTAGTATAGTGCGTTCTTCTTTTGGGGGTCTTTTCCCCTCCAATGTACCAAAAAAAAACTTACAAGTGACCAATTCATTTTAGAAAATTATCCTAAAAGAGTATTAACAAGTTACTCAAGAAAAAATATCAAGATAAATAGTACAACATTATTTGCTAATTTTGTTTTTTGAATTTTATTATTTTGGGTATTAATTTCACTATTTACTTATTTATATAAATGAAAACTAAATCATTTTGATGGAAAAACTTTGATCACAACTTCACACCACCATATCCATATTTCTTTTTTATTTTCTAAATAAAACCTTAAATTAAATTTATTATTTACCTTCTAAAGTTTCTTAATACTTTTTATATTTTTATATTCCTTTTTTAATTTTTTCTTTCTCTTATATACATAGTTTTTGTTTTCATTTGACTTTAAAAACTAAATAACATTGGGAGTTTATTTTTATACAACTCTTTTTTAATTTTACACACTTTTTTTCTATTTCTCAAAATATCCCTTTAAATATTAAAAAAATAAAATTTAGAAATTTACTCACAAAACATAGAAGGAGGCAGTGGATGGGGAAGAGGCGACCGCAAACAGCGGTGCAATTGCAGGGGCGACAACGACACTTACGCCGGTGAGGGACGACGACTATGACGGTGGCGCACGCAGTAGTGAGCGTAATCGCGACAACTACTGGATGAGGGAATGGCACGCACATGGTGCAGTTTGCATGGTACAACAGCTCAGGTGTGATTGATGCATGGTGGGCTCGGGTGGCTGTGGTTGCGCATAGAAGCGGTCATGGTGGTGCACAAAGTTGTCCTCTCTCTCTCTTTTGTGTTTTCTCATGGCTCAACCCGTGGCCTGTAATATTTTTGTGCAAGTTTAATCTTCTGTTGCAAATAACACGTAAGAGTTAGAGTGTGTTTGGTAAAACTAACTGAAAAGCTAGTTGAAAGCTGAAAGATAGCTGAAAGTTGAAAAGCTAGCTGAAAGCTGAAAAGCTAGTTGAAAGTGTTTGGTAAAACTAGCTGAAAGTTGTAAAATGACAAACAAGGGCATCACTAATCATTGGATCAAATCTTAATATTTTGTTATTACATATTTTCAAATAATTATAAATTTATATATTTTAGTTTATTTAAAATTATTTATAAGGCATCACTAATTATTGGATCAAATCCTAATATTTTGTTATTACATATTTTCAAATAATTATAAATTTATATATTTTAATTTATTTAGTAATTTTTTATTCATGTAAATAATATGTTAGTGTTTATTAAAATGTAAAGGGAAAAATATGTTTTTCGTCCTGTAGTTTCGGTCAACTTGGGTTTTCGTCCCTATACTTTAAATCCTTGGTTTTTTGTCCCTGTACTTTCTAAACCCCTAAACATTAGTCCCTGCCGTTAGTTTGGACCGTTAAACCTGTGACGTGGCATGTTAGGCAATTAACACGTGGCATGCTAGGTAATTGACACGTCACAGGTTTAACGGTCCAAACTAACGGCAGGGACTAATGTTTAGGGGTTTAGAAAGTACAGGGACAAAAAACCAAGGATGTAAAGTATAGGGACGAAAACCCAAGTTGACCGAAACTATAGGGACAAGAAACATATTTTTCCCAAATGTAAATAATATATTGGTATTCACAGAAAATCTTATAATACTCATTTGTCCATTTAAAATTGACCCCTCCTTCCATATTATCATTGTTTGATTCCATCTTAAAAATTTTCCAAAACAAATTAATTAGATTATAAAATAGCACATAAGTTAGAGAAGAATGCAATGGAATGAGTGAATATTTCTATAATAGTTTTTTTTAAATGGACTATATTAATTACTAGGCAAGTTGGATCGTAAGGATTGAATGAGAAAACGTCATGAAAGAATACAGAAGCCAGGGAGCATATTCACTGAGATAAACTGTGGCCTTACAATTTAAAAAGTTCAATTGTTGTAGTCAAAATAAAAGTCGTAAAATTAAACGGGCCTTGAAACAAGATTTGTTGAACAACACTTTTGCCTACATGCATATTGCTTAAAACCAGTGGGTTGATTCGGACCAACATATTGGAAACCAATACAACCTACATGCATTCAACAATAGCAGAAAATATTCAACTGTGAAATGTTAGAAGAAACAAAACAAAAAGGTTTCACAGAGCCTCATCATCCACCAACAATAGCAGCTATTTATATTATAAATTTCTAATAAACCAGAAAAACACAGATGAAAGCTATAAGAGCAAACACTATAAACTAGAAACTACAAAACGGGACCAAAGTGAGGCAAATTAACAAGAACCTGTGTGTAGGAGACTACTGGAGTAGGAAGTTGAATGGAGGGAATGAGAGCTGTCAGAGACGAGAAAAACCCTCTCAGCAATGGCAGGGTGTGGGAGGAATGTGAAAATAGGGGATAATAAGAAAAGAGAGTGGGATATTAATGAGGGGTAAATTTGTAAAACAAATTCAGCTGGTAGCTGAAAATAGGAGCTTTTTTGGAAAAGTTAATTCAAGTAGCTTTTCTAAAAAAGCATGTAGCTACCCAAAAAAGCTACCTTAAGCTACCTTCCCAAACACAGTTTTTTTGGTTTCAGCTACTATTTTTAACGTTCAGTTAGCTAAAATGGCTAGCCAAACACACTCTTAATCAATTTTTGTGCTTTTAAAATGAGTGACAGTTGTGGTGAGTGAATTTGCTTGATGTCTTGATGTTAGGGTCAAGAGTCAATTCTTGAATTTTGAGGTCAGGACTCAGGAAACCTCCTAAGAATAAGAGAGAAAGATTGAATTTATGCTTGCATTCATAATGAAGGCTTTACATATATATTCTAACATCCCCTATTCTATGCTCAACAATAAAATCCTAAAGATTCTAAACGCTAGATTGCAAATAACAGAAAATGCATCCACCCTACGCTTCCTAACAACACTCCAGCTCACTTCCTTCTAGATGTTTACAGCTCATACCCTTCTAGAATCTTAGGCCTAGTCACCTTCCTTTTGGGCCTCACATTGACATGGCTCAAATCAACATTTGAGGTACTGACTTGGGCTTGGTTATTGACGTGGCTCATATCAGCATCAACATCTAAGAGCATCTCCATTGGTTGAAAAACCAGGGAGCTCTACTTGCCAGATGCGATGCTATTTAAATGAGATGCTATTTAAATGAGCACCGATGGAGAGAGCCGACCTGTTCTCATTTTAATGAAATCGATCTGCGGCTTTTTTCATTTTCTTTGATATTATAACATTTATTTATAATAGTTTTTATATAATTGTGGGTAGATTGTGGGGTCTATTTAAATAATTTTGGGAGAGTTGTTGGGTTGAAGAAAAAAAGTGAATGAGTAGTTTAAAGTGATAAAAATAATATAATAATATAAAAAAGTGTGAAAAATTATAAAATATTAATTTAAGAAACTTTGAAGAGTTACTGAGATAAAGATGTTGTAATTCCCTTTCTCTGTCACTTGAGCATGTAAAATGAGGGTAAGCAATTATGTGTATTGATATAATGGCAGAGGAAAATAACACTGACAGAACATAAGGCAAAATGAAAAGGAAAAGCTAAGGAGGAAGCCAAAAGGAAGAAGGAGAAACTGATATGTATGTAAAAAGGTGAAAAAGACAGAGGGGGAGTGCAGTGTGTAGGAAGGGGCGTAGAATGGATAATTTTTGGGATATAAAGTTTTTTAAAAAATGAGTTTGGGGTGTGTAAGATTAAATTAGGGTGTGTAAAAATCATGTCCCAATAACATATCGATGTCCAGAACCCAAAATAAATCCACAAGCCCATCTGACTTTCTATCCCAACTCTGACTGAATGAATCCAGCCCAAACATCGGCTAAGAAGCAGAAGGAACTAAGCCTACACATCACACAACTCTAACCAGATTAGATTAGCTAAAAATAAATCAAGCCCCAGAAAACAAATTAAATTAAATTAAATTAAATGAAAATGAATAAAAGAAAGGAAGGTGGAAAATGGAAATCCTTAATTGAAGGGCCACATAGGGCAGCTAAACCGGTGGTGCAAAGAAGGGGAGCGCTTAGTTCTTGCAGTGGACCCGCGATGGAGCTACGCCAGCGAACTGGAAGGGGGAAGCCGCAATCTGCGGCGGCGCGGTGAGGGAGCGATAGCTCCGATCATGGAAGTTGTTGGTGGGGGCGACGCCACGACTTGACATGACTGAGGTGGAAGGAGGCGCGCGCGCACAGCGGCCGCGCAGGGGCGAGATCGAGGCGCAGATGTGGAGATGACACGTCCCTAATTGACGTCGTATATGTTCTCTCCTTACTCCTATTATGATTTTGGGTTCGTTTTTAATTTTTTAAATTTTTCTTGTCGCGTATATTTCATTAACATATTTACATTATTAAAAGGTAAACTCAATGTAAACATACTAATACTAATTTATTTAAAAATAAACTACAACATGACTAAAGGGGCTATGTCTAACCCACTAGGGTCGTGGTTGGGGATTTGGGTAGTTTAACATGAGATTCTAGGTTCAAACCCCATCGCTTTTCTTATACACCGAAAAAAAGGGGCCATGCCTCCCCCCTCAACCTCATTTTGTTTTTAATTTTTATATACTTTATATCTAAATAAAATAGAGGAGTGATTAAATCGCTTTTCTTATACACCGAAAAAAAGGGGCCATGCCTCCCCCCTCAACCTCATTTTGTTTTTAATTTTTATATACTTTATATCTAAATAAAATAGAGGAGTGATTAAATTCCACCAGTGTAAATTACACCAAGTATTACACCGCTCAAAATTTTTTTAATGGATTATTGTATCAAGTAATCTACTGTTGGATTGAAAGTTTATCATATATAGATCATACATATAAAATTTTACGTCAATCTAAAATTATTTGATATGTCATTGAGATCTCTTAAGATTAACGTCATATATACATTTGAAATATATGAAAAAACCAAACATTTGATTATTAAGTTATTAGTGTCAAAATTTAACGAAATTTGACACAAATAATCATGATGGTGATTAAACATAATTCAACACTTGGATTACTAAAAAACACATTTGATTTATAGTTATCAACGGTGTAATACTTGGTGTAACTTACAGCGGTGTAATACTTATTATAACTTACATCGGGGTAAGTTGAACCCTCCTCATCTAGATGTATTAATTGTTATGTAAATTTATATAGTGAAAATCCAATTAGAAGCAAATATTATGCTATGTTTGATAAAACTAATTAGTTGATAAATTAATTAGTAATTGATAAGTTAGCTTATTTAATTAAAAGTGTTTGGTTTAAATAGTTGATTAATATAAAATAACATATTTACATAGGCTTTTAAAAAAATCTATTTTTATTTTTTAGACAAAAATTATAATGTTTGATAATTATAAGTTTATATTTTTTTTATAAAATTTTAATTCTTATTAAATTTTTAGTGATAATCATTCTATTATTGAACATTAAAATAAATAGTGAAATAATCAGTAGAAAGAAAAGAATAATTAAAAATATTTCATAAAATTTTTAAATTACTTACACTATATATGTGAGTGTATGTATGTATAACGTATGAGTGTGTATCTTAATTCGTCATTTCATATTTGGTTTATATGCATATGTAAAATAACAAGATTACATTTGGGATGAACTAATTGATTAAAAAAAATTATAATATTGGCCCCTCTTAATCTTAGTTTTTGGTTTCACCCGTGGATAGACATATCTGGTCTTTAATTTTTAAAGGTCATAATATGAAATATATTTTTATGCAGACTAATAAGCCAAACCAAACTTTCAAACTCACCAGAACTATAAAAATGACATATGACATGTAACAGACCAAACTCAGGCCACGAAAATACTCCATTTGTCCCTTATTACAAGACCCTTCCAACTGTTTGACACAATTTAAGAAAAAATGGTTAATACATTGTTTTTTTTTAAATTATAACATTCCAAATATATCCTTATTTAAAGATCACTATATTTTTAGGACATTAATTGTCACATGGTAGAATACTCCAAAAGTAATTTTCCAATGGTTTAGTTGAACATATGAGTAAAACTTCATTAATTAATCACATCTATAACTATATACAATTGAAACCCTATTAGAAGGAAAGTTTTGACAAGTGTTGGCTTCTCCTTTAGTGGCTTCTTTAATACTCTTCTATCCACTTTCTATTTAAGGAAATTTTTTAATAGAAATCTTTTTAAAAAATAAATTAAAAGTAAAAAAGAAAAATCAGATAGTGGGATTTAAATGCAGATAGTGGGTTTTAATTGGTCTTTTTGATTAACCCATCTTAATCTGAATTTTTTAAATTAAAAAATCCAATTTTGAATTTTGAATTTTGAATTATTATGTAGTGGGTTTGGAAAATGTGAATGGATTGGTAAATGGAATAAAGAGTAATTGCAGATACACTTTCCCACAATTGGCCCCCTTTTATATTTTCTGCTTAAAGTATTTTTTCCAAATCCTTTTTGCGATACACTTTCCCTCTTTTCCTTTTTATGTCTCTGTATCTCCCTGTCTTTCTCTCTGTATCTCCCTCCTCCATTTATTTGTCTCTTCCTATGTTCTTTTTCTTTCTCTGCGTGCTAATTTTTTTCTTCGATTTTGTTTTGTATAAAACACCATCTTTCTCAATCCCTTTTCTTCCCTGTGTTGACTGAGGAGGTTGCATGCTATTACCGGGGTCGGGTTTTGCAGCGATTGTGGCCAGACTGACGGAGGCTGGGTTTGGCCGTGACATTGGAGGCGATAGTGACCATGATGGTGGCCAACACCGGTGGATTCTCTCTTCTCTCCAGGTCTATTTGTTTTTTTTATTTACTGAAACTTAAGTTTTCCTTTTGCAGAAAGATTGTGGTGCGAAGAGGTAGTTGTGGGGCGCAACCTGCAAAGAGGTGGTGGCTTGGTGTCGCGGCCACAAGCTCTCGCCGTAGGTTCGAACATCGCGGTGGCCATGACTGAAGGGTTCTTCTTTCTCCCCAGTTCATCCCTTTTTTTTTATGCATCATACTTTGATCTTTTTTCAGCCTTTTTTTCTACGCCCTTAATCTTTCTTCTGTTTTTTTTAGATTCCTAAATCTGTGATCAATTCGGTGCTAAACGAAAACGCTTCTCCTTCAGCCTTCGTCGATTTGTTTTCGAGAAATGTAAGGGTTTTTAGACGCCCTCTCTTGCGATAATATTCTGCTTTTTTTGAAAAAAAAAACACAAAATAGTCTCTATAATAATTTCTTCTATGTTATGCTATAAGTTCAATCCACCAGCTCTATGTTTGTAATCTTTCCTATTGGTTAGAGACCTTATATATATTAGTTATTGTGGTCTTAAGTTTCTTTACTGCCCTGTATTTCCTTTTCAAAATTCTCTACAAATTATAAATTAATAGATGTTTAACATTGTCTTGCATGAATTTGTTTTTATTTTTCATTTTTTTTATTGGAACTCGAACATATTACTCTTGGCTTTTTGTAATCCCACTCATCAAATAAATCAACTGTTGATTTATCTATTTTCTATCATGCTGTAATATCTTTTCTAATTGTATCCTTAAAAGTAATTTAGATCACAAAATAGAAGAAATTAAACTGTTGTTGATGTATTTATCTTTGGGAAGGATGGTTATTTGTTTTGTTGGGTATGTACAGTTATACTATTATTGTATAAAGTTATATAATTTGTCTCTATTTTTGAAAGCTATATTTTTTTAGACTTCAAAATTCCATAGGGTAGAATGATTTGAGATTTAAAAAAAAAATGCCAATTTGCACATACTTTGACGTTTGCTTACTTGCTCCCATATTGCCAAGTACATGCAAGAAATCTTAAATCTGGGTTCTAATGTTGGTTGTTTCCAAAAAGACGAAAGGAGCAAATCTAAATTTAATGGTTCAAATAAAATAAGATGGTGCAATCTACCTTTGATTATGTTTAAGTACAATCTATATTCCTTATCTCATCTATTTTTAAGGTTAAACTGTTTAATATGGCTTTTTACAATTAGTTGTTGGAAGCCCTGTTTTGAGAGAGATTTAAGTGTTTTTATTGTCTATTGGTGATCATCACCATGGTTCTCATGTAGCCTTATCTTTTCACATGTGTAGGCTATGGATATCAATGGGGGATTGCATTGAAAGGCGCATCACTGGTTCAGGTCCTCTACCTATTTCCTTTTGATGTTATAGCGTTGCTTACAGTTATATCAATTGCTTCTGTTATGTAGGAATCAAAATTCTTCAGGTGTGTCTATCAAAAGCTGCCCCTATTTTCTCCTTCTGTGAAAAGTTTCCCTTAAGCTTTTATTTCAATCTTTTTTTTTTCTAACTTCTTATGGTATCTTCTTTTTCTCTATCTATTTCGATTGGAAAATAAAGAAATTCTTACTATATGGTGTTACAATCTTTTGCTTTTGATAAACGAATATGTATTGTTCAAAGGGAGTTTAGATCCTTAATAGCGTTTAGGGAGCTTAAAGATTCTGTTTTGTGTTGAAATAGAGGTGCACAATCTGTTATTACATTTTAGTTAAATATTTCTGGCTGGTGCTTTTTAAATTTTAAATAGAAAGGCTTATTATATTTTTTATTGAATGAATCTCTTAAATTGATATCTTATTTGACCATTTGAGTTAATTGTTTATTCTTTAAGATTTTAAAATTCAGTGGCTATTATATTATGTTGCCATTATATACCTCTCAAAAACAGTAACAATACCTTTTTAGTATAGGTAGAAGCTCTTCTTATTTTTTAAGATAGAAATAGATTGATTATATTTTGTTTTTTTGTTTTGTTTGTGTTTGTGTGAGGCTGTGCGTGTCAGCTGCTGTTTTGAGAGAGATTTAACAACAATAACAACATTAGGCATGCGTGTCAGCTGCTGAAATGAAATCCCTTCCAATGCATAATCGAATTTTTTAAGTTCAACCAACTCAAATGGAACATCAAATGTTGGCTGTTACAATGCACATTTTTCTGTTACCGATTCAAACCAGTCTACAAGTTGGAATTGGAAAAGGTCAAAGGTGTCCATGGCAATCTGTTGGAGCACGATGGAGCATCATATGATAGCCGCGAGATCGGAGGACAACACAGAGAGGAGAATTTATTATTAATTATAATAGTTTAGTGTTATAGACCTATAGTGATTAGATATCCCAATAATCATTGTTATCTCATTTTATATGAAATTAAATATATAATATTCCTTTTGTACGCAGAAACGTTAATTGATTTTCCTTTCAAAATATATTAATTGATAAATTTCATTTATATTACAAATAATAATGCTAATTGATTCCCAATATAGAAATAAAATAAAGGAAGATATAAAGTAAAATTTATAGACGATTATAAATTTTAAAGGAAGTAATAATGTATCATTGTTATCTTTTTTAGTGGGTTTTAATTGTTTTTTTATCAACTCATTTTGGGTTCCAATTATATGACCGGTTATGCAGCTTCCTTCAACTAAAAAAATTGCAACTTCCCATATTTAATTTTTTTTCTTTTTCCGATGTTTTTTTTATTATAATTCAAATTCAAATTTTCCCACTTAAAATTCATTTTTGTGTGTTTATAAATTAAGAAAGATCATTAGAACTTCTCTAAGCAGTTGCAACACTGAGTACTCCTCTCTCAATGGGTTATATCCTTTGCGTAAAGGATGCATTGGTTGGTTTGGTCGGTGGTTACTCTCTTTGTTGAATAAGTTATTCAAATTCAAAATCAAAATCAATATTTTCCACTTATTACTTCATTTAATTTGATTGATTTATTTCCTTTATTTATTTGATTTGATGTTAATTTTAATAATTGATAATGTTGCTGATATGAATTGAAAAAAATTCAATAATTTGAATATACATATATACACTTTACTAAAATTATAAGTTAACCTAAAAATAATAATTTAATATTGAACTATAAAAATTTGCTAAATACTATCTATAATCTATCTATTACTATATACAATAGGAATACCATTGGAAGGACAGTTTTGACAAGTGTTGGCTCCTCATGTTGTTCCTTCTTTGATACTCTTTTGTTACTTTTCTAATTATAGAAAACTTTTATTTATCTTTATTTTTTTATTTTTATTCGTCCCATGTAGAAGTAACGAATGAAAGATTTTTTTCTTTTTATTTTAATTCCATTTTTATTAAACATAGCAACAATGCCCAACCAATCACATTAATAGGCAGATTTTAAATTTCAAATTTTAGAATCCAATACCATTTACACCTCCTTGAAGTCTCAATCGATTACTTTCTTTCCATATTTTTTTTTTATCAATTCTTTAAATAATTATTGTTATTTTAAAAGATTTTTATTTCATTTTTTTACCACCATCATACACAATCAATCAGATTAAATCTGGTGATTGATTGAGACTTTTAAAATTTTAAATTTGAATATTTGAAATCATTATTTTTATTATTATTATTATTATTATTATTATTATTATTATTGTCATTAGTATTATTTTCTCTAATAAAAAGAAGAAAGTGTGAGACTTTATTTTCATATTTTATCCCTAATTTTACTCCAGAATTATCACACGTTTTTAAATTTTAATCTATAATTATTCCATGCTTTTTTAAATTTTTAAACAATCTTTCCATAAATCTAATCTTTATTATATCTAAAAGGAGAGTAATGAGAAGCAATTTTTGGCACCAAAACAGAGGCTAAAATTGTAAATATGTATTTAATCATTTTATTTTGAATTAAAAAAAATCTGAATTCAAATTTCAAATTTTATATTTTATTTAGTGGGATTGGGAAATGAATTGGAACATTGAAAGAAAATGAAGGAAGTCTTGACTCACTTTTTCTAAAACTCTCCTAAGAATCTGTCCCGAATTCATTGGTAGTAATGAAAATAAAAATGCACAAAGCCCTTCCGTCAAAAAAAATTGTGCAAA
The DNA here is from genome assembly GCA_026901365.1 of Sesbania bispinosa. Lineage (NCBI taxonomy): Eukaryota > Viridiplantae > Streptophyta > Magnoliopsida > Fabales > Fabaceae > Sesbania > Sesbania bispinosa. The sequence continues at coordinate 49,581 of QLOH01000551.1, read as the reverse complement.
GCCCGATTGCTTTTCCCTTTAAATATATTCTTCTATAAAGTGGTTTACAAGTTTTATTTAAATAAATTCGTCTAAAAAATGACTTCCTGGAGCATGAAGCGGAATTGGATAAATAGATGGTAAATGAGTTTTATTATGTTCTCTTCCATACAAGTTTTAATTCCATTTGTCAAAGAAAGAATGTAATATTTTTTTGAAAATTTATTCTCCTTTGGAAGTAAATGTATATTGGCTTGGAGTTGTCAAATTGATGTTATATATAATACACTGATCTCTTTTCAGCTTATATCCCTTGATACGGTTGCACTTATTGCTAGAGCAAAGTTCCAAGAAGAATTTGAGATTCAAAATCTGATGGCCAGACTATTCTTTTCATTGATGAGATTCATATAGTTGTTTGGACAACTAATTTAAAATTATTTTTTTACCCTTAAACTATGAATCCACTGAAGCAGTGTGACCAAATTCTGAAGCAGCTAGCAGCACCGACCTTTAATTCCCAAAGGAAAAGAGTGACAGACCTTTTGTACAAGTCTTTATTTTTAAATTTGTCCTATCTTATAAAATATATTTTTATATGATTTTTTTGTAAATTAGCATTTTTTATGCATTTTGATGATTTTTTATTGATGATTTCTTATAAAATATATTTTCAAATTGCTATAAATTAACATTTCTTATTTGGTAGTGAAGAAAATAACAATACGCCCGTGCATCGCACGAGTACACACACTAGTTGATCAATATATGAGGAATTAAAAAGAGTTAACCATTATTGAAGGGCAAATATGGAAAAAAAAATTATCAATTCATCTAAAAATCTGCTAAGGGTCTTATATTAAGGAACACTCAATTCTTCTAAAAAGTGTCTTATAAGTAGGGATGAAGACATTATAATACAAGCTAAACTTGAGGCATTATAAAGCCTAGCTTCGCTCGAGTTACTTTCACCTGTGATTAAAAATTACTAATAAATAAATGGAAGTATGAAATGAGGTTTATGAGTTAAATTTAATAAAACTTATTTTTGTCAAAAACTTATGAAACGAAAAATATGGTTGCATTAACAAACCTTCTAGACTTGTACAGAACTCATTAAGAGTCTGTTTGTTTAATAGGTTGATACAGTGCAAATCGATTTTGCGTGCATCCATATGTAATTTAACAGGACATTATTATTTTTCGATTCTTCAAAATCAATTTGCAATGTTCTATAATTTAATATAAACAGAAACGATAGAATCTGGAGAATTTTTTTTATTTATTTTTTCGATAAATCAAGAGAATGTTAAACCCCGATATATTTTTATGAAAAAAAAAAAGGCTTAAATATGTTTTTGGTCCCTATAAATATAGGTAATTTTAGGTTTAGTTCCTACAATTTTTTTTTTTGGATTTTTAGTCCCGACGTAATTTTTCATCAAAGCATTTGGTCCTGCCGTTACCGTAAAATCACTCTGATGTGGCTAACAGAGTCAAAGTGAATATGCTAATAATAATGACATGATGCAGAGGCTTCACTTCGAAACAGATGGAATAATTGAGCATACTCCAATTCAATCAAATGCGAGCTAGGCATCATTTTCAACAGGGTTTGATTGAATTGAAGGTAACAATAACAATAACAAAAGAGTTGGGATTACCACCTTCACGCCCTCACCAGATCCCATCCATTTCACCATATTCTCAGATCCCTGTTTCAAGGCCTCAAATGGGTTGTTCCACATGAGCTTCTCCCACACCTTCACATTCTCGATCACTCTCACAACCTTCCTTCTTCTCCCTCGATTCTCTTCCCCCTTTAAGCCCTTCTCCCTTTCGTGACTCTTCTTCAACCTCCATCTTTGACTCTCCTCCTGCTGCTGACGTGTCCATGGAAGATCGTGATGTGAGTTCCCACTCTCTCTTGCCACCTTCATCTCCCTTCGCTAGAGCGTGTCGTGTTGGAGAGAGTTTACCTTTACCCCCTCCTCGCAAAGCTCATAGACGCTCCAACAGTGATATCCCATTTGGGTTTTCAACCGTTTTGCAATCTTCGCCACCTCTCATTCCTCTTAGGGGAAGAGAAGTAGCTAAACCTCTTGTTCCGGAGGTAAGTATACCTCGGCCCATTAAGAGGCTATATTTTGGGTGCGTATGCTTATATCTCGGGGAAGCGCGTCATTACACTGACTGAAAACGGTTACAACTAACTAACAGATTTTCGCGCCACATTTCCTCTATAAATACACTGCGGTAGGCCATTTTCAGGTACGCATTACTCTATATTACACATACTCTGATCAGAATCCTCTCTAACTTGAGCGTCGGAGTCCCTGCAGGTACACCATGCCCCGCCGTGGGTTCGTCATGCACCGCTGTGGACTTTGGGAAGGTTCAGCCTCTTCAACCGGAGAATGCGGCGAGGAAATTCTACACGAACATTGGCGCCGTCTGTGGGAAGAAAAACACTTCTTGGACGTCCCCATCTTTTCCAGAATTTGGTTCAAGAATCTTCAAGATCGCCTCCGCGAGGACGACTTCTACGGATTCTTTCAATTTCGTTTTGGTTCGGGCAAATCTCCTCTGAAAATCACGGTCGCATTAAAGATCGCCTCCGCGAGGACGACTTCTGCGGATTCTTTCAATTTCGTTTTGGTTCGGGTAAATCTCCTCTGAAAATCATGGTCTCATGCCGCAGCGTTGCCGTCGCTACTTCTTCTCCGTTGGAAAATCACTTTGGCCACTCCAGTGTTGAAAGTTTCTAGTCGATGGTTGTCTGTTCTGCGGCATTTATATCACCGCCTCTGTCTCCATCGGCTCCGCCATGTCAGTCCAGGTAATCTTGATTTTGATTATATATTTTTTATGTTATGTTCTGTTCCGGTGGTACATTTCAGAATTTCGATAAGAAACGATAAATACGGATGAAGATTTTAGAAATAGCTGCCTCCAGTTCCCCGAGGTGAATTATTTTTCGATATGAATTGGAAATATATGTCCGAGACAACTAAGATAACTGCAAAAAATTCCGACATGGTAAACCTGTGATTACGATTCGGGATGCATGGTGGTTATCGGCCCGACATAGTAAAATAATTTCCGAGATGCTACCCCGGATGAGCTCAATCATTGACTATGAGACCCGGATATATGCTCGGAGAATCTAGCACCGCTCAAAGTTACACATGTCAACTAAGGCTATCATCACCACATCATAGACCCACTATGTTTGATATTCATCGTTTTACACATCATGGTTTTGCATGCCAGTTTGTTGGGTACTATCATGGCTCAATTTAATTGTGTTCGCAACAACTTTGGATGAAATTCCGAGGTAGTGACAATAATGCACCATGGCATGACGACGTGTTTAAGACTGAATGACTCCGCTTCATATGTATAATGTATTCTATTCTAAGCAGGAGTTGTAATTCTATGATTTGGTAAATGGCCGCATCAATTCCGAGACCCCTAATGCCATGGGCTATTGTCTTCTCATATCCCGTAGGGACAAGAGCTACGTATAGTTTGGAATTCATTGGGCCAAGGAAGCTCTCTACCTAGGCAAGGATATCCCCACGTGCATTCTCATGTTGATGCGTACAATCACATCAGCAACAATGGGTAGAAAAGACTGAATATCCCAAGTGACATAGCTCAGTCACATTTGGGAGTAGCGTCTGATGGGATCTGCTCGAAATCCAATGTTGGGGGATGCATATATTTTCTGAGATATCAGCATATATTTTCGATTACCTCCAGGCGGTGGTTTCCTCCGAGATGGGTAAGTTCATGCTCGTCCTACAACAGATACGTGGCAGATCGAGGCTTAACAATTCATCGTAATAACCGTCACCGAATGCTGCACCGAGGTGACACCATCACAACTATCGCTCTTGTTTCTCATTATATCTCTCCACCAACACCGCTATTCCGCTCCGAGACATTTCGGGCTGCAGGCCACTTGTGCCCGTCTTTACGCCCGTGATTAACAGCGCCCTGGTTTTTGAGATGGTTTGAGCTTGGTGCGTTGTTTAAGTTCCATGACGAACATATTCTATATATGATGGTCTCTCACCTTTTCCGTAAACGCAACTTAAATCCGAGATCCTGGACTTGTACCGACATGATGGACACTTTGATTGCAACACGACAACTCACTAATTCATGTATATTATCCATATTCCTTCTGCTATTTATGTTTGGATTGGAAGATCCGGTTATATATCCATGGCCAGTGCATTCCAGTATCCGAGCATGACTAGTTTTCCAGTATCTGAGCAACTAAATTTCAATCTCTCTGAGATGTTTCATGCTCCGAGGTATTTTATGCTCCGAGAATCAATAACGAATTGGTATCCGGATATATTATCAGAGCATGGGAGGTCGAGGTAATTCAAATGAATTTCCGGCTACGATTTGACATTGTTTGTATGACTTCATGAGATTGTCCAAATTCTATTATCATCGGGAGTTGAAGCATGATGAAATTCCTACATGGTGAAACATCCAAGGAAACACCGATGTATCTGCAACAACTTTTTAAATTCCGAGATTACCTGTGCAGCCAGCACTGCTCCTGTTCAGATGAGATCTTGACAAGCCATTGCAAGAGGCACCTACCTATAATCAAGAGGCACCATTAACTAAGGTCCCACTTCATGTCCTTCAATGATTCGGCGCCCACCGACTAGGAGCAGCTGTAAATGAACAACATCTGAATTACCTCGATACAACTACGACCACCTTCACCTTTAATCTTCATTTCTGCTCCTAGTATCTCAGCTGTTCAAGACATTGGCACTCAAGCAAGGTTCGTGTCGAAGAAGGACAACCGCGCTCTGCCGTTGCACCACCTGCAATTGTAGCTTTCAAGTTACTGGGATCTCGCCAAACAATTACTCCGAGATCAATTCCGAGATCCGCAGAGATGATGTCATCCTTCAGATTATCGAGCTAGTTCTCCTTTGATCTCAACATTGGCGCTTCTCTTGATCTTTCTAACTAGGCTGTTCAGAATTTGCAGAGAACTCTCAAAACTCGGGTGTTGCTCTCCGGGATAATTTTCCGAGATGATCTATATTGAGGAACTAATACCCTGTTAAAGAAAACTGATTGATTCCGCCTTTGTACATGGCGTGATTATTGGTCACCAGCTGCTACTCTGATAATCTCTTCTTCGGTTACATCAGCGCCACCATCTTAAGCGCCAACACCAGCTTCCAGAGGCTCAAATCCGAGTATGAACTCCGACATGTTCCAATCGTCGTCTCAAATCCGAGTATATTATCCCACATGTTCCACTCGCCGACATGAGACAATGAGTCAAATAATTTGACTTGGTTGATATTTTTCGTCAACAAACATGACACAATTTGAAAGGCAAGTCAGATAATATTCAGGACAGTTAACCAAGTCCTGGGCATTAATCCGAGTTACATTCAACCGTGGTCCAGAATTTCATGATGAACTCAGAATTTCATTCTGAGAAGGCATATCATTTTCTGGTTTGAATTTCTTCCGTTTCGTGGATTTCTTCCTCTCTCCTGAAGACTTATGATGTAATTCATGGTGGCCTCGTTTTAAATAATTATTAACGGTGTGTGAACTAGTAACTCTGATGCTATGAATACACCTTTTGAATCTCGACACTGATGGCCGAGATGTCCACGTCGAATTTATTACAAACAGATTGTTTACCTCTTGGATACATAAGGTCTTTGCACCTCGGAAGTCAGGCTGTCTCTCTTACATCTCGGACTTCTTGTCTTGACATCTCGGATTATCTTTAACGCATCGAGGATACGCTCCTTGAGCATCTCGGGCTTAGTCCTTCGACATCTCGGATTATCTTTAACCCATCGAGGATACGCTCCTCGAGCAATCTCGGGCTTGTCCCTTGAGCATTTCGGGCTTAACCCCTCGACGATCACGGACATGATTAATGACCTTGGATACGCTCCGAGACATTTCGGGCTTAGCCCCTCGACGATCCCGGATACGATCGATGATATTGGATACGCTCCGAGACATTTCGGGCGTAGTCCCTTGACGATCTCGGATTCATTCCTTTAATTATCTCGGGCGAGGTCCCTTGAATATTATATCGGGCCTAGTTCCTTGAGATCACAGATTGCTTATCATCATCTCGGATATAGTTCCTTGTGAGATACGTCAATATATGCACCCCAAATATTGTACCGACTTAATACCAACTTGGGGGCATCTCTTCTGGCCTATTGGTGCCGACATTATTCCTGAACTTGACAAATATAAAGTCGTCGTGCAAACAATCTGGGCTTGGTCCCCTGCTCACGCCAACATTGACTATCTTTGACAAGACGAAAATTATGTGGACTGGCTATACATGGCACATGTCATTTACACTTGACCAACGCTGCCGACTTCGACGAAGTACATCATTTCGATTGCTGGACTCCGATCCGGTTTATCCCGATTGATTACAGAACGTATCAAGCCGGCTGAATGACCCTGGACTACTTCAAGTCAGATACTTTATATCAAAGCACCCGACTTAGGGGGCATCTGTTCTGGAGGTAAATATACCTCGACCCATTAACCGACTATATTTTGGGCGTGTATGCTTATATCTCGGGGAAGCGCGTCATTACACTGACTGAAAACGGTTACAACTAACTAACAGATTTTCCCGCCACATTTCCTCTATAAATACACTGCGGGAGGCCATTTTCAGGTACGCATTACTCTATATTACACATACTCTGATCAGAATCCTCTCTAACTTGAGCGTCGGAGTCCCTGCAGGTACACCCTGCCCCGCCGTGGGTTCGCCGTGCACCGCCGTGGACTTTGGGAAGGTTCAGCCTCTTCAACCGGAGAATGCGGCGAGGAAATTCTACACGAACACCTGCTAAGTTGGTCAAAAAGAAAATGATTGGGAAAAGGGTGTTACTGTTGTTGACCATAATGTGGAGGGTTATGGGGAGAAGTCCCCTAAGGGGAAGATGTGGATGATCTTTTCTCTGCTTATATGAATTTGGACAGCTTTGATGCGTTGAACTCTTTAGGGAGTGATGACAAAAACAACAGTGGTGAAAATCGTGATGATTTGGATAGTAGAGCTAGCGGAACCAAGACTAATGGAGGTGATAGCAGTGATAATGAAATACTATGGAGTTATGTTTAATTACAAATAAAATAAATCAAAATACTCTAATTAATATGATTGAGACATGTGGCAGTCTGATGTGCGTCTCCGTTAACCACATCAGACTGCATTTAACGGCAGGGACTAAATAGCTTGACGGAAAATTAAACAGGGACTAAAAACCAAAAAAAAATTCTAGGGACTAAATGCAAAACGACCCATATTTATAGAGATAAAAAACATATTTAAGCACAAAAAAAAGGGAAAAATATGTTTTTCGTCCCTGTAGTTTCAGTCAACTTGGGTTTTCGTCCCTATACTTTAAATCCTTGGTTTTTTGTCCCTGTACTTTCTAAACCCCTAAACATTAGTCCATGCCGTTAGTTTGGACCATTAAACCTGTGACGTGGCATGCTAGGTACACGTGGCATGCTACGTGATTGACACGTCACGGGTTTAACGGACCAAAGTAACGACAGAGACTAATGTTTAGGGGTTTAGAAAGTACAGGGACAAAAAACCAAGGATTTAAAGTATAGGGACGAAAACCCAAGTTGACCGAAATTACAGGGACGAAAAACATATTTTTCCCCAAAAAAATATGGATCAAATTTGGAGCTGCTTTCAAAAATCCCCGACGACCGAGCTCTCCTCCCCGTAGGGATTAGACCTAGCCGTCAGAGTTAGAGCATCAGATGTCCTTGACCTAGGAGACCTCCCTGCCTTTATAGGCCGAGTATGGGTCTTCTGGTCATGAAGCCCATAGATGGACAATTGGGCCGAGTTGAGCGAGTTTCTAACTGAGACCAATAGGGGAGTTACTGCAGATGCTATGGGGACTAAGGGAGATCTCCTCTCGAACTAGGCGACTAAGGGAGATCTCCTCGCTAAGGAAGGTCTTCTTAAGAACTTATCTCCGGTAGGGTGCCGAGCTCATAAGTGTCGGTCTTGTGCAGCTAGTGTCAACCACATACGGGGAGGAAAGCTCGGTGCTGGGGGATTTTTGAGAACATCAACATATGATATGAATACCTAAATTAAATCGACAAACTTTTGTTTGCTGAAAATATCATAATTATTAAAGTCAAAGCGGCGAGTTCAGTTTCAGTGGAGAGTTGCTACTTGCTAGCAATTAGCATCCTTTTGTATCTCGTGGCAGCCGAAACGTCATTGGGCTGTCGTCACGGCATGACGGTGCTGCATGTGATGTTCAATTAAAGCACCATTAAATTAAATTAAATTAAAATAAAATAAAAATAGTCTACTTGCAGTTGAGCATCATTACATATCGTTACGGATACGGCCACCTGCAATTGTGCCAATAACCATGGATCATGTTGTCTACAATCTTTTTTACAACGCCACAAATTAGATCTCAAATTGCTTTATGAACGATTAGAATTGTTAAAATGGTCTTGGAAAGAAATTAATTAATAAAATTACTCATTGTAAATGCATATATTAATAATGAGGTTAATCCTTCCATTTTTTTATATTAATTAAAAATGCTAGAGCCTAGAGGTGTACATGACACGTTAAATGGATTTGAAGTGGTAAAAAAAGTATAATTCTTCAAATTGGTTTGTAGGTCAAAATCTTCAAGTGGTCCCTAACTTGGTCAAAAAAGATTGTAATTCTTACTCTGTCCCTTGACAAAGCCTCTGCCTTTTTTGTCCAAGATTAATTAGTATCCCTGCAACAAACATACAATTGATTCCCCCACCACTCGCCCCGAATCTCTTTTTACTTCTCTCATTATCACTGACCCCCATAGTAAACACAACCCAAGTACCCAACTACTACCATGATTTCCCCCACCACTAGCCCTACCAATTTTCTCTGTAGAAAGAGAGTGATAATTACAATAATCCTTCATATCCTAATTATAATAACCTTTTACCGAGTTGATTTTTTTCTTTTTATAAAAACATTTTTAATTGTCTTTATGCATATTAATTATTATTTTTATAATAATATCTTTATTAGTAGAGATAAGTGAATAATTAATTAGTAGAAAGAGAATGAGACAATAAAATAATTAGATAGAAAGAGAAATATATATAATGATAATCAATTTCAATAAATTCAAGAGCAATTATGAAAAAAATGTAGCATACTTCTAGCTAAAAAATACACTACTACCTCCGGTTCTATTTATAAGAGACAAAAGATATTTTTGTTTGTTTACTATAAGAAACATAATACTATTTTGAATTGTAGTGATTATGAAATTCCTTTTTATATCCTGGATCACCTAGTATTTCCTATGATAGTGAATGTACTACGATATTTCCAATGAACAACTATTGGAAAATGAGTTACTATTTTAATGATGACTTAAATTAGGAGTAATTTTGTCACTATTTTACTCCCTCCGGTCCTATTTATAAGAACTTTTTTAGGGTGAGTCTTAGTCCTTTTTATAAGAACCTTTTCAGATTGTCTCATGCATTAATTATTTTTTGACAAAAATACCCCATTAGTGGAGGTGGGTGCGTAATTAATTAGTAGAGAGAGAGTATGACACAATTGAGTAGTTAATTGGAAAGAGAAAGATAATGAGTCTCAATAAATTCAAGGGTAGTTTAGGAAATATCATACACATTCTTGACAAATTTATTGCAATCAACTAAATTAACCAACTTCCTTAATCCGTGTGATATAGTTAAAAGGTTCTTATAAATAGGACCGGAGGGAGTAATTGTTTGATATTAAAGATATTTCTGGAATAAAATTTAAAAGTATGACATTATTAATTACGTACAATTAACTGGTTTCAAGACATTTTCTAAGTCTTGATGATTTAGTCATGTGTTTCTTATAATTTGGTACATAAGTTATATTTTCTCCTCGCCATTTTCAAACATTAACCACTAGATCAAAATTTATTGATGCTAAGAAAATACACGCAATTCATACCTGCAACTCTTAAATGAAAAGTATTTTCTCCTTCAAACCTATTAAATCATGGACGATTCTAGAGTGTAACAAAAAAAAAATTGGTACACCTAGTCCGGTTTACTTTTTATTAGTTATAAAAGGTGAGTAAATAAATTTATTTTTTTATTAAATAGTTTTTATATGACATTTGAATTTAATTTAAGAAAAAATATGGATTTATAATATAACTTATACTAGTTTCGATGATATATATAATATATTAATTAAAAGTTGAAAGGGAAACTTTTACATTACATGGTACTATTGATTTGGATTTTTTTTTTCAACCAATATTTCACAAAAAGTAATTAGAAATCGATTTAATATCAATAATTAATAAAATGAGTATTGAATTTGATGATTAAAAATTTAAATTATAATATATTAAATTATAATATATTTACATTGTGAAGCACGTGAACCATGGTCCACCATAAACATACCTTTAAATCATAAGCACAATCTTTAAAATAAACATCCAAAATCATTATAAGTTAAATTGATATATGTTATCATACCATAGCAACGTTTCATCCCTCTAATTGAATTTTTGAAACCAACTTGAGTTATAAGACTAGGAAGAAATAAGCAACATCAAACTATAAAATGAGTGACTGTTATAAAAAGCACAATGTTAAAATAAATATAATTATAAATCATATTATTTTGGAAGTCTTACTGGGTTAGATATAATAAGAGCATACACCATTTTCCCTAATGTATGCAACTTCTTGGTGTAATGTATGGCTATCTACCCATCTCAATAGCTAGATTCAACAAACAGAGGTTAAGATTGGTGCAGAAGAATTACATGATTTGCAATTTACTGCAATAACATTAACGCTCTGTTTGTTACGGTGTAGTTGTGTGAGAGAGAGAGTTGCGAGAGAGAGATGCGAGAGAGACAGGCTAGGCACCACGTTTGGTTTGCAAGGAAGAGAGAGATCTGACATATTTGTTAGGTGGGGCCCACATACAATTGTTTCTCCCCAGTGTGGGAGAGAGATTGGGATGAGGAGGTTATGGCAATCAAAAGTCTATTTTGTCCCTTAATTTATTTACTATCTGCGTGTTGTGCAATTATGATTGTTAAAAAATCGATTCTATTTATGTATACATCAATTAAACTTGTCATATACAGGTTCAGTTTGTCTTGAAAATCGATTCTAGCACTTTGTAAATCGATTAAAAATGTGGTCAGTAGGTTCCTGTCATTCGATTAAAAATGTTGACTTTATTTTAATCGATTAACCTAACACTACTGCAGAAAAGGCTTTCTACGACGGTTAAAAAGAGGTTTCTACGACGGTTGCACAACCGTCGTAGATCCAGGCGTCGTTGTTAAGTGGAATTTGTCACGACGCGTGCTAACCGTCGTTGTAAACTGACTTTCTACGACGGTTATGACTGGTAACCGTCGTGAAAAACCTTACTTTCCACGACGGTTAGGACTGGTAACCGTCGTGAAAAGTCTTGCTTTTCACGACGGTTAGGATAGGGAACCGTCGTGAAAAGCATTACTTTCCACGACGGTTAGTAAAGGAACCGTCGTGAAAAGCAAGACTTTCCACGACGGTTGTGACCATAACCGTCATGAAAACTACTTCAACCCACCCTTCTTGAGTAACTCTTCTACGACGGTTGTGACCACAACCATCGTGAAAAGCCTACTTTCCACGACGGTTGTGGACACAACCGTCATGGAAAGTCTAATTTTTTTTTTAGTTCGTTCTGTTTTTTACAATTTTCCCAAACCTGCAAACAGAAAATACAGTCCAGACAATCCCAACAATGAAAAATCAGCAATACCAACATAGTAATGACACTTCACATACTCGGTGCACTAATCAATTTACATAATCACATTACACGTAAAATCTAATATAAAAGCTACTATAAGTAATGAAACTATATAAAAAAACTACTAGAAGTAATCAAATATTGATCAACTACTCTAAAGTTTTGTTATACAAGTCAATAACATATGCAGCCCATGCCTTTCTGATGTAATCAATTGAAGCAGAGTTGAGTGGGCTACTATCCATGAAATACTGCAAAATAAAATAACTTGTAATTAGTGGATAGATCAATTGCATGACGATTGGTGTTAACTTGTTTGTTGGATTACCTTGTCCAATGCGACTTGAATTCCCCCTTGCACAATGCAAGACATCCATTGCATGACGTAATAGCCACACTCATACCCTCCAACTTGTTTGTTGGACTACAATTCAAAATGAATATTAGTCAAATAATTAAAACCGTAGACAACACTTTATTAAAATATCTTATTGAATCCATGTAAATACCTTGACGTATTTCCAGGTTAGCTTATGAGCTCTATGTCCAGCTCTACCCATCAACATTTGATATGTTGAATATGCACTAATATAAAAAATATCACATGATTTAGAGTTTAATAATTCAATAAAAGACTTCTAAAGTTAATAAATTCATTGTCATTACCTATTGACTATGTCAAAAAATCTCTTCGGGGGCCTCTTATGCAATGAACAAAACCACAGAGCGCTGTCTTCGTCGACAGATATAACCAGTAGTTGCCAGTGGCGTCTGCATTGAAAATTAGTTAATACTGCAAGATATTTATTTTGATAATGATAAAAATATTAAAAAACCTACAAGTATTTCCACTTACTCATGAAAGTAAGGTGCTAAATAAATCTTCTTGCCCTCATCTTGCAAGGCATTGGCGATGTACACCTGAATAGCTGTTCTTTCATTTACACCCTCACAGGTTAGATGAGGGTCAATGAATCCATACACATCCTCATGTGAGGATAACGAAGCCAAAAACCTGAAATAAGAAATATTTCGTTGTGAGGAAATTTCCTTCTAAAGTTACTTAATAATAAAACTACAAGTTTAGTTGGCAAAGTACTTACAACTCCCACACATGAATGATAGTGATGTTAAGATATTCATCGCCCGCCACAACCTCTCCTATATCTGAGACGGTTAAATACAGGGGTATGGACATCTGTATCGTACCAAAAACTTCGTCATCCCATGGCAACTCGATAGAGCTGTATTTAATGGCGGATGCAACCTCTAACAAGCTAGCAAGGGGATCATCGGTTGGAAAAGGTCCCTTCTTGGTATTTTCTTTTTGTCGTTTCTTTTGTACTTTTTGCTGCACATAAAGAACAATGTATTGTGAAAAGTAGTAATATATATAGATACATTGTTGAGGATATAAAAAAGAAACATTTAATTGTGAAAAGTAGTAATATATATAAGTGTCAACTATACCATAGGTGTTGGAGTTTGCCTAACTAGATGCCGGGGCCAGGCAATAAAGGTCTGATATGCTTGTTGTACAATAGCAACCTCCAATGTCTGGATAGGCACAGGAGCATTCTCATCGAAAACCTTTTCCACTGATACCTTGACTGTGTCAGGTGAAAGAGGAATATTATGTACCGTGGTGGCCCCTATGAAAACCTTCCCCAAAACCACCAACTTAGGGGATGGTGTGCACTCCACATACAGCTGACATGGGATTTCATCCACCTGACCCCCATCTGGTGAACAACTACCCTTTGTGTTGATTTTATTAGCATTAGTCACAAAGTCTTGACTAGGAGCACCTGTCTGCGATGCATTCAACAATTCCTGCTTGTACAACTCCAACTCGATCCTCATTTCATCTTTCACCTTATTTGTGATTTCAACTGTGAGCTGTTGTGTTAGCTTTTCGATGTGCTCACTGCTAGGCTCACTTGATGAGGAGTTCTTGGACTTTGATCCAAAAAATGACCGAATACCAACCCCTGTTCCAGCAGCACGAACACGACCAGGGTGCTCTGGTCGTCCAATAGCAGTAGCAAGTATATCATCACGACCTTCTGGTGTAAAGGTCCCCTGAGTAGATTGCTCAACCAAAGAATCCTGCAGTTAACAAATATAGTGACAGAGAGCGTGAGTATGGAATCAAGAATTTGTATAGTAAATAAAAAATCAATTACAAAATTAAAACTTACAATCTTCTCAGAGATAACGCGTGATTCTTCATAGGTATATACCCCTGAGGGTTTAACACGGGCCTGCTTCCATTTTTCATGACGTGTAGGCGGTGATGGAGGGTCTGCAATAGGATCATCACCATCTGCAGCTCTGTCTTTCAACTTCTTCTTTATCATTTTTTCTTCAAGCAATTTATAACCCCCACGAGACAGAATGTGGGGGGTTACATTATGTGCTTGAATCTCCTTAGCCTTCCTCCGTACATCCTGTAGTGAATGAATAATAAATTACTACAAATCTATACAAAACTGAATGAGTAAAACAAACTGAATTGCACTAACTTGCCAATGTTCTTGTTCACGGAGTTCCACAAATTATTCCCAAGTCTCTTCATCAATGCCCTGATATTTGGTACAAGGATTCTGACCCTTCTTTGGGCCAAAAATATATGTGGTCGTTAGCAGGGACTTAAACTGACGCCACTTCACCGCAATCGAAGACAATAACTTCGATTCCAATGACGGTACATTTGGTATATCAAAATGAGCCTATATGAAAACAAAGATAGAATCAGTCATACATTAGAGTTAACATCAAATTCATAAAAAACTTGACAAAAAATCATATAAGTGTTTTACCAAAACATCCTTCCACAGCACGGTCTTCCACGACGGGTGTCCATTGGGCCCGTCGTGGTAGCCCACTATTACTCCTGCACCACCCATGTTTTGCTATTCACACCCCCTTTATTTTTGTAAACATTTATTCTAAGGTAGTTTTCTACGACGGTTGATTGGCAACTGTCGTAGAAACGTGTTTTCTACGACGGTTAAGGGTCAACCGTCGTTGTAAGTTACCCATATAATTGCAAAAATGCCACCGCGCATGTTTCAACGACGGTTGTCCCTCAACCGTCGTGGAATGCCCGTCGTAGAATGCCTTTTTTGTAGTAGTATAAACAAGTAAATCGATTATAATTCACAAAAATGATTTTTTTTTTAATTTTTTATCTATAGGGTATTTTAGTCTTTTTACCTTCTTACACATCTCTCTCTCATTTCTCCACAACCAAACAACTACCATAATTAATTTCTATCTCATCTCTCTCTTATTTCTCTCATACCAAACAACCTCTATTTCTACTTTATTTCTCTCTTCCTTATCTCTCTCTTCCCTAACTCTCTCTTCAAACCAAATAAAAGGGTAAGCGATCCCTTCAGGGTCTTCCTCTGAAATGCACAATTCACAAAGCCATAGAGGAGTAAAACCCTTGCTCTAACATAATGTGTCCATTCTTTTTTACCTTCCTATTTAATCGTTTACTATTTTTTCTATAATTTTAATTTTGTTTGAATTATGTTTAAAAAGCATAGTAATGTAATAAATTAATAATGTTAATTAAAATATAAAAAGAGTAAAGCGGGATACAACTTTTGAGTTAGAAAAACAAGAATCTAACCGGGCAAGAATTACAGTCTATTTTAACCCAGGACCAAATTGATGAATTTGATCTAAGGACTAATTTAAAGAATTATATTTTTTGCAACATCACACGTGACACTTAACATGTGTACGCATTTAACACGCCACATATACACCTTATTATAAGTTAAAGTTAAAATAACGTGACTTAATTAGGAGTATAAACATAATTTGATTTTTTTTTAATGTTTAGCATGTAAAACAATATCACAGTTGCGGCTAAGAAAAAACAAAATAAAGGAAATAGTACAACCATTTTAGATTCAATGTTGTCAAAAAAATAATATTTCTTTTTCCTTTGGAATCATTTATATATCCTATGGTGATGAAGAGTGATCATTAATGGTATATATTTATAAGATGACATTATATTATTAATGCATTAACCAATCATTATAATTTATATCTCACTTAAAATTAAAATTTCAAGTATAGACAAACATATAAAAATGTTTATGTTGATTTACTCATCAACATTCCGTTGTAGTCTAGTTGGTCAGGATATTCGGCTCTCACCCGAAAGACCCGGGTTCAAATCCCGGCAATGGAAATTTTATTTCCACATTTTATTTTGGAAAGGATATTTTATTTTCAATCTGTTCCCATATTTTGAAATCCAAAATGAAATCTACAATTTTACCAGCCACAAAAGAGAGTACAACAAACACAGAAATGTCAAAAGGTTACTACTAACTCTAATTTATTCAAGTGGACAATCAAGTGATTCTACAATTTTACCAGCCACAAAAGAGAGTACAAACAAAGAAATGTCAAAAGGTTACTAACTTTAATTCATTCAAGTGGACAATCAAGTGATTACAAATATTAAATTCCCTATTTTCGAAACATAAAAAACTTTAAGAAAATTGACCATATTTAAGGTAGTTATTAAGAGAGGGAGAATTCAGAATAGGATATTCAATCCTACGCAAGGATTGAAATTTTTCTCATAGTCACGATAAACATAGAATCCAGCATGACCTATCAAACTAAAGTACTTATAATTCAATTAAAATAAAAATTAAAAGTTAATAAATTAAAAATTGAAATTAAGTTTTAAATTTGAATTATTTTAATTAGATTGGATTAAATTTTAAATTTGATTTTAAAAGTAGATTTAATCAAAATTAAACTAAACTTATATACATGAATATAATTTTACTTATAAATTTATCATCATATTTGTATTTTTATTTTTCTATATATTTATAAAATTATCATACACGTATACTTTATGAAAATATATATTGAGTGAAGATTTTTAATAAATATTTTAATAAAGGTACATTATAATAAATACAGATAGTTGTAGTTTTGTTCAATGATAAATTTTACTTATAAATTTATCATCATATTTGTATTTTTATTTTTCTATATATTTATAAAATTATCATACACGTATACTTTATGAAAATATATATTGAGTGAAGATTTTTAATAAATATTTGAATAAAGGTACATTATAATAAATACAGATTGTAGTTTTGTTCAATGATAATTTTTTGTCATGGGTTGAAACATAAATAAAATTATATAATTATATGAATTGTTTTTCTAGTAATATAAATTTCAACTAAGTTTTATTTGTGATATTTATGTTATAACTTAAGGATAAGATATTTCCTCTTGTACTCTATTTTTATTTAATATAATTCCCTTTGCTTAACAAAACAAAAGTCTGTTTTATCTCAAAGAATTCGAGAGTTGGCGTCTCACCCTATTCTAGAAAAGGAAACTAGGTGAATTTATTGTTTAAATTAGGTGAACTTTAAGTATAAATAAGTCGGGCCTAACCTTTGGGTTACCTCACTCATCTAGAATATCTAAATTTAATAAAACAATTTTAAAATTTTAATTACATTTAATTAGTTGAAATTTTAGTTTTTTTAGTAAACCACCATTTTGGTTCCTGAATATGTAGACGTCAGTCACTTTAGTCCCCTAAAGTAAGAAACTCGTTATTAAGTCCTTGTAAGTGTTCACCTTTACCCTCTGTTTGTTTAAGTAGAAACACAACAGAGAGAGTTAGAGGAGAGTGAAAGGCAGGTGAGATTATTCATCCACCGGGTTTGGTTACCATGGAGAGAGAGATAGAAGTTACTTTTGTTGTGGGTCCCATATGTTTTTTTCTTTGCTGTTCAGAGTAGAAATAAGGGAGAGTTTGCTTATGGATTATTAATTTACTATACTACCCTTATTTATATTGTATCATTGAAGTCTGTTGCTTGTCATTCAAGGGTAGTTTGGTATTTCTAAATTTTTTACAAACCTCTCTCTCATTTCTCCACAACCAAACAATTATCATAATTAATTTCTCTCATATCTCTCTCATATTTCTCTCATACCAAACAACCTCTATTTCTACTAAATTTCTGAGTGTGTTGGGCAAGGCCAATATGCTACTTACTAGCTTATTTGACTAGCTTATAAGCTAGTTTGACCAACATAAAAGTGTTTAGTAACGTACCTCAAAGTAACTTATTTTAGAAGCTTCTAGCTTATAAGCTACAAGCTACTTCACCTAGCTTCTAGCTTATACCTTATTTAATTTTCTTTCATCGTTATCCTTTGTACGTATTTTAATACATTTCCCTTATTATCCTTATTTTATTTTTTACCTATTATTATCTATTTTCAATTTTAGTGATAAAAACCTTTCAATTTCTTTTTAACTATTATTACCTATATAATAATTTAATTTAAAAAATTATGAATTAATTAAATTGCTATTTTCTTTTCACTATTTTATGAAATTATTTTTATATTATACTATTTATTTTATCAATTTTAATTTTTAATTAAATATTTCATCACTAAATGGTTTAATAGGAATTTAATCATTTTTAAAAAAAATCTAAAGTTATTATTAAATAATAATATATTTTTTACTAAAAGACAAAAATAGAATTTATATAATAAAACCTATGTAATTATGTCCCTTTATATCATTTTACATTTACCAACTAGCTTATCAGCTAGTTCTACTAAACACTTCTAATTCAATAAGCTATAGCTTATCAGCTCGGAGCTTATAAGTTAGGAGCTTATCAGCTAGCAACTAACTTATAAGCTAGAACTAACTTATCAGCTAGCAGCTAACTTACCAGTTAACTTATCAACTAGTTTGCCAAACACACCTCATGTGGAAGTGTTTTAGAATGCGCTTTATGGTCAAATGTGAGAGTAAAGATAAGTGAGTGTCATGCATTTGCATTGAAGAGTAAAAGCTCCTATTTAATATATTGGTTTTTCTTAATTAACATGACGTGATAATTAATAAATTAAAAATAAAAAAAAATTTATTGAAAATTACAACTATTAATATTACAAATATATTGAATGTTATGATTATTATAATTTTTATTAAAATATTTTCACTTTTAATTTATTATCTTATGCAATATTATAAGTTAGAGAAACAGTTAATATATAAGGATGAATTTGAATTCTTACACATGAATGTGCAGACTTATCTTAATATATTATTGTTCTCAATGTATAACGTGGTATTTTTCTATATCAAGTATCACACCTTTTTATCATTATTTTTATTATTTTTATTTTTGTTTAACATTATTAATTTAAATTTAGTCATGCATGCTCCCCTTAAATCTCACCAAATTTATTCATAGCAAAAGATTACGAAATGTAAACCAACCCAATCACAACTCGAGAAGAAAATATAATAATTAAAAATAAATCAAAGATGAAAATGATTATAGTGTCGTATGTAAGTATGTTGTTGGTGTGATTTCGTGATCACTAAACTCATAGTCAGCAAGCATGTCCATTATCAATTTTTAAATTGTCAGTGTCAATTTTGTCTATAAATTTGAAATTATCAAATTAACAGCGTGATTCAATTTACACAAAATATATTTATATTGTAATTTATACATATATAATTTTAAATATTTTAACCCAAATAATTTTTAAATATTATATAATACAAGACATACTTATTTTGTATAAGCCAAAAATATTATAAAAGGGAGTACAAGAGGTACTCCAACCCATAATACAAAAAGAAGAAAATGTTTAAGGATATCCCAATTACACCCAACCAAAGTGAAACAAAACAAAGCTCCCAATTACAATAAGCCAGGTAACAACAATTCTAAAATAAAATAACCCATAACACGACATCACTAGCTAGAGAATCAACTCCCGCAAGGCATGAGTAACTAAATGACAAGTACCATCTAAGCCACACGAAGCGGTACCAACACTTCAACAAAACAAAACATTCAAACCCCCAAGGACAAGCGCCCCAGAAATCAAGTACAGTGCAAATTCAAGCAACCTTCGACATCAACAAACCACAAACAGTAGGGATACATAAAGGAGGAATCCTTAACTCTCAAAATCTTTCAAGATCTTAGCTTTATCAATTCCAATACATCAGTTGGTTCTATTCTTTTACTAGAGAAAATAAGATCATTACGTGCTAGCCAAATAGACCATATAACTATCAACCAAATAAAAGACCAACGTAACCTATTATGAGCATTACAATCCGGTAGACCAACAAAGTGAGAGAAATTGGTCATGCTTTCTTTGTTCAAAACATAATGGTAACCACTCCACTCTACACACATCCAAATTCTATATGCAAATGGACATTCAAAGAAAAGATGTGATACAGTTTCCACCACCTGGTTACACCACACACAATCACCATCCCTAGTATTGAGTACCTTACTTTTGATTAGGTTTTGTTTGGTAGGAACTCTATTTAAGATAACCCGCCAAGCAAAAGCAGAGATTTTTACCGGAGCAAATTTCGACCAAAGGTAATTATGTGGATAATTTCTTTGTAGGCAGATTTAACAGTATAAGCTTCAGATGAGTCAACAGTCCACCTCCAACAATCATCAACATCCACACTCAATTGTATCGATTGAAGTACATTAGGAAGGTCCTGCAAAAGCTGTCATTCCCATTGGAATAGAGTTCGACGCCAACTCCAATTCCATTGGGAGCCATTAACATACAAGACATACTTAATTACGTGTAAATATTAATGGAGAATATATATGATTAATTAAATAAGTTTTTAAGTCTTTAAATTCATAATTAATTTCACCACACACCTACCGTTCAGAAACAGCAAGAAATCAGACATTGATAGGTGAGGAGAAAAAAATGGCATAATGACTGCAACTAATAGATTAGATTAGATTATGGGAAATCATCCTTATCCAGGTCCACAATCACCTTTTAAATCTTTTGAATATTTAGTCAAATCGAGCATACTTAATTTGTAGTGGCAATTGAAGTACTCGATCGTGTTTAAAGGGATGCAAAACAAAATTAACCAAAGAAAAACCAGGTATAGCGAATTGAACACACGCAAACATGCAAAGGAATAGTGAGATAAAAAGGAAAAACATTTTATATATTATTATATATTACTGTTAAGAAAAGGATGTCATAATTGGTGATGACGTGATGATGCTTTTTCTTGTTGAATTTTCTAATGCGTAATGCATGTGGCACAGAATGAATGTCTAAATTCTGTAAAGATATAGTCAAAATTGTCTTTTTTTTCTTTGATCGGATCAGAACATAGTTCTGAAGGGGAATAAATTAAGATATTGAATATGGTCAATTCAAAGTTCATTAATGAAGCCGAATGGTAATGAGAAAAGGTAGTGACCAGATAGTTTCTTTTCCACTTCTATCTGCTTAAAACATTTTCTATCTAGTCAACATGAGTTAGTATATGGCCCAAATTATAGTGCAGTTACGAGAACTTATGAACAAATCTACCTTTAATATCCAGTGGGTCCGTTGGTCGTCATTATAATTCAAACATATAATCTTTTGCTCAGAGTACATGTACACACTGAAGAATTAATAATGAAATGAATTCAACAAAAATTAAAAAAAGCATAAACGAAGAACGAATGACAATGATTAACCCGTTTCCACACAACAAATCATTTTAGCTGATGAAGATATATATTAGACTTTTGACACCAATTTGATGACCTTCCCGCTTTGCGATTCTGGCAGAGGCAAGTACTAGTCTGCTAACTGATGTAGTGTTATTTTCTAAAATGAGTAAATTAATACTAATGAGGCACATTTATGAGAGGTAGCATCGATTTATGGTTATATAAATAAAGGGAAGTAAATTAATCACTCCGGTTACTGGTTATGAAATTACAAATTAAAAGTTTCTAGTTACTGTTATAAATGTAACTAATACTATAGTTTTTAATAAAAATCTTTTATATATTAATTTTTTTTACTAGTGTCTGTACCCATTGGCAAGACATAAAAATATAAAAGAAATACTAATAGGTGGCCTTAAAGTACCGCGTATTGAATAATTTGTATTGAATTATGTAGCATTTAATATTATAAATGTAATTAATATTATAATTTTTAATAAAATTTTTTTATATATTAATTTCTTAATCCGTGCTTTAGGGCGGATAAAAAAATAATCCCTCTATTTCTTTTCATTTATCCACTTTAGACAGAAATATTTTATTTCTTTTTATTTGTTCAAGTTCAATAGATCACTAATTACACTTTTCTCAATTATTCTTCTATGCTCATTACTCCCTCCATTATTTAATTTATAAGAGAGATGAAAGAAAAAACAAATGATATATATAAGGAAGTGTAAAAATATTTTTGAGAAAAATAAAAGTATTAATTTCTTAATCTATATTACTCCAAAAGGCAAGTAATTGAGTCATAATTTTGAAGCCCTGCTTGATGCCAATTTCTTTCATGTGGGAAACTAGCTACAGCAACCTCAGAGTAAGTGCCAAATTTTAACCCTAACTGTCACTGGCTGCTCCATTCTTCATTAATTAAACAGATAAAGACCCTAAGCTGGCATGTGCCACGTGTCATAATCCTACTTTTTGACACTCTAAAATTGGTAAACGGCGTGAATCTTAGCCTCCAAGTTTCAAATTTTGCTGAAATTGAAGCTCGCGTATTTTTATTTAATTTCTTTATAAAACCCCCCACTCCACACTCACCAAGCAGAGAGAGAAAAGAAGGGAGTGTGGTGATAGTGATACAAATTAATTAATTAGAGATATGGAGGGAGAGATGAAAGGTAAGGGAAGTGAGAAAATGGTGAGTGAGGAAACACAAACAGAGGCGTGGCACAAACCCAAGAATGGAAGTGTGTTCCCTGCCAAGAGACGTTCAGTGAAGCAGATGATGTGGGATCGTATGGTTGAGTCCACAGCAAACAAGACGGTTCAGAGAACAACATCAAAGTCCAACAACTCCGTATACCCCTGCTCCTCCTCCTGATCGATCACAGCTTCATGTTGATGAACAATGAATGATATATAATATAATGTTGTTAATTACTTAAGTAGCTTTTCATGAAATTGCATGCCATTCATAGAGATCAAAATGCTCTTGAATTGGATGGTTGTACTTGTATCTTTCTATTTGGCTTTCATTTCTCTGTCTCTCTCTGTTTTCTTTTTACATATAAAAATGTAAGGTAGATCTTATTAGCATGGATTACTTTTTCTGTGACAAGTGTCTTCGGCTGTGATATTTCTTTCATCTCCATTTTTCGTGGGGTTTTTATAATTTTCTCAGATTTGATCATCCAATATGCTACTAATAAAACAATTTCCATTTTGATCGAAACAGAGAATGTGACGAAGGGCTAGAAATAATTAAGATGTGAGGGTGTCTTGTAGTACACAACCATGATTAGCCTATTTTTTATTTTTTATAAACAAAATAAATGAAATAAAAGGAGTACCAGGTACTCAAACCCATTACAATTACATCAAATAAAACAAGAAAGCTAAACCCAACATACCATGTTACAAACCAAAGAAAAAGACCCAAAAACCAAAACCAATAGAGTACCGGACCTATACATAACAAAACCAAATAAAGCATACCCATTACATGAGTAGCCTATGACTCTGATTTATGAGGAAAAAAACGGAGAATGTGGAATCACCACATTCATGGCTAATGATTTCGTTGCTATGAGAATGGAGGCGGCTTTGAAGTGTCCCTCTTAACTTTTTATGTTTTTTTAATTAAAGGGAAAACCAGTTTCAGTTTCAGGGGCGTGAAGTGAAGTATAGGTAGTAGAGATGAATTATTCAATGTAGCTTTTGGACCAATCATCATATGATTATCTTACCGTCTAATGTCTAAACTAATAGGGCAAGTTTGATTTACAGTTTAGTAGAATTGATTCTAGAAATGAATGGTTGAGATGGACATGCATACTTTAAGAAGTACCTTGGACGGAAGTGGTTTAAAATTAATTCTGCAGAATTGATTCTGGATTCTACAAAATTTAAACCAAAGGGACACTTACTAGTTGGGTACAACCTGTCTCACATTGATCCTTCATCTTTAAATTCCCAGCTGTAATATAAGAAATTAAACCTCGACTACCACTCCGCCATAAACTTACCCATTAAGACAACATATCGAAGTGAACAGAAATCGAACACTGCCCTCATTTACACTTCCTTTGTAACGGGAAAAAAAATTAAAGAACAAATGAAAATAAGTTTATATTTATTTGGATAAAAAAAGAAAAAATAATTAAAAATTAATTTTCATATGATTATGGATAGCACATATTGCATGAGGTGTCTACATCCTGAAAAAAAAAAAGATAGAGATTAATTGAGTGTTAAATGAGTATTTTTTTTTGGTAACAATAGATATCCCCTATTATCAGAGATAATTGGACTTAGTCACAATTAAGGCCCTTCTTCCCTCCGTAAGAGTGTGTTTAGTGGGGATCAAACCCGAGAAATTATCTAACCCCAAGGGGTTGGTCGAGTGGAGCAAGACAGGGTCTCGTACCTGACAGGTAGCAGGTTCGAACCCCCACCCCTCCCCTTGGGGTGAGGTAAAATGTAAGTACCTCTGTAAGTGACCATCCACTCACCCTAAATTTTAATCCATCTAAAAAACCCGAGAAATTATCTACATAGAGTTTGTATAAACATAAAATAAAATCTTTCACATATTAGCATTGGTGGTGTGGTGGTTCATAAGTCATAACTTGGTAAATGAAATCGATTTCGCGTTCACACTGATTTAGTCAACAAAAGGACTTCCTATTTTACCAGATCGACCATGAGTGGCTAGTGTAGTCCATTACGTCTTTCTGAACAAATTACGGATCCGTTTGGTTTACAGTTGAGTAGAATTGATTCTAGAAATTAATGATTGAAAATGAGTGTGCACACTTTACGAAGCACGTTGGACGGAAGTGATTTAAAATCAATTCTGCAGAATTGATTCTGGATGGTTGAAAATCTAAACCAAACGGGCACGTAGGCATATAGTGATTTTTTTTTTTTGGAAAAAGCGATTTTAACGGGATTATAAATTTAGATTTATAGTGAAGGTTTAAACCCTCGTTCAGTGTTTTACCCAGGTGTGTAAGCGGGTTTGGCTCGACCCGCCAACTCAGTCGACCCGATCCGAACCAAACAACAAATAACGGGTTGGGTTGGGTCACGGGTCGGATCAGGTAGTTTTTTGGGCAACTCGATGTTAATCGGTTCGGGTATCGGGTTCTCTTTTTGCAAAACCGAGCTACCCGACCCGAACCGGGGTAGCTGTAAAACGCGTGCGTTGCAGTGCAGAGGGGACCAGGGGTACTTCATTTCACTTTTTTCCAGAGACATTCTCATCTTTCTCCCTTTCGCAGATGCCCTAGCTCTCTCGTTCCCTCATCCACTCACTTCACCCTTGTGTGCCGCCGCCTTCTTCCCTCCCTTCGTCGTCCCTGTTCGTGGCGGCCATCGTCGCCGGCGTCACTTCTGCACTCTCTCTGTCTTCTTCGATCACGTTTGCACTCTGTTGTCGTTTCCACACTCCTTCACCGGCGCCGTTTCTGCACAAAATCGCTTCTTCGCAACTCAAATCTGCTTCTCAAACATCAAGTATCGTCTCTCTGTCTCTGCTCCGAGAGCTTCTGCAGCCTGTGAAGATCGTTTCTAGCTTTCACTGCGTCTCAGTTTAATTTCTGCACACAATTAATTTCTGCAAGTCCGTGCACACGTTTCTACGCAAATCACCAAATGTTTTTCTACAGCCTTAGACTTCTTTATTAAACTGGTTTCTCATCAAGGAAGATTTATTTTCTCTTACATTTTTGCATGCTCAAAATGGGTGTCAGTTAGGTTGCACAAATAACTTGTTGAAAGAAAGTCTGTAATGGAATTACATTATTGGAATAACTTAATCTCTGAGGCTTCTAAAAGTGGAAAAAAGGAAAGCTTTCAACTCTTTTGTAGGATGAGAAAAAAGAATATCCAACCGAATACAACTACTGTGATTTTTTCAATTTTTTAAGATTTTTTTCGTGATTTTTGCATTGATCTAAAAATATTATTATTTTATTCACAACCCGATACTCGACCCGAACCAATCCGTTGGATGTCGGGTTGGTTCGGTTCGGGTTGAACAGTAAAAAATTGCAAACCCGAACCAACCCAAACCAATGTGTTTTATTGGTTTGGACACTTTTTTCCCTCCAACCCGACCCGATTACACCCCTAGTTTTACCGGGGTAGCTGAAAGCCTGAAACTGCAAGTAAAACAAACATGGTAATTGGTTACTGGAGAAGAGGTTACTGGAGAAGCTTGTGAGGTGGTCTTAATATAGGTTTGTGTTGTTGTGGTTGAAAACAATGTTATAAAACTTGGACCGGTGATAGACTCGGTCATGGTACTGGGTTAATGGGTCACTGGTCCAACTAGTGAGTCACTGGTTGATCCAGTTAAACTGGTGATAATTAAATATTATATAAAAATTTATATGATATATTAAAATAAGTAAATATATGTAAATATGTATGCATAAATATAACAAATATGAGCATTGTATATATACTCTTGAGTGGTGTAGTGGCTAAAATAAGTTTCAGTAGTATGGGAGGATTCTTATGACCAAATAAAATATTGACAAACAATTTCTTAACTTCGTCAAATAATATATACAACAATATACGCTTTATATCCCAAGGGAGTAAGTGGCCAAGCAGCAAGCGCTTCATTCCAGTAGCTTCTTGGTATGAGTTCGAACCCCAGCTGCGCTATTTGCTGAATTTTTTATGCTCATTACATGCGATCAAATCAGGAGATTCAGAATCGGTTGACTTGAAACCGGATCGGTTCACACCCGTTTTAATAGGTTTCCACCGGTGCAAACCGATTTGCATACACAAGCGATCCAATAATTTTACCAGACCGACCATGGGCCCGGTTTCCAATTCAATAACTTCTTGAAAGCTTTAACATTGAAAGGTTTTGTGTTGATACTCGTCCTACCAGCCAGAAATCATTAACATTGCTTTCTGTTTTGATCATGTTGAATTCAGGTATATGATGGGTTTCTGGCAAGTGAACCAAAAATCCAGTAGTATAATAGTAAGAAGATTATCGTATCCACAGAGAAGGGTCAATTCACGTATAGTTGTGATCTATTTATCAAGGGAGAACAATGAATTTATGAAAGTATTTTATGCGGAAATTGTAAATTAATAATTAATTAAAATAGAAAGGAAGAGTTAGAGACACTTTACTTGGATTAGGATTGAACTTCGTATCATCACACCCTTCGTGCATGTAAAAACTATTTATTATTTTAGGTTTACTCTATAATACTATAGACAAACTTAATTGCTAAGACCCCGAGTTACCAGCGGCCTCACCACTCAAAGGTAATCCGTGCGGGCTCTCCCAGGCGACAAACTTACCCTCAGCTTGTTTTGTGTTTATTATTCCGTTTGTAAAGGGACTCATTGACAAACCATGCTTATCCTTTAGACGCCCTTCAATTAGAATATTGTCACTACCCCTCAATCACTAGTAACGCCCATGTTTCAGCCACTGGGATTACAATCAACTAACCCTTGTTGTCGGTAATTTAATAACCATGCCTATCCTGTAGACGCCCTTCATTAGATTACTCACACTACCCATCAATCACTAGCAACGCCCATGTTTCGGTCACTGGTTACCGAGTCCTCTTATTCACTCAGAGAATGAGTTTCTTCAGAATCCGCTCCCCCATCCTCAATCCTAGTCGAAACTAGCCTATAACTCCGGCGCAAGCGCGGAAGTTAGGAATTAAGCACAGAATAAGATTACCAATATTATAGACAGAGAGCTCATAAATAATAAGATAGAATTTACATACATTTGGGGATAGAATCCACTACATTCAATCCTAATGGAGAGTTAACTACACATGGTAGCCATACAAACCACCGAAGATGCTGTCACCATCTTCAATCCTTGTGAAGCGCTCCTTCTCTCCTACTCTAAAACTAGAACTGGTGCATTATCACTGAAATATAACTGAATTACAATAATCGTACACACCTGATCTGGTGCAAGATGTTGAGTCTCAAAAATATCATAAGAGATTTTATGATGTTTTAAGACAGCAATATTTCCAAGTTTTAATGATTAACAAATTTACATTATTTATTTTCACAGATACTCTTAAGTGTTTAATTATTTATCTGTGATTTCAGCAAGCCACAATACGCTTTATAAGTCTTTAAGAAGTGCTTCAAGTCATCTGAGGGAAACAGGCCTTCTGAAGTGGTCAACCTGTCTTAAGTGTTAAAGCTGTCTGAAGAGCCAAGCCCGTCTGAAGACTGGAACCTGTCTGAAGATTGGAACCCGTCTGAAAATTGGAAGCCGTCTGAAGCTTTAGTAATGACGTGGCATCTTTGCTGAAACCTTGCGTGAAGACTTTTCTGAGTCTCTGCTGCTCGTACGTTTTGGAACACATTTATGGCAACAAACACAGAGGCCTTTCCTGGTGCATTTGAATTTCATACACCATTGAGGAAATCTCTGCAAACGTAGCAACGCAGCAATTCCTGAAGCAGCCGTTTTGGCAGATGCAACCTTGTACTGTGTCAGAAATGTCAGGATGCTCAGAAGTATGTCTCACAACGGATTTTATAGCATTTAATGCTATTTCTAAACGGTGGTTTTTCAACGGATTAAAGTCTGGGTATAAATACCCCTTATGAAGACCATCATAAAAAAAAAGAACATATAGAAAAAGAGAATCAAAACGCTGCAATTTTTTCTTCAAGAAAATCACTCTGATAAAATTCTTTGTACACTTTGTATTTTCATATCCTGAGTATACCTCAGTTTTTAGCTGTACATTGTAATAGGTTTGAGCTTCAAACTTGTGTAGTTTAAAAGCTTAAACTCTTTTTCATTGTAATCTCTGTTTGAGCCTGGAGAGGCTTGTCTGTAAAACAATACTTGGTTGTAGAAGCCTGAAGAGGCTTGACTGTAAAAGAATACTTGTAATCTTTGTGAAAGATTAAGAGAAAATCCAAGTGCTTGTTGGCATTGGGACTGGAGGTAGCTCACAGTGGTAGTGAGTGAACCAGGATAAATCCTTGGCTAAGTTTTCTATCCCTTATCTCTTGTCAATTCGTTTATATTAATATCAAGGGTGTTGAAAAGCTATTCTAAATATTTTAAAATCAAAGAAACCTTTTAAAATATATTTTCAGGAGCCATCCAAAAACTTCAGACAGCCCCCATAAACCTTTCTGAAACTGTTTGTAACTTGTTGTTTTCAAAAAGCTTTCAAAAATATAAAGAAACACTATTCAACCCCCCTTCTAGTGTTTCCCTGTGTTTCTACAGTTGGTACCAGAGCTTAACTCAGGGTTGAGCACCTAACAAGTGTTGAGGACTAAAAGATCCAGATGGAAGCTGCAAACAACAACAGGCAATACATCTCTGAGGGTGCATCTATCACAAGACCCCCAGTATTCAATGGAGTAGACTATCACTACTGGAGAGATCGTATGAAGCTGTTCATTGAAAGCAACAACATTGATGTCTAGGATGTAGTTACTGATGGAGACTATGTGCCCATGCAAAACAATGTGCCTATACCTAAGGCTGATTGGACCTTGGAGCAGAAGGCTAGAGTTCAGATGAATGCCAAAGCCAAACTCTATCTGATATGCTCATTGAACAAATCAGAATATGAGAAGGTGCATGGTTGTACATATGCCAAGGAAATCTGGGATACTCTTGCAGCAGCCCATGAAGGGACTGAAACTGTCAAGCAATCCAAGATTAGTATGCTCATACATCAATATGAGATGTTCAAAATGGAAGAAACAGAAACCATTGATCAGATGTTTGGGAGGTTTCAGACCATTACAAATGGACTCAGGTCCTTGGGCAGAACTTATGAATCTGGAGATAATATCAGAAAGATTCTAAGAAGCTTGCCTAAGACCTGGAGACCCAAAGTTACTGCCATTCAAGAGGCAAGAGACTTAAACTCTCTTAGAATGGAGGAACTTCTGGGATCTCTCAAGGTTCATGAGCTTGAGCTTGGAGAAGATGACAACAAGAAGAAATCTCTGGCTCTAAACTCCAAGACCAATCAGTCTAGGCATGGCAAGATGAAGGCTATGCAAGCTGAGGAAACTTCAGAAACAGATGAGGATTCTGAAGATAGCTCAGGAGATGATGATCTTGCTCTTTTAAGTAGGAAGATCAAAAGAATGCTCCAAAACAGAGGAAAGTTCAGAAGGAATCAACCTTCAACTTCTAAAGGAGGTAAGACAGGTAAAGATTTTCAAAATGACAAAATTATTTGTTTTGAATGCAAACAACCAGGTCACATGAAGGCTGAGTGTCCTAAGTTGAAGAAAAACACATTAAAAAAGAAGAAGTTCTTCAAAAAGAAAAGGGACTAATGGCAACATGGGAAGACCTTGATGAATCTACTTCTGAAGAAGAAGAAGATACTTCAGAAGAAGCCAACTTATGTCTTCTGGCCAGTCTGCCATCATCAGACAGCTCTGAAGAAGAGGTATTTCCTTTAACCCTTCAAGAAATGTATGATGATCTGATGGAAAGCTCCAAGGAACTATTTCAAGAGTATAAGAATCTATCCAAGGCTCACACAGAAATGTGTAATAAATATGAAGCCCTTGAAATAGAAAATATTATGCTCAAGGAAAAGATCCTTGTGTCTGAAATCAGTAGTTCTCAACATGTGTCTGAAGAAAATATAAAACTTCAGAAGCAAGTTGAGCAACTGACAAAAGACTTAGCTAAGTTTGTCAAAGGAACTGATAATTTGAACAGATTATTTGGTGATCAAAGACATTCCATTGACAAAAGTGGCTTAGGCTTTTGGGATTATAACATGCCTGAACCTCATATTTTTAATGTTGAAAAAGGCAAGGGAAAGGTTACTGGGTGTTCTCACTGTGGAAAAGCTGGACACAATGTGACTCAGTGTAAACACAAAAAGAGACCAACACCCAAGTCTAACAAAAGAGGACCCAAAAGAATATGGGTACCTAAAAACTTGATTATTCCTGTTGCAGATGTGTTTAACAGGACAAAAGAGACACCACAAATGGTACCTGGACAGTGGATGCTCGCGACACATGACAGGAGAAAGGTCCTTGTTCCAAAACCTTAGACCAAGAAATGGAGGTGTGGTCACCTTTGGTGGAAACCAGCAAGGGAAGATCACAGGAATAGGGACTGTAGGTATGTCACCTTTATCCCTTATTAAAAATGTTCTCCTAGTGGAAGGACTTCAACACAACCTACTGAGCATAAGTCAATTATGTGACAGTGGATATGTGGTCTCTTTCACTAAGGAAGGTTGTATAGTCAAAGACTCTTCTGATCAAATCCTTTTTACTGCTAAAAGGCACAACAATGTGTACAAAATTGATCTAGAGGAACTAGCAAGTCAAAATGTTAAATGTTTTATTTCTGTTGAAGATGAAAAACAGATTTGGCATCAAAGACTTGGGCATGCCAGCTTGAGATTAATCTCAAGATTAGCAAAATACAATCTGGTTAAAGGCTTACCCAAGCTTTCATACAAATCTGACATTTTATGTGAAAGCTGTCTGAAAGGGAAACAAACAAGACACTCATTTAAGAGTAAAGATGTTGTTTCTACTAGTAGACCTCTAGAACTATTGCATATTGACTTGTTTGGTCCTATTAGAACAGAAAGCATTAGTGGTAAGAAATATGGTTTGGTCATTGTTGATGACTATTCTAGATACACATGGGTTATATTCCTTAGAAGCAAGGATGAAACTTTTAAGAATTTCACAATATTCTGTAAGAAGGTACAGAATGAAAAAGGATTCTATATATCTGTCATCAGAAGTGATCATGGTGGAGAGTTTGAAAATGCAAACTTTGAAATGTTCTGTGATGAGAATGGGATCTTACACAATTTCTCTGTGGCTAGAACACCTCAACAAAATGGGGTTGTTGAGAGAAAGAACAGAAGTCAGCAAGAGATGGGAAGAACCATGCTCAACTCATGCAATCTACCAAGATCCTTCTGGGCAGAAGCTATTAACACAGCTTGCTACCTTCAAAACAGAATATTGGTAAGACCAATTCTTAAAAGAACTCCTTATGAATTGTGGAAAGGAAGAAAACCCAACATATCTTACTTTCATCCCTTTGGCTGTGAGTGTTTTATACTTAACACAAAGGATGATCTTGGAAAGTTTGATGCAAAATCTGACAAAGGATTTTTCATAGGTTATTCTGAAACATCTAAGGCTTAAAGAGTTTATAACTCTAGAACTCTAGTTGTAGAAGAATCAATCCATGTTAAATTCAATGACAAGAAAGAGACTGATAGGGAACTATCAGATCTAGAGGATGATTTTGCAGGAATGGAGCTAAATGACAACAACAAGTTGAAAGATGAGCAGTTGTCTGAAGTGCCTACTGTTACTGAACCTCTTCAGACAGATGTTGAGTCTCAGACAGATGCTGTACCCATTCACAAAACTGATTGGAGATACAAGTCACATCACCCTAAAGAGCAATTTATTGGGAGCACTTCAGAAGGAGTGAAGACAAGATCAAAGTTCAGGATTCTGAATTCACTGGCTCTCCTGTTTGAAGTTGAACCCAAAGATATTGATGAAGCTCTGCATGATGAAGGGTGGATCCTAGCCATGCAAGAAGAGTTAAATCAATTTGCTAGGAATGATGTCTGGACCCTTGTTCCTAAACCCCATGGGAAAACTATTATTGGAACCAAATGGGTGTTCAGAAACAAGCTGTCTGAAGAAGGCAAAGTAGTTAGAAACAAGGCAAGGCTTGTGGCTCAAGGATACAATCAGCAAGAAGGAATTGATTTCACAGAAACCTTTGCCCTAGTGGCCAGGTTAGAAGCAATTAGAATTTTATTGTCTTATGCTATAAATAATGGCATCAAGCTATATCAAATGGACGTTAAAAGTGCTTTTCTCAATGGTTTCATTGAAGAAGAAGTCTTTGTTAGACAACCCCCTGGTTTTGAGGATGTCACTTTCCCAGATTATGTTTTCAAATTGAAAAAGGCTCTCTATGGTCTAAAACAAGCCCCAAGAGCTTGGTATGACAGATTGAGCAATTTTCTTATCAAAAATGGTTTTGAAAGAGGAAAAGTTGACACAACTCTTTTTAGAAAACAGTCTAACAAAGGTCTCATGCTAGTCCAGATATATGTTGATGACATTATATTTGGTTCCACTGATTCTTCTCTTTGCAAGGAGTTTTCTGAGTTAATGCAATCTGAATTTGAAATGAGCCTAATGGGTGAATTAAAATTTTTCTTAGGACTTCAAATTAAGCAAGATTCTAATTGTATATGGATTCATCAAGAGAAATATACAAAAGAAATGCTTAAGAAGTTTAATTTAAATGATTGCAAGCCCATGTCAACTCCTATGCATCCTTCTGCATATTTAAGCAAAGATGAGAATGAAGAACCAGTGAATCAGACTTTGTATAGAGGAATGATTGGCTCTTTATTGTATCTAACAGCAAGCAGACCTGACATTATGTTCAGTGTGTGTCTTTGTGCTAGATTTCAATCAGATCCAAGAATTACTCATTACAAAGCTGTTAAGAGGATTTTTAGATATCTTAAAGGTACTACTAATCTTGGTCTTTGCTATAAGAAAGACAAAGAATGCAGGATAATAGGATACTGTGATGCTGACTTTGCTGGAGACAGAATTGAAAGAAAAAGCACCAGTGGAGGTTGTCATTTCTTTGGAGGCAACATGATCAGCTGGTCAAGTAAAAGGCAAAGCACCATTGCATTATCAACAGCTGAAGCTGAATACATCTCAGCAACAAGTTATTGTTCACAACTCCTTTGGTTTTCTGCTCGAAGCTTTTGTCTGCAACTGCAATGGCACCAAAGAAGACAAGCTCTGGAGGGAAGATTGTCAAGTCCAAAGGTGTTGATCTTCAGGGTCTCAGAGATCTGGGCATGGACCTTATTGGGGAATTTGATGCTGCTAGTTGGACTTCATTCTTTGAGAAAACTGATTGCTTTTGGAATGAACAGAGCATCATTGATTTCTGGTTTTCAGCAAGAGGAATTCCAAACAACAAAGGTGAATATGAAAGCATCCGAGCTGAAGTTCTTGGAGAGTCCATCTTCATAGATGCTGATATTCTTTCCAAGGTGACTGGTGTACAAGCTGAAGGAGAGGTCTTCTCTCCAGGATGGGAAGGAAGAAATGGTGGTTCTGAGAAGTTCACCAAGATGTTGTATGGAACAGCGAAGCCTCATAGCGCTGACTCAAAGAACATGCTGGATAAAGTCAGAGTTCTTCATGCCATTCTAGGGCAATGCATTTTCCCTAAGAGTGGAAGCAGAAACCATGTCTCTGAACTTGAGAGATTCTGCTTGATCAACCTATTGCTGAAGAAGAAGATGAATCTCCCGAAGATGCTTATATTCCACATTCAGAAGAAGATTAGGGATTCTGCTGGAAGCCTTACTCACAATTTACTTATCACCAAGGTACTGATGCATTTCAGAGTACCTCTTAAGTTTGATCACAAAGCACCTGCTCTTTTTGGTGAGGCCAATATTACCAGTATGAAGCTGAAGAACCCTCTCATTCCAAGACATTCTTCTCCTACTATGAAGGAGAGTTTACTGTTAGAGAAGGCATCTAGAAGTGGAGTTGCTTTTGAAGTTTTGGAGCTTGAACTTCAAGGAGAGATAAGGAAGGATGGGTTTGTAGCATCCAAGCCCTCCTCTCAACCTAAGCTGCCGAAGCTACCAGTTAGGAGTGCTGCAAAGGTGGCACCAGCAAACCCTAAGTTGCACCTTAAGACTGCTGAACCTGTTTCAGAAGACTTTGACAAAGTCGTCTGAAATTGTGGGTCAAAAGTCTGAAGGAGCAAAACCTCTTGAGCCTACTTCTTATCTAGAAGGAAAGGCACATGAGGAACCTGTTGCTGATGCTGATGCTATTGCTGCACCACCTGTTGCTGCCTGTCCCTCTGATCCTGAATTGATCAAGGTAGCTGCAATTGCTACTATGATTGAAAATCAAGAATTGGAGAAGAAGTTAGAACAAGAGAAGGCCGATCATGCTTATGCAGTATCTACACAGATTGCCTTAGCTGAAAAAGAAAGGCTAGCTGCCTTGGTTGAAGGAACCAAGAAAAGAAAGAAATCTAGTGCTGCCATGAGGAAGAAAAGAATAAGCAAGTTCCTTACTAGTGCTCCTGAAATTACCACAAGAATCACTAGGAGTATTTCTAGTAAACAAGATTCTATAGACATGGCAGATAAATATCAGAAGTTTGTCAAAGCCAATCTTTATTTCAAAAGGAGAAGGGAAGAAAAGCCAGCTGAAAGGGAGGTGGCAGAAAGGGAAGTCAAGAAAATCAAAATTCATAAAGAGGAACCTCTAAAGGAACCCTACAAACCAATAAGGGTGAGGTTTGACAATGTTACACCTTCACCACGTTCATCACCAGAAAAGGGGTTGCCAGAAGAGAAGGAAGAAGAAGAAAAGTTTGAACAAGTTCATAGAGAGGTTGTTTCAGAAGAGGGAGTTTCAGACAAGGTTGATGAACAACCTATCTTGTCTGAAGAAAAGGAAGAACCAACACCATCACCATCACCATCTTCATCATCCTCCTCATCATCATCAGAATCATACAGATCTGAAAACTCTGCTGAGGAGACCCAGCAATGTGTGTGGAAAGGAAGCATGCTACTTGCACATCTTAGGCTTGGACCCAAAAGTAGGGATTTCTTCACAGAACCCACTTTTGATCCTTATGCCTATCCTCTTACTGACTCTCACTATGCAGAAGAAGCTGAAGTGCCCCACAAAAGGTATGAGGGACCCTTCTTTGAAAGGGAAAGAGTGCCAAAATTCCCTAACCTTTATGAAGAGCTGATGTTTTTCAAGGATACACCCCCCATCTACATGCATCATGGACTTATCTTGCACACTGCTGAAGCTGAAAGGAGAAAGTATACTGGAAGCTTTGATGGTCAATACTCTGGACAGCTTGAAAAGATCAGAAAGGGAGTGGTAGTTCCTGAACACAAGTGGGCTCCACTTGATCCCTGTTCTGAAGATGATTGTCTGAAGATGAGTACTGATGAGTGGTGTTTTGTCAGAAAGCTGTGCACAGAAGGAGAATTGTTTCAAAGAGATCATCTGAACTGGGTTGGCATGAGAGGTTACAGGCCACCTAGCAATGCTTCTATCAGGCCAAGCACTAAAATTCTGGTGCAACCTGACAGGATCATTCCTAGGTATCCTCTAAAGGAAGGTTCTGCTGATAAGTTTAAAGAACCCAAGGTTTACACAACCCCCTTCAAACCTTTGTCATCAATAGAATGGAAGCATCTACCTGCCATTGTCAGAAAGCAAGGTGGAGGCATGGATCACAGTCTCAGGGACAGAGTTTGGAGCTCTTACTGGAAAATCAGAGAGGATGCTGGATCCTCATCTGGGTCAACTGGACCTGATGAAGACTCTCTCATTGACTATGGGAGATCCATGAATGTGCAGTATATGTTTATCAGACAACACTTCCCACCTTTGACTGCACCTTTTCATGAAGAATGGGAGATGATCAACCCCATTGGAACCTTCTTTCATCCAGTCTATCATCCTCATAAATATGGACTGCTTCCAGGATTTGATGGGCTGAGGTTTGTGAGCAGATACATTCAAATTATTTTTTATGAGTCAGCACCTGACTATGAAGAAGAGAATAGAAGACTGAGGTTCAAGATACAGAAGCTGGAGAAAGCCAATGCTGAGCTTCTTGCCAAACAAGAACAGACTCTGGCTTTGCACAAGACTGAACTCATAGCTAAGCAAGATCAGATTCTTCATGAACAGCAAGAGATCAAAAATGCTCAAGAAGATATGAAGTCTGCCCTTCTCTCTCAATTGGACAAGACAAGGGATGATCTCATGTCTTTGCTGAAGGATGCTCTGTTGAAGAAATCTGGCTAGTCTATGATGTAGCCATGTTTGTTTTTATCTCTGGCAATGTGTTTAAATTTCTATGCTTGTCTGAAACTTTTTATGATGAATATATCAGTTGTTCCCTGCATGATTTTTCTGAGTTTATACTTCATGATTATCCTTTTGATTTCTGTTGTTGTATTGCTCTGGATTCCCTTTTGATTGATGACAAAAGGGGGAGTACTAAAATTAACAAAAATCTGATTCAAATGTGAAGTGCTACAGGACTCAGGGGGAGCAAAGAAGAACTATTAAGTTCATTATCTGAGGGGGAGTTATTATTAAAAGCTATTTTATTCTCACATACTCCTTTCAGATTTTACAGTTTTAAAATAAATTTGTCATCATTAAAAAGGGGGAGAATGTTGAGTCTCAAAAATATCATAAGAGATTTTATGATGTTTTAAGACAACAATATTTCCAAGTTTTAATGATTAACAAATTTACATTATTTATTTCCACAGATACTCTTAAGTGTTTAATTATTTATCTGTGATTTCAGCAAACCACAATACGCTTTATAAGTCTTTAAGAAGTGCTTCAAGTCATCTGAGGGAAACAGGCCTTCTGAAGTGGTCAACCTGTCTTAAGTGTTGAAGCTGTCTGAAGAGCCAAGCCCGTCTGAAGACTGGAACCTGTCTGAAGATTGGAACCCGTCTGATAATTGGAAGCCGTCTGAAGCTTTAGTAATGACGTGGCATCTTTGATGAAACCTTGCGTGAAGACTTTTCTGAGTCTCTGCTGCTCGTACGTTTTGGAACATATTTATGGCAACAAACACAGAGGCCTTTCCTGGTGCATTTGAATTTCATACACCACTGAGGAAATCTCTGCAAACGCAGCAACGCAGCAATTCCTGAAGCAGCCTTTTTGGCAGATGCAACCTTGTACTGTGTCAGAAATGTCAGGATGCTCAGAAGTATGTCTCACAATGGATTTTATAGCATTTAATGCTATTTCTAAACAGTGGTTTTTCAACGGATTAAAGTCTGGGTATAAATACCCCTTATGAAGACCATCATAAAAAAAAAGAACATATAGAAAAAGAGAATCAAAACGCTGCAATTTTTTCTTCAAGAAAATCACTCTGATAAAATTCTTTGTACACTTTGTATTTTCATATCCTGAGTATACCTCAGTTTTTAGTTGTACATTGTAATAGGTTTGAGCTTCAAACTTGTGTAGTTTAAAAGCTTACACTCTTTTTCATTGTAATCTTTGTTTGAGCCTGGAGAGGCTTGTCTGTAAAACAATACTTGGTTGTAGAAGCCTGAAGAGGCTTGACTGTAAAAGAATACTTGTAATATTTGTGAAAGATTAAGAGAAAATCCAAGTGCTTGTTGGCATTGGGACTAGAGGTAGCTCACAGTGGTAGTGAGTGAACCAGGATAAATCCTTGGCTAAGTTTTCTATCCCTTATCTCTTGTCAATTCGTTTATATTAATATCAAGGGTGTTGAAAAGCTATTCTAAATATTTTAAAAGCAAAGAAACCTTTTAAAATATATTTTCAGGAGCCATCCAAAAACTTCAGACAGCCCCCATAAACCTGTCTGAAACTGTTTGTAACTTGTTGTTTTCAAAAAGCTTTCAAAAATATAAAGAAACACTATTCAACCCCCCTTCTAGTGTTTCCCTGTGTTTCTACACAAGAGGTTCCTATTTATAGGCTAAGGAAAGACAAAGAAAATTGGGGAGAAATCTATCTAAAAATGGCAACAGGGCGTAAAATCACGTAATCTGCGCTTCACCCTGCGCTACAGCGCAGGATGCAACACATGTTCCAGAGAGCTGCGCTTCACCCTGCGCTGTAGCGCAGGTTGAAGCGCAGAATGCGTCCTGCAGCTTCAAACTTTCTCTTTTTAATTTGATCTCTCCCCGAGACTAGTTTTGGCTGATTTGTCTTTCCTTGTTTCCCTTTTCTTGATGAAATCTTGTTTTTATTGAGCATCTTTGATTTAATTGGGAATGTTGTCTACAGAATCCTTGTTTGATTGGCAGTGATATCTTCATTAATTGCTTCAAATAATCTTCAATCAAACTTCAAATCTTGCAGATATCTCCCTCATTTAATGCTATCTTTCCTTCAAATCAAATCCTTGCAATATCCTGCAAAAATCAGCAATATTTCTATCAAAATAGCATCAAATTCAAATCTAAGATTAATAAATACAATTTATCTAATATTTAATAAAAAGGGATTAAACTGGGGCAAAAATACCATTATATCCTTGATAAGTGAACTAAAAATTGTTCTAATTTATCATATAATTTTCACTTATCAAAATACCCCCCAACTTAACTTCTTGCTTGTCCTCAAGCAAGAGACCTCTTTTTAATCAAGAAATCAATTCTATCCCCTGAATAACTAAAAAATCAAAAACAAATTCAAGGAACTTTTCATCATCTCCTTGTTAAGCAGCAGTCACTTTCCAAACATAAGAAAAATTCAGAATTAAGGGATGTTACCAATCATCAATCAGAATAGAACACAAACATCAATCAAACTTCTCAAAAATAGCAATTGAAGTAGTAAGTGATAAACCAAGGAATTCTCTCATTCTCACGGTTAAGTGTTTCCCTCAATATTTTTCACCACCGTTGAACAACTAGAATTGATAGTTGTTTCCAACTTTTAAACCTGCAAACAGTTAATATGGATCAAAAGGTCTTTTCTTTGGTTGTAATGAGGTTGGGCTATAAAGAAATCATAGTTTTTCTAGATATGCAAAGAACACTTTGAATAGAGAGCATCTTGTGATTGTGCTTGGGACTTCTCTCCATTCACCTGGTCATTCTTGAATTGTCACCCTTTTGTAGCTTGGCCTCTTCGTTTAAAGTAGTACTCCCCCCAACTTATTCAATTTCCACACTTTTGTGCAGATTTTTTGTTACTTTTTTTTTCGTTTTTTTGGAATCATACAATAAACAATAACATAAAGAACTTATTTATGAGGGAGTACTCTTCTTTTTGATTTCTTGTGCCTGCTCTCTGAATATCTTTGACCTCTCAATTCACCAACCTCTTGTCCCTTTTTGTTGTGTTGCACCTTGCTCTCTATCCCAAGTGTGAAGGGACAGGATATAATCATTGAATATG
Organism: Sesbania bispinosa; assembly: GCA_026901365.1. Lineage (NCBI taxonomy): Eukaryota > Viridiplantae > Streptophyta > Magnoliopsida > Fabales > Fabaceae > Sesbania > Sesbania bispinosa. The sequence continues at coordinate 9,627 of QLOH01000551.1, read as the reverse complement.
GCTAGGGTGCATCAAAAGAAATAATAAAGGCTCAAATGGGCAATCAAGAATTGGAAAAATTAAACCAAGGTTGGCTATTTGGCACTGAGCAAAATATTATAATTACAAAATATGCCTTTTCACTTCTATATCTTCCATTAGCAAGACAAAAATCAGAAACTCAAGCAATAACAGTTGACAAGCAGCGGTGAAAAGCTCTCAATTTCAGTGTTTAGGCTCTCAGCTCATCGGTTTTGGCTAAAATTCCTTGATAAAGCACTTACTGGTTTTAATTAACTATCCTGATAGGTTCTCCTGAGAAGTATCCTAATCCTAACTGATTATGGAATTAATCACAAAATCCTATCATCTTTCCTAATTTGGTTAGTTAAACTACTTAATTACAGAGAATTTTGAAAAAGTTACATTAAATCCTAATTCCTAAGGTCCTAAAAATTTTAAAAATTCTGAAAATTAAAAAAAAATGAAATACAAAACAAAAATCCTAATTAACTAAAAAATTTTTATAAAATAATAGAAAATAAAAGAAAAACTAAAAGAAAGAAAACACCAGTATCAATCTTCATCCTCTGTATCCTGTAAGTCCTTGTCCTGCTGTTGCTCCACCTCCCCCTGGATGAATAGGCCCGTCTCCAGGCCACTGCAAGAATATCCGGAACTCTTCAAACAACATGCCTGAGTATGGGTCTAGTAACTCCTGATTGGTTTGAGGTCAACTAGTCTTTATACTTTGCAGCAGTTTGTGCACTTTTGATTCTCATGGGATCATATTCTTTGATCCTCTTCACAATGCCTTCTCCTCGTGAGCTAAAGCCACTGGAAAGAGCAACCATTTAATTCTGACATCTGAAAAGTCAAATAACAATACATTTAATTCAATGATGCCTTATTGCAAATATCAATTCATGAAGAACATGGAAGCCTATCATTAATCAATTTGCATGCATAATTCAAAGAATTAATATCTTCACGACAAAAGTTCAGTGTACATGGTAATGACTTCCTAAAAACAAAACATACTCATTTGTTTTGCAAGCACTCAATCAATCCATGGAAAGTGAAAGTTTAAATTTTTTGAAAGAAACAGAGCATAACACTTTCAAATTTAATAACTCACAAAATAAAGAGCATTCCACTCAAGCAATTTTGTTCTTCATGTTCCACACAGCCAAAATCACATTTAAGATAGCAATAATCAATAATATTCACAATCCTAAGGTTGCTACCTTAAAGTGCAAATCATAAAAATAGAGTAAATGAAGATTTCAATTGGTAAAAATTAAAGAAAACATAACTGAAAGTTTCAAAATTGATGGAAGTTTGTGAGTGGAAAGAGTGAAAAGAAGAGCTTAGGGAGTAGAGAAACAGTACATGAGAAAATAGAAGATTTTAAAAATTTTGTATTGCTGCGCTTCACCTTGCGCTACAGCGCAAGTGAAGCGTAGAAGACAGTGACTAAAATTGCATTTCTGCGCTTTACCTGCGCTACAGCGCAGGTGAAGCGCAGAAAATAGAATGTAATTTTGAAATTTTCAGTCACGTTTTCTGCCACTTCCTATTATTTAAAAATTTTATTTTCCACAAACTTATTCCAATCAATTTTCAAAATTTCCTAAATCCTAGAAAAAATGAAAGATCCTAACAAAAACAAAATAAAATTGAAAACAATTAAAAACTTAAAAATCTCTGGGTTGCCTCCCAGGAAGTGCTTGTTTAACGTCTGATAGCTCGACGCCTGTTCTCTCAAGGTGGCTGAAATTGAAATATTTTGGTGAGCTTGTGTGCTGCACCCTTCCTTTCTTTGGCCCATAAACCTCCCCATAATCTTGCATTGGAGCAATTTGTAGTGTGAACTGACTTTGACCATTTGGGCTTCTTCCTGGAATTAGACCATGCTTTTGACTCCTTTGGCTTGACTCTTCTTTTCTTTATTATCTTGCTCTCATGTGCATGAGTCTTCTTTTCCTGAAGCTTAGATGATTCACAGTTGATTGCTCTCAATTTCTTTGCTTCGCATGGGTCTTTGATATGGAACACACCTGACCACTTGATCTTCAATCTGGCTCTAGGCTCTGAATTTGATTCTAGCTTGACTTTTCTTCTCTTTGCCTTGTCCTGGTCAGTGTGATCACAAGCCTTTCTTTTGTGAGGTCTGGAAGGTTTATCACTTGCACCATGCCTGTCTTGATCTTCCTTTGGAGGACTGGTTGGATAAGGCAAGGTCTTTGGTCTTGGTACCACTTCCCTTCCTTCCTCGGGCTTTGATTCTCCATCTCCCTGTTCACTCTTTTTCTCATTTTCTTGATCTTTTTCGTCATGAACACCCTCATATGTGTTTTTCTCTTTCTCCTTTTCACAGTGAGTCTCTTCTTCAAGCACTATCTTTTCTGTTTCATCCTCTCCATCTTCTTGTTCTTCTTCTGATGCACCTTCTTCTTCTTTTTCTTCATCAGCTTCTTCTGATTCCCTTTCTTCAGCTTTTCCTTCTGGAATTCCTTCAGTTTCCTCTTCTTCTTTTTCTTTTTCTTCTTTATCCGCCAGATTGTCATTGATTTCCTCCCCTATCAGCTAAACAATGTCATCACACTGCTCTTCGGGGTTGGGTAATGCATTTGCTAAAGATTTCTTGTTCCAACAGTTGATCATATTTTCTATCTCATCTAGTACGAGGCCAGCGGTTAGTCCTTCTCTTTCACAATACAACTGAAATTGTATAAATTCATCCCACTTGTCTTCAATAAAATCATCACTATCTGAATGCCTTGCTGATATTTTGTCTGACTGTTGGTTGGCTCCTGTTTCTGTTAATTACTCCAACAAGGTGTCAGTGTTCCTTCTTGCTTCTTCTCTTTCCTTCTGAAGTCTTAACTCCCTTTGTTCTGCTAGTTGCGCGATCAAAACATCATTTTTTTCTTCTTGCTTCTTCTCTTTCTCTTTCTGAAATTGTATATTGTATCTATTGAGTTCTTCCAAAAACTCATCATATTTTGAGTAGCTTTGCTGCTGCTGAAAAGAAGGTTGCATGTGGAGTTAAACATCATCTTGGTGTCTCCCAAAATTCTGGTTCTGGTAACTTCCCCAATCCTGTGAAAAGTTGTTAGAATCATTGTTGTAATTAGAGAAGTTACCTTGAATCGGTGCATGAGAGGAGTAACTTGGTTCTTGCCACCTAACATAATCTCCAAGGGTTCTTCTTGGTTGATTTTGCCATTCATAAGCCATTCAACATTTACTTCACTTGGGGTGGTTGAACAAAGAGCGTTGAAATTGTCTCCTTAAGCTTAGCCTTGCCCTCTTTTTCTGTTACTTGTCTTCTTAAGAAGCTCAAACAAATGTTAGCTTAGGAGAGAGGAACAAAAATTATTATCTTTTTTTTAAATAATATTTTTTTTAAAAAATAATAAATAATAATAATAATAATATTTTTTAAAAAAAGATAATAATTAAAAATAAAATATTTTTGTTTTCTTCTCGACTTTTCCCTCGTCTCATTTTCTTGTTTCTGCTTTTCTTCTTCCCTGCTATCCTTTCTGTTTCTGAATCAAGTTGTAATTGATGTGAGACACCTGGCTTCTTAAAAACAAAAACAAGAAAGCTTGAAAAAGGTAAGTGTGGAAGAAAAATTAATAATAATAGAAAAATTATAAATTTCCTAAATAATAAAAAGTCCTAAAATACTAAGAAGAATAAATAAAAGAAATCCTAAGATAAATATCCTTGATAATTAGACCGTAAAGGTCTACAAGAATTGGAAACCGTTCCCCGGCAACGGCGCCAAAAATACTTGATGGGTTTCTGGCAAGCGAACCAAAAATCCAGTAGTATAATAGTAAGAAGAGTATCGTATCCACAGGGAACAGTCAATTCGCGTATAGTTGTGATCTATTTATCAAGGGAGAACAATGAATTTATGAAAGTATTTTATGCAGAAATTGTAAATTAATAATTAATTAAAATAGAAAGGAAGAGTTAGAGAAACTTTACTTGGATTAGGATTGAACTTCGTATCATCACACCCTATAAGCATGTAAAAACTATTTATTATTTTAGGTTTACTCTATAATACTGTAGACAAACTTAATTGCTAAGACCACGAGTTACCAGCGGCCTCACCACTCAAAGGTAATCCGTGCGGGCTCTCCCAGGCGACAGACTTACCCTCGACTTGTTTTGTGTTTATTATTCCGTTTGTAAAGGGACTCATTGACAAACCATGCTTATCCTTTAGACGCCCTTCAATTAGAATATTGTCACTACCCCTCAATCACTAGTAACACCCATGTTTCAGTCACTGGGATTACAATCAACTAACCCTTGCTATCGGTAATTTAATAACCATGTCTATCCTGTAGACGCCCTTCATTAGATTACTCACACTACCCATCAATCACTAGCAACGCCCATGTTTCGGTCACTGGCTACCGAGTCCTCTTATTCACTCAGAGAATGAGTTTCTTCAGAATCCGCTCCCCCATCCTCAATCCTAGTCGAAACTAGCCTATAACTCCGGCGCAAGCGCGGAAGTTAGGAATTAAGCACAGAATAAGATTACCAATATTATAGACAGAGAGCTAATAAATAATAAGATAGAATTTACATACACTTGGGGATAGAATCCACTACATTCAATCCTAATGGAGAGTTAACTACACATGGTAGCCATACAAACCACCGAAGATGCTGTCACTATCTTCAATCCTTGTGAAGCGCTCTTCCTCTCCTACTCTAAAATTAGAACTGGTGCATTATCACTGAAATATAATTGAATTACAATAATCATGCACACCTGATCTGGTGCAAGAGGTTCCTATTTATAGGCTAAGGAAAGACAAAGAAAATTGGGGAGAAATCTATCTAAAAACGGCAACAGGGCGTAAAATCACGTAATCTGTGCTTCACCCTGCGCTACAGCGCAAGTTCCAGAGAGCTGCGCTTCACCCTGCGCTATAGCGCAGGTTGAAGTGCAGAATGCGTCCCGCAGCTTCAAACTTTCTCTTTTTAATTTGATCTCTCCCCGAGACTGGTTTTGGCTGATTTGTCTTTCCTTGTTTCCCTTTTCTTGATGAAATCTTGTATTTATTGAGCATCTTTGATTTAATTGGGAAGGTTGTCTGCAGAATCCTTGTTTGATTGGCAGTGATATCTTCATTAATTGCTTCAAATAATCTTCAAATCTTTATTAAATGTCTTCAATCAAACTTCAAATCTTGCAGATATCTCCCTCATTCAATGCTATCTTTCCTTCAAATCAAATCCTTACAATATCCTGCAAAAATCAGCAATATTTCTATCAAAATAGCATCAAATTCAAATCTAAGATTAATAAATACAATTTATCTAATATTTAATAAAAAGAGATTAAACTGGGGCAAAAATACTATTTTATCCTTGATAAGTGAACTAAAAAGTGTTCTAATTTATCATATAATTTTCATTTATCAGTATATTTATTACCACTTTTTCCTTATTCGTAAAATCCATTTATTTCAACTTGTCTCCTATAGCTTCGGTCACAACACTAAATATTCTAAATGGTGGACAAAACTTTCATGTAAAAAGGGTAATCCTTGAAAAGACATAAGGAGACCTTATGTCAATGGCTATGTCAGAAACTCTAGCATAACACAACAAAGTTGTTTGATTAAGTATCAATAAATTCTTAAATTATTTGAAATTTTGTACATGTTCTAACAAAGACTACAGAAATCCTACTCAAGGAAAGAATACATTTTGGCATAGTAACTTCTTAGCCAAGGTAAAGAGTGAAATTATCTATTCTCCAGTTATCGTGGTCCTTATATAGGCCTGTGTAGGTTGACCTTTCCTTCAATGCTCATATCATCTTGGGCGCGATTCCTGTAACATCCCAAAATCAAGACCTAGAAAATATAGTGGAAGCCTTGGGTGGTAAATTCCACCAAGAGAAGGAAGTTAGACGTAGAAGGAGAACGTAGGTGTTTGGGTGTAAAATAAGAGAGAGGATTGGGAATTTATTGAGAGTTTTGAGTGTTAGAGGGAATTTAAGGGAGGAATCAAAGTGTTAAACTCCAAATACCTATTTTGAAAATACTTAAGGGAAATCAAGTAAAGATGCGAAAATGTAAACTAGAGATGAAGGAAATAAGAGGGTTAGGCCTGGATTAAGGGAATTGGGTGATTAAAGGTTTAGAACTTGAGGAAGTCATTGTCATAATTGAAATTAGGGGTGTATAAAGGGTATCACAAAAGAACTAGGAAATGTGGGTTGAAAGTTGATAAGGATTGCTGGGTATGGGAATTTGGAATTCCCATTATGGTGTATTTTTGCTCAAGCGAGAGGCTTCTCGCTTGGGCGAGGATATCAGTTAGTTTGGGGGAATTTCACTTCTGGTTTTTCTCGCTCAAGCGAGAAAGTTCTCACTCAAGTGAGAATATAAGTAAAAATTGGGGAGGTTGTTTTATGGTTTTTCCGCTCAAGCGAGAAAGGTCTCGCTTGAGCGCAATTGGGGATATTTTCAGAGTGTGCTCTCTGACTTTGTCTCGCTCAAGAGAGCATATCCTCGCTTGAGCAAGAACGTGCGAACATGGGAATTTTTATTGGCTCGCTCAAGCGAGAAATCCTTGCTTGAGCGAGGAGACACGAATCCAGAAAACATCTGGGGTCATTTGATCCATTTCTACTACATTTTCCTTATCTCTCACAAGTCCTAGAAGAGGAAGAAGAAGAGAAAGAAGGAGAAGAAGCCTAGCTTGAGGTCCTCAACCAAGATAGGAGCATGGAACCACCATCCTCCACCCCTCCAACATCTCCATCTTCGTTCTTGAAGTGAGTGTTCCACCCACTCACTTTCCATCATGTTTGAAGTTCCCTAATGATCCCCCTCATTTCCCCTTCTTCTTTGCTTGCTTGTGATTGATTGAGGTTGATCTTGGGTTTTTTTGTGTATTTTGTTTTGATTGCTTGGGTATTGGTTGAACCCTAGATTATAGAGGTTAGGGATTCTGTATGATTATTGATTATGAGGTTTTGAATACCATGCCATTATTATTTTGCATAGGAAAAACATGAATACATGTCATGAATCATATTCTCATGTCTTTGAAAACCCTATTCATGTACAAACATTTTCATGGGCCTGTGGCCAAAGAGGAACTTTCATGGGCTATATATAGCTAAGAAGAACGTCACAGTCACAGGGTCTTTAGACCAAAGATGAATTTCATGGGTCTTCGAACCATTTAATAAAAGAGGAACGAGGTAATCATATGGACCTCTAGACCAAGAGGGAAGTGGGGATCCTCAGTTAAATTGATGACATGTATTGCATCCATGTTTGATAATAAAACTTAATCATATAAGTGTCCATGGTTGACGGTCCTTGGTCACGATGCGGAGTGCTCAATCACAATCACAAAAAAGTGAAAAGATCATGAGAATTGATTTGACTGATTTGTGTGGTATGATATTCATGACTATATGCGTAGGTATAGATTTGGAATTGTTGCATTTTCATTTGTATGATCTCCCCACACTGCATGCATGATCACATTCATTGGAATTAGGTCTCACCACACGTTGTGGATTTCATTTTAGATGTGTAGGATGCTTTAATCAGAAGCAAAGTCGGATAGCTTGGAGGCTCAACGATATATTGGTCCTTCGGGTGGATTGTGCCACCCCTTAGAGGGATTTTTAGTATTTGTATATAGTTATAGGTGGAACTTGATGTGAAATTGTAGTATTGTACTTTAAGCCACTACGTGGTATTTAAATTACAATCCTTGAGTTGTGTATGTAAGTTTCTGCTTAAGTAAACGTTGGATTACCTAAGCAATTAATATGTTTGGTTGTATGTTGAGACTCATAACCGCGCGAAATAATTTCACAAACTCGGGAATATGTCTCTAACGGACATTATTTCCAGGTTCATAGAATTAAGACGTTACAATTCCTGGTCTTTGATTATCCTTAAATGTTATTATATATTTGAATCTTTCCTTATATATTGTGATCTGAGACGTGGTTCATGTTGTTGATTAATGGGGTAATAACTGAGACGTAGTGATTTGTCTGATCCATAGAGGTGTTGGTTGAGTTATAGGGATGAGACCGAGCTTGGGCGGTACATTTATTGTCCTAATTTCTTAATTCGAAATAATTCTTGTTGGGAGCACTATTTTCAAATTCGTTAAATTATTTCGCGCATTATTGATACCAATATACAATACATCAAAACGCTTAGGTAATCCAATAGTTACTTAAGCAAAAAAATCCAGTCATTCAATACAAGATATACGGTTGCCAACAGAGGATCATGATAGAACGACCAATACATAGGCATAATGAGATATAATTGTACATATGTCCTGGAATATAAGGCTACCCTAAGGCCCCACATATACTATTCTATCCCATCAAAATAAATAATCATATGCCTATACAAAATAACATCAATAAAAAGAATTGGGCCACAATAAGGCCCAACCAACCACTCCTACTCCCGGTCATGCATCTGGACGGGTACCCTACACATCTAAATATAAGTCCCACAACATGGAGTGAGACTAGAGTCCCAGTGAGTGTGATAAACATACAGTGTAGGGAGTCACACAAATGAGATGCAACAAGCATACATAGTACATAAAATTCCATTATGAGTACAAGTACATGGAAATCAAGTAAAACATGACTGTGATGTGTTTTTACCCGACACCCGAGATCTTTTCACTATCTGTGACTATGATTGAGCGCTCGACCATGTGACAAAGGACCGTCGTCCAGGGCTACCAATGATTAAGTTTTATTAAAAATTCGTAAATAATGCTTGAGATTATTTTTGGGTTGAGGACCCCCATCTCCCCCTTGGTCGAGAGGTCGAGTGGTTACCTTGTTCTTCTTATACATGATTGCCCAAAGGCCTGTGATGGTCCGGACACCCTATGATATATACTTTCTTGGCCATTGGCCCATGAATGTTTGGAGGTAATATATATCTGTGAACATGAATGACATGATGTGTAAAATAACTAATCCATAGAGATAGTAACTTAGAGGCCTAGGAATATTTTTGAGCATATTCACATATACCATTCAAGCAACCATCACAAAACCAAATAATCAACCAATAACACTCATAAACAAGATAAATAAGCAATGGGAGAGAGGAATAAGGGGCATACAATAGAGCAATTAAGATGAAAGTGAGTGGGTGACCACACTCACCTCAGAGTAGGAGGAAATAGAAGTGATGGAGTGGTGGAAGGGGTGAATATCCAAGCTTGTGAATGACCTTGAGGGAAGAGTAGCAGCTCCTCCTCTTCTTCTTTCTTTCTCCATATGTGTTTCTCTCTCTAAGAATGAAGAAAAGGAATGTAAAAAAATGAGGGTCGAGCCCTAATGTTGTTTTAAAATTTGGCTCACACGTTCTCGCTCAAGCGAGACTTTCTCGCTTGAGCGAGAACATTAAAAGTGTTCAGGATTCGTGTTCTCGCTCAAGCGAGAAACTCCTCAATTGAGCAAGAATACTCCGGAGAGCATCCCCTCTTTGGATGATTCTCGTTTAGTGAGGCCCTTCTCGCTCAAGCAAAAATCTTCTAGAGAGCACCCTTTTCCCCTGTTTCTTGCTTGGGCGAGAGCCTACTCGCTTA